>OX122915.1:5081597-6336597 GCA_944738685.1 Synanthedon myopaeformis
GCAGTAGTTGCTTAATGTGGAACTAGATGGTTCTGTGTGGAATGTGTGAAGATATTAATTAATTAATTAATTAATTAACGTGATTTGGGTGTTGCAGACTATGTGCCCGATCTGCTTGGATCGTCTGAAGAACATGATCTTCCTTTGCGGCCACGGCATGTGTCAGATGTGCGGCGACCGCATCACCGTCTGTCCCATTTGTCGCAAGCAAGTCGAAAAGCGCATTCTGCTCTATTGAGCGCCAATACCCCACCAACCCACCATATGGGACTAATTTAACGGTTACATTTTGCCCAGTGGCTTATAGAAGGGCTCTGTATCAAATGTTCAGGTGCACTTCTACTTAACTGTTGCGAAGCTCAAATGGAAGCCACCTAAACATTTTTTTGGAGCTCTTAAACTCTTAGGCCTAACGTTAAACTCGCGTTATACTCGTAGTTTAGCGTACGGCCTAAGTATTTCAGCGAGATCTCTGCATATATTTGATAAGGTACGCCCCTGATTTTGGCATTAATTATTATCTTTGTTAGATCTGTTTACGTATATTATGCATTGTTCAAACACAGCAAAAATAATCTGTTTTTAGGTAATTACTATTAATTGTCATAAAATTCCTTTTTGTGAGCCATCTATTGGCGGTTATTGGTAAAATTTGTTTGTATGTGCGAACAATGCTAATACCTCTTTATATGGTTTATATGGTTTATATGGTAAAGTGTATGTTTCTTTGGGAAATTCGAAACTCTGACCACATTTTTTTTTATCATATTCACCTTTTGTTCGTTGCAATTGTTATAGGAAAAAATATTGTTCAGTTAAATTGTTGTAAATGAAGAAACAGATTTTTGCTATTACTTTTTACCTTTGTCTATAGAGAAATTGCAACCGACTTGACTCGCAAGTCAAGTCGGTTGGGAAAAATTTCACTTGTATGGGCTTGTAGAGCAAAATCATCATGAAATTTGTAAAATATAATTTATAATAAATGTTATTGTGATGTATTTTGTATGTACATTAATTATAAAAGAATGAAATTGATGCGAAATTAGAATGTTTAAACAAACTTTATATATCAAAAGATTTTTTTCTGCTAACGCTCCAATATCATATCGTCTTTATATATTTGAAAAACATAAATAGAACAAAATTGTGACATCTAGAAATAATAAATTGTAGTAAGCTGAGTAAATTTGCAAAGAAATCTACAATTTAATAAAATATAGAAAAGTCAAAATATAAAATAATCGGTCTATTAAATAAGGAACAAGCGATACTTGGAGCGCTAACTGAGACTAATCACTTATCTATGTAACAAATGATTAATTTTAGTTTTATTAAGTAAAACAATAGTTTACGATTTATTTAGTATTTAATTGTAAGTTGTAATCACTGTTAGGTCTGTTTCGATTAGGTTTTTTTTTTTTAATTGAAATTTATGACATTCATACAAATCTTGATAAAATATTGCATTAAATTAAAAATTAATTAATTTCTTAAAACCAAAAATGAAGATTAATTTTATTAATGAAGAATAAGACTACCTAAAATGTTCTTATATGTACGGAAGTTCGTTAGTATTAAGTTCGTGATTAATAATGGTGTTGCCGAATAACGGTTTCGTTTTAGCAATAATCTATATGAATAAATATTATATAGAACACCTAAAGAGTTGCATTTTCGTGTTAGTTAAATGAAATAATATTTTATAATTAAATTTCAATGACTTTTATACTCTCACTAGACTCGCTGAGGGGAACGTAGAAATATATCGCGAGCGTAAGTATCATCTACCAGATAATCTTTGCCATCATTAAATAACAGATGAGGGTATATATTTCTAATGCCGTATCTGGTAGGTACTATATGGTTAATTTTCTATAAGTCATTTGCAAGCGAGCGATGGAAGGAAGCGAAGAACGCGTAAGCGCCACATTTTCCATGGCGCTTTCGACCTTTTGGTCGCGAACTTTCACTCTTACCGTATTTTGACAAACAATATTGTTCCGATCACCAAGTCTAGTAGTAGAATACATAATAGGTCGATGTTCAATCGATAAGGAGCAAATAAATCAGTCTGAATAATAATAAATAATAAATTCTAAACCCGTAGAGATAATCGTCGATTACAATAAAAAGATAATTATTTCTCAATGAGATTTCATAATATTTATTCTCATTACTAAATAGCTAGATTATCTGTTGAATTTATTGAAGCTGTTAGTGCTCAATCTGTAAACAGTTTTATTGGAAGATTGAATCACTTTAAATTGTTATTAAACAATCCTAGCTCAATTTCAAGATAGTCTTGTGATTATGAAATCACAAATGAAACAGATAAAATAATAACTCGCAGTTCCAAGGATCTATTCGCCGTTTGCCCCCCTTTTACGAATTCTTATATTTTTAGTTCTTCAATTACTTTTTCTATCACTATCCCCAGTATTGCTTCCCACGTTTCTGTCTCTATATTTGCACAAAATGGTAGATGCATTCTTGAAGAATAATTTAGTTCATGTACTTGTTGAATACAGAATATTATATTTTTATAGAACTTACAAACCAATCAGTGTTGAGACGCAAAAAGGGTGAATCACTAATCTAACCTATACAAATTTTGTTCTTAATTACACAACTTTTGTGCAAAGAAAGAAAGATAAACAAGTAAAAGTTTTATTTTTGTGCCAAACACTAATGTGTGGATGAATGTTTAATAAAAGCGTAAGAATAAAGAAAGTACCTACGCGAATGAATTGAACAGTGAAAATTAAAAGAGGGGCAAATGCCAAATAGATTATTTCAAAATTACATCAAACATTAAACCTACTGCCAGTATCATATTTTCTTTACAATTTAAAATATCTTACGATATTAAGATAAAAATAACTTTTTGTACTAAATTTACCGCCACGCTTGGAATATTCAATACGTAAAATGTTTAGAGGGTTATTTTTTTTTTAAATACAAAACGAGAATGAAAACCATACAACACTTCAGGCTAATATTATAATATAACTATATGAGTAACATCAAAACATATGTGTACATATTTATATAATTCTGTTGTTTCAAATCAACAGCTGATGTAGAACTTTTTGTATTTTGATCTTTTTCGTATTAAATAATCTAAGTGTAAACATAATAATCTAAGAAGGTATATTATACGAAATTGTGTTTCACGTTTTAATACAAGAATTGTGATGCATTTATATTTAATCTTAGTTAACTTTTTTGTTGTTACAATTGTTTACAAATCGTATTCCAAAGTGATATTCGTTAATGTTTCAATATATATTATATCGTATTTACTTATTATACTTACGTTAAAAGTTAAAAGTGCCTAAAATCTTCTTTGTCGGGATTGTGGCTTGTCATTCTCATACAAAGGCTGACAATTGATTGAGATAGAAGGGGATACATTGCGATTCTACAGGTTGATCATGGTGTGACAAAAAATACTTAATATAATCAATTTATAAGGTCTATTTACAGGAAAAGATATTTTATAATATTTTTGCAAGATTTTTTCGAGGCACAACTTTTTTTCTGTTGTGAATAATTCATTATTTATTACTAGAACGTGGTTCAACTATCAGCAATAGCTCAAACAATTCAATTTGGTATCCGAAACACACAATTCGGTCGCAAAGAAAATCTTTATTTCTTCTCTTTTTACGTATTATATATTATTTAGTGAACTATTATTTTCACTATTTACAGTGTAATTAATTATTTTGTTAAATAAAAATACGCATTTAATTTGAAGTTTGAATTATTTATTTCTATTTTAAAATATAATTAAAGCTTTATAGCGTATGTCACAACTAGTAGTTGGAAATAAGGGTATCAGAATGCACGTCGTCTTTGGATTTGAGAGTTGTCGGCTCGTAATGCGGAGTTTCTTCTATGGGCTGCGTCTGTTCGTCCGCGACGGCGACTCGCTCGCGGATCATCTCGCACGTGAGGTCGTATATTCTGAAGGCCAGTTGCGAGTCGAACCCGAGCTCGCTCTCTTGTATGGAGCGTCGGTCCTTATAGTACAATGCGGAGAGTCCCTTCAGCTCGGGCGACGTCGCGCAATATATTGGTGTGCACGCTGCCTGACTCTGAAAGCAGTTCATTCACTGCACAGAAAAGTACTCACCATTTTTGAAAAATGGCGCGAAGATTTAGCACTCGTTCCCTTTCTTTAGGAAAAAAATATGCAGTAATATTTTTCTGACGAAAACTGAATTCCACAGATTAAGTTCGCGATTACTCTTTCGCAAGAAAAGGTACCCAAGGTAATCAAACATAATGAATTAAATTCAACTATAGTTACGCTTCATAGCTAAAAACAAAAGCTAGCGGTTGTACTTTTCACTACAAACAAACTATCCAAAAAAAGTCAAACCATTTTTTGGGTATCAATAAAAATGCATATGGAAAAAAAGAACCCTGAGAACGAGCGTTAAGGCAAGCACCCTAACCACTCATCCAAAGTCTGTGCAATAATTTCATTTTATAACCACCCATAATAAATTAATAGGTACCCTCATACTTACGATTGATTTTGAAAACGGTAACATGACCGTGTAAAGGGCCTCATATATCCACCAGTTACGACTGAGTCTTGTCCTGACGAAGGAGCCGGGGTGCGCGCAGAACACAGACTTCTCAGAGTTCAGCCAACGGTAGCCCAAGTAGCGCATCGCGAGCACCCCACAAAGCTTCGACACATTATACGCTTTTATCGAAGTGTACTCGTGTGGAGGCAGCGACAGCTGGTCTATTGTCGGTGACAACACCTTTTGTAAAGACCATTTTAAATTCCTGAAAATAACGTCAAAATTTTGATTCATAAATTTATTGCCTAGTTAAATTCTCTGTTCCTCTGTTATTATTATATTATTGTCTTGTTGTTATTATTGTCAAGTCTGCATGAGGCTCAAACTGCGTAAATATTGTAATCTCTATATTACAGTAAAGCTCTCTCCAAATGGTTTAGTATTCCAATGGTTTCATTGAGAACTGAAGCATCTATCTTAGAGCAGTCTGCGAAAATCCAAAAAAAAGCGAAGAAGGCTACTGTTTAAAGGAGCAGTAATGTCATTCAATCAAAATTGAATTTTCCCAAAATAAACAATCATCCGTTTCATATTAATTAGTTACTGATAAAAACATATTCAATGTTATTTAAAAACACTTAAATATAAAGAATGGAAAAGAGTATCACAACTTGACAACAATTTTGTAGATAATTAGGTACATGATGTATACTTTTCCTCTACACATTAGACAGCTTAATGAGACCTATCTACTTGCAAGGAAACAAAATAATGCACTTGTTTTATAAAACGTTGAGACAGAATACAATAATAGCTCTAATTGATAAACCTGTGCGACTCCGACGATATGATCACAACGCGTGCATCTGACGCAAGAATCTTCTCAATATTCATTAGCAAGTAAAACTGACTTAAATAATTGACTTGGAAGGTCGTTTCTAAACCATCCACTGTGAGTTTCCAGGGCAATCCAAACACACCAGCATTTAAAATGACAATGTCTAGTTGTCTGGAATGTAACATAGGTAATACAATTATTTATATGTAGGTTCAGAATACATATAGTTGAGAATGGGAACTGGCACTGAAACAATCCAGAACTCATGCACTGAAACACAAGTACCTAGTCTCTTTTTTTTTGCAGCTAGATACATGGAAAAACTTTCAAATACTTTCCTCTTTCAACTACTTACTTACCTACTGGTTATTAATAAAATAATTAATAGGTACCTAATAAAAACGCAAATCTTACTTATGTTCTTTTAAAATGGTATCCGTGAATTTCTTGACGGAATTCAACGAGGCGAGATTTGTTTCGTAAACCTGTACCAGTTCGTTATTAACGCAGACATTTTTAGCTACGACATTTGCTGCGTAAGTATTGCGACATGCCATCAGAATTTTGCAGTTGCGGGCATTCAAACATCGGGTCATTTCCAATCCAATGCCACTGTTCGCTCCAGTGATTAAACAAGTTTTATTTGTTAAATCTATCTCTTTTGTTATCTGAAAAATTGTAAAATTAAATAGTCCGCGCCAAACAACTATTGACCTCTGAAGTTGACGCAAGTTGAGTCGTGATCGTAATTGCTAAAATAAAAACAGGTATCAGCCACTAACTACGTGGTCTTCAGGAATACTTATGCTGAACTTTTCTCCAATTATCATATAATAATAAGTAAACTTTATTAACCTCATCAGCTGTAGGTCCATGAATGCTCGTTTTGATAAATTTATTTAAATATTTCACTCCATTATCCAAAACTTTTCCGGAAGATGCAAGCAAACTAATGTTCTGCCAACGGGCATAAAGCGACGATGGAAAACTGAAATTATTAAATAGTTTAATAATTCTATAAGAACTAGGTACAATCTGTTTACCTTCAAAGGCTAACAAAGGCAATCTACTAAAATCGGATATGACCGTAAGTAAAAGCTCGCGAAAGATGTGGCCAAACTTTGATTAGAGCGAATATCACTAACTACAAGTAAACGTAAGTACATGTATGTAATATAAAGGTAACATAAACCCATTCTACATTTGTAAAATTACAATAATACCTATCTGAATCCAGAATCTGATATTCTAGAAAAACTTATTAAAAACTTATTGGAGTCCATATTATCAAATACATACTAATAGGATAGAGAGAGTGCAGAAGAAATTTCTAAGACACCTAGGATACAAGGATAAAGTATTAAAAAAAGTTGATAGCTACACTGATCTCCTTAAATTATATAATGTGTTATCACTGTCCGATCGCAGAGATCTAATCGATCTCTCTTTCTTGAAGAATATTATGGATGGAGGGATCGATTGTCCAAATCTGCTGAGCAGGGTGCATTTGGCGGTACCGAAGTGTAATGCTAGGTCTCATATTAAGAACAGGCTAACGTTTAGACCTAGAATCATTAAAACCAACCTAGGCGGAGCCGCTCCATTGCGCAGAATAGTTGTCGCCTATAACAGATTGATAAGGGGTACTGGTATAGATATTTTTCGATGCTCCGCAGCATCCTTTAAAAGAGAAGTCAGAAAGTTTCTGTTATCGGGTACTGCTTGAAGGTCGTTTTATAGTTTGTATTTTGTTAATTATATGGTACTATTATATATATGTATACTATTATGCTATTATTCTTTTGTTTTGCTTTGTATAGTTTGGTTTTTTGATTTTTCTTTATTAGTTTTATATTGTAAAAAAAAAAAAACGGAAAATGTATTTAGTGTTGGTTTTTAATGCATGCTGAGTTAGCCTATAAGTGGAGTATACAATATTATAAAAGACTGTTTAAATGTGATTAAGTGTATGGATTGTTGTATACTGTGTTGGCTTCCTAATAAATAAAAATAAAAAAATAAATAAAATAAACTTACCGTTTAAAAGATACGAATATCTTTAAATTATTATTTATCATAGTTGCGAAGTGGTGGTAAGTGCCTATTAATAATTATTTGTTTTCAGAAAAAATATTTGAAACTTAATCAAAATGACGCAAAGAATAAACCAGATTTTCATTTATTTTAGAATATAAGTACCTATTTCTAAAGAGAAACCTCCAAAGAGTTCGAACACACTTACGAAAATACGAGTACTTAGATAATATTACAGGGTCTCGGGTAATTAATGAATAGCCTTCTTCTATAATCAGATCTTCTTCTATCTTCTATAACCAAATTATCGTTTTAGTTAAGGTCGTATGATTTTCGAAATCGCATATTCATATTTTATTTTATTTTTTGAAAAATCGACACCATTTATCTTTTAGTTACATGCCTTCCACAAAAGGAGGAATAATATTCCAAACTTTTTTCTGTTAAATGTTTTTTGAACGTTAAATTAAAAGTATTTTAAAATGACTTATTAATTCTAACTTAACTTACTTAATTCTAAGTCTAAAATTACCTCTAAATTACCTTAACATCCATAGACTATTAAAGACTTGACAATGACATTTATTATCACTTTATCATCCTTCTGTGGTAAAAATCAGCAAACAAAATTAAAACAAATTATTGAAATTATTAATTGACAAATGTGATTGATTAATATTTTAAAAGAATATTATACAATTCTTTTAAAATACAACACTTTACAACTGAAACAATTCAATAAAGCGAATTTTATGTAATGTGTTGGGATTGTGGTTTCACCTAGAACTAAGAAATGAAAAGTTAAGCTTTGCTTTTTTCAACAAATCAAATACAAAATCTCATTTCAAGGATTGTGTTTTCATTAATTTAAGTATAGTTAATTGGTCTTTACGATGGATAAAAAAAGGAGACGATCATCATCAGGCTCAAATAGTGCAGAAGAAAGCCGGTTGAAAGATTTAAAGGAGCGTGATGAATTTGCTACAAGATTGAGAAAACGAGATGAGGATAAAACAAAAAAAGTCACAGAAAGCTCAAATAAAAGGTCATACGAAGAAGCCGCTAAACGCCTAAAAATAGAAGCAGAAGATAGAAATAAAATATTACCAAAATTGCGTGTACAGTCGCGTAGAAAGTACTTGGAAAAAAGAAAAGATGATAAGGTTGTCGAATTGGAAGCTGACATAGCTGACGACGAATATCTTTTTGATGAAAGCATGTAAGTACTTATTAAAAATATATATATTGTATATTAATTACCTCTACATATTGTAAATTGAAGTTGCTGTATCCATCTATCTGTTTCTGCTTATAGATTTAGATGCGGTTTTAACTAATGGAAAGAGCAAACAAGGAAGGCTTGTGTATATAATTTGCAGAAAAAATGCATTCATGCGAAACTTGGGATGAGCTTCTTGTTACATATAATTCACTGGGAGGGGGTTGCTTTGAACTGATTGCTGAACATTTTTTTATTGTGGGTGAAATTAAATTTTAGCATTTTATATATATTGACTACTTCAAGACTATTATTTCCTAAGGAATGGTACACCATTATAAGAATCTATTATCTATCAACAAGTTTATTATCTAACCAGTCTACTTCTGTTTATCTAATCAAAATGCACTATTAAATTATTACCTGCTATTTATTATTTTAGCTTAACAAAAAGAGAAAAAAAGGAAAGGGAACATAAAAAAACGATATTACAACTAGCTAAAGAACATGAAAAAGCCAGGGAGTTAGAAAATGTTCAAAGATATCATATGCCACAGGATTTGGGAAAAGGAGAAAAAGGTTTGTAAAAGTTTATTGTTTAGTTAAGTAAGAAAAGACATTTTATTAAAAGTGAACACAAAATGCACAGCACAAGTCTCAATTTTTGCAAATGAGCACACAACTTAGCATGAGGTGTGTGTGCTACAAGCCATGCAGCGCAGATTTCCTGTAGGGGACTTCATTTTGGCTTCACGGACGTCCACCCAAGGCCATAATATTATAAACTAGCTGGTGCTCGCGACTGTCTGTATTGAAGAACTATCTAGGTGCCGATTTTCATCCAAATCCTTTCAGCCGTTTTTGCATTATTAAGAAACAAACATCTATACATACAATACAAACTTTCATTTATAATTATTAATAGGATAATATGTACTACCATTACAATTATAAAAATGTGAATGTGGACATAAATGAATAAATACATACATATAATAAATATAATTTTTAAATATATTGATTTATATACAAAGTGGTTTAAAAATCGTGGATCAAAATGTCGTGAACATGGTGCTCTACCAAACTACACTCGGGTGGTCTGAGAACATTTAAACGCCTAGATCCAAATTGTTGGATTGTTAGAGCTGGAACAATCCAATAGCCGCAGAGATCTCCAGATCCAAACCCTATTAAACTTGTAAAAACTTATTATTTGTTATTAGTAAAAACTTGTGGGGACACATTTGTACGAAAAAGACAACCAGACAGTACAAGTTAAGAAATAAACTGGAGATAGCGAAAGAAAATGTTAAAATCATAGAAACGCATTTCGTAGGTTGTGAAATAATTTTAATAGACATGTATTGTCGCTGGAGGAAGACATTTCAAACATTTCTTGTGATTTATTATGTTATAACTACTTAAATAAATTTGATATTGGTTTTTTTCTGCTTCCTCTGATTTACTTTAGTTTAGACATTGCTATAAAAAAACGATAATTAATAAATAATTTAGTCATTAAAATGAGGTATAACAGCTATGTGTTATACCTCATTTTAATCATTATTAAATAAGCCAGTTTTTCTGCTACAGGGTCATTTTTATTTAGTACATTTTTTTCCACAGCAAGCTTCTAAAGCTAGACTTTTTTTCACAACATTTAAAAAATATTGAAAAAATTGCCATTACTCATAAACCGTGCTATCTACTGTTATAAAAGCATTTTTGTAGTTATGATACATTACCTAGAAGCAACTGTAAACAATTAATTTTTTAAAAAAGGTACATTTTTTTTAAATTGCCTATTTAGTACAAATTTTGGCGTTTTCTTAAAAAAACGCAATCAGGCATGATTTTTAATAGGATCTAGTTATGGTAGGACTCTAGAGAGATTTTTTATTGCAAATAACTGCCTTTACTCCCTATTTCGTTTGATCCACGATTTCTGAACCACCCTCTATACAGTGAAACAATAATTACACTACTATCTTACATGATGCATAATTTTTTTTAAATACATTGAAATCTATGATTTATAAATAAAAATTTAAATAATTTATATTCATTTCTTAAATTTTTTTGCTACTTCTGCTGTTCTCTAAGAAATACTTTCAATTTGGCTTTGGATTCATGCAAACTGTAAGTATATGGTTGTCATGCACCTTGTTTAAAGCTGTCTAATTTTATTTTCAGGTGAATATGTTGAAGTGGATGAAAATGAAAAACTGCCTCACTCAGAACAACGTAAATGGGAGCAGGAACAAATCAAATCTGCATTCTTCAAGTTTGGCGCAAAAGATGCAAAAGCGCAAGATGAATATGAATTGTTACTCGACGAACAAATTGACTTCATACAAGCTCTCCAATTGGAAGGTAACAAAGAAAAAAAAGAAGATAAAGAAAAGTCTGAGTATCAAAAAATGAGAATGACAATTGAGGAAACCAAGAAGTCACTACCGGTTTACCCTTTTAGAGAAGCTCTTATAGAAGCAATAAAGAAATATCAGATTTTAATAGTGGAAGGTGAAACAGGTTCTGGTAAAACCACACAAATTCCACAATATCTGCATGAAGCTGGATTCACAGATGATAATAAAAAAATTGGGTGCACTCAGCCTAGAAGAGTGGCTGCAATGTCAGTAGCGGCCCGAGTGGCACAGGAAATGAATGTTAAACTCGGAAATGAAGTTGGTTATAGCATACGTTTCGAAGACTGCACATCGGATAGAACAGTCATAAAGTATATGACGGATGGCACACTTCACAGGGAATTTTTATCAGAGCCAGACTTGGCATCTTACAGTGTAATGATTATTGATGAAGCTCACGAGCGTACACTTCACACAGATATTTTATTTGGTCTCGTGAAAGACATTACAAGATTCAGACCGGATTTAAAACTGCTCATATCCAGCGCAACCTTAGACGCTGAAAAGTTTTCAAACTTCTTTGATGAGGCACCCATTTTTAGAATACCTGGCAGAAGATTTCCAGTGGATATTTACTATACTAAAGCTCCGGAGGCGGATTATGTCGATGCAAGTGTGGTGTCAATATTACAAATACATGTCACACAACCTCTTGGTGACATACTAGTGTTTCTCACCGGACAAGAAGAAATTGAAACGTGCGTAGAAATGTTGCAAGATAGAACTAAAAGGTTGGGCAAGAAAATTAAGGAGTTACTAATATTACCGGTGTATGCAAACTTACCGAGCGATATGCAGGCGAAAATTTTCGAGCCTACACCTGAGGGAGCCCGCAAAGTTGTATTGGCGACTAATATAGCTGAAACATCATTGACAATAGATAATATAATTTATGTCATAGATCCAGGCTTTGCCAAACAAAACAACTTTAACTCAAAAACGGGTATGGAAAGTTTAATGATTGTCCCCATTTCAAAGGCATCAGCCAATCAACGGGCGGGTCGTGCCGGGAGAGTTGCACCGGGAAAGTGTTTCAGACTTTACACGGCTTGGGCGTATAAATATGAACTCGAAGACAACACAGTACCAGAAATTCAAAGAATAAACTTAGGCAATGCAGTGCTGACGTTGAAAGCTTTGGGAATAAATGATTTGATCCATTTTGACTTTCTAGATCCACCACCGCATGAAACGTTAGTGTTAGCCTTGGAGCAACTTTATGCTCTCGGTGCTTTAAATCATCATGGTGAACTAACAAAGGCTGGGAGAAGAATGGCGGAGTTTCCAACTGACCCTATGCTTGCAAAAATGTTGTTAGCAAGTGAAAAGTAAGATAGTGTGCATTATTTTGTTAAATGTTGGTGGAAATCTTAGTATATGTTATATGCAATTTGTCTTTAAAAATACTTTTTTATGTTAAGATGCTTAATGCTACCAGTGTACTGCTGACCATAGTAGGATAAGGGATTAGGGAGAGATAGGGAAATGAGCTCTGGCATCCCTGACTCACTACTCACCGAAACACAACAGCACAAATGCTGTTATTTCTTAGTGGTCTTCTATAAAGGGGTGGCTACTACCGCCAGACAGGCTGCTCAAATTACTTCAAAACACAGTGTGCCCTGTTACTACTAAGTAAGAGATACACGATAATAAAATAAGAGATAAAAAAATTATATCAATTCATAATAAGTAAATATTACAATGAAAGAATGAAAGAAGGGTTTTTCACGGTTCTGAAATAAAATATAACAATATATAAAAACATGATAAATTCAATTTTTTACAATTATTTATAATTAACTTAAAGCATGATCAAATCATCTCACTTGAATAAACACAAATATTTATCCACCAACAGTTGCATATCAGAATAATAAATAATAAATGACTATAATTGGTTTTATTGTTATTTTACAGATACAAATGCTCGGAGGAAATAGTAACAATAGCGGCCATGTTATCGGTGAACAGCTCGGTTTTCTACAGACCAAAAGACAAAATAATACACGCAGACACAGCGCGAAAAAACTTTTTTCATAGATCGGGCGATCACTTAACTCTGATGAATGTATACAACGAATGGGTCGGTTCAGATTACTCAGTGCAGTGGTGTTATGAAAACTTCATACAATACAGATCGATGAAGAGAGCGCGCGACGTGAGGGAGCAACTGGCGAGCCTCATGGATCGCGTGGAGATTGAGATGGTGTCCAGTGTCAGCGATGACACCAATATCCGGAAGGCTATCACGGCTGGCTATTTTTACCATATCGCTAAATTCTCAAAGGGTGGACATTACAAAACTGTCAAACATAATCAAGTAAGTATTTATGTTGTTAATTTAAAACTTTATTCAAAAATATTACCAATTAATTGAGGATTTCTATTCATGATACAGTCAGGATACGAAAACCTTCATACCCCAACACTACCATATTATGAATATGTTTTCAAATACATTCCTTGTATCAAGTTGTAGACTTGTAATACATTTTGAAACTAAAGCACTAAGCAGATGTTAGAAATGAAATTTTGGCATGACTAATAATTGCCCAGTGTGTGTACAATACACACTGTCAACTCTCTGTCTAATGTTAAATGTCAACTAGTGATGAACCTCTTTCTCACCCCGGTTGTATATTTTATGTGCTAGTAAACAAAGAAAATGTAGTAAGTATTTTGTCTTTTTAATGCCTTTGTCATATTAACGATATCAATCAAATCGCCAGGTTGGCAAATGGTCCAGTACAAATTGGATTGAAAGGAGAAGACAAACTTTGAAATAGTATTAAAAATATTTTTTTAAATTCCGATTGTTTATATTAACAAGGTGTATTTTTATTTTAGACTGTTATGATTCATCCAAACAGTGCTTTATTTGAAGAACTGCCTAGATGGGCTATTTACCATGAATTAGTATTTACTTCAAAAGAATTCATGAGACAAGTTACAGAAATAGAAAGCAAGTGGTTGTTGGAAGTTGCGCCTCACTACTACAAGTCTAGAGAGCTGGAAGATTCTACTAATATGAAGATGCCTAAAACTATTGGAAAATCAGCAATCAGTAAATAAATACACTATTATAAAATAAAATCTTTTACTTGTAATATAAATACCTACATATAATAAAATCGTAAACAAGTCTGTCTGTACATTAAAAGACTTAGAATTTTTGACAGTTTGTCTTTGTGTTTATGAATGCTATAATCTCAGAAACAGCTTAACCAATTTGAATTGAAGCAGTAGCAAGTTTCTCGTAACATTATAGTGCTTGTTTCATTCCAATCAGTTTACAAATTTTCTATAATAAGGGTTCCAAAGTGCCTAAGGATACAAGGGGTGTTTTATTAAAATTAATCTGATACTGCGCATACGAAGTCGCGGGCAGGGCTAGTATCTAGTAAATCTGCAAATATTACTTTGCTAGTTGCTGCTTACATTAGTCTACTTTATGTTAAAAATCTGAAACTCTTCCTTTTCTTTCCCAATCTCCATATCTAGTTGGCTCTGGTCCTCGAGGACCACCCACTTCTCCCGTGTGGGGATTTGTATTATTCGGCCATGCAGGTAGAGGATCGTCTTTCTGATTCGGATGCATTGCTGGCTGTTCACCAAGATCGTCAATTGGAGTAGTCTCTCGCAATTTCTTTCTGAATTCTGCTAAGCGTTTAGATTCGCCTTTTGGATTATCATCTTTACTTCCTTCGTTTAAATTGGGGGATTTATTTGCGAAACTAGCGACAGGAACGAAATCTGTATAGAATTTGACTATTATCTTCCTGTTGGAAAAATATAGAATATTCTAAGGGAATGTACTCACTATTGAAACAAATAGATTTTTGCAAGTTTAGTCCAATACGCAACATTTTTTTAATAGTCCCGTGCTTTTCCTCTATCAAACGTAATAAGTATTATACTACTTTAACTTTGTATCGGTTTCTTTCTTTCTTATTGAATAAAATTGAAGTTATTTTTATTAAATTTACTTCAGATTACTTCTTTGTTTATTTTTGTCTGACACCACAGACCAGAGAACATATTTGTCACTTAGTCGTGTCAAAATGATTATTAGTAATATATAAAAGTCCGTATAGTAAAAATTCCAGAGCGTCTCTAATTTATCAACATACAACGTGTACATATATTTAGTAGTGGCAGTGCTGTTTTTTATACTCTTTTCGCAGTCATTTGGGCGAAGACCACCGTTAAATATCAGCAGTTGAGCGAGACAACGTACTATGGTAATAGCTAAAATGTAAAAGTTCTGGTTTAGCTAACAAATGAGAGAAATTATAATAATTACGCTCTAGTCTTTCTTTTTCGAATGCGGTGAAATTATTTAATTTAATACCTTCTAAACTCCATAGAATCATTCCGGTGATGGTGATCCTTCGTAATTTTTCTCAGAGTAAATAATCTATGGAGGCGCCCTATTCTACTATATGAACCGTAGCTTATATAAATATCTGTTATTGGTTATATCGATACGTTAATGTCACGTTGAATAAGAAAAAAGAGATAGATAGTATCTGTTTAAGCTCAAATTTTGGCAACACTGCTAACTTCATGACTTTACCAAAGCGTGACCGGTGCAGCCATGTTATGTGCAGAGTTTCGTAGTAGTATAGGAAATATTTTGTTGTTTTTGTGAGAGAAAACTACTTTTTGTCGTGTGCAGGGCAGTCCTAAATTGAAAAATTATGCCTTCGTGCTGCATCAAGCAGTGTCATAATAGAAAAAACGAAAATATCTATGAAAGGTAGCTATCTTATGTGCCAAATTGTTTGAAATGAAGTTGGAATTCAGGCACGCCGGTTGAGGGGTATGCCTGGTGCATTTGGTTCTTGGGTTAGAGTAATTTTTGCACATCTTTCCTACTATTTATGTATTCTGTGTTATATATACCATAAAGAAAAAAATCTACAAAACGATCATATGATCAATCAATGGCGAGTGTCTGACTCTCTTCTATTGTCTATGGAGTTTAAGCCTACAATTTCTAATCGATTTATTTATTCCAGAATATCTTAGTGTAAAATTTATTTAACCGAGTGAGTTGACTCAAATTAAAATGAAGGGGTGCATTTTTAACATCGATGCTGGGTATTTGGAAGGCTTGTGTAGAGGATTCAAATGTGGAATACTGAAACAATCTGATTATTTGAACCTGGTACAATGCGAAACATTGGAAGGTAAATTGTCCTTGTTGATATTAACTAGCGACCCGCCCCCGCCTTCGCACGAAATGGAAATGTTTAAAAATCATTTCTTAATGTATGCTTACGTTATAAAATAAACCCATGTACGAAATTTCACCTTTCTAGACTTAGTGCTTTTGATAGTCAGTCACGAGCTCACGACAAACGTTTTATAAGTATAGATTACCATTAATAGGAAATTTTTATGAATTCACTATTTATGAACACTTTTTCTTGTGAATTTTCGTTTATGTAGATCATCATCTCGGCTGTAGGATATGCACTGCTAAACATAGACCTCTCCCATAATTTTTCAAATGAATCAGTCAACTTGCGGTCCTTATCAGGGCGTCTGTCCACCTTGTGGGTGGATGTCTAGGCTAGGCTCTCTGTACTATATATACGCCACTTCAACTTACTAATTTGCAGGATTATTTCGATAACTCGTGTGCAGATCTCCTCATTCCTGATTCGATGTCACTGTGTAACTCCAAGCATAGCCCTCTCCATAGCTTATTCAGGGACTTTGAGCTTTCTTCCTTTCGTTGAGGCCCATAGTTAGTTTATGTAGATAGTTGTTTTGAATAACAAACCTTCAGTTCTTGCTTTACATCCTTTACTATTTCTCTATTCATATTTTCTCTTGTTTCAGATTTGAAGCTTCATCTGCAGGGTACTGACTATGGCACCTTCTTGGCTAATGAACCTAGCCCCCTTTCTGTTTCAACGATTGATGACAAGCTTCGTGAAAAGCTTGTCATTGAATTTCAACACCTGAGAAATCACTCGGTTGAACCACTTTCAACATTCCTGGACTTCATTACTTACAGCTACATGATTGACAATATTATTTTGTTGATAACTGGCACTTTGCACCAGAGGCCTATCTCGGAATTAATCCCAAAGTGTCACCCGCTGGGATCTTTCGAGCAGATGGAAGCTATTCATGTGGCCGCTACACCAGCCGAGCTATACAACGCAGTCCTAGTGGACACGCCACTGGCTCCATTCTTTGTGGACTGTATCAGCGAACAGGACTTGGATGAAATGAATATTGAAATCATCCGTAACACCTTGTACAAGGCTTATTTGGAAGCGTTCTATGATTTCTGTAAACAGATTGGAGGGTCGACCGCTGATGTTATGTGTGAGATATTGGCTGTAAGTAATTTTTATTATGGAATTCCACAATTATGACAACTTTGTTCAAGTTTTTTTTATTTCATTTGCTGCGTTATTTAAATTAACAATCAATTGTGGTTATTATTAATCCTATAAACAAGGACTCTTGATTTTATAACACCCGTTAAAATATTTAAAAAATATTAGAAGCCAGTTGGCTTTAAAAGACATTTCATTTAAAGGTCGGTTGTTAGTGGATATATATTTATTTTTTATCGACAAGATCAACAGACAGGCTGACTTAATGGTAAATGACTACTGTAGCCTATAACACAAGCTACACCACATGTGTTGCAAATTTGCTGGCGACCATAGTAAAGTTAAGGATAAGGCTCTGGCATCATTTACAACAATATCTTTACTTTTCAGTTTGAAGCTGATCGCAGAGCCATCATTATTACCATTAACTCTTTTGGTACCGAATTGTCAAAGGATGACCGTGCTAAGTTGTATCCTCGCTGCGGCAAGCTCAACCCTGATGGCCTTGCAGCACTCGCTCGAGCTGACGACTATGAACAAGTGAAGGCTGTAGCAGAATATTATGCTGAATATTCTGCTCTCTTTGAAGGCGCTGGCAATAATGTCGGAGATAAAACCCTGGAAGACAAATTCTTTGAACATGAAGTGAGTATTATTTTTTTTAATGTAACTCATGACATCCAACTTCTCTCACCCATGCCATTAAATTTCATGAAAAAATTATCACCCCTCTTGGAATCATAAAAGCATTAATTTTGTTATAAAAACTGTGATAAAAGCTGTAATAAATTAAAAAATATAATCCTGTAATATAATAAAAACACTCCTAGTAAAAAAATAGTAATAAATCTTATACAAGTGCTGTAATAAATCTCTTCTGCAAGTTTTTTTACAAAATTTTTTAGCTAGAACGTTATATGGCCTTATTCTAAAAAACAGCCATTGCAAAAGGTTCTTCCGTCTTTGTTTTGTGAAAAGGATACATACTCATAGCTGCAGCAATTCACTCCATATGCTTGCAAGCTATGCATAATTTTTATTATGATAATAAATATGCAACTTCATATAAAATCAATAAAATATACAAACATTTTATTGATTTTATGTCATTCATACTTTTGTTTTATACTATAAAGGTGGCAGACAGGCTGGAGGCTCACTTGACAGGTACTCGGTAGGTGGATACCGCCGCCTAGGGACACAAGCGACTCCAAGGGGAGTGCTAGTGCGCTGCAGGAGTTTGTTTATAGCTCGCTTGAAGTAGCCCATATTGTAGCTAGGTGGAAACACCTCAAGAGGGAGATTGTTCCAAAGTTATATATATTTCTCTTTTTTTATTTCAGGTAAGCCTCAATGTCCATGCTTTCCTCCAACAATTTCATTTCGGCGTATTCTATTCGTACCTAAAACTGAAAGAGCAAGAATGTCGGAACATAGTTTGGATCAGCGAGTGCGTTGCTCAGAAGCATCGCGCTAAAATCGACAACTACATTCCTATTTTCTAATGCACAGATTTATCTTTTGCAATTTACACATGACCACTATTATCCATTTGTAAATATTTTCCATATTAATAAATGATTGAACATACCTATGTTACAAAACTAAATGTTACCTCCTTACAAATAATATGTGGAGAATTTTCTGTAACCATAATTTGTTTAGTGCATCAATTCCAAAAGTTACAGTATTAACTGGAAAGTATTTAATACATTTGTTTTGTTATAGTATATGTTATATAATAATACAGAATATTGTTCTATATGTGTAGTGGAAAAATGTATATCAACAAATAAATAACTAGATTCATAATGTGGTAACGTTTCACAAGTTTGTAAATTTAAATATAGTTCACATTATTGACATGTCCATGTTATGATTATGTTTATGGGTTCTTGGGCAAATAATAAATGGTCCAAATTAATCATTGTTTATGTGAAAAAAAAAAATAAGATTTTCAATCGTAAAACTGTTCACTGTGTATAAAGTAGAAATTTCAATTAATTTGAAATAAGAGTTAATTAATAATATTATATTATATGCAGATTGTATTTATTGAATTATAAAATAAAATGTTATTTAACCTTACAAGTATTTGTTATTTTGTGCTCCAAGTTTATTTATTTCCCAATGCATTCTAAAGAAAACATTCTTTGGATTATCACAAAAATGGTTTGATACATCATGCTTTACACGTCAAAACCGAAGAACCGTTAGAAAGCGCAAAACAGAAATCCGCAGTAAAACGAGTTTCTAATCTTGTTAGAAATTAAAATTTATATTTAAAAAAAATTTAACTGAATACTCTCAAGCAACGTCTCCACTATAAGTCCCCATCATCAGTGGGGTTCAGAGGGATTTTTTTTTGATCCAATGCCCGATTAATGTTGCGGTAGTTTCTCTTCATTATATACTTTTTAGGGATTAGAGAATACCATCAATTCTATTAAATTATAATAATTATTTTTTTATTTATATTATTTTTATTCAAAAGTAACAAAAAGTAGATGCGCGAATTTTAAAATATTTTCTCTTCTGCAGGGTTCGACAGTGCACTTGTATCCCCCATGACGTTATTTGTCTGATAGAAGGGGTGCAGACTAACCGTCACACTGGTGTGGTGGTTAGGAATTCTATTTCTTAACTGTCACACCGACAAAAAGATTTTATTATTAGAAATATATTTAACTTGGATCTTAAGTAACTATGTGCACAAGAGTTATGTCAATGTAATTGACTTTAATCGCATAATACTTCAACTTAGCTACAGATAACTGATTCAGTTTTAACGTAAATTATTAAGAAACGCTTCAACTGTGATATTTCATTAAATGTAAGTCGTCATTATTATGTATAATTCCCGAAAACTTTAGTATTTTCATAATTGCAACATAACTCCTTTGGTAGCCACTGTACTTACTTACACAATAGTTCACCCAATCACTCATGGCTTATAACGGGTATGTATATCACACTATTCATAAGAGTCAGTGATGTGGTTAGTAGTATTAGTACGGTGGGTACCAAGCGACATAACTCTTGTGCATATAGTTACTTAAGATCCAAGTTAAATATATCCGTACCTACTAATATTATAAATGCGAAAGTATGTTTGGATGTTTGTAACTCTTTCACGCAAAAACTACATACTGAACCGATCACCATGAAATATTGCATACACGTTGTCTGGGACACCAGAAAGGACATAGGGTACCTTTCATTGCTCAACGCGGACGAAGTCACCAACTAGTTTCTAATAATAAAACTAGTCTTTTTGTTGGTGTGACAGTTAAGAAATAGAATTCCTAACAACCACACCAGTGTGACATGGTCATCAATGTTTAAACATCGATGGACATGGTAGTGTGATGGTTAGTCTGCACCCGCCACCTACCACATAAATCTAAGCTCCTAAAAATATTGTAATGGCAATGTGACATCAGCCTTTCAAAAATTAATTATATATTCATTTTTCACAAAACAATCTATTACATACAGGTGGAGATTATTACTTGACTAAACTAGCTTCTTTATCAAGAGAAAAAGCAGTGTTTTCCTGCCTGTAGTTACCCAAATTATGAGACAGAGACAATTCTCTGCTACTACAGAATTTATCTACAAAATTTAATTTTAATGAAATTAAATATGGACAATGTACTGATCATATTGTAATACTATTTTAAGTAGTAGGTAAGCATAATTGTATAATTTTGTTTTAAAAGCATGAAACAAGTAGTTATATGTATCCAAAAACTACATACAAAAATGGGAAAAGGTGAATAAAACATAAATGTTTCAATAGAAGTATATTACATTAAATCTTATATACTTAAATCTTTAGTTGTCACAAGAAGTATTCGTAACTTCTTGAGTATTATTATCATTATTTATCTGTTCTGCTATAATATCTGTAATGGGACCGTTATAAACAAAATTCTGTTTTGATGTTTTAACTAATAAATAAGGCATATGTTCAGTCCAATATCTATCTTTGAGCATGTCATCATGACTGTCCACAATTACATTAATATATGTTGGTATATTTGTTCTTAATATCTTTTTTCTCATTAATAATGTTCCTCTTTTAAATATTTCTGGTTCGTTATTATAGTTCAAGTTGAATTCAGTAAACATAATCTCATTTTTATCAGCAGACACGGTCCCCGACAACCTTTTCTCAGCCTGAAATTAATACACAATATTTAAAGAAACTTTCAAATTACTTTTATTTAGCATTATATTATTATTAATGTTATATTTCTACCTGCATTGGAGTCAAATTGCCTTTTTGTACGAGGGTCCAAAATGTTGTATTATATAAATTGTTGATATGAACGTCTGCTTGTCTCCATTTCATATAATCAATTAAGTTTTCCTCCGAAGGATATAATACTAATCTCCCATCGAATGTAGGGGGATAAGTTAATATATGATCCGAAAAAAATTTTGACCAGTAATACACATATGACGAAGAAAATTTACTATTTATAGTTGTGAGAAGTTTAGCTGCACGTCGTTTATAAAGAGTGGAATTTTTCTTTAAAACAAATGAATATTCATCACTCTGTCCAAACGCCATAAGCACATCATTAAATTCTCTTACTACAGAGAATGCAGCATAATTCATTAATCTTAAAGCCCTAAGATCATTAGGTTTAGTGAAATTATGATCATTAGAAAACTTATGGAAACATTTCCCATCAAGCCTTATAACTATCCAAGTGTTTGGCAAGAGTGTATCATCTAGTTCATATTGCTTTACATATTCAAAAGAACTTTTTGCCATTTTTGAAAAAACTTTAAAAATAGATGGTCTCGGTAAAAATTTATGGACACTCCTTGTTCTTATCATTTACACGACTTAACGCTGAGCGTTTGTCATGTGAAAAGTATGGTTATTTAAAATACTTTTTTAAAAGAAACAACAAAGTAATAAGAAATGCTACATTTAGTAGGTGCCTACTTTTATAGTTCCCATTAATATAATATATTTAACAAGAAGCTTTCATTAAAAATGTTTAATTTCTTTAATTATATTCCAAGAGGGGATAATTATTGTATAAAACTTTTCAAACAATAAACAAAGTACACAATCTACAAAGTGACTGGCTGGTCGTGAGCGTAAAACTGAAAGAAAACTACGTCACGCCAATCAAACGTCAAATCACGGTCAAATCAATCCAATCAATCACTGCGTTCAATTATTTTATTTACATATAATTTTAACAATTTTAAGACTAATATATAAAATAACATGTAAAATGATAACACTAAAAACCACTGAGGTTTAATCTCGTGTTATCATTTGTAATTATTAATAAAATCTAACTATATACTATTATTGCTTTAACTTAAATTTAATATTTTTAATTGTTATATTGTTACATAGATCTCAAGGTAAGCTGTTGATAAGGTGTGGGCATGGATCTATTATAATAAGTATTTATTACTTGCAGCTAAAAAGCGAGCCGAGCAGGACATGTAGTAGAGAAGCCGTGTCCCTTTCTAATAAGGTGACAATTAGATTTTTGTTATGTGAGACAAATTAAATGTTGTAATATACCTTCATATAGCAGTAGTTTCTTATAAATATTTTTTAAAATTTGAAATATGAAAACCAATACTTTTACCAATTGTAATTTTCTCATTGTTCTTTTTATTGCTTATAATAGTTTTGCACCAATTGTACATAATCATATCCACTAAAGCTACAAATTTATGGACATTTACCGTAATGTCACTTTAAAGGGATACCAGTAGAAAATAAAATACAAAATAGGCTTCCTAAATGATGAGACTGTATAGTGCAAGCGATGCAAACTATGTCTTAAATAAATATAACATAAAAATAAATAAAAAATACAAAAATTATTAAATTACTTTGGAGGAATTATTATTAATTTTTAGATGCTTTTTAAATTTGCACACCGCTTGTCGGTTGAATATGTGGACAATATATATTTAAATTTACAACAACTTATGTATTACTATATACAGCAAATAAATGATTTTGAATTTGAAACAATAAATATTAACTTTTTGTAATTTTAAGAATATATAACAAAATTAATGTGATTATATGTTGAATTAAAATTTATTAAAATAATTGAAGTACAATTAACATACAAGCATTACAACTAAGATTTTTGAATCTAAATTTTTAATCTACATTTTTTTTAGTCTGGCAAGATGAAAGAAAGACATATGACCTCGGCGTGGTTCTCTCTCTCTGCCCGGATTAGCCTCTGTATAAGGCGCAATGAAAAATGTACTATAACTATTGGTAATACTGTTCATTTTCGTAAATGCAATTTTTTTCAAGTAAGCGGTCCTTTTAATTATCTAACGTCCTTGAGGCCACTAAATTTCAGATGGGACCTGCGGGAATAAAGTCTAAACTAAATGTCTAAAATATGTTGGCTTATCAAAAATTATACAACACAGCCCATATCTCAATTTTTATTACTTTTTCGGCTATCTTAATCAGTTTTGACGCATTTTCGGCGTGGCTAGCAAATGGAAAAGATGAAAGTTTTGCTTTTATGCAAGTTTCACAGGTAGCCAATTTTACTTCTTTTAGTAGGTAGTGTGGCCCCTTTTGTGGCAATTTTGACAGACGACCCTACTTTTCTTTTTGGCATATAGTACTTCGGATCTTACTGTTGGTCTTCTGGCCTCATTTTAAGAGACCATTTGAGGTCTCTTATTTAAATGGTATTGGGAATTCATTTTCTTGAGAACCAGTTGTTTCACTAAAGTAGCTTTTCTCGCCGGACCACTACTTTGGTGTATAGATTTAAGTTTATCCCATGCCTTTTTTGATGTTTGACATCCTTTTATTTGTTTCAGTTCGGTAGGCGAGATAAGCTCCGATTTTGCTTGTAGGTATGTCCATTTTTACAAATGTATTATTTTCTTCCGCGGCGACAATTTCTTTTCGCCGCTAACATAATCCCAGAGATCGTTTTTGATTAATACCGCTTGTGTTTGAAGACACCTGTATCATAGTTAGATCTATTTAATGACTCAATAGACCGGTACGACGCCATTTTAACGTAATTTTCTTTTAAATCACGGATGATCGTCGTAGGCAATTTTTTCCAAACAATACTAACCACGCTCTGCTACCAATTGATGGGCTATTTACATTCAGTACACTCATGTTATTTATTTAAAACTTAATACATTATATGAAACACTTTTTCAATTAGAAGAATATTGACAAGACAAAATATAAACGGAACAGAGACATGGAATTGATGAACTTGAATTGTTAAAGCGGCACTCCAACACGGCGCCCCTAGCATGCCTGCGCCCGTGTGCACCGCGCAACCTGCACACTAGGTAAAGACGCCTCTGCAAATGCGTCTTCGAGATACAGGCTGCTATTTTTTTTTATTTAACAATTTACACGTAAAAATGCATTTTTTAAATCAATTTTTTTTCTAAAAAACTAAATAAATAAAATATATTTAATTATTATTCAGTAATATTTAATCCTTAATCTGTAATTTTTCTTTTGGTTATTGAAACTAATTACATGTTCTGTGGAACATTTTTATCATGTCGCAACATTGAAATCAGAAAGCTGGAAATGGAAACCATAAATCATAATTGTGATTATTGGACATGGTCCATGCTGGAGCTGGAACTGGAAAGTGGAAACAAACTATAAGCCGTTGCGCTGGCTGTCGGACGGACGCTCCGATAATTTGTTTCCAGTTTAATTTTATGTAACTTGTGCGGCAATAGATATTATGGTACTATGAAAATGAAAGTTAAATTTAATTAACAAATCACAAAATGCAAAGTAATTTGACAACATAAAAAAATACAAACACCTTTTTACTTTATTTGTATAACTTTTATACAATAATATTTTACAGAGAATAAAACTTTTGCAATTCTTCATCTTTTGTTTTAAGGATACATTTATCCTTTAAGTTAACAACCCACCCAGGTTCTAAACCATAAAATATTTGACGAGGATCTTTCCTTTCAGAAAGCATGTCGTAATTTAAATCATCTTCCAGTTTAGGCAATTCGTAGCCAAATTTTTGTGCCAATTTCAACCTTTCTTGAGATATCTTCTCGGGATCAGCTAAATATCCCCTTGTTTCTGCATTTGTGTAATACTCAATGGCATCTGGAGGTGGGATCATTCTTCTTGGAATAGCTTGTCCACTTTCAAAGAACTTTTTAGGGTTTCTTAGAATAAGTAAGCTGTGGGGATCATAATATGCAGTAGTAATAACACCACCATTTTTCTCAATAGCAGCAATAACTTGTTCACTTGCATATTGTACTTCAATATTTATTTTAGAAGCAAAAAGATCTACTCCTTCATCAGTTAAGTTGACTCCAAATTGATTTTTGTCAGGGAAAAATTGGTAAAATCCAGATTTAACAATACTAGCCAGATCAATTGGTTTTGTAATATCCAGACAATCCTTATCTATCAATTTTTGAAGTTCATGTAGGGATAAAGGTGGATATTCTCTTCTTAAGCTAAAATCAAATATTCCAATTATAGTACATTAATTGATATCAACAGAAAGCAATCAGAGTCCACTGTGATAATGCTCAGCAACCAACATAGATCAAATAAGTTTGGAATCCCAGTCGGGACTGAAACTGCTTTTTTTTTTCATTATTAGAAATCTATCCATATAAATAAAAATTTATGTAAATATGTCTATCCTCTGTGGACTTCAAAACCGTGCAACTGATTCTAATTCCGTTTTCAATTATGGAAAGACAGATACACAAGGAAGGTTTGTGTACCTATATAAAATTTGCACCCTCGCCATGCCAGGAGTGGGTCACTAGTAATAATATAAAACTTACTAGAAATGTGAAGAAAAACATGATGAGGAAACCTGTGTGTCATAGAAGCTTAGCAACCAGGACTTTTAGAACACAACGTAATGTACAGGTAAGGTAGAAGAGCTGCTAATGTACAGTGGATTTATAGCACATTCATACTTCTTTACATTTAAAAGAGGCTTATACCGTCTTAGTTTTGGGAATATAATTTTATTTTACCTATATAGGTGAAAATATAAGAGAATAGAAATCAATAAAACCAAAAACTGATTAAATTGGGTAGGTAGTAAATTTTAACTTACTGGTGACCTTTGTAGTAATATTCTCGAGAAAACCGCAAATAAAACGGATTATTTCCAGTTTCATAACCAAGCCTCATAAAATTTTGTCTTCCTTTCATGCCACCACCATGTTTATCACCGCCGTGTTGGCCTCGTCCACGTTTTTGCTGTAAGAATTTGTCATAGCAATATTTTAGTTTCATATATATATAAAAAAAAAAAAAAATTTAACACAACAGGGTTAACATAACTTTATTGAAATGCTTTGACCAACACAAACTTACAGTTATTTTTGAGCCAGGATTATCGCGAATGTTAGCTAATGATATTCGTGGTAGAGATCTCATCATAGTTAAGGATTTCTCAATAATTTGACGAGACCCCATCCTTGTGATTTCAAATGAACTGAAAAGTTGCAACCCCAAAAGAATCCCCAATTATCGCCAATATAGGTTATTTTTGTGAGTTAACGCTTTGGTGCACTATTATTTGAATTTGAACAATCCAACAGAAACAGATTAAAATATCGTTATATAATTTATAATTAAAAAAATTGTTACAATAAAACTATATATATTTCTTCGTAAAACAAAATAACCTAACCTCTCGTTTCTCGCCTAATTCATAATGCCCACAGACTATATAATATGCTAGAGATGTGGTAGAGTAATAATCCTCGTTCGTTACCATTGAGTAAAGTAACATTGCTTTAGCTAGCTAGTGTGTAATGCATGCGCCGGATTCGAATTATTTTAAATGAAGTTCTATGCAATCTCGCACATCCACCCCCCGCGTTGCAGTCGCCGCATTACCTAAAACGGCTGAACTCCCCAAGCCGCAGCTGATGATGTCACCAACGTCGGCCTGCCTGCATCGGACGCTGCGGCCGGCGCGCCACGGGTGTCATCATTCACATCCCCGGGCGCCCACTCTTGATTTAAATTAAGAAACTGAATGAAAGAAATCCAGTGGGATACGTGCGGCGACGGGAACGACTGCGGTGCGGACAGGTTTGCGAGGCCATTATAAAAAGCGATGACTGCGACGACTGCGGCGCGTGCGTTGCGGCCTGCGTTTACCTTATGACGGCAAGTAGCAACACCAAATCATCTCGTAATGAAACATCAAACCATAAACAACAAACAAGGACAAATCAAATATGACAGTAAGTAGTAACAGTTTGTAATGACGTGTTTGATAATGACAGATAAAAATTATAATTAATTAAATATTAAATAACATTGACAATTAAATAAGCTAAGCTAAATAAGCGTACGTGTAACCTAATCAGAGAATTTGGTACCGTATTCATTCATAATCTAAGTAAATAGTTGTAATTCCTTCAATAATTGTTTACAATAGCGATGGAGTACAATAATGTATTAAGACAGAAAATAAACAAAATTTTCGATAACTATGTATTGACGGACAACAGTGAAGCTCTAAATACAATATCAGTTTTGTGCCCATCAAATTCTACTAATACTAGGAGAATCTTAGTGAATGAAATTGAAAAGAGGGATATGCTGGTAAATAAAACTATTTTAACTGATTATAATAAGATTAAAGAAAAGATGGATTTGCTATTGATTGCTTTATCACGTTTAGACACATCTGTCAAAGACATGGCTAAGAAACTTCATCAATCTAAAACAAAAACACACCACTTAATTGTTCAAACAACTAAGTTAAAAGATGAAAGAAAGAAGACAGAGAAAAAGCTGGTTTGGGTGAATGCATTTGTAAAGAATTTTCAAATACCAGTAGAACAACATGAATATATTCGAAATGTGTCCATAAAAACACCATTAACGTTGGACTTTTTTGGTACATTGTCACAAATGGAAAAATTGAATGAGGATTGTAAAGTGCTTATCAAATGTTGGTACCAAACATCGGGTTTTGATATAATGGAATTGGTTGGACTTCAACAAGAAGTTGCTATTGAAAAGTTGTATCACTGGATGACGGGAGCATGTCGCAGCATTGATTCACCTTACAATGCACTTGTACCAAAAGCACTATCAAAGTTTCAAAATAGACAAGTTCTCTTTTCTAATATTGTGGACGAATATTGCACAGCTCGCAAAGCAACAGTTGTTCAACTATTCATTGATGCTTTAACGAAAGGCTCCGAAACTGGCTCTAAACCCATTGAGTTTTATGCAAATGATGCCAAACGTTACATTGGAGACATTTTAACGTGGGTATTCCAAATCATGCCTATTGAAAAAGAAAATTTGTGTACCCTATTCAAAAACTGTGGTATGCCAAATAAAAATCAAATCATTATTGATGCATTGACCAGCATCATGGAGGCTATATGTCCACTTCTGAAAGTTAGGGCAGAACTCATCTTAAAGCCTGATAAAGATCCACTGATTTTATGGAACATTACAAATCTAATAGTATATTATAAAGATGTTATAGGAACTATTGTACCAAAAGGTCATTTGATTGATACTTTTGAAGAACTAGTCAAGAAGAGTGAAGAAGTATTTCTCCTCACATTAGATAATAAAATACAAAAAGAGTTGAGTTATGGCGTTAAAGCTCCTCCGTCAGACTTAAACCCGTCAATAGTGGTGACAGATTTGGTAAGCTTTTTGCGGGATTTACTAGCTGCTATGAATAATACAATCAGTGTAAACAATGATCACAAAAGAATCATTATTACACACATATTAGACCCATTATTACATGCCATTAATAATACTGCCTGTCATTTGAGTACCAGTGACATGTCAGTGTATCTTTTAAATTGCATTTATCATGTGCAGTGCACATTATCGTTATATACTATTATGGACGAATACAATGAGAGATTGCAGGCACAATCCGAAGCTCAAATAGATACTTTGACATCAGAGCAGGCGAGTTACCTTGTTGCAAATTTAAATTTGGGTCCTATATACACAATTTTACAAGAGAAGATAAATGGACCACTCTCTGCAATACCTGGCATGGACACATTGACATTGAAAACATTTTTGAACAAGTTTGATATGTTCTTAGTAAATCCAGATGTTTATATTCTGCCCCAACTGAACTTGTTACTTAGTCATGCTCATAGGACAATGGTAAAGCGTAGATCTTTTGAAGTTATACTAGCAATATACACACAGCTTTATGATGCCATTCATGACACATCTAATGCATATACTGATCCTGACAGTGTAATGAAAAGGAATCCAGATGAAGTTTGTAAACTTCTTAAGTAAAATTGTATGCAAAAAAAGTCACAATTAATGTTTATTCATACTAATATTATAAATGCGAAAGTATGTTTGGATGTTTTTAACTCTTTCACGCAAAAACAACTGAACCAATCACCATGATATTTTGCATACACGTTGTCTGGGACCAGAAAGGACATAGGGTACGTTTCATCGTTTAACACGGACGAAGTCGCGGGCACCAGCTAGTGTAATATAATTTAATCTGATTTTCAAATAAACATTTAATTTAATTAGAGGAAGGCTTTATACATGATAAATTAATAATGTAGGTAACATCCGTATGTGAATGTAAAAATTGTAATATAATTATTAAAAATATCCCTTTGTTTTTTTTTTTATATAATTTTCAAAATTATAAGACAGCTAGTTTTTGCCTTCAAAAATATATTGATCACACTTATTTAGTTAGTAAATAGTTCATATTAATTACTAGTGACCCGGCTTCCGGCATCGCCTGGGGTGCAATTTTTATTCACAAAAACCTTTAATTCCTCTTTCCATAAGTAATAACAGAATTAAAATGGGTCTAGCCATTCTTGATTTTTATATATCGCATCGACCTGCTCCCGGCTTCGGACGAGTGAAATTTTAACGCTCTTTCCATTAGTGGAAACCGCATTAAAATCCGTTACATACGTAATTTAAGGACGCGTTTGCGAAATGAATAGGTATCTAATAGCAACAATACACTACTATGCGGGTACATACTCGTTTTCATATACTTTTTAGGTATTTTTTATGTTCCTTATTTGTAGACAAATATTACAATTGTTTGTCTGACCTTTTGCACTTGATGAAATGAAATGACCTGAAGGTCTACTTCGGTGACTGCTACTGGAACTTCTTGACTATAAGAGCTAAATTCACCGAGCTTGGGCTCAATTTGTTATGTGTAATATGAAGTATATTTGCAGATAAAGAAGTAATCTAACTGTGCCATCTGTTAGTTTTATTTGATTTGGTTTCAATCCAAAACATTTTGAATATACTTCCACCCTTCATGTATTTTAGATGAGGGTAGCAGTGGCAATGTATTGCAGTCCCACAATTTTTTTTGAGTAGCTATCTGTCAATCCTAATTTCTTTGCTTTCCTACGCAACTTCTCACGAAAATGTACAATTGCACAAAAATCATTTGTACAATCAATTGTACTAGTGGGATAAATCAGTGACATTTATACCATCAATTGGCACTGACTAATGGTATAGGTGGTCCACTGGGATATTTTGGTACCATTTGTACAATAAATTGTACTAGTGGGATAAATCAGTACCATTTGTACCACCAATGGTACTGTCTAATGGTAAAAGATGTAAGCGTATTATATAGAGTATATAGAGTATTATCTGTAGTTGTCTGGTTTGTAAGGACCTTCGACAGGTACCAAAATGTATTTTATTAATATTAACTTGATTTTTATTAATATCAATATTTTCAAAATGCTGAGAAGGCTAATTTTTGCCTTTAGAAATAAACGCAAAAATATATTGATCACACTTATTTATTAGTTGTTCAGTAGGTATGCATAACAAGAAATAAATTTTATAAATTACAAATGCAAAAAATGTCAGAACTGGCCAGTTTTCCAATGAAAGATGATTTTTGCCGACCACAGACTACTTTTCTTTATCGTATAATAACAAATCCGTTTGTTATTTTTGCAAATGGTATATTTTATATTAAATACAGATATACAACTGGCAACCTAGAACAGTGAAGTGCGAGTTCATTGCCTTCATTGGTTCACGTCTGAAAACACTGCCTCGAAATATTGAATCCTTTGTTCGTGAACTACAAATGGTTCTCTATTTCACCATCACCAAAACGAAAGGAGAAGTACGGTGAAATATATAAGCTTATAAACTGTGGAGAAGAGCCTTTGAAAATCACAAAAATATGACACACGGTGGCTCTCTAATGAACCAGCCGTAACTAAAATACTTGCTTAATGGGAGGAACTGATGTTTCATTTTAACTTAGCCAGAACAAAGGATAATTGTAATGCTGCTGAATTTACAAGATATGTTTTACGATGAAAATTAGGCAGCAGACAATATAGAAACTATTCACAAGAAATGTTGGATATAGATATTGAAATAGTTCAGAAAAAACAGCCGAAGCTGCTAACCATTTCAATATTCCACGGCGTATTATAGAAAATAAAGCAAGTATTGGCCTGGATATATGGTGAAATACATGAGACAGAAAGGAAATAACCAGTTTTACTGGCCTCCTGTCGAAGACTCCAGCTTTTTAATTAAATAGAAGCAGATATTGTCAAGATTCAAATAACCCTGAAGAAGATCGCAGAGGTTTACTGAAGTTTAAGGATATATATAGATTTAAATAAATATAAACTTGTACAATTCGTTTAGTACGTAACAAATAAAAAATTTGTACCCATTAGTTATTAATTTTATATTGTTTTAATAATATATTTATATATAGGTATAAGTCGCGGGCATATACTAGTTTAATATAAAATACCTTAGACTTTTATTTTTGGCACAACCCTATCTCGTTTTTTGAATTAACTATGAAAATTGGTAAAAATAGGTGGCAACTTTACCAAAATAGAAAATTATCATCCTGTCTTGGTATTATGTACAAATATTTTATATCTTTATATAGTCTTTTACTACCGTCACAATTTTTAAAAAGCAGCTTGTTGCCGTTGCTGCATTAGCTTGTAACAAGCGTTAACAACGTTAATCGTTTAAGTGGCTTTTTAAAGTTTTTAATAAGACCTCAATGGACCATATTCATTAAATATATTTTTTTAGAACAAATTATTCGAATTATAGGTTAAAGGTTAAGTGATGTAGATTTTTGGCAAAGCTGCCAGATCTGACGGTACATCGTTTATATTGATTATCTGGCAACTTTTAGTATCTGTAATGATCTGGTTTGTAAGGACCTTCGACAGGTACACCAATGTATTTTGCTTGTTTTGGTGTTAGTTTCGTTAACTTCACACCGAGATGTTCCAAATGCAATGCAGCAACTTCCTCATCCAACTTCTTGGGTAAAGTGTGAACACCAATCTCATACTCATTGTGCTTTGTCCAAAGCTCAATTTGCCCCAGAACTTGGTTAGTGAAGGAATTCGACATGACGAATGAAGAGTGCCCAGTAGCGCATCCTAAATTCACAAGTCTCCCAGCCGCTAACACAATCAAGTGATTGCCGTTTGGAAGTTCGTAACGGTCTACTTGTTGTTTAATGTTCACCTTTTTGGCATTATTGTCTAACCAAGCGACGTCAACTTCACAATCAAAGTGACCTATATTACAGACAATAGCGTCATCTTTCATCCTCAGGAAGTGATCCTTGCATATGATGTCAATATTTCCTGTGGTCGTTACAAATATTTGTCCAATTTCTGCTGCCTCCTCCATTGTGGTCACTTGGAAACCTTCCATTGCGGCTTGAAGAGCATTGATAGGATCAATTTCAGTGACGATAACTCGTCCTCCGAAACCCTTAAAGGCTTGAGCGCAACCTTTGCCCACGTCTCCATATCCGGCTACGACGCAAACTTTACCAGCAATCATAATGTCTGTTGCTCTCTTAATGCCGTCGAGTAGGGATTCTCTGCATCCGTACAAATTATCAAATTTGCTCTTAGTTACGGAGTCATTTACATTAATCGCCGGAACCTTCAGGAGACCCTCTTTGAACATTTTGTATAAATTATGTACACCAGTAGTAGTTTCTTCGGAAATACCTCTTACACCTTCCAATAGATGGGGATATTTGTTGTGTACAAGATTTGTTAAGTCACCGCCATCATCTAAAATCATGTTCAAAGGCTGAAAGAAAAACAAGACATTTTTAAATAATTTACAATACAAAATTGGTAAACATATCGAATAGTGGGAACTTAAAAATCTCGGCATGGGTCGGGGACTCGGCAAGGGAATTAAAAAATTTCGCTTGCTGCTGGGCAAACTCCACTGAATGAGTTATGTTATAAAATTTCGTTACCCATCTTTCACTTTCAGGTAAAGCATTTTGCCTGAATGGAGCGTGAATGGGTTTAAAAAATTCTAATCTGGACAATGAATTGTTTCACTATATTGTGTTCACTAAAAATTAACTCAACTTTGTTAATGATGAAGAGTACCTACCCTGTTATCAGAAAAGATTAATGTTTGCTCAATACACCAAACATATTCCTCTTCAGTTTCGCCTTTCCAAGCATAAATGGGTATTCCACGAGCGACCAGCGCGGCTGCTGCCTCATCTTGGGTGCTAAAAATGTTACTACTTGACCATTGAACCTGCAAGAAGGGACAATTTTTTAAAAATAAATATAAGAAGACTAAATTAAATTAAATAAACTACAGTTAATAAGGAGTCAACAATTGATTGGCTAATCCCACAGTGCTTCTTTACATTAATTAAGCTAGTGGAATAAAATAAATGATGGCATATACCTGAAGTGTTCACAAACTTAATTGTGCTGTTGAGTTTTGGTAAGTGAGTAAGGGATGCCAGAAAGCATTTCCCTATTCCTTATGCTACTGTGAGTTGGCAACACACTTGCAGCTGTGTTATAGGCATTGCTTGTGTTATAAGAGATGGTAGCCACCTACCATCAAGAGGACCGTCAGCCTATTTATCCTACTCAATATAAAAAATAGACAACTCTCTGCAGCATTAAAAATAAAATAAAAATTAGTCAATATGATGACTTTCATTTGACTATGCCAAACCAACAATATTCAACCTTTTTGCCAAATGTTCAACAACATAGTTATGTTCAATTCTACTGCTTGGTTATAACGAACAAACTACAATGATGTATAGCAACCCCTTTTTTTAAGGTTGGGACATCCTCTTTGATACCCGGCAGTGTAGGGGACATTGCGAGGTTATGTCGGATTCCTACCGGATAAAACCCAACGACTTTCTTTCTAGCGCGGCCGTTGATGGGCGGGGTCGTGGGGACGTTATTCATGTTACATTGTTTGTCCGCGATGAACTTCTAAACTATTGAACCAATACTGGCGTTTTAATACGCCTATCATTTAATACTTTTGAACTTAAAGTTTTAATACTTTTGAATAATTCATTTCAATTCTAATGTTATAACAAAGTAAGTTGATAATAATCATAGAATTCTTTAGTTTACTGTAGCAAAAATTATCTTTTTTAAACACACAAGAATCACTAAAGGTTGAAGTCAATAGATAAGAAGGTTAAGAGGTGCTAGATTATATTTCCATGTAATACCTACGTAAATATTTTTAAAGTACTTAGAGCATAATGAAAGAGAAAATGTAACTTTAATAAATATGTTTATGTGAAATAATGAACAAAAGTTGCAACTATAGAATGAATATTAAACATATTAAAAAAGATTAATAGTGTAGAAACCAGATATAACGACTTCAGTTATAATGGCAGATCAATTACTAGGTCTTTTTTGTTACGTTGGGAATTCATCTTGGATACCCAACAGCGTAGGGAACGTTGTAGGGTTACGCCGGACTCTTAGTGGCTAAAGCCCAACAACTTTCTAGCATGGCTGTAAATGGGCAGGTCACAGAAACATTATGACGATACATCCTCTACCCACCACAGCTGCCAGCACTGGAGGGGCTACACTCCCTGTCTGAACCTTATCAGTTACAAGGACTAAATGGCTAGCCTACTCTTTATAACGAATTGATATTACTTATAACAACTATTCGTTTAGTGCTAATTTTTGTGGTTCCTTATAATCGTTTTCTACAGAAGATATGATAGATTTCTGAAATATTATACTTTGAGAAATTATTTAGTATGTTATGTATGTCTTATCTTTATCTCGTATTGGATATAATCACATTTATCTTTTCGTAAATAGTACCTTAAGACTGAATGTCTTGATAAGTAAGTTATAGGTGATAAAAATAAATATGATAAGAATGTGATTCCTCTTTATTGGTGTTAATGAAGATATTTCTTTAAAGTGCTTAAGTAGATCTAATACAGATAATCATATTCGATTAGCGGATTAATCGAAAGTACCTATATCAAATATATACAAGATTAGATAGTAATAATATTATTAGTTTACAGGATATCCACTCAACTTATACAGGGAGTTACAGAAAATAAAAAAAAAAGAGAACTCACCTCAGCACCTAATTCAATTAATGTTTCAATAAGAACAGCTGTCTGTACAGTCATGTGTAGACTTCCAGCTATTCTAGCCCCTTTGAGAATTTTAACAGGGGCATACTTGCGTCGACAAGCCATTAAACCTGGCATTTCTTTCTCCGCCAACATTATCTCCTTTCTGCCCCATTCGGCCAATGATTCATCAGCTAAAACAGTCAAAAAGAATTAATGATTTGGTACTTAATGAAAAAAAAATGTGAATAAAATTATGACATAGCTATTGTACCTATGTAATCTAATAAAGTTTTATTTATTGCTCATTTAATTACGAGTTCCTCCTGGTGCCTCCATACAATACCCCAATAACTTCTTTAATTATAAATATACAATGAAATTGCTAGGATGGTGAGAATAGCTTTTGTAAAATATAATATACTACCTAGAAATAATTTTAGACCATTACAAATGAAAAACTGTATAAATAACAAAACGCGTTTCATCAAAAAACGGCGATTTTATTTAGATTTTTAAATTTCCTCTTACCTATTTTAAAGGAGGGCTTCATTGTTATACTTCACTGATTATATCTGAAAAATAAAATAGCAAAAGTAAATACAGGAGGGAATTAAACTTTAAATAAAAAAATAATAATTATAAAACTTCTCAAAGAAACAGTAACCAACCTAACCTTAAAACGCCAAATCAAACGAGTCAAGTCAAACAAACGTGAAACAACTGTTCCGTGTGCGGTTAATGCGGTAAGTGCAATGCAAATGGCAGATGGCAGCCAGAGACACGATCACGACAGTATCGAGAAGCGGCAGAAGCGAAAAGAGAGGAGCTCAACTCAAACTGCTCAAACCTCAAACTGTTCTGTGGTTGAATTGAATTGAATCATGAAATTGAATGGTCCACATATTCATGACATCGCAGTGAGAGTGTAGTACGCTACGCGAGAACGCAGTCTCTTTTGGCACAAATACGAGTGCGAAAGAGACATCGAAACTGTTGAGAAATTGAAATTTAAAGAACACTGGTTGTTTTTAAATTAAAAAGAATATATATTTGAACTAGTTTAAATTGAGAAAATGTAGAATAGAATTATAATGACAGGGAAAATTTATTCGTAGCTTTTAAGATATCGTTGTGATGAGATAGTTTAGTGAGTTGTTGTTGACAGAAAAATTTAGCAGTAAGTTGAGAGATATTGTTTGATATACCTATTTGGAAGCAGCGAGTGTAAAATGTTTGTTGTTTATATAGTTTTTGAGATGTTTTAAATATATGTATTGGATAAATTAATAAAGAAAAATATGTGCACTACATTTGGATTATAATTACCCTAATAGAAAGATATAAAACTATAGAATAGAAGGCCATGATGGAATTGCACCAACAACAGAAACGAGAACCTAATCTCAAATTAGAGCCGATTTCCAATTGCGTCCTTTAGTTTTTATCTAATTTTTTAAGGAATCCTTACTTTACTAATAATAATAATATTATACCGAGGAAAGATTTGTTTGTTTGCATTGAATAGGCTCCGAAACTACTGGACCCTGACTGGACCGATTTGAAAAATTCTTTCACTGTTGGGAAGCTATATAATCAGCGAATAACATAGGCTATATTATATTTTCAAAAAAATTAGGGATCCTTATTAAAACTCCAATAATGTAACCCAAGGTCAAAAAATTACCTAAAATATTCCTTACATCGCGTGCGCTGCGGAAACTATTGATGACAGAACAAAATAATGTACTAGGTACGACTTTTCAGAACACATCATTATCTACAAAAAGTGTGATGACGGCATATGTCTAACTATTATAGTTATGCCATAATAAGTGTTCTTTTATTTTAAAAATTTAATTGAAATGCCGCCGCTAGAAAAGACTATTTGTATCTTGTTATTAATCCTTATCAAAATAAATTCCAATTGCTACCGGATTGCACCAATAGCGTTATTTAACAAAAACTTGTTACAACTTGATTGCGTACGGCGTACGGGCTATCCTACGAAATTTATTAAGTATTTTTAGTTTTTATACCATCATACAGGGCAGAAATATAAACTAATTATTTGATATTGAGTAGTAGGTTACTTTTTAATTTTAGTGAATTTTAAAATATAAAGTAAATTAAATTACAAATCAACCAGCGCCCCCCTAAATCACGCCAACGCCCCCCATTTTTTTCTGGGCCCCAAATGCCCCCCCTAGGTTTCCAACGCCCACAAGGGGGCGTTATCGCCCACTTTGAGAAAGACTGCTCTAGCTGATTCGAGAACACTGTTCTAGATACATCTTATTCATCGACATTTTGTAACCTGTTGTTAATAAAGTAGGGACATCACTAAATTTACTGACACACTTGTAAAATCACGCACACGAAGACATTAGTACATGGAAATCGTATCAATCAAGCAGCGTTGCCTTACATGAAATGAGGTAGTTCTGATTTTTTTATATGTTGGTAATGACAAATCCAAATTTTCCACCTCGAAAGCCTTACGGATAATTGTTAAATTCATTAAAAATTAGGTCTTTTTTTAGTTTTTGTCGATTTTTACTACCAAGGACCTGTGCTACGGCAAAAGTCACTATGCGCACTTTTTAATTACCTAGATTAAATTTGCAATTGAATGAGGATAATTTAGTCTTGGTAGGCCAAATGGTTTTAATGATACGGCTATTCAAAAGTTTGCAAAATTTCTAAAAAAATGGATGTTTTACATTTGTTTTTAGTTTTCGACAATTTTGACCACTAAGGAATGGGTTTATGGTAAAAGTTATGTTATAAGTTATTAAAGTGCACTAAATTTCCAATAAAATGAGATAAATTTGGTCTACATAACCCTTATAGTTCCTGAGATACAGTTGTTCAAGGTTGTTGAGGTAGTTTTAGGAAGGGTTTAAAATGAAAATATAAATGAAGTAGGTAGGTACATAGGCGGCACTGAAAATTTCGGGAATCAAGGAAGTGATACAACATTATTAGTGGAAAAGATATTAGTGGAAAAGTGGAAAAGAAGTATTCTCCTTGAAACTTGACACATTTTTCCATTCGATGGAACTTCCATTCATTTATTAAAGCATTCATTCCATTCTGAAGTTCTGGGGTATTCAAAATGGCCGTTTTGTAGGCGTCTACCGCTTCTTCAGGTGACGAAAATCGTTGACCACGCAATTTGTTGGGGAAAGTATAACAATCATTCGGGCTTAGGTCAGGGCTGTACGGCGGATGGTCTAATAATTCAATGTTTCTTGGATGATGCGGCGGTTGCAGTTCTCTTTACGGAGTTCAGAGACGACCTGCGGCAAACAAATGCTAGCATACCATTCTGCATTGACCGTTCTTTGTCCCTCAAGAGAAATAGTCGCAACAAGCCGGTTTTAGAGACAACGTGGCCACCATTTTTTTTGCAACGCTCCGTGAACGGACAACTTTTGTTGGCTTCAACTCACTTTCGAACACCCAAACTCGTGACTGGTTTTTTTGTTTCGGGTTCATATGCGTATATCCAGGATTCGTCACCTGATACGACGCTGTATACAGCATTGGAATCTCTCGAGAGTTCCGACGCACCAAGTAACGCGATCCGCTTTTTGCTCCTCACAGAGCGAATGCGGGTTCCATGGGGAAAACAACTTTTTTACACCTAATTGTTCATGCAAGATTATTTGTACTTGACTCATGCCAATGTCTAAAGTTGCCAGAATTTCGCGATATGTCACATGTCGATCTTCCTCAATCAGCTTACGCACGGCATCAACGTCATCTTGGGCGACTGCAGTTTTAGGGCGACCTTGACGGGGATCGTCACAGAGCTTGACACGTCCACGTTGAAATTCCGCAAACCAGCGATAAATTGTGGTTTTAGATGGGGCTTCATCACCAAATGCAGAAAGAATCCGCTCAACACACTGTTTTTGTGTTAAACCACTTCGAAAGTCATAATAAATCATTGCTCTTGAATTTTCTCGAGTCAATTCAATTTTCACACTGACATTACAAGTTCGACAAGACCTTGTGACAAGACCGCGTTCTTTTTAAAAAATAAATAAATAAATGGTATTAGATTAATAAAACCAAGGAGTTTTCGATTATAAAAACTTTATTATGCCGGGAACAATGGAAATATTCCAATCCCGATACTTTTAGTGCAGCCCTCGTATGAGATTACCTTCTAGATAGATTTTAGTTAAATTATTTCTAAATTTCTAGATAATTGACTGCAGTTAAGGGTTGCCGTGACACCGTAAGCACCAACGTACCTTGCTGTGTGATGAGATGATCATCTACCTACATGTTAAAATAGAAATAATCCCTTTGTAAATGTTCATTGTAGACAATAATGAACCGTATTGTTTGTTAAATAAACTTTAATGTCGCCCTACATCGAAATGTAATCCGTGCGCAATGCTGCCGAAAGACACGTGCCGGGTACACGTGATTCGCGTTGGTGACGCGACCGTTCGTATAAGTACAGTTTATTTTATTGACTCGTAAAGAAACCGTCGTTTCCTCACGTGGTGGGCCACCTACGCTATTTGTCTGTCACTTATTATCAACGCACGACTAAAATTAAAACAAGCAATATAACTAATGTACTTTTCATACTGAAGTACCTTGAACGGATTTCATTGTATCAATACCAGCTTAGTATGGAAGAGCGCAGGGCGACCTAGCTCTATTCGCGATACGGTACCAGTTATGAACAGTCGTCGTGCATTTTAAAGCATCTTATCTGTTGCATGCCCTTTTCGATTGTGAATATTATTTTAAAACATAATGATTAATATAAGTGAATTGTTAAGGTGATCCATTAACGACGCTGTGACATTGGAATTATTTATCTACGTTTGAACAACGAAACGAAGTAGGTGAGTAACTGATTGAAAAAAGTGCATTCTAGTGTAGGTACCTACTATAATTATAGGATAGAAACGAGGAAAACTGAACATATATTCTTTTATTATTATTTTTTATTTATTTAATTTTTGCGGTTAATCATACATTAAACAATGTAATGACTATACCATTAATATTGGTACTTAACTATGCAATCATGTTTCTAATGAAGTGTAGACACCTAGTGTGCAAATGAATCAAGGATTCTTTGAATACCTACAGCGAATGCCGTCGTGTCATTCGTTTTATTCAGTAATTTCCGTACCATATAATATTAGTACCATCCTGATGTGACAGAAGACCATCATGAAATAACAGCACGTATTTCAATGGATAAATGGTATGGAGGTTCTATTCTCTATATCCCATATCATGAGCTTTTGAGTGCACTTGTAACTGGAGTTGCTGGTGTTAAAAGTTGACAGTTCCCACCACCATTTTGTGACTGCCTTCCTGCCTTCACAAAAAACATTTCATTGTAATTTTATAAATTTATTTGTAAATGTACGTACTATTGGAGCAAAACCATAAACCTTCAGTAAGATCAGGGTGAATTACTCACTTTTGATGAAAGCTTACTAAGCGACCAAAATACATATAAAACCATATCTATACCTAGTTCATGAAAGATTATTGGGTAAAACGCTTGGACACGTGCCCTGCCTTTTGTATCCTTGATGCGAAGGAAGTAAATCAATTTTGCAAATTTTAACTCTGCTGCGTTCTGCTCTATATAAACGTCATTAGACTCGCGTTTTATATCAGTATATACAAAATGCATAAGTAGAGAAATTTATGTAATCCGTTGGTTAATTATATTAACTTTAGTTAATAGTAGTACATAAATATAGTAGGATTAAGGTTTATCATTAAATTTCTAATATTTGTTCTACTGAAGACCTATATATAAGGTCTTTAACAGGCTGACGGTCCATTTGGCCTCTTACGGCACGACTGGTCCAATATAAGCAAAAACAGATTCCACATAATAAATAAACCAGTCTTAATTTCCGGTATACTGTTACTAATATCTAAGTCGCAGTTAGTCGCAGCCTCAGTGTAGAGATCGACGATTCAAAGGATGTTAATTAACTTGCGTGGAATCTATAATCGATTCTTTTCTCCCTTTACAAAGTAGGTCAGTAGGACGTGTCTTTATAGATGGCTAGTCTTCTTAGAAACGCAGGTCTGTTGACGATGTTATGATGTTTTGACAGAAGTGATAAGTATTTCTAATTATATAAAATTTACATTCCTGACCACAGGCTTTGCACACATGTTGTCGGCTTTATCATTTAATAAACAGCAAATAAAACGCAGTTTTTTTGTTACAGATACATCATGGAGTGGGTTCTACGTAGCCCCCAACTTCATAGTACTTTCGGTAATCTTGGCTTTGCGCATAGTGATGGATATCACATAAATGAAAACTGCGACGGTAATTTTTTTTTACCTTTTTTATATTTTAGAGGGAACACAGGCAACAGGCAACACTAGATTGTTAACTTTCCAAGAACTTACGGTCTTTACTTCAGTAGGAAGTTTTAAGCTGGTAGAGCTTAAAACTTCCTACTGAAGTAAAGATATAAATTCCTCGATACCTTTCTCTGGTGTCCAAAAACTCTGTAATCTCTATATTTTGGGAAAAAGTTACAATTATCACATCATCCCTATTATTTTGAAATGAAGTATATTCATTCATATATCTGCATATTGCTTAATATTGTATAGCAGTAACATACATATCAGTTTTTTTTTGTATTAATCTCTGTTTGAACAATTATTAGATTCATTTCATGAATTGTTAATTAATTAGTTAGTTAGTTTATTAGTTAGTTTAGTTTAGACGCTTATTTATTAGCAATGTATTAATTTGTAGATATAAACTTATAACAAAACTAACTGTTACATTAACTGTGTTATAAGTAAATTGTATTGCATTTTTATTTATTCCGAAAAAGAAAACAGAATCAAAAGAAAAAGCTAAAGATATTTTAGACCTTGAATGAAATATGTACCTACACGTTGTTGCATATTAATACGTAAATATACTTACCTACACCGAAGTGGTCTTGAAAAGTTGAAACATAATGTTAAGAATCTTTTGACCTGTTTTATGACTCGTTATCGATTTAAATTAGTATTACGATGTAACAGTAAGTACCTAACATATAAGTTTATTATTTTTTAGTTTATTATTTTTATTATTATTTATTTTGCAGCTGTTTTAGAATCGATATTGCACAACATATTAATAGAAGATAAATACCTCCGTACTTACCGTAGGAGTATAAAGTTTGGCCAGAATATCGAGAAGGACCTTATTCCATTATCGATACACGCCAAAGAAGAAAAAACATTAAAATTGTTAATTAGTATATTATTTAATTTGACAATTCCAATTGAGAGTTTGTTGTCCGTAGATATAATTTCTAAAACGGATTTCGGAAAGCAGATTATATTTGATATAAATAGTTTGCTAGCGTCAACCAAACTGGCGTATACTGATCAGCGTGCAACGAGAGTTATAATTGAATATCTGAAAAAGAATCTTGAACTAGAACCACAAACGAAGTTGTCCAATGAACAATGCACAAACATAAGTGAGAGTCTGTTGTTGCTCCGCAACATTTTGCACATACCGGCCGAAAGTTGCGTTGTCAACCCCGGTCACAGCGGAACCGCACATCCGGTACAAAATCAAATATTATGGAATCTATTTACCCAGGGCATTGATAAAATCCTCATCAAGCTGATGACGATTTCACAGGCGGTAAGTTACTTGTTAACTAACTAACTAGGTGCCTTCTTGTCTGTGATTCTAGAGTGAAGATTCATAGTTTCCCGTCGTTTCAATAACCTAAGATTTCAGATTACCCATAATCAGAACAATTACTCTAATGATACCATCCTTTTTCATAACTTCTATACTACCTATCCAAAAACCAAAATGTTGGTGAGGTTAATTTTTATTCGGGTTTGTCTATATATATATATATATAACTTTGAAAAAAATTCCTACTAAAAGTATTCATAGGTATTTGTTACGATAATACTGTTTTGACCTAGCCTCATGTAATGCACATTTTTTTAAAAAAAGGTTGTTATTTATAAGGAATTCTTGTCTTTTCTTGTCTGTATTCAGATGACACATGGAAACAGATTAGTCGCTTCTTTAGTATCAATGATAAATATAAAAAAAAGTAAATCTACGACAAGAATATATAGGGGTTAATTATTCCTTTGTATAAAATCACAGGTAGCTTAACTAGCACACTAGAAACAAATCTCCTGTTAAGTTCTAATAATAATATTAAGGCCTTAACGCCATGGTTCGAATCCAGCTCGGTGGACAGCGTTCAGGAAGCTCCGAGACATCTTCTCATCCAAAATTCCTCAGTGTCTCAAGACAAAAGTTTTCGACCAATGTGTGTTGCCAGTGATGACATATGGCGCTGAAACGTGGTCTTTAACTATGGGCCTCGTAAGGAAGCTCAATGTCGCTCAACGAGCTATGGAAAGAGCTATGCTCGGGGTTACACTGCGAGATCGAATCAGAAATGAGGAGATCCGTAGACGTACGAAAGTTGCTGACATAAGCCGGCGGATCAATAAGTTGAAGTGGCAGTGGGCAGGGCATATAGTACGGAGAGCCGACGGCCGGCAGCGCAGGACGTCCATCCACAAAGTTGACAGACGACCTAATAAAGGCCGTGAGTCAACGGTGGATCCAGGCTATTGGAAAGACCGGTCCTATTGGAAAGTTATGGGGGAGGCCTATGTCCAGTGGACGTCCTGCGGCTGAGATGATGATGATGATGAATGCCATGATTAACGATTTTTAGTAATACTTATGCAGATGAATCTATTACTTATGAATATGTAATTTAGGAGCTTAGATCGATTAAATTTATCCCAATACTCGAAAGAATCTGGAATTGTAAAATTTGTGATTTTCAAACACAGTGAACCTTTTATTTAAGAATATTTTTCAAAAAAAATATGTATGTATAAGTCTAATACTTTTTTAAAGGCTTGTATCGTTCTTTTATAGTATCTTCCTTTTCAGTACAATTGGAGCGTTATAATGGTTCAATTAATAGCACTATTATATAAGGATCAACATGTTGTAACGTTACATAAGCTTCTGAACATATGGTTTGACGCTTCGCTCTCGGAAAGTTCAGAAGATAACGAGAGTAATACTTCACCACCGAACAGAGGTGAAACTCAATCGTTATGAATGCATTTCTATATCAAATATTCTAGATTCTAAAACAAGTAATAATTCTTTCTCTTTAAATTAGGTAGCGAAGATTCTTCTCCGTTGTTAACATCCGATCCTACATCGGATTCGTCAGACACCAATGCAAGCGGTAAAAGTAATGACGAAACCAATGCTAAAAACAATAGGTGGGGAGTTTCATCGGAAAATAATAACGACAATGAAATATTCCAATCACCACAGGCCAAAGAAGATGAAGCCGAAATTAAAGTGAACAATAATAAAAAGGTAAATAAATATTTATTAACGTCCTCATACGAGTATATGTATATAGTTTTTAGTAGATGATGTATGACAAATGTCCCCGTGCTTTTCAATACAACGATGAATTTTTTTAAAGTAATTTGAAAATAATGCTTCTATCTATATCTATACATGTTGTTCAGTTATTATTAGATGTAGATAATTGAATTTACAGCAGACAGGATATACATATGTAACAATGTTCTATTTAAGGAAGAAACCACGTCCTGTAGTAGCGGTTCTCAATCTGGAAGTAATAACTACCCACCCTCTCAAACAAAGAATAAATTGACTAAACATAAATCTGAAACTTCTGATGGTGGCTATGGCACACAAATTGAAAATCAGGAGTCAATATCGAATACAAGTAATGAAGACGAGATGCCCGAGAACAAGCCATTGCACCAGAAGCCGCATAATCCTAAGCAAAGGATCCATCCCAAATCACGCTCCGGCAATTTACAAGAAAGGAAAAGAAAAAAGATTGTGAAACGGACAAAAGCTAATGTGTGAGTTTGTATTTGTTAACTGAACCTATTTTAAGTTTATTGTTTATTGGGTATTTTAAGTTTAATGTAGACATGCCTATTGATGAAAATACCTATTTGAAAATTAATATATTTTTAACATTTCATCTTATCATCTCAACCGTAGGGCGTCCACCGCTGGATATATAGGCCTCGCCCATAATTTTCCAAAAAAACCGGTCAGAAGTCTAAATCTAGTCTAGATCCACCGTCGACCCGCGACGTTTATTAGGTTATCTGTCCATCTTATGGGTATAGATGTCTTATTGGGGTCTTATATTGGGGCTTATGTTTTATTGGCGATGGCGGCCACCTGTGTTCGATGTCTGGCCTCTCCACCTTAGGAATAATTGAATTTCAGTTTGCATTTAGATTTTAGATATGATAATTTCTAATTTCAGTATTAACGTGCAAGGACTGTCACACAAAGCACCAACCGATGATGACATCTCTAACGTATTGAAGGAATTTACTGTTAATTTCCTGTTGAAGGGGTACAATTCGTTGGTTCAAGCTCTACACAATCAGATACTCACTAATCGCGAGTTAGAAATTGACACATCGCATTTCTTTTGGCTCGTTACATATTTCCTAAAGTTTGCGACACAAATTGAACTAGACTTTGAACACGTGTCGTCAATTTTGTCCTTTGACATTGTCTCCTATTTTATTGCTGAAGGTGTCAATTTGTGTGAACAGTTCCAACTAGCCGTCAAGAACCATGGAAATGATTTGAATTCTAGCATCAGGAGACAACATCTGGTAAGTATTATGTTTTTATTTATTCGTACTAATATGTCTAGGCCTACAGTAGCTTCGTAATGATAATAGTTTTTATTTGATTGCAACCAAAAATTGCATATCCAAATTAATTCAGCTAGCAGAACAAATGAGGACTCAATTTGTAATCCAAAAGCTATTTTAAGACATTTATTTAGAAATTTGAAATCAAAATCGTCAGGAACAGCAATAAAATATTTAAGTCCTGCCAATCCGCATTAATCCGCAGTGACTCTAGCTATATAGCTCTAGACCTATGATTTCTACCTTCGGACAATAGAACTATATACCTAATTATCAAGTAAATACCGATACAGACACAGTTCCTCAACAATCCAATTTGGAAAAAAAGTACTGGTATGTATATTAAAACGCAATAATAACGTCCCAAACGAATTTCATTTATCTCTTTCAGCTCGTTACAGCAATACGAGAGTATGTACAAACTGTAGAAACATATAAAAAGTTACCCCACATGTGCGATGAGAACAAGAAAATACTCTCTCAAGTTGAAAGGAAAATGTGCGAGACCGAAGAACTTCGCTCCCTTTTTGTTTTATTATTGCGTCACTACAACCCGAAATATCATTCCAAGCAATATCTACAGGTAAGATTAGCAAGAGTTTTTCTTAGTTAACTTATCACCGCCCTAGTTCGAGAGGTAAGCCCTAGTACACGCACGTCTAATATAGTACATTCACTGACTTTCCAATGAGTTAAGTAAGAAACCTTCCATAGTGAGGACCTATGCTACAAATACAAAATTGGTCAACAAAAATATATACATATGTTCATCCTTGTCCTTTATAAGGAATATAATCTAAAAGAATCTTGTCAACACAGCTGTTTTGCTAAGTACCAAAAATAAAATTTATTACCAGCATAAAGTTAAATACCTTCATTTATAATTAGGTTTTGCACCCAGTAAGTACCTATGGTGTATTAATATTTGAAGGCCCACGCACCACTTCGAGAACAAAGTATACTTAAGTCTGATATCGACTATTTAGACTTATTATAGTAATATAATTAATATTTATAATTAGCATTAAACATTTTATAATAAAAGTAATTTAAATAAATTGTATACAAAAAGATCCCGCGTTTCGCCTTCATGACTGACTACTTTGTCAGTAGCAGTAATAAATAACAATGTTAACATTTATGATTGTAGGATATCATAGTAACCAACCACATATTACTGTCATTTTTGGACTGTATTATGAAGTCTCCAGGCTATGAAGTTCCCATTCGTATGACGGACCATGTTAAACAGTACGTACGAATATTATTTGTAATGCTTAAGGAACCAGCTGTACCTAAAGATTAAAGTTTGAAATTTAAAAGATTTTTTTTTAAATGTTTGACACCAGATTTGCAACGCCACTAGTAATGAAGCAATATGGACTGCTTCTAGAAGATTATGCTGATAACGGTGAATTCGTGAATGATTGCATATTCACGATGATGCATCACGTCGCCGGTGATCTCGGCAGCGTGATATCTTTGTTCCAACCGAGAATCTTAAGGGTTTTTACTTCTATATGGAAGTCCGAATATGAAATTTGCGATGTAAGTTTTGTTATCCGCTTCAATGATCCACAATTATTAGGTAGATTATAAATAGTGCTGAATTAAGTTATTTGTGCGTAAAAATCAATTTCGTTGCAGATAAATGAAACATTATGGAGTCAAAGTTTATTTCCATATTAAATATAATCAATGCCAACTGATCGATAGACACGATACAAACAATTTGTGACACTTTTCCAAGGAAGAGTCAAATGTTCTATTGTTTGTTGTATTGGTTTTCAGGATTGGTCTGATTTAATTGAGTATGTGATAAATACGTTTATAAAGAAGCCCTACACACTGTACGGAACTGGTTACCTGCTGCCGGAAAGATTCGATGATATACTTTTAAGTAAGCCTTCGCGGCCGCCAGTGGAAGAGTTCGTTTCGCTTCCATCGCCATCCTCACCACATTTGTCTCACTTACCTCAATCGCCGACCCAAAACACCTTCAGCAAGGAAGCCTCTGTTTGCGACACGCTCTTCTCTAAAGAAAGGTACGTTAAAGTCCGAACAGCTACAACTATACCACTCGATGTTATTGATCGGTAAGGTTGCTTGATGCTTCAATGTCTATAAAAGATACAACTTGCCAAACGATAGTAAAAAAATTGAGTGTTTTTTTTTAGGGAATAGTCTATAAAATGAATTTTATATATTACTATATATTCGTAACTCAATATCCCTCATATTTTGCATTAATTTTCAAAACCGACTTGTTTATAGTAATAGGTAGGTGCTGTGTGAATCCAAGTCATGATCTATTTTTGTCTCACGTTTCATCCAAATCCGTTCAACCATGTATCCGATATTGAGTATCAAACATTTATCACCGTAGATATCACTATCAATTTTATTATATGGAGCCCCGAGCTACAGGGGCCGCGACCTGTGCAAGAAAAATTTGTGAATTTTTAGGCCATACGCTTTAGTTACTACCTAGTAATTTAGAGTTCAATGCCTATATTTTTGCGTTTAAGAGTAAATTCTAAAAGTTGCGAGCATTTTTGTCTTCGTCATACTCGTAGTCAGATGAAAGTGTTACTCGACACAATTTGATACAGGGGAAACTGGTGCAAACTACGAGTATGTCACTGTATAGTTAATGTAGGCATTTTTAGCTAAATGTTGATGATATTTTACAGATGGACTGAAGATGAGTTGTCATCGCTGAGTTGGAATTATTTGCAGTGCAGTACAAAGCAGGATATAGTCGGTGAAGTCGTGAAGTTATTGAAGGAGGACGGAATCACCAAATGTAGAGATTCAGTTATCGCCGAACTTTTTAAACAGAACATTATCAGTAAAGATGAACACGAAGCTTTTGTAGAGGGTGAGAGTGTTAGAAACTTGAAATCGAAACCAACAAGCGAAGAAATGATTAACGCTGAAATAGCAAAACTTTGTGAAGAGTTGAACAATGATGGTAAAACGAAATTTCTCCATTGGGTACAAAAAGTTTTGCTCGACACGTGTTACGCGAAAATATATCAAGAGAGGAGTCAATGCGGTTCGCTTATGGGCCAAAACGGCTCAAATATTTTGAATTACGAATTTCTGAAGAAAACATTTCACCCGCCAATAACGTCTCCTATTTCTTATCACGCCGTGCGTAAGTAGCGATTTTATAAAGTTTTTATGGTCTCCAGGCTCTTTTCTAGGCCTATGTGTATAGTGTTTAAGAGGTAATAAAAATATTTTCTTTTTGAACTGATTTGAACTTTTATAACTTTATAATAATAAAAATTCTAACGACACTTTTCATTAAAAGGTCGTGTAAAATATTTCTATAAGCTATTGGTAATATGATTTTTGTTTAATTTCTACATAGTTATAAAATGTGTACTTAGAAACATTAAATACCGAAGAACATAATACAGAAGTGTTGAAATAAACATAAAATACATAAAATTAGTTGCAAAAATGACAAAGTACCTACTTACGATTCTCATATTTATCTCAGAAACTATAAACTCAATACATGTAAATATGTAATTTGAAATTATTATTTTCAGTGCAAAATCGATCAGTCCCATTGGTCCCTTTGAACTGTGAACAGGAAGCTATCTGTCAGGAGCCAAATTTCGTGCAGCTATTGAATAAACTCGGCTTCCATATGTCAGTTGATACAGGAAAGATTTTTGTTAGAATCCCCAATTTTTGGAGCACCAGCCTCCTGTTCAACGTGGCCAGTAAAATTGCACCCGTTGATCTCAGTGAGTATACTTTCACTCTTGCTATTAAATTATTGTTGATTTTAACAGATGTCTCAAGGATTGGGACAGTACACGTGTTCAACAATTTTGTAATGTTTTTCCTACCTTATGTTTTTCCTTTCAGCTACTTTGAAGTTCTCTGTTGATAATTTGTCCGATAAAATCACAACAAGTACAAACGTCGACGTGACTTTGATGTCGACGAAGTATTTGATCACTGAAAATAACTATATAGCTACGTAAGTACAAATTGAAAAATTAGTGTTGTAAGTATTTAGTAGTAAGTAGGTACATATATACGTTCGATATATGGCCCGGAGAAGTTTGTATAATTACAGATAGTTATTATTCAGATGACACATTAAAAAAAATAATTATAACACTCGCATATTATAATTATGTACCTAACATAATTATAATTGTGAATTATGTCGCAAATGAATTTATATAAGAATAAAAAAGTTATATAAGTTACTATTATGTAATATTATTTTATTTAACTAGAAAATAGGTGCGATTGATTGTGGCAGCTAATTGTACTTACGTTTTGCGATGAAGACATTTCGCTACCTAGTCGTGTTAAAATCCTGCTCTATTGACGATGTGATAACTTTCACAATTAGTCCTTTTGCTTCTATTTTATTTTTAAAATAGTTATAGGCTTTCTGCAGAGCTGGTCATATTAAGATTCAGTCTTTATACTGATTTAGGTCATTTTGCATATCTAGTCATTATGATACTAACTCAATGGTTCCCCTTAACTGTTGCTATCCTTATCTGCTATATACATAGGTGTGTAGTGTCGGTGCGCGAGTGATTTTTTTTTGCAACCATACTAAACCTTTTCTGAAACGTAGATGAAAATATAAAGGGACGTAGGTATATTTATTAATATGTCAGGTTTATCGTGTTTGAATGTTGTCCTGCTCAGCGCTGATAAGATGTCAGAGGCGGTGGTGGGGGCAAGGGTGCGATGCGCCTCGGATGCTCCCCGCTCTCTTTTCGCGCCCTTCACCGGTGCTCATGTAGACGCACCTGCTGCGCCGCTCTCGGAGTCGGAAGACAGGTAGGTAACTACATTTTCATCTTCGCTATAAAAGTGATAAAAAATATTTTAATAAGTCTTGCGTGATGACTAAAACGTGACTATACATTGAAGAAAAAAAAAAAAGGATATTTTCTTTTTTTTATCTTTATTGTTCCCACCGTTACGAATAGGGCAAGCCCTGTCTTCTGTTGTTTTGATAAATATGGCGCTGTGATCGAAACGGGCAACCCAAAGCGATACTTCTTCACGACTGCGGTCTACGTCGTCTGTACTGTACTTAAGATTCAGAAATCAATTTAGTGTAGCTAATAATTTAAATTCCTAACAGTTCCTAATTAGATTTACTACAAATTGGATCATGTAGGATTGTGAATTTGACTGCCGTGAACTCCCTACTCTAGGTTAACTCTATATGACTGTTGGTGAAAACGGGCCTAAATATTTTATTCTGAAGTAATCTTATTTTTGGTAGCGTGTGCGAGGCGTCGTTCGTGGCATCGGATCTGACCCGCATGTACGTGTCGGACGAAGATGAGGAAGTCGTCGAAAGAGTCGCAGCAGGCTCTGCGTGCAGCGACTCCGACGGCGGCAACATTGGCAAGCGTCAGCGTTTGAAATGACCATCTTTTCAATCTTTGTACTTTAAACCAGGCGTATCAAGCTCATGGTCCAAGTCCAACTATTAAAAATGTTGTAAAGTCTTTTCAGCACATATTTGACGGAGCAAATGTCACGCCGAGCCGTGTATCATCTGTGTAGGTAGTGTGTAAGATCATACTACAACTGAAATCTAATACAGTCATGGTCATACAGCTCTCTCTTACATATGTGGCGAATCTATGATACTATGGCATGTAGGTGATACTATATGATACAGACGTCCGATTGACTGTGAAGCTTCGGTCAAAGACGAAAAGAACAAGCTATAATTAAAAATTATAAACTAACCCTCGACTTTCTACTGAACTCAAACATGTTATATCTGCTGTAAACTGCTAAGGAGTTGGATATCCCGCAGACTACATGATGCTGCAGCATTACAATTTTATGGAAATATTACCGAAGTAACAATATACTTACCTAATTACGTGGAAGTAGTGAAATCCCTTCGAAAATGGGCTTTATGGTCTTCAAACGCCTGAACAGATCCTGATAAATTATAGCTAGGAACGATCACGTCAGCTTTCAAACAAAAACAAACCGGATCAAAATCGGTCTATCAGTTTGGGACTTACGGTTCCACAGATACACAGTCAAACCATGATTGTGCGTGCCAGACATCTAGTGTCTGGTTACAGTAACAGTACAGGTACACTGTCCTGCCATCAAACCCACCTTCTCCATTGGCCACTCTCTTTGGGTGTTCAAAATAGCACAATATATCTGTCAGGTTAACGGGTTTTAACAATAATTATTGTAATAGGCGAAAAACTACGACTGTTTTAGTCTATTTTTGTTGTCGACATTTGTTTAGTTAGAGTGTCTACTCTAGCGTGTCTGAGCAGTTCGATAATAATCTGTCTTTAACCAACTTAATTTTGAAACACATTGCGTATTCAATTATAGTACTTAGGTAATAGTGATACTATAACGGTCAAGTAAAACATAGCGAGGAATTAGACAACAGGTTTTGAAATGCCTGCTTTAAACTCTTTTTATATCTTTTTACTTTCTGCTATACTTATTATTATAAAATAAATAAAATTATAAATTTAAAAAAATAATAAAATTATACATATTATGATAAGTTATCTATAAGATATATAAGGTGATGTTAAATTAATGAAAAAAAAAAAAAGGTATGCACTGTTAAAATGCCGCCATGTTTCATGTAATAGCTCGTGGTCTATTAGGGGTATATTTAGTAAAATAAAATTATATTAAAATTTTATAAAAAATTAGTTTTATTAATAATTTATCACAAAGTTAACAATATTACCTACATACACATCTAGTAACAAAAATGAACAACAATATAGAAATAGTTGAGATGCGTAGGGGATCGCTACACAGTAATCGATGTATGAAATTGTTTTATTACATCGTGCGATCAATTACGTGGTGTAGTCAGGTACTTTTGCAGCTGAAAACAAAGTTATATTTACATATTATCCACCTACTGTATATTTAGTTTAGTGATATTCGCCATTGGAGCCTCCATCGCTACCGTGTGGTTGCTGAAATTTACTCAAATATTGATTTATGGCTTGATCGTAACTCTTAGATTCGAACGATCCCTGTCCTCCGTCTCCATAATAGCTGCCAGCACCATCAGAACCATCGTACGATTGTTCGTCACCGTTTCCACTTAGGTGCTCGTTTTGTCCGTTTCCGCCATAGTATGACTGACTTTCCGCTGAAGGGACGAATGAATGTCCGCTATCACCAGATTGTTCGGGAGAAAAGGAATCTTGGCCTTGGTGAGAACCGCCTCCATAACCGCCTTCGCCGAATTGTTGGTGCGAAGTACCGGCGCGTCCTATATCAAGAGCTTCGTGGCCGTGATGAGGAATAGCCTGGGGTACTTTCACTATTTGCGGCACAGGAACTGGATACGGCTTAGATACGTGTACAGGGTAAGGAACCTTCTCGATCACCTTTACGGGATAAGGTACTGGTACTTTTACAGCGACAGTTTTTGTTATCTTAATAACTTTGACTGGAGTCTCCGGTATTTCTACGTGCTGACCGAGATTCTGCAGTTCCGTTTCGTAGTGTTCAATAGGGATCGTGTGCGACTGGTGGTGGTCAGATGCGATGCAAAGATATGTGCAGCATAGAAATAAAATTAATTTCTGAAAGTACACAAAACATTTTAATATTAATGTATTGGTTATTTAAGAGAAAGCTTTAATTAGTTGATGAAAGTCCAAATAAAACGAAATGCATTAAACACGTTTAGTCACATACTAGCTGTGCCCGCAACTCCGTTTGCGCGGTTCTCGCACGCTTGGTATTCGTTATAACTTTATTGTTTGTAAACCGATTGGAATGAAACAAACACTAAATATTACAGGAAGCTTGCCATAATACATCAGTGAAAACCGCATTAAAATCGGTTAAGATGTTTCCGAGATTAGCGTGCACAGACAAATATTCTAAAAACTATTTTATTGTCCGCGGTAACTTAAGTACATATACCTATACAATATTTTTTTTAATATTTAATGCGGCCCGCCCCCAGCTTAGCAAGTATTTTTTTCTGAAAATTATAAAAACCTTCCTCGTTAAACGCTCTTTCCAGTAGTGAAAACCGCATCAAAATCCGTTCAGTAGTTTTTGAGATCATCGCGAACATACATACAAACAGTACCAGTTATTAGTGTTATGTATTTTAAATTTATGTAACACTTGCAAAAAACGAGGAAGTATTGTGTAACTTATGAGGAAATTTCCGAGAGTTAATTTGTGTCGACGGTACAAAATAAAAAAAAAAACAAGAGTACGAACCGGTATCTCCATTGTGTCGTGGGTGAGCGTACGTCTGCAGCGCTGTTATAAAACTATCAAGTGACAAGTGTATCTGTTGCTTATATATGGCGCATTCCCTCGGCACTAAGAGATTGGCTGCGATGACCAGACTACCATATTACTTTCTTGAAAGCGCTCTCTTAATAGGTAGATATAGGCTGTTGACAAACTTTGTGCCCCACCATTATTTGATGCAATCATTCGAACAATATCGACCGAGTAATTGTGTTACAATTAAATACAAATTAAAAATTGTTTAGGTATTTATTTAGACAATTTTTATATGATGCAGGATTGTATAGGTTTTTAAAAAAAATGGAATTGCATAGGCAAGGGGCTAATTAAATATTTATATTTATATTATTTATAACATATTCACATTTAACATTAGTATTATATATATATTCACATTATTTAAAACGTTTATTCTTATAAGTTATCCAGTAATTTTTTTATTCAGCCCGATCGACACCGTTGCCACTTTGTGGCAGAAGTCTAGAATTTTTTACGACAAATTTGTTTTCTAGAATTTTGTGTAGATTATGCACTCAGATTTATATCGAGTGGCGCCCCATAGAGCTGCGCTGCTTCTGCAATACGCAATTCAAGAGGCAAGAGGCCCGACAATGTCAGAGCAGCATTTAGGGAGATGGTGCGGTAGGCTTTGAAGATTTTCTGCACGAAGCCCCTCTGCAGGGCGTGGAGCTGTTTTTGTACGCACCTCTTTTTGGCTGCGGGCGCCCAGACACTGGCCGCGTAAAGGACGATAGGCTCCACAACTGACACGTATATCGTTCTTATAACCTCCAGAGGCAAACCCCATGTGACTTTCGCTGCGCGTGCGATTTGTTTATATAAATTAGTAGTTTTTTTACATATGTGTTGGATATGGGGATTGAAGGTAAGTTTTTTGTCTGTAATTAGACCAAAGAGTTTAATTTGGTCTACAACCCGGATGGCTGTGCCGCCCATCTGCATAAGTGGTGCGTCAATTTTTAGCTTTCTTGTGATAACCATTGCATTGGTCTTCTTCGCTGAAAATTTCAGCTTATTTTTATGTGTAGACAGGTTGATTGTGTATTTTTTTAATGTTTAGTTCGACAGAGGCTGACGGTTCACTTTATAGTAAGTGGCTACCCTATAACAGAAACAACGCCATATAGGTGCTGCATGTGCAAATACTAAAAGTAGGTTTAAGGATAAGTGAATTGAGAAGGGATAGGGAAATGGGCCCTGGCATCCCGTACCTACTCACACACTGAAACACAATATCACACATGTTGTTATTTCACGGTGGTCTTCTGTCAAGAGGTGGTTACTGCCAAAGAAACTGAAAAACACATTGTGCCCTAACCCTTTTGCCAAACTTGACCCTGCTGGGAATCGAACCCGGGACAAAGAGTCAAGGCAAGCACAATAACCGCTCCTCCAACGGTCTTTTTGAACACAAATATCTTGGACAGGGTAAGGGAAAAGGTAAGGATTTGCCTTCCTTACGCACACGCAACATTTAAATACTATTGCATTTATTATTGCATCATACTGACAATATTATATTATTGCAACTTCTGTTACATAGGATCATTGGTTAATTCTCGGTAGTAAGCTCTATTTTGAAGCTTATACCGCTGTAATTGTTCTCATGTAATTACCTACTACTTACCCCATACGAATTCCTTAGTTCATGATTTTTTAATGTCTGCAGTCTCTCAATGACGTTGAAATAGGGAATGAAACAAGGTGGAGTCCGTATCAAACAACTATCGACCTCTGAAGTTGGTTTAGGTATTCGTAATGGTATTACCTATGTAAGTATAGTTCGCACGCGAGCTCCCGGGAAACGCGCGCTTGGGTATTCGTGTTTAACATTTTTATTTAATGCAATAAAAAAATACTTTTGAGAATATTTTCATATTATTTAAGTTAATATCGATAACAACTACAACAGATTTTTACTTTAACATTCCTAAAGATTCCTTGGAGAGCGCGCGCGCGGAGTTAGGTCTTTCAAATGCCTTATTTGATGTTCCAAAGACTGCTTAAAACTATAACATACTTAACTTGAATTTCAGATGCTTTTCATGAGTTAGGTATGCGCATTTCTGCATTTAAAAACGCCTGACATCTTTGATCGCTGACGACGGAGGCGCCACCACGGCGACATTTTTTATATTTTTGGACGATCCCTCGAGAACGTAACATTTTTCCAAGATAAAACTATTCTATATGTTAATCCAGCCAATAAACTATATGTGTGCCAATTTCATCCAAATCCATTCAGCCGTTTTTGCAGATCAAACACACAATTTTTCGCATTTATGATTAATTAATACACACTTAAATATAGTCACAAGACTAAATATGCTTAAAAGATTTATTACATACATAATATATTAAACGATGAACTTTATTAAATGCTTGTTCAGGCGGATTTATTAATTTAAACCTTCATTCTGTCTGATAGTACTCGAACAATTGAGCCAGAACCGCCAATATTATATGCCTTTTCATGCCAAAGCAGTAGATGACCACTAGAACCTTCTGATGGGTATTCAAATCCTCTGTAGATGTATTTCATCAGTATGTCAATGTCATCTAATGAAAGACTGTTGACTGCATCCTCTATTTGAGCCGATTTTATTGCAAGTAGAACTTTCAGAGTTAGTGCTAGTGCACTGTCCTGTAAAAAAAAATATATTTTGTGAATGGTATTTTGACACATAAAACACCTTATTAAAGACATAACTTATCAATAGGCAAATGAAAATATGCCAAATACCACATAAACATCAATACTTATGATTTAAATGGCAGAATGGCAGACTGAGGGGGTATTCATTGCATGTTGCCTGAAAACATGTGTAATACCAATGTTTTTGCAGTGACACCTCATTCACACACATTGAGTGATTGATAAGGTTTACTACACGCCCTCTTTTGTTGTAGTGATATTTTATCAATATACCGCCTTGAGTCATCTGCCTATTCAACATAAATGTTTTTTTTTCATAAATATTAAAACTCACATAAATTTAATGAAATTCAGTTTATATGTAATTAAAAATAAGATAAGACATTTATGTTAGATTAATAGTTAGGTTGATTTTGATCTAGACTACATAGTCTGTTAGAACAAAATAAGTTTAGAAACTTACTTTTTATTTTAAAGTTTTTTTGAATTGGTAGGATCTCATTATTCACCTGAACGGATATATGGAATATGTAGGTGTCACCCTAACTTACATTTGTTTATGCACATGTAATACTAGTATGTGTGTCAGTAGAGCTATCAATTATGACATCACTCTTATAATATTAACAAGTACATTCGCCATGTTAAATCAAACAAATAATAACCAGGTACTACACCACATATTAGTAAATTTAAACCACAAACAAAAAAAAAAGAATTATTCCAGGGCACAATATATTCTTTTAAAAATGTGAATGCTATTTACAATATCCTGATGTAAAATACTTACTTTCACTTGTTGGTTTGATGATCCCAATGGTGCATTGGTTAATACGATTTTTAAAGCATCAATGTATCTACCTGTGCTGTATGGTTAAAGGAAAAAATAACATAATATTCGACAGCAAATTTTAAACTATTATATGTAAAATATACTTACTTGAGTAAACCATCAAGTATACAAATGACTACTTTAAAGCAACAACAATTAGTTCAACAACAAATGACTATCTGTTCGAATATATTAAAATAGGTATATTAGGAAGTAGATAAAACATGAAATAATTAATATTTGTATTGAAAAGGATATTGATTCAACAAGGCAGACACTTCTCCTTCGTCTGGTCCAGTCGGAATGGATTGTTCGGCCTCCTCATCTGCAAAATTGTCTTCGTTGTATTGGTCGATATCAATCTTACGAAAAGCAGAGCTAGAAGTATTTTTGGCCATGGCAAATAATAATTTTAAAGCAGTCCTTAAGTAAAAAATTCAATTTCGTATCTTCAATTTGCAATTTTTCCAAAAGCAACAAAACCAAGAAACCACAAGAAAAAAACAGATCAGAAGAAACGTCACATTCGCTAGAGTATATGTTCCTTGCGTCACATATTACTCATAAAATGTCAACTTGTCAACAGTCATATTAAAATGTCAAAAATTATTACATTTATGAAGACTGTCAGTCAGACAGACCGGAGCATGGAGTATAGAGGTAAGGAGACTCATATATATGAGTCCCTTACCTCCATATGGGGGAAAAGTAAGGGTCAGCTGTAAGCAGTAAATAACAGTTCCAAATTCCTCCAGAGTGGCGCTACAGTAGCAAGAGTGTATGAAATGAACGTAGCAGTTATTGACGGAGTGAAGTGCGGGAGTTGAAAAATTTAATATTTTTATATTGATTGAGTGACTTAATTTTCGTAAGATTTTAATCTTTTAGTGATTTTTTAATTTTAAAATTTACACTCTTGCTACACTAGCGCCACTCTTATTTAACACCTTTCAACGGATACTTTTAGATACATAGAGAGTGTTCTCCTTACCTCTATACTCCATGAACTGGAATTTATCGAATTTTTTAAGTCATTAAGATTAATCAACCTCAATAAAATAAATAAATAAACAAGCATTAAAATGCAATACAAAGATTCAAATATGGTTATGATACGGACACATTTGCTTTATTATTTAAAAATATAATAGGTATTGTTAGATTATACGTTAACAAAAACAACAAGACAAGGAAATATTATCAAAAACAGGAAAATAGATACCTTTCAGAGGTTTTAATATATCTTTTTTACTCTGTGGTTTCGGATTGGAACGTCAATTTGTGATCCGTCATTGTTAGTTTGATTGAATTTGACTTTGATTGAAATATGTCCATTTATTTTCCATTCGATTTCGATTCGATGAATAAAAAAAAAAATATTGTATGTATGTAATCTAATCATTAATTCTTTGGGAGATATATTTAGTAAAGCGTAGTAGTTTATACGTATTTATTTATTTACTACAATTGCACTTTTGCCACAATGACAATGGGCGATGAACTGCCAGTTACTTCTTTAGTTTTGCCAGTTCTTATACGTCCTGTTTTGTCTCAGGTGAGTTTTTTCTTTGCTACATCAAACAAATGTTGGTACATCAAGTGATTTCATAATCCACAATGGATTTATGTACCTATTTGTTGTATCGCCTACTAGCAGTTTATATAAAAGTATAAGCTAAAGCTGTTTCCATATTTACGTATTGTCCCTATATTACTGTCATTACTATACTATTACTAGGCCCGATATTTACACTTGTACACTTCCTTGTTTTCATACTGTCACCAATGACAATCATTGGTTAAATTATTATTAATTATTTTGTACTTAGTTTAAATTTTCAAAAATTCTTTCTTAGCTGATGCTAAAATAAACCTATGTTCGTCCTATGTTCCAAGTTTCAGCTTTCGAAAGTTGTAGTTTTGGCTGTGGGTATGATAGTCAGGACAAATGATTTTATAAGTATAGAAGATTAAAGTCTCTTATTTTCTTTACATTAATGTGTCTAATTATACAGCTAGAGAAGAGTAATTTAGGAGCATCGCAGACACTCCGTGCGGCCCTCACTAAAGCTGAGGCAGCTGTGCCAGGACTGAACTATGATCTTGTGGCGGGTATAATGCGCAGAGCTGACATTCCGGTTAATATGAATGAGAGCTTACTTCGTCTACAGGGAACTCTTGCGGAAGCAGAATGTAAGCATTTTTATCTTTATTATGTTTTCTTTTATGTACCACATTATTTACCAGTCTGTGACAATTTTTAAATATTAATATTAATCCATACCATTTTAAATGTGAAAGTAACTCTGTCTGTCAATTACCTTTTCACGCCTTACCACTCAACTGATCATCATGAAATTTTGCATACACATTGTCAGGGATACAGGAAAGGTTTCATCCAGAAAAAAAAAGATTGTTCCTGAGGGATCATCTATAATAAAATAATAAAACTAACACCTCACTAAAGTTATAGTGTTCATTCATTATGAATGAATATGAATGTTTAATTAGCCGAACAAGGTCCCTTGCCATGCAAGGGGTAAATGTATAATTCATTAGGGGCATTCATTAATTACGTGAGGTTTTAGGGGGGGGGGGGATTGAGCCAAATCTCACCCAATCTCATGTGGGGGAGGGGGTGGGTCTCGGCAAATATCACGTAATTTTTTTATCCACAAAAACAGTATAAAATTGCGAGACAACTGAGTTTAATTAAGTAAAACATGTTTCGCCACTAAAATATGGCTAAATCCTACACAATAATACAGTAGAGCCTCGTTAATCCGGACAGGCAAAAAAATCGCCCCTTGGTGGATTACCAAGGTGTGCGGAATTTGGTTGAAGTTTATATGTACATAAATATGTATAACTAATAATTAAATGAAAGACTAATTTATGTGCTTAGATATTATTATCGAAAGATACACTAGTAAATATGTATGTATGTAGTAAAAAAGGAGTGAAATAATCTGTAATACTCTTTTGCTTGAGATTTTCGAACTTACACCCGCTGCCTGCGTCTGGATTATCGCGATCACCAAATTAGTGGGGGTAGACAGGGTATATTTGCCATTTTGTCTCTTAATAGGGTTGTTATGAACAAGCTATCTAAAGAATAGTACCTAACAGGTATTAGGTATTATCTATCTGTAAATAAATCTTACTCTTGCTCACTCTTGATGATTAATTATAATGACACACTCTTGTTTATAATACTTTTCAGGTTCAGATGTAAGGCTGAATAGATCCGAAGAAGCATTCCAGGAACTAAATAAAAAGTCTACTGCTCTGAAAAAGATTTTGAGTCGCATTCCAGATGAAATAACTGATAGGAAGACATTCTTGGAAACCATCAAGTAAGTGGAATTATCATTATCTCAGCTAGAGGATGTCTACTGCTTCATAAATGCATCTTCCATAATTTTCCAGTGGGGGATATTATGTCAGCATAAGATCACAAACAGAAAGCAAAAGATATTATAAATGTGAAATATATATTTTTATGAGAAAGGTTGATGCTTGATGGCCCCACACAACCTTCACCTACACTAGGGAAGATGCAAGTGTAGTCTCTTGAGATGACTGAATGGTTTCTGACAATTTAGTTAAAAGAATTTCTAGAATAACTTCTGATATAATAATTATATTTACAGGGAAATAGCATCGGCTATCAAAAAACTATTGGATGCTGTAAACGAGGTATCAACATACACCCCGGGGCCAGGCAAACAAGTTTTGGAGCAGAGGAAGAGAGAGTTTGTCAAGTATTCCAAAAGGTTCTCCAACACATTGAAGGAGTATTTTAAGGAGGGCCAGTAAGTTCATTATTATATGAAAAATTTAAAAATGAATCCTTTGTTTTTTTTTTTTTAATTTTGATTAGATTTAAAGGTGGCATTATGTGCTTTTTGTCCAAAATTTAAATACAATAAAAACGTTTTATTTATAAACTAGCTTTTGCCATTTGTTAAACATTTATTCAAAAACTCAAAATTAAAAAAAAAGAATTTTCATTTTCAAAAAATTCTCGGTCAGAATGCCGCCTATGAAAATAGTTGACACTTTTATGTATTTTCTATGATTTAGTATAGGTATGTGCCTTGGGAGGCACTGGTTTAGTATTTTATAAATAAAGAATATTTTTAAACAAAATATTTTCGTTCTTTAACATTTGTTTCACAGCGCGTACGAAGTCGCTGGCACCAGCCAGTACTTCTATAAAATCAGGTAAAATAATTTAAGGTTCGTAATGATATTCTGATTGATTTTATTTTATTTCAGAGCGAATGCAGTGTTCGTGAGCGCCCTCTATCTAATCCATCAAACCAATCAAATTTTATACACCGTCAAGAGCAAGTCTGAGTGAATCCTGTCGTGACTGAATGTATAAAAAGTATTATTAATTTGTTATAAATATATATATATCGTCGTTAAAATTTCATTTCATATACTAATGTGTGTTTATATTTAACACTCGATGTCAATTTAACTGATAACACACAATATAATTATTTGCATGCACAGATGAAAGTTGTTGGGAATATTAAAAAGGAAGTATAATTAAATTAAAGAAAGTTTAACATAAATTTAATGTATTTATAGTTAGTTAATTTCTTAAAATGTCTAAATATCCCTGCCCCATTATAGGAAAATCACTTTTAGATAGAATAGAAAAATAGAAGTTCACACTGTATATTTTTCATATTGAGAAATTTTAATTTTATTTGATAGTAATAAATGGACCATAGAAGAAGCATTAAGCGTACTGTTATACTGTGTAAGAGAGAAGGACGCAGCATAGAAGCTAGTTTTTTTTTAATTAAGAATAACCATGAGAATATTTAGACGGGCAACATAATCGCTATATATTTTCTCATGTATAAAATTACCTTTTGTCCGTTACTTTTTGGCGGATCTTTTACCTTTTAGGTAGCAATGAAAAACTATTAAATTCCATTCAGATTATTTTTATTTCATAAATTCAAATATTTGCCACCTTCTGATAGCTGAAAGCGTTTCTGCTACTTGTCGACATCCAACTAGTTTGTCTGGGGTGAATTCAAAAAATGCCTGAATAACGTGCCGCAAGGTCTTAGAGCATTTGACCAACGGGAGACTTCTTTGGCAGGCGTACTTTTCCCCAAAAGTACGAAACCAACGATTATACCGGGGTATACAACATATCCTATTTAAATAGGAATTCACTTGGGATTTTACCGTGACTTCACTTTAAACTCAGTATCGAATATTCGAATCTGAATATTATCTATTCGAATATTGGGGTAGTATATCAAAACTGTCAAATAAACACAAAAACTAGTGTATTGGAGTTCCAAGTGACTTTCTATTTGAAAATAACTATAGTGATAGATGTTTTCTGTGCTTGAAGCCTGTGTTTGATAAGCAGTGTGCATGTAAGTATATGAACGTGACCAAAAAATGCATTATAGTGGACATTATTTTAATGTGGCCTTGTCCCACGCCAAAAGTGAAAACGAAGCACTTTTTTCAGCAGAAAATAGTGTGCGCGGTGTCTTCATTTGGATAAATGCTCTATGCCCACGGTACAACTTATTTTGCTAGATAGATATATGTTATTCACAGTGAAGATTTTATATAAAAAACAATAAGGTGACTTCAATTTTAATAAATACATAAATATTATAGATGACTATCAATCCCATCATAAACTAAAAAGGTAGCATGTTCATCACAGCATAAAAATGGATTTTGGTAGTAGCAGGGTATACTGCGTTTCGCAGTCATTTGGCCGTCTGGCGGCAGTAACCACCCCCTTGCAAAAGACCACCGTGCAATATCAGCATGTGTGCTGTTGTGTTTCGGAGTGAGTAAGGGATGCCAGAGCCGAGTTATCTATCCCTTCCTAGTCCCTATCCTTAATCCTACTATGGTCGGCAGCGCACTTGCAGCAGATGTGGCGTTGCTTGTGTTATAGGCGACGGTAGCTACCACCATCAAGTAGACCGTCAGTCTGTCTGTCGGACCTTAATATAAAATAATTGATAGGGCGTATGCAAATATAATAATTCTATAAGTTATACTATACCATAGTGTAGCTAATATTTTTGTAGAGGATAGTACAGGATTGTTGTTTGTACGTATTCCATTGGTTAAGGTTTATTTAAAGTTTAAAGTTATTAATTGCATTTTGTATTGTATTGTATCCTATTTTTGTGTCTAAGGGCGCTACCTCACCGGGATGCCAATACGGTCGCCAAATTGAGTGGCCTTTTTCTTTAAATAAATTTACTATTTCGTCCCAACATCTTATCTTTAAATATCTTTTAATAAAATCTTTACAGTCGGAATAATCTGTTATTGAGGTATGCCATAAACATGGACGATTTTGAATTTCCACAATGAACTTTTCGGTATCGAAACTCATTCTTTCCACAAACACAAACGCGCGAGCGAGCGTCTCTTGGCGACCGGTTGGACACTGAGTGAGACGAATATACTCGTGTACATTTTACTGGCAACGTCGTCGGCTCACCACTTGGCGACGATTTGGAAACGTCGCTATCTGCCATACATTTCAATATTAATTGTTGACCACGTTGCCGGCCACGTGGCCATGGCGTCCCGGTGAGGTAGGGCGCTAACTGTGTTAAAATGTATATTACTTATGTATATTAAAAAATAAATCCTTACATTTTAATTTTAGTTTTTTTTTTAATTAGAAATATATCTGTTTAACGAGGAAAATAATCTTGATATATTTAATTTAGTATATGTCATAATATGTCATTCGCAGCGATATTATCTCTAGTGTGCATTGAGCTTTATAACCGATTATTACTATGAAAATTGCTACGCTACGAAAATTTATAGATAGAAACCTATCGAGAGGGGTATCAAATGAAAGGGCTCCATTGATTACAAAAATATACTACACCATTACATTTCAGCCAGTTGTTTCCTAAAAAATCCATACTATATTAATATTAAGTGTGAAAGTAACTCTGTCTGTCTGTTAATTTTTCACGCCTTTAAATACTTAACCGATCATCAAAAAATTCTGCATACACCTCAGGGGTACAGGAAAGGATATAGGGTACCTTTTATCCGAAAAAAAGCACTGTTCCCGACGTATCGTTTAAAATAAAATAAAAAACTAACGCTTGGTCAAAGTGTTATAGCAACAAGAGGTCAAGCGGACGAAGTCGCGGGCTAATAAAAAATAAAATTTCAAAACACACTGTTCCTGACAGGAAACGGCCGAATGAATTTTTCTACTAGTCACAAATAGTAGAACTAGTTGGACTAACATTTGTAATTTCATTGATTAACTTCCTATGTCTAATTTATCTATGATAAAATGCAATCTGTAAGCCCTAGGCTTTCTATTCAAATACCTATCAGAATAATACTTACTAGAAATACTCACGGTTTTCTTCACTAAAAACGATTTTTTGAAATTCACCTTACAATAAAAACAATTATCTTTCAGATCACGAAGCGAGACAGGTCATCTCGTCGAAATGTTTTATTATAATAAAAAAAACTTATCGAGATGACCGTTGGTAGAGTTTGGGCGACAAAAACAAATTTCACGGCAACGATTCTTGTGAGTCGTGGGAATGATCGGAGAGGGTTTTGGCAGTTACCTCAACTCTGCTGGTTGGCAGTGAAAGAGTGATAAAATGGTTTCGTGACCGCGTTAGCGTGGATGATAAAGGCTGCGTTGTAATTCGTCTTGTCGTGCGACCGCGGACAATGGCCGGTCGTGCCTCCTGCCGACCCGTGACACTTGACACAGGTATAACTCGACCTCCACATATTTCCGCGTACGGCTTTTTTCATCTGAAGCGTGGCGAGGATCGCTTCAATTTATCGGACTCAATCCACATTAATTTTTTACATAAAACAATTTGAACACATATAGAACTTTCTAAAAACTTTAAGCTTAAAGTTTTTTGTGAAGGTCTTCGGACAGGTCCACTTGATTGTAGGTGGCTACCGTCACTTATAACACAAACAACGTCACCGCACTGGTACTGCAAGTGCGCTGCCGAGACATTTATACTTTTTTATACATCTAAAGAGTAAAAAGTTCATTATTTTTAACACTGGTCTTCTGAAGACAAATGTTGGTTCAATTTCAGAGCGGCCCTCAAGTGAATTGCAGAAAATAAGCAAAATGTTATCTACTTATTTGTCGCTAAACGATATAAATTATTATATCGTATAGCGACTTTTCTCGACTACTTAATAAATATTTTCATTTTACTATATTTTAAGTAAAACTAAGTAAGTAGCTTAAAACTCAAAACAGATTAGTACAAATATTTTAATACATATTTTTTAGTTTCAGGGTACACTACGTTCCGCAGTCATACAGTAGGTTGGAATAGAATGGGGTCTGGCGGTAGAATCATAGAAAAGATCACTCCCAATCAAATATCAGCTCATTGTTGTCATGCGTAGGGCTCATTCCATATCCTTAACTTGTTCTTTACATATTATCAAATCAGGGTCGCCAGCTTACGTCTTTAGGTGTTTCTATATTTACGGGCAATCGTAGTCAAAAAGAAATTATTAATGCTTATTTGATTAATTTTTAACCTCTTTCGGTCTATGAATGAGAAAAATGTTTTGGTCTATGAATACGAAATACGAATTTGCTGTCTTGTTAATTTGGTCGGGCTAGTTTTCAATAAAACTAACTGAGTTTCGGCAGGACTTCCATCTAAAAGACTAAACTACTAAAGCCACTTCTAATTTCGTAAAAATAACATTACATTACGTGTAAAATCTTAAAATCTGTTCGCAAATGAAGCTTAGGTGATCGCTGGTAGTTTTTATATTACAAATAAGTCGATAAGAAGCCTGACAAAGTAGGTGCCCAACTTTCTTTTCGGGTCGTTACTTTTAAAGGTGGTTACATACCGTTTTACAACAATGATTGAATCATGTAGATCAGTTAAAATATTCATAGGTTTGAAGCGGAGGCGTAATTGATTTTAACTTGGACGCGTTGAACCTGCACCGAACGCCGCGAAGATGAAAGCGTTAAGATACGGTGCAAGTATCTTGGCTGCACGATGTCATATTGCTTGCCGTACACTTCCTATTATATTTAAATTAATAATTTATGCTTATCTTGAACGATGTAAGTATTGTGAGCTACGAAATCGAAAATGTTTTAAATTATTTTAGCTAAGTATCTGTTCACAAAGCGATAGAGATCCATGAAGTTCATATTGGACACGTTCACATTAGAGAACATAGTCCTGTAACATTATTACGGGACCAGTCAGACTCGGTCCCGCAGAATAAAATATTATAAATGCGATAATTTGCATTTTGGATTCAGATATAATTTATCATACAGATAGTTTATTAACTGGTTTAACATGGGTTTAACACATAAGATACTTTTTATCTTGGAAATATGTTAGGTTCCTGTCCTGTGGTATTTTAAATAACCTATATAATACTGGATAGCTAGTATTATATAGGTTACGTAGAGTTTTCAGTTAATATCAATAACAGTACATGTCTGATGGGACGATTGAGCTGCGTTGCACAATCTGTAAATTTTTCTTCGCCAGCCATACTATAAGTACTTTAACTACTAAGGATTCGACGAGGTCGCTTGGATACATTTCCGACTCCTGAAATGTGTGCTGAACTCAAATTCTAAGAATTATTATCTGTGTTATAAAACTTATCTTTACTAGCAGTGCACTTACAGCACTTTTGGCGTTTCCTCCGTTATCCACTATCAAGTGGACCATTAGCCTGCCTGACGACGTTTACATAAAAAATTTCAATCCCGCAAAAAGTCACGGGATCCCGCACAATTTATGGTCCCGCAAACTCGTCGTATCACGGCATTGAATATCCCATATTCACACTGTATTATAGATTTAAATTTAGACGAACGATGAATGGTTTTATTCAGGATCCATTTATTACCATTTTTATATTAGCATAGCAGACTTCAGAAAAACCTATTTGGTGATGCAACCGTTTTAAATGTTTTATGCCAGGAGCATCCCGTAATTGCTGCACATTAATCTACGTTCGGTGTCGCAAAAACAAAACATTCGTAACAGCCGATATTAACATTTGATACCCGAAACTTTTGGTGTGATTGACGACACCAATTGTTATATTATACGGAACGAAGTGCATGAGAGTTCAACGGAGACTTTTGCTTAATTCATGATGCTTACAAAATTTATGTCTAGTGTTCACTTAAGTGATAAACTGTTCCTCACTGTGCGTCGATTTAAAATATTTACCTGCATAGATATGTCATGATCGCGAACGACGAGCCCGTTGGTTGAGTGGTTAGGGTGGTTGCCTTAACGCGTTGTTCTAGGGTTCCCGGCTTCGATTCCAGGCAGGATCAAATTTGAAAATGAACTTTTCAAAGTTGGCTCGGGTCTGCTATGATCGTGTTGAAAAATAAAAAATATAACGCCTGACATACATTGACGCCTGACATTATACTTTTGCCAAGCATTGGATCTTTCGTTTTAGTTAGCTGGTGCCCGCGGCTTCGTCCGCGTGGGATATTTAGCCTTTGTCCATCCTCAAATTCAGTTCTAAATATTGATGAAAGAATTTTTTAAATCGAATGAGCAATTTTGAAAATTAACTGATACGTACAAATAAACATAAGTTACAATAACATACTTAACTTACTTATAAACTTTACCGATGAGTTCGAGCCGCCGACTAGTTCAACCTTAAAGAGTAAACTCCAAAAAAAAAAAATAGAGAGAGTAGTTTTATATTATTCAAGAAAATAAAGGACAACCAAATGGATGAAGTCGTGTGCGCTTGGATCTCTGATACTTAGGAGTAGACATTTAGGCTGATAGGGTAATACCAGCGACCCGCCGGGATTTTATCTTTCTTCCCAAAGTGAAAACCATATCAAAATCCGTTGAGTGGTTTAAAAGTTGTTAGCGGAGAAACAGGACAGACGCGAACAGTTTCGGCGACTTGAATGCAAAATATTGTTTTTTTTTTCTACTTACATAAAACATAATTAGGTTTCAGTATTCAGCCGTTTTTGCGTGATTGACTCACAAACATTCGATTATACAAACTTTCACATTTATTATTATAAATGTGAAAGTTTATATTTTAAGTTTATATTTTAATATTTTAAGTACTATAGCGACCCGCTCCCGGCTTCGCCGCGTAAAAAAAACTTAATAAAAAGCCGTGAAAATTATCTGATAGTGAAAATAGCATCAAAATCAGTTGCGTGATTTAGGAGGAGTAAGCGGCTATACAGACAGACGCTGAAAGCGATTTCAATTTATACTATGTAAAGATTAAGATTAGGATTAAGTAACAAATCAGTTGGAACGAAAAGCAAATGTCTACACGTCTTCAATCATTTTGAAACAGCGAAAATATTATAAAATATTCGTACAATTTGCAGAGAGGACGATTTACTGCTCATTTATATGAGCAGAAGTTGATTTATTCAATTTGAGAAAATATAAGAGTTCGGTTTGAGAAATGACAAATTTTCATGTTTCAGCAAACAGATGTGAGAATGAAAAGTCGGTCTGTATAGCAACTACACGATCGATGTTGTTTGTTATTCCTAATAAAATATTAATGCGGTGTCATCCCGACGACGGCGTCGGTGCGCTGGCGACGGACACGCATATGCAATGCCGTCTCATGTCGACTATATCGCCAAGCAAATCGATGCTAATCTAACTCACACTGAATAATGCAATGTATTTTGACGGGGCAAGTGCCTGCTTTGGTGTATTACAATTTTTCTTGTTAACAGACTGTAATACGAGTATATTGTATAAAATGTACATAATATCTACCTCTTTTTTATATAAGCTCTACAAAGGTTGACGGTTTACTTGATGGTAGGTGGGTATTGTCGCCTATAACACAAGCAACGCCACAGATGTTGCAAGTGCGCTGCCGATCACAATAGGATTAAAGATAGGGGTTAGTAAGGTATAGTAAAATTAAAAAGACAATTTTATTGTACCAACATTTTCTATTCAAAACCTATTTAAAAATCTTGAGCCATATTACTGCTCGTGTAGTAATTAATAAAATTATGTAACATTTGCGAAGATAAATGAATTATGAGAAACATATTAGGTATATATTTTATGATTCCATGTAAATGTAATGGTTTAGTTAGTAGATACATACCTATTATGTAACGAATCTATAGGGGATCGTAACTTTCAATGGCAGATATAAAGGCAGGCTTAATTCCTGAAATAATATATTATACTTGCACATTTTCATCTGCAGGAAATAACACAGTCACTCCCAGAAAATAATGATTATAATAAATGATTTAATAATATACATAATAGGACAAATAGGTATTTTGCAAATTGTACAATCAAAGAATTTTTCTATTATAATACTTCATTAAACAATGAAAAAGACGAATGAAATTCATTAAACAAAATATAATTTAATTTAATTTATTTGTTTAAAAATAATAATGCAATTATGAATTTGTTTGCCTACTACTAACAATGACCGGTACATTAAGCAAATGCTTTTGTGCAACATTAGTCGAGTGCTTGTATTCCCACAGGCGGTAGGGAGTAACCCACATCCCTCGCAGGGGTCACTGTGAGATAATAATGAAATGTTCCGAGTGACAGTGGCTGCGGCAGGCGCCCTGCCCGTTTTCGGCATCTGGTCCCCGTCGTGGGAGTGCATGCGGAAACGGATCGCACCATCATCGCTAACAATAACACACAAATCAACTGAGCCGACCGTAGCAGGTCATCCGGACTCACCCCTATGGAAGCTGTGGGAACTTTACAATTAACAATATCACTTGCAAATCCCTTTCCAAATCTAAACAAACTGTGCACTCGTGTTAATAATGCGATGTGGGGAGTATGGTGTGAGACTGGTTTCAATGGTAAACACAATATAAATAATTTACAGACCGGATATGTGTGAATTGTTTACGATCTTATGTAAAGGTCAGAAATAAAAAAAAATAAAAAAATTCAAACGGGAGATAATATCTATAGATTGGTTACATATCTATAGATATACCTACTAATATTAAGAAGAGAGAGAGAGAGAGAGAGAGAGAGAGAGAGTTTTGTGTGTTTATTTATAATATAAACAACTAAGTTTATATAAACCACTGTTTGAAAAATTCTTGTCAGATGGACGTAGGCTAAATTTCATATAACTTTTATCAGACTAGTCCTAAATATTATGGAAGAGTGGATTTTGTAAGATGGTGGGTAATCTCCGGAACATCTGCTCCTAGTAACGCCGCCGGTCTAGAATTCTTTAAAACAAACGTTAGAATACAGCTACTACTTACACTATACGTAAATAACAACTATAAAATGTAATTGTTTAAACTGACACAAAAACATTTACTATGACCGAAAAAGTGTTTTTAGTCGTGTTTCAAGCATTCAACAAAAAATGCCATTTCACTTAAAAAGGATGAGCTTATCATCTACACTGTATAATTATCAGATATTGTTCTATGCTTATTACTTAACTGAAACAATTAGAGTGTGCGGTGAATTTATTTCTGAATGCATAGGGGTTAATTATGCGACCACCTGACGCCTTTGGTCATCCCTGCGTGACCGCGCGTGCCTTTCTACAAAATATTATACTATTAACGTAATGTAACATGAACACTGTTTATTTATACTTGTGTAATCTCTGAGTCTTTACAATGTTGGAAGAACTGGAATGGCTTATGTTAGCCAATGTTTCGACATTTGATCTAAAATTTAACAGAATAACTAAATTATTGAGACAGCAGTAAGTTTCAGAGTAATAAAAAAACCAGTCAATCTTAGCTCAAAAAGCTAAGCTAAGCTTTTTTGATCATAGCCACATAATGAATTGTTGTCTTCGGGATTTGTCTCCTTTATTATAGCATAACAAAAACAGGACTCTATTATTCCAAGAAGTATCTAATATAATAGTTTAATCGACATTGAGTACTAAAACTATGTATTGAAAGTAATTTTATTGAAACGGATCAAATCAGAAGATACTTATCTAAAGAGTATTATGGAGGAAATCTTATAATTTACTAGAATATCACAAAGAGGTAAAAGTTTGTTTATTTTTTCGTTTGTAGGCCGTATACTTCTGTTCTACTGGTCTATAGAACTACCGCTAGTTTTGTTTCTGTTTTTCTTTTATATTGTTTTTTTGTAATATATATTGTAATGTATGTATATAAGTAACTCTTCTGGCAGATAAAAATTCTCTAAACTATTTTTTAACCTCGATAACATAAGTATAACGTGTAAAAATTGTTTTTTTGAAAAAAATATTTAATGTACGATTTTATTTTTATAACATGTAGGTAGGCAATAGATATACGTAATACGTATGTATAGATTAAGTATTAGCAGCTCAAACGATAGGATTGTATAAAGTATGGATAGAAAATAATTGTTTTCATGTTTCCTTCTAAGACCCTGTTAAAATGAACAAAGTAGTTAAGCTTGTTAGATATATGAACGTGATGAGCTATAAGAAATCGAAGCAGCAATAAAAGTCCGTTCGGGTTTTCTCCGTCGAGTCGGGATGCAACAGTGTCGTATTTACAGCCATCTAAATAAAGTGAGTCGTGCGTGGGGTTACGGACCATAAGTTTTTCGATAATATCGGCCCGCGTGCCGCGCGCAACTGTCAGCGGTCGCGTGCCAGCTTAATAAGCTCTTAATGAAATTAACGACTGTTGCGACGTGCCATATTGATGGGGATGACCAACATAATGTTACAATTACAAATTTCCCATGTTGTTCGATATATTACCTTCGCCCTAGCTAACGAATAATACAATATTTATGTTTAAATACCTGCCGGTAAACCATTGCACGACCCTCCAAAACTGGAATCGTATTATCATATTATGGAAACAACAACGTTATTATTAGTTCACTTTAATACAACAGTTTGTTTGTGTAATTTATTTCAGAATTGAGTAGCCGAAAAGTATCAATGTATACTACTAAAAATAGTTTGTATTGACTGACTATCAACGTACAATCCAAAACTGCTAAGTCTAGAAAGGCGAAATTTGGAACATACCAATAATTTTATAATTTGAAACATAGGTTTATTCTAACATAATCCTCTTAAAATCCGCATCCGTATCCGCGTCGGCGGATGTTTAAAATTCTGCAGCCACACACAATAATTCTAGTCATATCACTTAGTCCGCATCAGGGTTGTTGCCGATGCAGAATTTTTAATATTTTGTTGCCGATAGGATTGAGGATGTCTGAATAGATGCGGACCTTCCGCATTTGAGAAATAGTGTTGTTCAATTGTGTATCTGTTGTGACGCTCAATTAAACAGGACTATGTCCAACAGTGGACGCTTGAAGGCTGATGACGATGAGTTAATAGACCACTCGCCCAAAATCTCGTCCATGTTGGGAGAATTGTCATGTTTTATTTTACCAATTATTTTTATAGACAACTCGCCCACAGCGGTCATTTTGTACAGTTGAACTTAAAAAATGTAATAACTAGTCCATTAACTCATGACGATTAACAGTGGACGTCCAGTAGTGGATTTCTTACAAGCCGATAATTGATGTAAGTAGATACACAACTAACATAAATCCAATAAAATAGGTTAATATTTTTTTCAGTCGACACTTGTGGGATTATTATCATATCTGTAGTGCAAATGTAAATATCGGAATAAGGATTCCCTTTGTAAATATCAGCTATCTAAGGATGTGGCGTCCCGACCGCTCGAGGCCTCTGTGGGATTGTGCGATCCCTCCGAGCAATTCTAATGAGTAAACGAACACGTGCTGTGACGCAAGCGCATGTGTGTGCTACTTTTCACATTGACTCCTTTCAGCAAAGTACGAGTGTGATAAGATAATGTCAAACTATTCTTTACATAGTAAGTATAATTTGAAGTCGCTTTCCGCGTCTGTCTGTCTGTATAATCGCTAACTCTTCGTAGACCACGCAACGAATTTTTGATGTGGTTTTCACCATCAGTTAGATATTTTTTCACAGAAGTTTTCTATATTTAAAATAAAACCTAATAATTGGTTTATAGGTATATATATATTACATATATTATTAAGTACTAATGTAGGTAAATATAAAATCTTGCAACTGGCAACTATCATAAACAAGTCGTGTCCGTACATACATCCGAGATAAAAAAAATATTTTTAGCATTTTTGTCTGTTTGTGCGTTTGCGCAAGCTAATCTCAGAAACGGCTTACCCGATTTGAATGCAGTTAACCGCATACGTTATACTGCAAACCAAAAAGTTATACCGAATAAGCGTACGAAAACCGCGTGTACGAACTTGCGGGCACAGCTAGTTATATCTACATATAATAAAATAAATTACTGGGTGACAAATAAAATTTAAATCGAGTACCTATTAACTTTATGTATTTATTCAATATGTAACGATATTTTTTTAAAACGCTCCACTTCATGGGAAACGGATTGAGCACACCTGCCCATCAGCTTCCGATCGCTTATTGACTTTGAAAGGGAGACCCATTCGTCTCACAGTGCAGCCAACGATTATTCGATCAAACACAATTGAAAACTGGATTTTAGTTAATTAATTCAACTAAAATATGCACTGGTTTTCTATAAGCCGGTTTCTTTATGATTGCATCCTATGTCAATCGCATTTTAAGTTATAATTCCTACATAATTATATAAATTACTTGGTGTGTAAGTATATAACGAGTGTCATGCATCTTCTTTTTTATCACTCAAATTAAATTTAAGTTGAAATAAACAAGAAAACACCATTACTTTGAATAGTTTCTCTAAAACCAAAAATCTCTAAAATCAAAAAGGATCAGTTGGATATTGATCCAACTGATCCTTTAGCCACAAAATTTTTGATTTTTAAAAACTGTACTGCAAAAAAATATGGAGAAATGATTTGGTTCCAAACACTATTTGTTTGATACTAAGATGTATACCGACAACAATATAGAATAAATATGAAATATAATTTATAAGTTGAGAGGGGCTCAGTCTTAAGAGAGCGCCGCGTTGCCCACGCCGGTACTCCGGATGTGAGGACTTGAAATACAAATCATATTTACTCAAGAAGCGAGGGCCATACACATATAACACGTGCTCTGTACATGGTATTCAGGTAAAGGGGAGCGTACAGCTGTTTCCACAAGAGTAACATTAAACCACGCCTGCCGACCTAACTATATTCAAAATTTACCATTCACTTTTGTATACCTACTTATGTGATGAATTTTAATCTTTCTTATCCAACAATAGGCTTCTGTGTTTCTTATGATAGTTGGAGTGGAGACTATCGTCGACACTACGAATCACAAAAGACAAAGTAAGAATAGACAAATTATGTCCGGCATTCCCTATCTGTGGCATAATTTAACCTTTGATGATTTGGTATATTATTCATCAAAGAATTTGACGATTAAATCGTCAAATTATTTATAATTTGAACTGTCGCGTGCAAAAGGTAGTAAAATATAAATAAAGTTTCAATTATTCACCAGTCCTCCGCCGCGTCGACTTTGTTAAAAATATGTAAGAATAAGGATTATATATTATTCCGTGAAAAATGATCTAACTAACTGATGGTGTTAAGATTTATGCAAGCAGACAGTTTGACTAATCCTCTAAGTAGGTAGTGGTTAGGTATAGATTTGTTATGTATAGATGAAGTTCAGGTAGAACTGAATCTATGCAGAAGCGGATATGGTTCGAATGGGAAGTAGGCACCAAATATTTAGAGATATATACTATTTTTTTTATCATAGTTTAGTAAATGGCGGCATGAGCGAATTGATAGGAAAGAATGCAAACATTGTAAAGGCACAAGTAATAATATTGATCGAGTCGGCCGGTGCAAGGTAAATTTCTATGAAAGTGAGATTGTCTCGGGCTTAGCAACAACCTGCAAAGATTCTATTGTCAGAGAAGAATGCAGTTTCGATGCAGCTGTCTTGCGTCAACGTCAAAGCGGCCAAAGCACAGTCCGCGACCTCCGATTCATGTCAATGCATTCATCTTATTATTACCCATATATTGAGTACATTCATAATAATTATAAAGCATTTTTATTAGTTAACCATTTTTTTAAAACTACTAGATTTTGCCCACGACTTCGTCCACGCGGAATGTAAGGTATACCCTCACAACCTGTATGCAAAATTTCAAGGCGTTCATTTGAACGGCTTAAGAGTCCACATGGATCATACATACAAACATCGATTATATTTATAAAGATATACCTTGCTATAGGTACCTATTTAATGAAAGTAATCAGAATAAATTAGTAATGATTAAATGCTTGCTGAACTATAGCTTGAACCTTCTCCTAAAAGGACACAGGCTACTTACTTTTTTGTGTTATTTATAAAACCTAGTTATATGACATTCATTTCACAAGTAGGAAAAAAGAAGAACTACGAAAGGTATTTGGAAATTGACGTCTTGCTTTACAAGAGTGAATTTTGATTGAGTTATAATTATTGTGAAATTAATAAGGCTTGACAAAACAACCGAGCGATAACAGCTAATATATCTCCTTTGTCCATTTCTCCTCTTGAAAAAAATATACAGAAGGTCCAATTATTTTCCTTTTTATTGCATTGACAGATAAATAAAAGGTTGCGACGATGAATGAATGTCGCCATCGTTTTATTTTGCGTAGTTTTATTGCGTGATTGAATTCGTCCTGCGACTGTGAGGAATGCTTTTACTTTGCACACAAAAAATACTTACCTGCAGGTCATCGATTTATGCATTTTTTAAAATCTATTATGCCTCAAGGCCTTATTCAGAGTGTTCGGTTGATTGCAGTGAACATTTTTTTATCTTATATCGTAAATAGATTAAATTAAAAAGGTACGTAAAATCAAGCAATGTGCAATCACACTCTAAAATTTAAATAAAGGTTTTTATAGTAATCAAAGTATCAAAAATACTACACCTTACCTTTTATTTGATTCTAACTAAACAAACCCTTTGTAGGATGAACGAACTTCTATCATAATTATGCAAAATTACCTACTATTTCTTACTAATTTTATTATTAATTATTATTTGTAGATTGTGTATAACGAAAATTAACATTTTACGGCACAGCTATTCAACTAAGACACATTTCACTAAGATAAATTTGCAATCTGGCAGGTGGATAGCCGCAGATTAAATTCAAAGATAGGCGTTATTGAAAATAATAATTCACAATACAACATATCAATTGGACAATGCAAAGTAATCGTTTCAGTGAGATGAATAACTGTTCTCTTGTTAACAATATGTTGCGTAAACGCGAATAGATAGCGAAACCCAGATAAGAATAACCGTAAGCTCATACCCTGAACTCAGTTAACCTAATTGACAAGCGGTGACCGTACGTTTCACATCATCGATCAACTTGACCACTCGCAATCACTTACGAAACCACATTTGCGTAGGAACTGCATCCCTCCCTTTCCTCTTCAGACTGCTTTTATTGGGTATCCATATTGTGTTATAATGAGTGGATTTCTAAGCGTATAATGTTGAATCCTTTTATTTAGAAAATGCGATTTATAAGAGAATTTAATCATCATAATAGAAAATAGGAAACGAAAGTGCTGCAAATTGTCCATTGAAGCAAAAGAGCTATTTTATTTTTAACGCCTAACGTAAAAGAGTTATAAGTTTGATGTGTGTCTGTTTGTGGCGTCGCGGCTCGTGGTCGTCGGTTTTTTCGTTTAAAAGCTGACGTGATCGAGATAGTTTCTATAGCTATAATTTATGAAGGTTCAGGCGTTTGAAGATCTTTCTTAGTTGACGAAGGTATATCACTAACTTCCACAGGTTAGATTGATGTGAAATATGGTATACCTGCAGTTATTTCGGTAGTATTTTCATGACATGGTAACCTTGATCTAATGCTGCAGCATCAAGTGTTCTGTGGGATACCCAACTCCTTAGCAACTTACAGCAAATATAGCGTATTTGGGCTCAATAATAATAGTTTATAACTTTAATTACAGCTTGTTTTTAAATTTTTTTGTTCCCAAAAGTTATATAAAAAACTCTTCTGTTGAAATATTGCATATATTGACTAGACTTTGTGTAAAATGTCTAGTCAATATATTGGCTAGTTTTTGAATTTTTTGGATACTTACATACGGAAGCTAATTTTTTTAAATTAGATACTTATATAAATCTGAGAAAAGTTGCGATCAAGTCAAGTTAGTTAGTGTATGGTAAAGTAGTATTGTGTTGTGGCACAAGTTCACTTTGAGGTTCGTTTCCGCAATTTTGTTCGGATTGCAAACAATGGAACAAGTGGCCGGTCGGTGTCAGTGTGGCCGGTCATTTAATAATTTACAACTAGTTATTAGCAAGGAGCGCGCGCGTGCAAAGACACCCCCCCTCCTCCCCGCACCGCACCGCTCTCCGCTCTGGCGTGTGTCAATTTTTCATGAGCCACATTAATGTCGCAGCAATCACTGTCGTGTCGGATAAGAAGTTATGCTTCACTTTGGTGCTATACTTTCAAAGAGGCTTGCGTGACATGTCTCGCAATAATTTTACACGTTATTAAAGCTTTAATGTACTATCAACTATCGCAAATCGACAGTTAACAATCAGGAACTCATGAATGACAGGATAGTTTTCTAACTACTTTTCGCAAAAAATCTCGTATATATTTTTTCAATATCTTAAAAAAAATATCAAATAAATATTTAACATTATAGCCACAATTTTTTGATATTCCTTCGAAATTGAGTGAATATTGTTAAGTGCGCAGATAAAACCAAAAATTAAACAATTATATCAACCTGAACCGAAATAGTGGTAATCATAAGGTTGCATATGTGTTTATTTTGTAATTGTACAATAAGTCTTCAAGGAAAATAGGTACGAACGGTCTTACGGTACGAGTATAGGACAGAGACCAATCACCGAAAAGAACATCGAAGGACGCGAGGGTGGGATAATCATTAACGTCTCTAACAGGAACCACATCGTAGAGTAACAGAACGTGAGCTCGCATCGTTTGCGGATGCCAGGACTCATTCTGCTATCCCGATCTGTTTCTTCTTTGTCCTACCAAATTCGGTAGCACATTTATCACCAGTTGCTGACCACTCAGATGACGATCGTTTTGATTCCGGAGTGAAGTGATGGATCCATGTTTCATCCATTGTCACATATCGACGCAAAAATTCCGGTTTGTTACGTTTAAACATGGCCAGACATTGCTCAGAATCATCAACATGTCCTTGGTTTTGGTCAACAGTGAGCAAACGCGGCACCCACTTTGAACTTGCTTTGAACAGATCTTTCTCATAATCAAATGCTCATGCAATATAAAGCCAACACGTTCTTTTGATATCTTTACGAAGTCAGCTAACTCACGCAACTTCACTTTTCGATCATTCAAAACGATTTTGTGGATTTTTTTAATGTTTTCTGGTGTTACCGCCTCATTTGGACGTCCATTGCGTTCTGCATCATCGGTATCTCTACGATCATGTATGAAGTCATGTTTATTGTTGTTTCTGATGGAGCGGAGTCCCCCATAACACTTTTCAAGCCATTGCTTCGCTGGAACGGTATTTTTTCCCCATCAAGAAGCAGTGTAAAATTTAAACACGAAATTTTTTTTGATTCATTGTAATGAAGATAACAAAATTAGCGTTACTCTTAACACAATAACTCACAAACCAATGAATAGAATATCATGAAATTTTAACAGCTGTCTTTTGAATGTTAGTATTAACTGAAAAAGAGGTGAATGCAATAAAACTAGCGCCATCTATGTGTTAGGCCCGGGACGTTTCAGCCCATGTAATACTAAGTTATAATGTTGTTTCTGTTTTTAGACGACGGTATCTGATTGGATTATCAGATTGGGTTATCAGATCATCAATGCGTGCCGTCAATAAAAACGTTGATTATTATATGGACATCCTTACGGTAGTTTAAGAGCTAGGATAAATATATTATTATAAATATATGTCGTTTAAATTGATACATTTCCAATATGACGATCGGTGTCGCCGGTATAATTGAAACTTATTAGTATTGTGTGTGTTGGAGAGTCAGAGTGGTTCTGGTTTGCGACCGATGTCGGCGGCGACGCGGCGACCGAACGTGGATGTTGGAACAATCGGCCACTGGCGCCTTCACGATTCGATCTACTCTACCAATAATTGTGCTTCAAGTTATAAGCGAATATTATTTCTAAATAGGTGTAATAAATCTAAATAGGTGTACTATTGGTGAGTAGATACAGCGAGACATCCCAGCATCATCATTATCAACTACCTGTGTCTCTCCACTGCTGGTTGCACGATCCAGCCGCTTTAAGGTCGTCTGTGCACCTGGTCGCAGGGCGTTCCACGCTGTGCTTTCGAATTCGTGCCACCATTCGAGAACTTTTCTATCGGTTATCCGCCGCGCTAAAGATGTGACTGGTTCATTGCAACTTCAACTTGATAATTCTTTGAGCCGACGACCGCTGGAGCCAGAAGGTTCTTGAAAGGCCATGTATTGGCAAACGCAGCGTAGGAAATCCACCCACGGGGTAGACAGACGGCCTGATAAGTGCCACTAGACGACTGTGGATCCAGGCTGCTTCTGACTGATCCTATTCGAAAATTATGGGGGAGATCTTGTCTATTAGTGGACGTTCTACAATGCTGATACGGAGGTCCGTATTCATACACTTTTGCTATTTTGATGGTAATATTGTAACCGTTAAGTTACCACCGACTTGAATTTTATTAAAAGGATCTGCGAATGCCTTTTTAGTGTATTTTTTTCTAATAATACACGGATTAATTAGATGTAGTCTATATTTGTCATTAAATCTATGATTATTTTTGTCTTTTTTGAGAAAATGTATATAAAAATCAAAATTAAAAAAATTATTTATCAATTAGGTTTCTCCAAGAAACTTATGATCGTCAATATAAATTTAAATATACCTATATTAAAATTTTATATATATTAATGAGTTTGATTTTAATTATACTTTTAAATATATTTATAGGTAAGTATAATATAATCCCATAAACATTCGCCTTAGAAATGCACCAAGCCTTTAGCACCCAAGTATTGCTTAGAGCACCCCGTTTCTCACACGCAATGAGAATGCTCCTTTCATGAACACGGATCGTTATATTTTCTTGTTACGGCCACGTGAGATAACTAACTGAAGACGTTAGTTTTTGTTCTCCAGTTTACTGTGGCACTGCACATTTGTATTCGACGGCTAATCAAATCGAAGCGAGACCTACGAGTATACTGGATTTGCAACCGATTACAATTCCCTCGGTTGACGTCATCGTGCATTTGGGTTTTGTTTCAATTGTAAACACTAAGTATGTAGAATGCACAATCGAGTGTCTTATACTACAAACTAGAGCGAATAAGAGTTAGTAAATTTATATTTTACTTTTCTGAGTTTTTTTTACAATATTTTATTTTTCATAATATTATATTGTAACTTGTAAATTTCGCACATATAACTTATATTATTCTAAGAATTTATCTTCTCTTAATTGGTAGTCGCATACGGCGTTTCTTAGTAATTTGGGAAGCCCGTCTGGCGGCAGTAACCACCCCCTTACAGAATACCGCCGTGAAATAACAGCATGTGTGCTGTCGTGTTTCGGTGAGTAAGGGAGATGACATTATTTTATAATATGTATAGATTTATAGATAAAAACAGTCTCTCTTCTAATGGGGTGGATGTAAGCAAAAAAGTTAATTGAAATCAACATATTTATGCCCCAAGTCTTATTGACATCTAAATTACCAATCGTCTCCATGTTTGCTCTGTAATGATAATTGTAATAGAGTCCGCGAAGTTAATTGCAGTCGGACGCTGGCTGTTGGATCAGCTATCGACAGATATGGCCTGTAAACACGTCGTCCGTATCGCAACAATCTATTTATAATCACAGGGCGGCGAGACCACTGTGTGTTAAATGTCCGATATTTACGAGCGGAATAGAGTTGGCGATCTCTAGTGATTGGACCGACAAATATATCGATAATGTTTAAATAAAAATTCAATAATTTATTATATTTAGTTTTATTTATACATTATCGATACATAATTATGGTGGTCTAATTTTCATTATCAAAAATCATGTAAGTAATTTCGTTATTATTGAGACTATTGTTAATTTAATTTATTTCTTTTCTCATTTTTAATTTTTTCAAAATATATTAAGAGAATTCACATTTATAAAGTAAAATAATTTTATAAGCATAGTACATATACTAGAATAGTTATAGTAAAGGATATTAGGTTGTATAGTTAAAAATTAAAAATAATAATTTTAAAGTTAAACTGTTAAGAAGAAACGCGATATTATTATTTTTTGTTTTTACAAGAACTACATTTGAGAGTTCGTTGATGTCTTCTACACTGGACTGGACAATTTGATAAGTTAGTGTGTGTTTGTCGTGTGATAAGTAAGTAAAAACTTATACGTGTATGGGCATTTATCGATAAGATTTATCGATAAGAATCGATGGTGGTGGAAGCACTAATTTGAGAACGATTAGCGCACCCGTGGCCGCACCGGCGCGAGCGCACGTGCGCCGCCAGCCGGTGAGTAAGCTCGCAATCACAACTTACAAACGTCACTTAGCTCTCAACAATTCAAAGAAATCCTTATTCCGCAGTTATACAGTTGCAAATACGTCTGCCAACGGCGACTCGATACAAACTTGTTGTAACAACACCGGCTAACTATCGCTGGACTGTCACGCAAACTAAACCCAAGTAAACAACTGCTCATAAGAAAATGTACCTCAACTATTTGCAACTAAGGATAATTGGTTGTAGAACGAAATAGTTGTAGCAAGCTGTACCTACCATTTTGTAAACAAAAAACACAACTTTTAGGTTTCTCATATAAATTAACTCTTATTAAAATCTGGGTTTAATTTCCACTTATTCCACTTATCCCTACCAGTGGTATACCTCAGTAGGGAAAGGTGGAACGGGCGTGCCATGCCACTATTAAAATTCAGCAAACAAGCATACCTAGTACCTACCTACCTTTAAAACAATATGGTGTCGAAATTAACTGCCGTAGAGTTAAATAGGCAAGAAAGAATAGGAAAGTAACCTTTAGCTATTGTGTTAATGTACAATGTACCTTTTTAATCCCCACAGGCGGCTGTCTCTACAAAACCGTTACAATTTATACAATGTTATGAAAAACCGTGATACATTACAGATGCGCCGCGCGACTATACATACATTCATGCCGATCCTCACCTGCGCGCGCACGTGCACATCTGGCCAGACGAATTGTGACGTCACCGATGCCAAACACCACTACGCAATGGCACACTATGGTGATAGCTCTATACCGATCCTATATAAAAGAAAGAAATCCTATCTATAAATATATTAGAAAAAGTTATGGGATGAGCAAAACCTTATCTATAAGTGTAAATTGATATGTATTATAATATAGTAATTATGTTTGCCAATAAAATAAAACTATTGATAACTAAATGTTAATCTAATGTATAAACTACATTTCAGTAAAGTTTCGTCAAAATCCGTACAGTAGTTTTGCGGCAAATTTCCTCACAAACCTTTCGCATTTATAATATTAATAGGATTTTTGAGTTTACATACAAAGAGCAGTAATTTTTATCTGTATTAGACTGCATATAAGTATTAGGTACATATGTGCCACTGGTAGTCTACACTACTCTAAATAGTGCGGATCAGAAGGATTTCACTAAAACAATATCACCGAAAGATTTAATCACAATATTAGTATAAAAACTTAAAAACTACCTAATAAATAATAAAAATAATAATTATATATTTATAACGCACTTGCGTTAATAAAATTTATTAGCTACAGGTTTGTTGTTGAAAATGAGAAATGGTTAAAAAAGACCGAACTAAATTCTTTCACATAACTTGTTCACACTTCATCTACAAAAATGTTTTGAATTTGAAGATAGAAAACAGAGCATTAGTAATGTGTAAAATCTTACAGGATTGATAAGAAAAAAATAAAACTAAGTAATCTTCAGCGTTTGCGCAACTGAGAGCACCGAGGATTGTTATTACTCACGAGAAGAAAATCTCCATCACACAGACTTACTATGGTGTATTGCATACGCAAAGGTGTATACTTATATAGTGAACAGACTTACGAGTACTTTGGGTGCGTCTTGTTTATACGTCCTTGTGCATATTAGGCGATATTTTATTTGTGTGCGCGCCAGTAACCATGTGTGAATCACATTATCTACGCTCATCACATCACTGTTCCGACCACCCCTTTGGTTCGTTATGCGTGCCGGTTTCTATTAATTTTAATTAACCACCATCTATTAATTTCCACAAATGAGTTTAGGATGATTATGAGATATTTGCTCGTAGCTATATTATCTAGAACATTTCTTTAATCGAATATTCAAGTGAATAAAAAAAACCTTACAACGATTATTAGTTTTAAAGCGATCATTACTCAAAAGAGAATCAAATAAGGATTTTGTTACCGTTATTGTTTGGTTATAGGTAGTTGTAACCGTTTTTTTTATTGTATGGGAGTCAAGAACGGCTTTTGTTGAATTTTTGATAATTATGGTTTTAATAGTCAAATCGTTTAAGGTTGACATTATGTAATATTGCCTAATGTTTATTGTAAATATAACCCGTTATTACACTTTCGTTCCCCCTATGATCGAACAATCGAATATTTGAATAATAAATGAATAAAGATCGTTCTCATGGGCTCACGATTTGTTGGGAAATTCATATTAATTGGTCTATTTCAAGTTCACAGGGAGAGCGATTTTATTGATCTTAAACGTTTTGGTAAGTGTAAAGTTTCTATGGAAGAATTGCATATTATAAAACATTCAGTGTGTAAGGAACTACATATAAATACTGCGTAAAAACAAAGGATCACAGTTATTAATAAATCACTCTGCCTATAGTTATTTTGTATCCTATGTCGCTGTTTTTGACAAAATTATTTGTATATTACCTATATACCTATACCCAAGGTTTGTATTTAGGAGGTAATCTTCGAAACTACTCATCCGATTTAAAAATTCTTTCACCAATAGTTAGAATAGAATTTCAGGATGGACATATTCTAAATATTCCACGCGGGCGAATTAGCGAGCTTTGCCATTGTCTTTATATACTCGTATATATACAAGCAAGGTAAGCAACACATGAAACATAAATATAAAATTCGCTAGCTTAACACAGATTTCTTATTCTATAAGAGTAATACTAACGGTCCACTTAAAGTTTTATGATTGTGTTTTATCATTTTGATATTTTCATGTCTGACATTTTTTATATGACATTTTTAGCATTCATATGGCATATTTTATGGCTGTCTAACACCTTACGACATAAAAATTGGTATAAAAGAATGAAATGATCAGAGCACGAAGTAAACCAGTTTCAAGTTAAGAGCCTCTCCGAGGAGCGATCCTTGTATTTATGCGTTACGTCTGCGTTCCGATTTAAGTGAATCTTCACAAAGTGCAAGAGCAGGCGGCGCAATACGATAAAGCGTAAGCTACGTTAGCACTAAGTGAGGGCCGATAGCCGTTGACGAGTCAATCGCGCCCACGCGTAACGCAACACGATGCACGCAAAACGCCTTTTCACTTGCTTGTTTCTTTCTAAGCAATAGCGCACTTTATACTATTTTTAACCACCGACGTCCGACGCACAAACGGGATGTTATTAGTTTGACGTATGTGTTTGTGTATCTGTGTAACTGTCTGTGGAATCGTATATAACTCCTAAACGGATCCAGTTTTTTTTTGTTTGAAAGCTGACGTTATCGGGATTGTTCTTAGATATAATTTATAAATAACTGTTCAGGCTTCATAAAATTTGTACATAAGATATGTTCAGGTGTTGGAAAACCATTTCATAGTTAACGAAGGTTTTCATTATCTTCCACATGTTCGATTGATGTGAAATTTGGTGTATGTACCCATGCTATGTGAAAAAAATAATAATAACACGTCAGTTATTGGACTGCACGTCAGAAATGAAAACTAAGCATCACAAAAAACATTACATTACATTAGACATTACATGAAAGTGTCGCGAGTTCAATGGTTTTTTTTCCATCTCAAAAATTGGTCTTTTATAAATTTATTTAAATTAAATTTAAGCGGAATAACTGAAAATACAGAGAATTGGTTACATTACATTACAATGCCCAACGCGCCTAAAGAAGTTTTCACTTCAAAAAGTTTACCAAATCTTAAGAAATATGCGTACATTGACACTTTCTTTTTGTTTGAACACATACATATATGTACATATATTACTTAATCAAGTCAAGACATCGGGAAACTAATGGCCACCCTTGAAGTTATAGTGATTTTTTTACAATAGAATTTAAAAAAAAATGAACAAATCAAAATAAAGTTCTTATGAAAATTAATGTTTAAAATATTAATTAGCGCTAATGATACAACGATATTTTTTGTTGTTGTAAATAGAAATGAAAAAGAGGCGAAGCTCTTTTTCGATAAACATTGTGCAAATATATTTTTCTACATTTTTATAATTTTTGTAATTTTGTTTTCATATTTTATAATAACTAAAGTTACTTAAATATGAAAACTCGAGAATATCTCTCGTTGTTGAAATTATATTAATTTTAGGTGTTAGATTAATTGAATGATCTTTAGATCATTAAAATAGATTTTATTGACTAATACAAGCGTTTAGTAGCATTCACATGAGACTAGCTTTTCCCCTTCCGGAACTTAGTTAATTTAGTTAATTACTTTTTTCTGGATGACAACGGTGTATGCAAAATGTAACGATGATTGGTCGAGTAGTTAAGGCGTATACAAACAAACTTTGATCACTTTGGAACTTTGATCTTTGATCGGCACATTAACTCTTGCATAGTCCAGCTAGAGCGTGAGCAGATAAGTCGTTGCGGTGACTAAGTTCAAATAAATATAATTAACAAGATTATTCTTTTATTCCTTTTTGGTGCACACAAAGAGAAATGCAAGCGAGATTACATGTTAAATGCGCTTATGGGCAGAGCAAAGGCGCCGCCGGCGGGCGGGCGTAGGAGCTTTAATGCAGTGTCTATGTATGTGAATCGCTTCTAGCTATCTCCCGATGCCGAGTCGCCAGCACGCCAGCTTCCACTACTCGTGCAGAATTTCAATTGATTTTTACTCAATTTTCTTTATAAATGCATTTAAGACAAAATAAAATAAAGATTATATATCTATAATTTTTTAAAGAAAGATTCTATTAATTTTATAAATGCAAAAGTTTGTGAGGATGGATGAATGGATGTTTTTTATTCTTTCATGCAAAAACTGTTGAAAGGATTTGGATGAAATTTGTCACACATATAGTTTATTACCTGGATTAACATATAGGGTACTTTTATTTCTGGAAAAATGATAGTTTTCCGAGGCATTGTCTAAAAATATAGGAAAAAATTGGGCGCCATTGGCGCCATATTTTGGCGGCGATTAACACTAAAAATATAACACAGTGCGACAGTAGCGCCGCCACTGTTAACAAACTTTACTTTATTTTTAGACGATCCCCTGGGAACCTGAAATTTTTACAGGATAAAAGTATTCAAATCTGTTCAGCCGTTATTGCGTTATTGAAGGACAAAAAAATTCAGATTTTTAATAGGTATTAACATTAACTAAAAGGATTACGTATACATTGTCCACGAACATGAGAGGCATCAAGTATCAAATGCAAAATTTCCATTAATTATTAATTCGCTGTGTTGAAACAATTATAATGGGCGAACAAAAGATTCATTGTGATAGATAAGGTATTGTGATGAGGTACGTTCTGATACGTATTCATTAGAATTAGATAATTGAAAAGGTTCTGCAAGACGCGGCGCGGCGTGTGGCAACCGACGCTCGAGCGATGCACAATTATCTCATCACGTCACAATTCCGAGACCGATCAAACCATATCAACTTATGTGGGTCATTAATTACTATAAACAGTAATTACTTTAATTATTCTAGACGGTCTTTGAAAGTCGTGTGTTGCCGAACGCCACCGAAGGTCGCCACAGAGATGACTTGAAAATGAGGACCATTCTGCGCCTGTCAAAACTATCCGCTTTATTAGAAATGTAGGTTTGATAAGTTGCGGAATATTCTTGTATTGTGATTTAGCTTCAATGTTGTTAGTGAGAATGTAAAGTATGAAATACGTGTGTTAATGTTATATGTTGAGTAATATGTTGATTTGTATGACTTTTTTGTGTATGTGTGTGTGTAATCGTAAACAATTTCGCAATATATCACAGAGTTTTTAAAATTAATAACAGTAATTAATATACGAAATTAATAATGAATATGACACTATAACCTTTTACGAAGTAAGTTATTGAGAGCTAGTCTCATAAATTAACCCGTTCATTGTTTTATCACACCATAAACATAATTTATATTTTCATCCAATCGCTACTGGTCTTATTGGTTTTCATTTTTTTTATATATAAATTCGACATTTAATTTAATCTCCATGCATTACCATCGTAGCCTGGTCAAAACTTTTAATTTTAACTTTTTTAATTTTATTTTTATACATTTGATTTTTCTATTTAGAAAGTTTATGACTTATGACTTATGACGAGTTTTCACTGAATGTATGGAGTATTTATATTCATTGAGCTCAATGTATGAAATATATCACTAATTTAGTGTGGCAAACGTACAGTGAACCCTAAATAAACGAACATGAAGTACAAACAAAGAAGCTGAAAGAAAAAATATTTAAACCGATTATAAAGAAATGTTGAGTGAAAAACATTAAAGTCTGGCAAAAAAATTGTGAAAGGTCCGTTTATTTTTTATCGATTAATTATCATAATATTCTAAATTGAAAAATCGCTTATTCACGTATTAAGTATATAAATTCACTTACACTGCTGACTGCTCTAAGTGCAAGTGAAATACAAAAAAATATTAATAGGTATGGAAAATACTAAAGTTTTAAATTACATTAATTAACTGAACAATACTTTTTATTCCTTTTTAATTTCCAATTACCTATAGAATGCCTATAGATATATCAAAGTGAAAAAACATTTACATCAAAATTAAATAAAGCCTATGTTGCTATTTTATTTCAGTTTCTCCAAAAATAAAGAAATTAATTTTATTTTAATTAATTATTATTTATTAATTATTTTAATTATGTAAGACTGCAATAGATCGAAAGAAACGGTGGTTATTAAATCCTGGCCGCGAGCAATGAGTAGGAGCGCAGGCGTGCGATGCGTGCTGGCTGGTTGCAATGCTAGCTGTCAAAGGCACCCCGTCAGGTGATCTTTGGTTGGGATCCGTGACTCAACAGTTACACTAACGAACCGGTGCCGCGGCGCGTGCTTCATTGTGTCGTATTATCTATCATTATCTCGCTAGCCTACATACAATTATATTATACTATATCGCGTGTAGCAATACGGAACGTAAAACAATAAGCGAACGCTCACCGCGACTTCTTGTATTGAACTAGATTAATTGCCTGTGTAATTGCTCAATGTCTATGTCATTGTTGTCTCTATAACAAAAGCGTAAATGGAATGACACGGCAGACAGTCTCTTAACCTAGACTGTTTGTCAATATACGTGAAATAACAGTTTTATGTTGTTATATATAATTATATCGGTGAGAAAGGGATGCCATAGTCCATTTTGCTGTCCAATCCTATATTCTTTCTGGGTTGAAACCTGGTGTAAACACAATTTTACAAATGCTTGTAGCCTTCTACTATAAAGTTTACCGTCAGCCTGTCCCACTTGATAAAAAAGGGAATAAGTAGGATATGCCGGATTCCATTGTATTGATCGTGACCTTCCTATATATTTTTGAAAAATGTCTCTTATAACCAGCCTTGTTGACGAGCCCATTGGTCGAGTGGTTAGTGCTCCTTCGTTTTTGTTTAGCTTTATCGAAACCGTTGCCACTTTCTGGCAGAAATCTAAGAATTATTTTCTAATATATTTATTCCTAAGAATTTCTTGTATATTTACTACGGTTAAATTAACATTCGTTTATGTCATCTTCCAGCACGAACCTTGCTCGTGCGAACCTGGAGCAGCCTATCTGTAGATGTGGAACGGTTTCCTGCTACCCTATGTCCGCACAAGCATCTGGAGTGCTGGAAACTTTTTAAAACCTATAATCCCTTAACTTTATACCTAGCACCAAGTATACTTATCTTTTACTTAAAAACATCAGTCGCTACTGTGATAACTCTGGGGTTGCTCAGGTTTAAAGACATTTTGACATAAAGCTATACATTATTTGGTAGGGATCTCTATATAATTTAGACTCAGATATAGTAAGTTGCCCGACAAGTTTATAGCAGGTGAGAATAAATCACCAGTAGATTATAGATACGGGTGGTATAGTTATAGTTGCCGGAGCTAAACGTTTACGGAGCCCGTGATTAATTCCATTAAGTTCACCTTACGATATTTATCGATAGTTATTATGTTTCATTAGTGTTGTAAACTATCTGCGCCGTCAAAACGATCCATCAAGGTGTTAAGTAGAATCATCTATATGAATTTCGGCTACGATGTAGAAAATCTATTTATTAAACGTCGATGTGTGGATGGAATCGTTAGCCGATAACACCTGCAGTCGACATCCAATCATAACTTAAGTGTAGCCTATATTGATCGCATTCAAACATCAAGTTATCACGTGTTAACTTTGATCCATTAGTTAATTTAATAAATAACATTAAATTAACCTTCCATCTACAAAATTACAGTTCACACAGTAACTATGTTTTCTATATCAAGGAATGAGATGAGGAATTTTACAAGCAGGGAGCTAAATTCCTAGGTGTTATTGTGCCGTACCTTTTATCCTATCATCCTAAATGTCTGTCGTGGCTTGTTTCTAAATAAGTGACTGTAGCCTCTTGGCATGAAGTGGATCCCTTTTTACACTAAAAAATCTACTAGAAAATCGTTGGTTAACTCAAACATAAAATTTTCCAAATACAACAATGATCATAATCGAACTACTCGTACGTCGTTCAAGTGATTAAAAATTCGATGTCACAGTTTTAAAACTGTGACAGTGGTTTATTTACAGTTTAAAACTAGTATAGGTGCGATGTGAAATTTAATTGTATAAATTCTTAACATTTTTTTAGAAATGCTATTGTCATATTGAGCACATACGTATGTGTACAGAGATGCAGATAAGGTTAAAAAGTTTACGGCACATATCTGACGGGTCGTCAATTGCCAGCTGTCGTTTAGTGACCCATGCACGCCAACAGAGTTCCATACTGCAACTCATTCCTGCAATGCGCACGTGAGTTGCAAATTGGTATTGAGTGACTTGGTACTGACGTGAACGTGTAGTTGAAATTTCACGTTCCGTCCCATTGTGTATGTGCAGAACACTTTACCAACTACTAGAAAAAATAACTCGGCTACTAACTGGAATAAACTTTTTTTTATCGTTGGGAAATACTCATGGGTACCCGGCAACGCAGAGGACGCTGCGGGCACAGTGGGGTTATACCGGACTCTTACCGGCTAAAACCCAAAAACTTTCTAGGGCAGCCGTAGGTGGGCGGGGTCATGGAAACGTTGTGACGATATCCGACGACTACTCTACTTATCGGAAGACCCCCTAACTTCGCTCGCCTCTCCACGTTCGCCCTGAAGGTTCGCGCGACTGGAGCACGGCGAAATGACGTTATTAGCGCTAGGTTTCTAGTTAACTTATCCGTGTTATATGAAACTATGTCATGCCCGTTCTATGTGACATTTACTTTGTAAGTTTAGTACGCTGAAACTACTAGCGAGGTCACGTAGCGTTCCCGCCCCATCAGATATGTGCTGAAGTCTTTAAGAGACTGCGAGTGGCGCCGTGACTGAGTGGCGGTGCAGCAGGCGACCGCAAACGCGTGGCACCGAGACGCGGCGCTGCGACATTTGAAAGCATTACAGCGCGAGTTATTGGTCCAGTATTAATCTGGACTTTCAACCGCCATTCGAGTAAACGATGAATCGAAAACGTTAGTCACGATCAGGAGATTAATAATTTGTTTGTGCGATGTCTCCGTGATTATCGAGGCGTAGTGGACGTTGCATTTTCACAACGCAACGTATTACCGGTGTTAAAGAAGGAGGCTAAGTTCGGCATCACGATGTCGCTACTCAACTTTCGACCGAAGCCGTCGATTAAAAATCACTTGCGACAACACCGGATTGATCGATGTAGCCCTTGGCATTTGTGCGATATAATATAACTGTAACTTTTATAAGAAATAGATGACACAGATAGTTAGCGACTTGTTGAATTGACACATGTTTGGATTGATTCAATCGCCAACAAGTTCGCCAATCACCCTCAATTTATTTATATGTGCATATTTATTTATATTGATACAGGTGTTATGTGAAATGTAACTCCAGTATAAATATCAAATAATGTAATTTGGTTTGTTAGCATTTTATGGACTTTAGAAAATCTTTACATAACAAAGTCGCTTCCCGCCGTCTGCCCTCTGTCTGTATGTACGCTTAAATCTTTTAAACTGCGCAACGGATTTTGATACGGTTTTCACTAATGGAAAGAGCGTTAAAGGAGGAAGGTGTTTGGAGTTTACTTCTTAAGAATATATTTGTATATATATAATAAGCCCGTGGTATGAAAACTTATGGGAGTAAAATTAAAATTGTTACACGAATGCGAGCAGGAATGCGTTATGTTATGCGTTATTTTTTTTTTTAATATTTTAGAATATCTGAAGTTTCAGAGATATTGCGCCATCTACACAATATTATTTAAAAAAAGAACAATGTTGTTCTTTCGGCGTGTTTGAATTGTTAAAATTTAAATTTTATAATCGTTCGTAAAGAGTAAATTCCAGTCATATGTCGGAGCTGTCACACATATTTTTTATATATAGATAATTTGCAGAAATAAAATCCATGACGCCGGGGGCAGCTAGTAATTAAATAATTGAGTTTCACCAAACTCGGTCTTGCGTCCCTCGAAATTTTTAGGTCACCGGCCCAACGATTGTTTGGTCGGCATACGGGGTTAGATTCCAAAAATCACCTTAAAATGTAAAATAGCTAGTATGTAAATTAGCTCTGTAAAATTTCCACTTCAGCTTTCATATTCTTTGGACTAATTTAGAACTCTGATTCTCTGACGGATCTACGTACATATATCGGACTGGCATTACTTCAGAGAAATTCTGAGCAATGTTCTCTCCATAGACCAGTGATTGACTTGAAATTTAAGAATGAGATATTTCATCAATATCCACTCTTCAGCTCAACATGTTAATTTAGTGGACTTTTGATTTTAGTAGACCATCGCCTTAAGACATTAAGGGATTAACGATGTTAAGAAATTATTCCGAATGCTGTCATTCTCAACTGTATTTTTCTGTCAGCTTCTGTATTGAAGATAGCTCAGGAGAGTAATAGATTATAACTAATATATATTTCTCAGTCATATTTTAAAAATATTGCTTTTAAAAAGTTAATTACAAAAGCTTAATCGATATAATTAATGAAATTGTTACAAGCTCCTTACATTACAAGTTTATAACTCAAAGTTCACGGTCATATCAAGCCGGACAGTAGTCTGATAATAGCACGCTTTTAACTGTTGTAATAGTATATTGAGCCATGTTGAGTCGATGAAGGATACACAAATAGTTTCATCAGTATTCTGACATAGGAGGTACATGTCAAATCTTTTTTCTATAAGTCAGCGAAATTAATTATTTAATGGTAATAAATTATAAAAGTTTTATTCTAGTTATTTCATTTAAATATATTTTCAGTAAGGCAAACTGCGCATCGCTGTCATATTTTGGGCAACCCTTCTGGCATCAGTAACCACCTCCTTACAGAAGACCACCGTGAAAAACAGCATGTGTGCTGTTGTGTTTCGGTGAGTGAGTAAGGGAAGCCAGAGTCCATTTCCCTATCCCTTTCCAATCTCTTATCCTTAATCCTAATATGTTCGGTAACGCACTTGCATCACCTGTGGTCTTGCTTGTGTTATAGGCGACGGCAGCCATCTTCCATCAGCCGACCGTCAGCCTGTTTGTCGACCTTAAAATAAAGAAGTTCTAATTAAAAGTTATAAACTAATCCCAAAATAATGGCAATATCACCAAAATAACAGTATACCAAATTTCATTTCAATCGAAAACGAGGAAGCAATAAAATCCCTTCGTCAACTAGGAAATGGGCTAATGGTCTTCAAACGCCTGAACTGATCTTCATAAATTGTAGCTAACTATTAAGAACGATCAGCTTTCTAACAAAAAAAAAACAGGATCAAAATCGGTATCCTTTTGGAAGCTACGGTTCCACAGACAGACACACAGATACACAGATATACAGATGCATAGTTACACAGATACTACGTTAAACTTATAACACCCCGTTTTGGTGTCGAGCGTTAAAAATATATAGCACATTACTCACTAAACGTCCTTTTTGGTTATGTCAAATATTTTCTTTATTCGCTAACGATAGAGAGTTAAAAGAAATACTGTGTCGCTATAAAAAGATTTTAATAACAGAACTGGTCGACGACCACAAGTGGACAGTCGCGACGCAAAGTGGCTCCGGCGGAAGATCAAAGCAAACACTTGCAAGGCATAGCGCGCACGCGCGTTTCCACAACGTGTAATTATACGGTTAGAGGGTGCGCCCTCACTCTCATCGCCCCATCATCCACATACTAACTAATAAAAAACAACCATCTGTTGAACCCATAATCGGTATAACGCCTGCTGGGTCAGTAATTGACCGCCGGCACAGTGTTTTCTAAATTAACTTTTTTTTTAAACAAAACAAACTAGTATAGTATTACTAAATCAGATCAATATCAATATTAATATTAACAATGATCGGAAGGACGTTTCATTTTAAAGATTTCGATGTTCCTTAAAAACTATCCTTTGTTAAAGGGATTAGAAGTAATTTGTAATTAGAAAAACCACAATCAATAATATTTATATTGGGAACTAGTTGGTGTCCGTCCTGGACACCAACTAGTTACCAATATTCGTATGCGCTGTAGTTTTTTGAAAATTCCACATCCCAAAAAGTATCACAAAATGTTATATTATGTACCTAATTTTCAGCCCGTCTGGCGGCAGTAAGTACCCACGAGACACAACAGCACATGTGCTGTTGAGTTTCGGTGAGTGAGTATAAGGAATGCCAGTTGTCATAATTACAATTAAATTCTTTTAGCTGACAATTTCCATGTTAATGGAATTAGAGATTGATATACCTCTCACTGTCAAACCTAACTTATTCGTCTTAAAGAATACTTCTTCGATTCTTCCAAATTCATCATTATCATCATCTCAGCCGCAGGACGTCCAATGCTGAACATAGGCCTTCCCCATGTAGAGAGAATATTATCTAAATAAAATTTAAATAAATAAATAACAGCATAACATGAGCAACCGTTATTAACAACAAAGTTTTAATAGTGTATTATTTAAATAATCATAAACAAACAAATAGTGATATATTTCCAATTTTTCAATCCAAAAGGATAAATAGCAATTTGCTTATTATAAGGATTGTGTATAATTTTAATTTTTCTTAAATTGTTAGCTATCCATAATTATACAGTAAAATGGGTAAAATTAGAAGTTCAGATTAAGAATTTGTAAACAAAAAACAGTGTTCTGCCCCTGTATCGTGTTATTAATAATATTAATGGCGTAATTTAAATCAATTTCCTCCGCACGGTTTAACCCCTTTAGTCGAGGCGTTACAAGCATTATATTTTATAATAGTGTGTAATCGGCTAGACGATCTGTTGCTCTCTCACAACACACCTGTGATTTTCATATGATTCTTATTTTATTATAAATATTAACCACGTTACGAACCGTGTCAATTAGGGAACCGTTTCTTTTAATATGTTCGTTATTTAGTAGAAAGAATTACTATTAGGAACGATGTATTTTACTTCGCGTATGGAAATTATTTTATACCTTATCTACCGTCACCTGGTACATAAGGTTGGTTATGGTCACTAAGGCCCATTAAGGTTAGGTCAAAGAACAGATACAGATGGCGGTAATTCTGATTCTGACACAGCACGTATTGTCTACAGAGGTGCCTCTCTGCAGTTCTATTCTAAGCTTTGCTACCAGGGGATAACTAATTTTAAGTTTTTTGTAAGATACATGCAATTTTTTTTATAGATCTTGCGTATATATTGTAAAAAAAAAATTAAAATTAAGAATGAAAATGATATATAATAGATTTATAAAAGATATTATAATTATTTACAAAGTATACTTTGATGTCGCTTTCTGGTCTGTCTGTATGGCCTCTGACTCCTCCTAAACCACGCAACGGATTTTGATGCGGTTTTTACCATCAGTTAGATAATTTTCTTTTATATTTATAATAAAACCTAATTAAGTTTCGTTCTGGGCGAAGTCAGGAGCGGGTCGCTAGTAATAGATATAAAAATAATATATGCATTTAATTTCCTGCATTAAAATTGAACCTTAGACACCAAAAACTAGTCTACTGTCAGTCAGTCTTGTCAGTCTTTGTCGAGCTGGATATTTCATTAGAACTAAAATACAAAGCTAATAATAGGTCAATTATAATAATAGGAGTATAGTGGTATAACTACGGTATTTAGATCATACCGAACCCAGCGAAACGAAAATATCTAGTATATATGGGAGACGAAAAGTATATTTTATAAATTGTTATCTATGAGAAAATAAATCGCGATTGTCTTGCCCATTAAAATGTGTTCATGAATATCTTTAAATAAAAAAATAAATAAAACTAGTTACTATCCTTCTCTATTACACTGAGTTCTCTGTCGCACATTTTTGCTTGCTCTGATTTTTAAATTATAAATTATAGCTTCGATATTCGTAGGCTTCGATAGTATATAGTTAGTTGCCTGCGAAAATTCGTTCATGAATTACTATTGCAAGCAGTATATATCTGATTGCAAGGCTTTTTGTTTGTGCCTGATGAGCGCTTTAAGGTTCTCGGACTAAAATCATACAGGCTAAGTTCCAACAAATTTCTCAATAAAATTCAAATTATTTAATAGTTCAATAATCTTTAATAATTTAATAATATCAATAAATTTCAAAATTTGCAAATTATATTTCTACAGTTATTCCTACTTCAAAGAAACTTTCTGCTAATTTATCTAATTCTTGTTAAATACTGAATGAGGAAAAAAGCTATTGCCCTCACACAAAATTGTCACACCCAAAATTGGACATGGACGGGTAACTTGTATTTTTCTCAATTTTTTTCTAAAATAACAATCTTTCTGATACTGGTCGTTGTTTTTGTTTGAAATAAACATTCCCATGGCTGTCAAGTTATTGAGTACAATAATTATAAAGTAATTTAAATCAGGTGGTGCAAGCAAACATTGTAGTGCCCAATGTACAATGAAAATGAAACACGTGTTTTAAGGAACAATTGTAAAAGCTGGCCTTTGCTCTATTGTTCCGGCCTGGGCGGTATGTGGTAATAGGCAAGCACCGCGTGGCTAACAGCAATGTGCGGCTGACTTGCAGGTGCCGACAAAATCCTTGTTACAAATGAAAGGCGAACATTTTTACGGTCATTTGTCATTGTTTCATATTATTGTAGTCAATTCTAAATAAATACAAAGAAAACTGTTCGTCTGAACATCTTAGGTCTTAGGTATATCTAGGTATCCTAATAATAACATATATTTAATAAATTAAATATTTTTTCTGTAATGACTTTAATGATAACTTATAAAAACACTTCAAGATAGTGTATAATGATTGGGAGTATTTTGGCTGAGTGAGGAAAATAATTAAAAATATGTAGGCGAGGAATATACTAAATACTATGGTATAATTATAATAGTTTGATTATACATTATCTTTCGAATAAATTTTATTAGCACCTTTTTAAATAAATAAATCCAAATATGCATGTATAGGTATTTTATTGTAGTCTGTGAATTCTGAAAACTATAGAACTTTGTGCATAATTAGTAATTAGACTTCTAAAGATTTTGCGAGCCACTGGGTTGAAGTTGCATAGTACCTAGTCGATCATATGAAGTAACAAGTAACGTACCTAGTGGCCACGAAGCCTACGTTGGTGGGCAATGGTCGGAGTGACATGCATCAACGGATTGTTTGGACGGACTATTTATAACGTGGAGCCGGCAGACACAGATTTCAGACGATCGAATCTACTCCTTTGTCATTGGAGCAACCTGTTCGGTCGGGGCGAACTCACGCCGAGCACAATGTAATATAACGGGCCACCTGATTAACCGCCATTCCATCCGTGAGTTATGCAGATATCGCCCGCTCCACAGTACGTAACTTGATCCTATTAATTTCAAATGATAGATAGCTTCTATTGCCTTATTACGATATGCAGATAACGACATCAAGGTCGCTGAACCTTCTATACTTAGGAGGAAGTAGTGGCAGTAACAATGTGTGACCTATGGGACACGACACGACATTGTGATCCATTTTTTATTATTTAGCTACTTACATCTACCTATACATATAATAAAATCGTAAATGAGCCATGTTTGTACCTACATTAAATATTTTTTCAAAAAAACAATTTGTACATCTTTGGTAGCTGTTAACCAAGCGGTCGCGGGTTCGAGTCCCGCTAGGGGCAAATTTGTATGTGTTAACATTTTACCTTTGTACCTGAGTCATGGATGTTTTGTATTTATAATATGTATATGTATTTACAAAAAAAGCAATCTATGTATATGAGTATCAACTGTCTGGTATCCATAATACAAGCATTTAGTTGCTTACTGTGGAACTAGATGGTGCTGTGTGAAATGTGTGAAGATATTTATTTATTTATTTATTTATTTATTTATTATGTTACCATGGTCAAAAATAGTTTTTAGTCAAAAATATTTTTTCTGTTTTTCTGTGCGTTTGTGCAGGCAAATCTCTGAAACGGCTAAACCGGCTTGAATGCGGTTTCCACTGATGTATTAATGATAGCTGGATTATACCTGTAGTACTATGATGATTTTTACATATTTTTCAGAAATCATTGTTTCTTTATTAGTTTAATATCTAGACCAGATCTATGAATTTAGTCTAAAAAATCGAGCGATTAAATACCATTGTATAGAGTCAGAGTTTTATGGTTCGCCGACCGAAACACGATATTATTGATTTTTGACGTTGCGTCTCGTCGCTTAATGAATGCGGAGCACATTTCATGATTTCTCACGATACGTTTGGGAACGAGGTTTTTTTCGTTTCATTTCTCTCAGCAAACAATAGATCACCGAGCGCAGCGCAGATGGAGGGTTCAAAGTACGTCGCAGGCGCAACTTTGACGAATGTACTTATAGTGAAGACTCCATGGATTGGCTGTGTGATATTGTTATGCTGTTATTAAAATGTTATGCTGAAATATTATTTGTATTCGGATGTACTGGACTGAACGGAATTTTCAAGATACACTATTAATATATTAACATAAAATATAGGTCTCATGAATGGGTAAATAAAAAAAATTGGCGCGTAAGAGTATGTATGAGTAATATTTTCTTTGTGCGTATTATATAAATGTATTATCAAACGAATTCAAATATACCATATATTACCAAAAAATTATTTAATCCTTTAGCTATCGAGTGGTGTAATTATATTTTGGATGTAGATGATAGATATGTAGCTAGTAGCTACAGCATCACACGGTATCCCCTACTTTATCATCAGTTTTTTGAAAATTGTAAAAAGTATACATAGGTAGTTCCTACTACCATCTTGTGCCTCTGTGAAAGGTATGATGATTAGATTGTTTGAAGTGAAATATATCTTTGCTTTATAATTTTTAGTATTAATAAATTAAGCAATCTTCATGTTTACAACTCACACAAATTTTCAAAAAGACTATAATAAAAAAAAAAGAGAGGAAGTGTGGGCCAATTCTCTATAGCAGCATTATAGCTTGAGATCGTTCCCGGGCGCTCCCAGTTCCGTAGACAGAAACAACTTGTCATTGAACCAGTTTAAGCGTAACCTGTTAAATCACTTCCTGAATTACTTATGCAAAATATTGAACGTCTCGGCACCTTGCATTCATTTACGAAGCTGCATTTGAATTATAACAGTATGCGGGCACTGCTTTTTTTAAGACGTTTTGCATATCAAAGTTTTAATGCAAATATGCAAAAAATTATGTATAAAGGTTGTAACTAAAATATGGGCATAAATTTGAACATATTACATTTAAAAAAATATCTCACGAATCTCACATTTTTTTGGGCATTATAATGGCATTAAATATATTTTTTATAATACTATAATAAATAAGGTCTAAACACAGATGTACAGTACAGTTACAAATCTAATTGTATTTTATATACACATTGTAATAATTATACCAGACATACTTAACCAATTGTATTCAGTTAAAATTTGGAACGGAAACACCGCTACCTGTTTCGTGGGAATTAAAGAGCGGATACGCAAAAAGCACTGAGCTTTTTACTCCAATACTTTGAAGAATATTGAGGATTAAGACAACTTGCTTAAGAAATTTTGACTATTAAACGTATTATCATTTAGGAATTTCGGGATTCATTAATTTGTATACTTCACAAAATTAGAAAATATTGTCTAACATTTTTCTACGCAGTATCTGCATAAAAAAATAAAAAAATATTAAATTATCGATAGACAAAATATGAATAATCCAGTACATTGAATAAACATTTTTGAAATTAAATTAAGAAAAATACATGAGTCAGGATTAAATTTTTGCCCAAATCTGGGCAGAGTTGATGTCCCTCTTGATTTTGTTAGCAAATAAAATGAAAATATTGAATTATTGGTATACTTTTACTTCGGTGGTATTTTCATGACATGGTAACTTTGACCGTCCGCTGCAGCATCAACTAGTATTCGGGACACCCAACTTTCAGCAACTTACAGCCGATATAGTGTGTTTGGGCTAAATAGAAAGTCGTTGGTTGTTTGTAATTTTTAATTATTACATGTCATTATTATTATTATTATTCTCCTTATTTATTTTATTTCTTAATATTAAATTTTTTTCAATATAAATATTAAAAAAATATATATAAAAAAAATTTAAAACTAGAGTGCCCAAGCTACCGGTGGTTAGGACTGCAGAGTGAGGAACCTCCTGACAATTCGTGCCGTGTCCAGAAGTACCGCCTTCTATATCTGACCCTTGATCCATCCATCTAGCGAGAGACTCTTAAGATATTGGTCGAGGCTCTTCGCTATAAGACCGTTCGCCGATACAACTATCGGGACGATGATGGTCGAATCGACATCCCACATGGCGGTCACCTCGTGAGCCAAGTCTATATATTTACTTAGCTTATCTTTTTCATCTTTCACGAGGTTTTCATCGTGTGGGACAATGATGTCAACAAGCATCGTCCGGCGCTGAGATCGATCGATAACCACGATGTTATTATTATTATTATTATTATTAATAATTTCTATTGTCATGTTCTTTATTGTTTTTTTTTGTTATTAACTTTTATCTACATAATGTACGTTAAATAGTTTATTACTCATTTCTTGATAACGGTCCAAGACTTACTAAGTAGGACTGTGACTTACTAAATTGTTATGATGTTTTGGTGTCTTCATTACTATTTAATAAACACAAGACGTTGTAGGTGCAAATGTGTTATAATCGTAATTAATGCCGCACCCTTTGCATTTCGCGACAACAATAGGTAGTCTGGCATTGATTTAGAATTATTATGCCTCGTGGCGGTGGAAGTGAGTCGGGCGCAGTGGCTGGCTGGTTGCGCCACCGAACGAGATGTCGCCGGGCCACCGCACTGGCGTAGCTCTGACTCATTGCTGTGGATTCCTGTATAGTACCACCATACCACCACTTACTTGTACTATCACCGTAACGTTTTGCCCAAACGATCAGCCAACGCATTGTCTTTGAACTCTGTTCGACAATAAATGCCAGCAATGATTTAGAATCTTTAATCATGTCGACTTAGCATTACTTACAGACTTAATGTTGTTGAAATTGTTGTGAATAATAAACGCATAAATTTGAGCACTGTTTCTGCAGTCTCACTGACAATTAACACTGGTTATATTAGTTAATATATTGCTAAACCGCTATGAGAAAGTATAAAATTAGTTATAAAAAAAATGTTTACAAACAGTTGTCATTCTGTAAGGGCAATTCGTCGATCATTTCGATAGTCACTTTGCACATGAACTAATAAATTAATAATAAATGAATTTTATAAAATATTTAATTTTAATAAAATTTAATGTAACAAAATAAACTAATTTAATAAAAATTAAATGTAATTAACGTAATAATATTTACTGAGCAAGAAAAAATGGCAAGAAAAGCAGAAAGCACAAGAAAGTAGCCTAATCGAAACTTTAGAAATAATTTCAATATTTTCTAAATAAACGCAGAATTGCTTAGTTATTTTGGATTAGTTAAAAAAAATTGTTGTTTTATTATCTAGATGTTTTGTGTTTTGTTTTGTTTTATAATACAAGAGTTTAACAAATACTATAAACATACACGTTCGAAAGGTGCTTTTTTATTCATGTTACAGGTTCAGAATTACCGAATATTTTTCTGGTGTAGTTTATTGCTCTACCTAAAATTCTTCACATTCTTCACATTGCCTTTCGCAGTCATTTGGACAGCCTGTCTAGATACGGCAACCACCCTCTTACAGAAGACCACCGTGAAATAACACCATGTGTGCTGTTGTGAGTAGGTAAGGGATGCCACAGCCAATTTCCCTATCCCTAAATGGATAAGTACAATAATAATTATAAGATCAAAATAATTATAAATAATTATAACACGTTAAAATGTATGCACGAGAAAATCAACACATTTCTATTATAAGGATATTTAATAACTATTTCTAATTATAAGATATTAAAGAACCATAATATTTTAAGGTATTTTTGAGAGTTGCAGTATATATACTTAGATAAAATCATATGTTATCGAATTACAGTTATTAAAAAATAGTTAGTTAGTTAGTTAGTCATATATCATCACGGGCAATACACATTCATCATAAACTTTTCTTTTAAGACACTGAGGAATTTTGGACGAGAAGATGTCTCGGAGCTTCCCGAACGCTGCCGAGCTGGAAAAAGAAATATGTAGACACCATAAAAAATAGGTCTGGATCTTCATGATTCCCACTAATTGAAATTATTGAAACAGTAGAAATTGTTTATTTTCTTGTCTAGATATCCTAAATGCCTCTTAGATATTCTATAACTATACACCTTTAATGCTTTTACCTTTAAATAAGTAATTTCTGTATAGGCTTATTTGGCACACGTGAAAAGAGTGTTTACATGTGGTAACCTGTGTGAACTATAAATGATTAAAATTTCCTTTCAACAGAGCCGTTAGAGTTTAATATTGATACCCTCTGAAAATGTAGCCGTATTACAAAACCGAAACACCTGGCAACACAAGTCTAAACATTATAATAGTATATCGATGTTGACAGTAATGTACTAGTCATGTAATGTCTTGTTACAATAATGACGCACTCTGAGACAATTATAGCATTAAATTTTGCAAAACGTTTATTGATACAATGTCCGATTAATAACAACATTATTTATGTCGTAATTAATAGTCAAATGTCTGAGCTCTGAATGTAAGGTACAACAAGATATGGAGCTCGGTCGGTTAACATCCATAAGTCACCGGGGACCTCCGCTTCAAGTAATTGTCGTCGTTCCGATGTATGCAGGCAAGGTTTGCCGCAATATTCCGTTACTATAAAACTTATCTACGCAAGTATCGAGACCAACGAACCGATTAGAATGGACAAAACTATTATAAACGGTGACGTGTACATATGTGGATGTATTCACAAATAATATATGTGATACTTTCAATTGAGATTCATCAGCAGGCCACCACGCATCGCAGCGTCGCGCTGCCCACACTTGGTTCTGTAAATGTCGTATTGCGGCTGTATTCTGTGACTATCATTTGTCATTATCAAATTGTTTGCAGGTCTATGCGCCTTATTAGGTCCGTGACATGGCTCCACTCAATAAAAATAATTTATGCATATCAAAGTAAGTGACCGTAAGTGGGCTGGCGCTCGCCGCGGCCCCACAGGTACATATCTACGAGTAGGTATACTCGTAGGTACACCGCACCGATTTTATTGCGATCTTGATTAATATTTATGATTCAATTCTTTGTCCAGCTCGTGAAATACACATGGCTCGTGCTGACCGTAAAAGCGATAAATCGCTTTAGGCAAACTCTTAAGTATTAGTACAATTCGCGACGCATCTCTCCACTTAATGTAGGTATTCGAGGATCGTTAAAATCAACATGAATCACATTTGAATGTTACGGACGATAAATAATAAGTGTTAAACGCAGTTTTAGTAAAGCGTATACCTTACAAGGGAGACAAGGAAAAGGCTAATTTATAGCTGTTAACGCGATTTGACAAGACTACCCACATAATCCGATTATTCTTAGCTATTCTGTTAATTGGCATAATTAAAAGGTTTACAAATGTAAACCTTAAATACGGTAATCATAAAATTAATCCGATAAAATAGAGATTCAAACAGAAGTGTTAGAACTAGTGTTGGCAGAAAACTTGTCACAAATAATGGCTATAGGTTGCTGCCCGGCTTACACCTGTGAGTCCTTTGTGATTTTTTGTTGCATTATAAATAATAAATAACATGAAATAAAAAGTCCATTTATTCGTTAACCAAAATATTAAAAAGAAATTACTAATAATGAAGTTAACATTGTTGTTCATTTTTTATCATAATACGAGTATAATATTATATGAGTACTGATAGTGTTTATTTATTAAGTTTGCTAAGGAGCGGCCTCAGGTAAATGCCTCCTCCAATTCTAACCGTTATTCTCTTTGCTTGGCTAGTTTGTGCTAATGTTTTGAAACATTTGATATGTCATATGACCATCGCGCTTGAGGCCTACCTGGTCTTCTTGTTACATTAGAGAAGTAGAGTATTAGAGAGAATATTTCTGTAGGTTTATTTTTGATGTTAACATGTTGTGTTCTCATCAAAATTAAACATAATAAACGAATCCATTGTACTTAAATCAAATTTCAAATCTTGTGATTGCGCCCACCCACAACGCAGCGATGTGGATGCTCACTTACTTTCTACAATAATTATATGGGACATTTATTTCTATTAAAGAGTAATCCGACGAGCACGAGCAACGGTGACAATTGTCAATCAGACGCGGACTTAAAACAAACAAATAAGTAATATGGTTTAAACTAAATACTTATGCAAATACCATGCGCATGTTACCATTAGAAAGCTGAGATAAAAGAGTAAGCTTTATGATATCGTGATGGACAGGTGATAGGCGGTGAGGCTGTGGGGGGAGGGGCTGTAAAGTTGTGGACGGTAGCCGGCGCGTCGACCGTCACAAGCAAACGCTCCCGTTCGCCGGATAAGATCTCGGCGCGAGTACCGCATTACGACGGCGCGCCGCCGACTGTCATCGGCGGTCTATTGTGACGGTCGTGATCTGTGCCAAAAAGAAAAGTACCTAATCAACCGGTTATATTTCACTGAGTTGACTACATTAATAAGTGGAACTATTATTGTACTAATCTCCTCCGTTCGCTGTACACACATGTCTTGTTTCGTTACAACAATTATTTGTTGAGCCCTTCTTGTTTTGAGTATTATTAATTTGTTGTGATTGAAAGTTGTAAACTATATAGACGAATAAACAAGTGATTGATAAGGTTCTTATAGAGGTTATATAAAAAATAATAATACAAGATCTATTTGATATTTGTATTGGTTGTATGACTTTTTGTTAATAAATAATTCGCAATGAGGATAAAGCTTTATTAGAGTCGTATGTAACTTTTTGTTTCTGTTGCTTTTTCCAAAAAAATTCTGAGTTGTTAGTCAACCCAACCTAAACTCGTCAACATGGTCGAGTAACTAAAATGAGATTAAATATTGAAATTTTCATCGTAATCACTGCGTTCCGCATTCACAAAAATGTCAATCTGCCTAACGGCCAGTAACTAACTACGTTCTTAAAGAAAAACTTTTAAAGAACTGCACGAGTGCTGTCTGGTGGAAGTCGAAAGAGAACTATGCATTTTTTAGTGATGCATGATAAAATAATAAAAATAACAAAAACAATAATAAATTTACAAAATTTACTTACGAAATCTTGTGAAATCTGTGCATGATTTTGTAATTTTTTCTTTCATTAATTAATTCAAAGCCTGTAATAGATTTTGAAAATACCTCATACCTGTATTTTAAGTATCCGGCACCAAATCCGCAGATTTAACAATACTTAAGTTATTACTAAAATTAGTTCTTCAAGAAGCAGAAAACACTTTTTGTGCTGTGATTTATATTTAAACGTTAACTAACATAAACTAAGGACTATCTCTAATCAAAGTTGATAAGAAAGTAGAAAAATGATAACTAGATATTAATTATGAATTGAAATGATGAAAAGATTTAGCTGACGGTGACGAAAGTAGCGTTTAGTGGTTCACTTCGTGATCTACGATGAAAGTAGTGCCTTATCTTTTCACCTACTTTGTGGCTGCTATACTTATTTCGGAATTTTAATTTGCAGATTTGCAACCGCTAGGCAATCGCAAGGTATTCAGTTGACTTTTTAGAATTAGGGGGTCTGCGAGTGCATTGGTTTGATGGATGCCTGTTTCCATCATTCCATCATTCCCGGTTACCGGTGACTTTAAATGGCGGTTAGCTTATTTGATACATGGTGAAAGAGGCCCTACCTAAATCTTACAAATTGCAGTAATATTACTTTCAACTTTTAATATTTTTGTTAATTTAGTTATAATTTATGTGACTATGGTTATCTAAATGTTGGCTATAATAAACATAATATTTAAAATTGTCTTAGTTGACCTAGTAATGATTTTATCGCTGTTGAAGTGAAAAGTTGTATGTTTAACACGAGAGCAAATTTTTTTATGTTTCGTGCCTTTAAATCACTCACTTCGTTCAGTAGTCTATATTAGAATCACTCGCTACGCTCATGATTCAATTCTAGACTACTTCGCTAGTTCGTGATTTAAAGTCGGCACTCGTAGGAAAAAACAATTTTGCTCTCTAGTTGAATAAATAACTATTTTTGATTATCTGACTGCACTGTCGGCTGGGGTGTCTTGAACATGACACTATCGCCCGTCGTGATGTCCCTCCAGATGGCTGGCGTACTTCCACTTTAGGGTATGCCAAGGTACCGACAGGTCCTTGGCGTAAAACGTCTTTACAGACATGTTTACTAATGGATTGGTTTGGCTGGAAATTGATGTATAGTCTACATTATACCTACGTGTATGTACCCTCTAGGTATTTTGAAAATATTCATGAATCGATAAGTTATATACGAGTATATAGAAAGGAAGTGAAGAAGTAATATGTATAGATGTTATTGGTTGGCTTCTGTCTTAGATCCTATAGAGGAAGTACATAATATGCAGACAGTAGCATGTTGGGTGCAGTATTAACACTGAAACCTACCTATAAGATCGTTGACTGAGACAAGATTATTGCTGATCACAAGATACGTTTGCAGTTTAATTCTTTATCTTTATTGCCTTTCTATGTTTGCTTTCTATTTCTGCATTCATTTAGGATCGAGTATTTGTGCACGTGATCAAAAGATTGAATCGGTTATTGTTGTCTAAGTATATATAAAATTATGTAAAATATTTAACCAACTTGTATTTTTTGTCTATTAGGCACTCCCATTATTTTATTTTAATTTCTTAATATAAATTGAATTTCATGTTTTATTTCTTTGTAAAAAACCCATATAAAAATATAATAGTAATAATATAATAGTGCGAGGAGTTGTCGTAGGATGTAAGGAACCAATATATGTTAATTATGTAAGCACTACGAACTATGCATACTCATGTTTCCGAAGCTCCATCACGTACTATATATAATATATTGACCCAAATATTTTCTCGTACGTCGATAAAATATATAAAAAACGAAAAGGGTTAAAGATTGTGTCAGAGGGTTTGTCGCGCACGGGCCACAAATTTACATTCCTCACGATTTGAGGTCGGGTCGAGCCCGAGTTCAATGCGTCAGTTGCCTTTATTAAAACCAAAAATAAAAAATACTCCAAGAATTCGTAAACGATATCGTTTTAGATTAGTTACGTAAATTGTATTGGTAATTGTAAGTAGAGAATGTCATAGCTGGACACGAGTTCGGAGTCAAGAAGGGTCGTCCCATTGCTCGTAATCAGATGAGGGCACGAGTTGAACAAATAGCTCGGAGTAATAGTGGAGTGCAATGGAGGGTAGCGGAGTGCGGGCGCGGAAGCTAGAGTCAAAAGGTCGCTCGCGTTCGCAGACCGCGGCCGCCTACATTACTACTATTAGGTACTACACACTACACACTACACACTACACACTACACCGTTTTTTAACATGCCAGTAACAAAGACATTTTTTTTTATTAAAACCGTCCAATAAATTTGTTTTCCATTTTTAAAATTTCTCTTTAATAGTATTAAAAAATATTTGAAAAAAAAAATGGGGTGAGGCTGTGTCGTGGACAAGGCCGTGTCTTTTACTTGAATATGTGTACGTTACGAGTACGAGTATCCAAATTCGAATTTACCATATATACCAAAAAATCCATTAATCCTTTATCTATCTAGTGGTGTAATTAAATTTTACACTCGGATGATAGATAGATATGCAGCTACAGCATCAAAGTGTATCTGCTTTTGTTATCATCAGTTTTCTGAATTATGTACGTCCCACTATGGAAGCAAAAATTTAAAGACGTATTTACGTCAAAAAAAGTATTTACGTGTAGTGCATAGTAACTACACACAATTTTATTAATACTGTTTTCTAATACGACAGCAACTATGACTAGCAAAAAAAAAAAATGAATTTTATTAAAACCGACCAATTATTGTTATTATTAAAACTAATATTTGAAAAAAGTTTAGCTCTAAAAATAATTATAAAATTAAAAAAATTATGCTCCAGGTGAGGCTCGAACTCACAACCCCGGCATCGCTCACGACTACTGTCTTATAAGTACCGTGCGCTAACCAATTGCGCCACTGGAGCGCCAAGTGGCTTTACGAAATTAAGGTACACTTTGCGACTTGTTTTTCCTAAACTACTTAAATGTTTCATTATTGACTAACTTAACCACTATTTACAACATTGATAATATTCTTAACTAGTTTGCAATGGTTTTAACTTTTATTGTGTTATTATTATATTTTTGATAAAGATATAAAATCATTAGGTAGGTGCCAATATTACTATTGGTTTCATTATAAGAATAAATGTATAGTTTTAACACATGCAGTAGGTAATGTGTAAGATATTTATGTGAATAAATTAAAGTCGTATAGTACTTATAGTAGTGTGAGGATAGAATTTTAAGCATATCGCAATATTCTACTGTGCTCTGTATGTTTGTTACGCGTTTTTATTTGTCTAATTGTAAATTTAGGATGTATAAAGCTTTGTTTTATTTATAAAGCAAATGAATACTTAGATGTTTCAATTTTTTGGGTCTTACTTTATTTAATATTTATAGATTATTTCGAGTTATTATAGGTATTAAATCTTTTAAATTACCTTTTAAATTTAGGTATTCGGTCCCTTGAATTCGCTTGAAAAATTTCACGTCATAATTATAATGGGCTGAGTTAGGAATTCAGTTAGTGGTGAGTAATGAATTTTATACATTAGGGATGAGTTTTCATGGGACGAGAACAACTTAAATTAAACACTTGAAAATGACTTAATTAAATAATATGAAATTAACAAATACCCAAGTGAATTAAATTTTATACTACTGCGTTCAAAATTTGGCGTTTTTATTTAATTCATAATGCTTGGTGATCATAATTACGAATCAATTGCAAAGTGACCGAGCAGCCAGATCGATCGACCAATACAATTGCCCTTAATGAATGTAATTAAAATGACGCGATCAAGTGATAAGGTGTATATCGATAGTGGACCGACACGCTGCGCAACCACAATGTGCACCTAAATCAACTAACTCGTATACATTATCTAATTAGAATATAAACTAAGCGCTTTAACTAAGCGGTTGTACTACGTTTATTTACTTATTTATTTGCTTTTATTATAGTATAGGTATTGCTTTATACCAAACTAGCTGGTGCTTGCGACTTCGTCCGCGTTGAAAATTAAAAAAAAAGCAATATAAAGCTTAACCTCGTGTTGCTATAACACTTTGCCCAGGTGTAAGTTTTTTATTTTTTATTTATCCCTCGGGAATAGACTCTAGACGAAAAGTACCTTATGTCCTTTCTGGTGTCCCAGCTAACGTGTATGCAAAATTTCATGGTGTTCGGTTTAGTAGTTTTTGCGTGAAAGTTACAAACATCCATACAGCCATACATGCATACATCCAAAATACTTTCGCATTTATAATATTAGTTTAGATACATAGTATAGATATAGATTAGTTATAGATATAGCGGTATATATAATGTTATTTGCAACATATTTTATACCGAAATACCAAAAAACTTGATAGTAAAAAATCGATTTTGATACGGTTTTCACTATGAACTAGGTTCTAATTGTAGATACTATAAATTACAATTATTTTAATACACTACACTTCCCCTCTATTGGCAGCCATTTTTTTTTCGAGAATTTTCTATGTATGTATAAAAAAATACATATCTCACAAAGTTTTGGTCTTACTGAGATAAAAATAAATTTACATTGTATTGTCTATCGTTTACATTACAACACAACGGGCACATGGGTTCTCATTTTCGTAACTTTAAATAAAATATTGAATTCCAAAAAATTTGTCCAATGAAATGTAAATTAGGCTGCAAAAATAACCTCTATGACCATTTTTAGTTTTTTAATAGATCGACAGATTTTGAGCTGTATTTGTATATTAAAATAGTTGTTATTTATCTACCCAGAATATCGCTAATATTCTGCATCCATGGAAATCCGGGAGCGGGTCGCTAGTTTTAATTAAACCAAGTATTATTTATAGTAACTAGATTGGGAACAGAAAACAAAGATAATAAAGAATAAAACAAAAATAACTGAAATTATAATAGAACTGAAAAAAAAAACATACTTCAATCAAATTTCACAAACCACTTGGCAGTCTTGAGCACCTGCGAGTGAGCCTTTAATTTTTTTTGCTCAAAATTGAATTTCTCAACGCCGAGGGACTTTGGAATCTGCAGATCAGCTGATGTCAGGTAAAGATTCACATTGGATGAATTGGCCCGAACATTTTTTTTATTAGACATATACTTTTTTTTTAGTTCGCATGGGAAAGTGTAAGTGTAAGCAAGTGTTTGTACTGTTCGAAATTATTCGTCGCATATACAAATAAGATAGACTCAAGAGTAAATATTCCTTGAAAATTGTGCCCACCTTTATTTGCTTTTATTATTCGGTTTATTATTGTCTAGATCAAGGTTACTTCTGCTTTCGTATCATTTTTATGGACATTTCTAATCAAGAACAAATTTATTGATAAAAAGGTTATATAAAGCTAATAATACGACTTGCTGGTGTTTGTACAAGAAAGATATTCGAAGGTAATATCGGACAGAGTTAAATAAATAACTAGTTTAAACATTGTGAGTTTGTGGAATATCTATCATATACAAATACGTATCTATTATATCTGGATTATTCAAGGTCAGTTGACCTACTTGTGCGAACTTTCAAGATCATGAGATTATGAATTCGAAAATTAAGTTTTTCAATAAAAAAATAAAAAATAAAAAACTTTTTACGTTTGGCAGTCATAAATTCGGCAGCCCGTCTGGCGGCAGTAACCACCTCTTCATGGAATATTAATGTTGACACTTGTGAAGTTGTGTTTCGACGAGTGAGTAACAGCCTGAATTAACTATTCCTAACAAATAAACAACAAAAGGGTTAATATTAAAATATGATCACATTATTCCTTTAAATAGTTTGCAAATAATGCAGAGAGCGGTGCTGCTCTATTTAGTAGTCATCTCGCACAATTTTGTCCGCGTTCAAAATGTTATATAGCCTAAAGCCTTTTTCGATAAATGCCATTAATTTTGCCCTTTTTGCACATAATTTTACAAGAATACAAGAAGATATTCTTTGATCCTATAGCTATCGTGTGATTAAATTATGGATGTAGATGATAGATATGTAGGCAGCTTCACCATCGAATTGTATCCCCCGATTTGAATTGCTATCGATCAGTTTTCTGAATTGCCACCCATTATGGAAGCAAAAACGTATTCATCTTTCCTCGCCTTTCCTGCACGGCTAGATGCTGCCCAAGAGCAAACCTATTATTATTAAAAAAAAACCACGTCAAAATATGTGTTGTATCGTCCATAAGTGATTAAAGTTAGTTAAATGGAAAAAATCAGTCGCCTTTATTATAACAGCAGCTTGCTAAATTCTTTTTTCAGTTCATCTAGGAGCGCAAATCACAACATATTTTCCCCTCTGAACTGGTTCAAATAGTAGCATTGATAATTTTTAATATCATATCAGTGAAAAGCAAATATCCTGTATCCGCCCCAGAGTGGCAAGTCATATCTAATTCTATACGACAATGTGCCAAATAGCGGTTCACCAAGGTTATTCGCACTCACAGCACGCGACACCGCATCGGAGTCATCGGTGAAACGCACCATCCCATGATATCTTATCTTATCCCACTATTATTTTTCATAACTCCGCCGATGTTTATTCTTTATTCAATCGTTATTTAATTTTATTTATGGAATATTTCTAAACAAACCGATTGAAAAATCTTAATCAACAAATATGCAGTTCTCAAGGAAAATTACAAATTTCTTTATATTAAAGCAACGTATTAAATTATTATAATTAACATATTAAATTTAAGAGTTATTTAATTTATTAAGATAAAATAGGTAAGAAGAGCAAAAAGACATTTTTGATGTATTACCAACCTAAAATGTAAATTGTGTCATATTTACTTATATCTGGTTTCACAAAAATAACTGGTACTATGGCTAAATGTGCTACAACTAAGAGTACCTAAATGGTAATCGTAATATCAAAACAATATATTACTATGTAATTAGCACTGATATCATACTTCAACTTTGGCTAATGGCTAATCTTATTTAAATGATTTTTTCTGCAAATTATATACAAAAACCTTATTGATCGCGTTCTTTTCATGAGTGAAAAGCGCATCTAAAACCGTTGCGTGATTTTGGAGGAGTTAGCGGAGATATAGACAGACAGACGCGGAGAGCTCAGAGAATCCTTACATAATTATGTAAGGATTTTCTCTGAGCTCGAACAAAGTTTTTAAGCCAATCGGGCTCCAATATTAAAGGACATCATTCAAAACCAGCCATTTTTTTTACTTACACTTGGATAAGGTTTTATTACCTTTTTCAGTTTATAAAATTAGATTTTCAGATTATATAGGTTTTCAGATTTATAAAATTGAAATTATAAATTTTACAGAATTCAAAAACGACCATCATAAATATGAAAACGATGGAAATGCCTAATCTTACCTAATGGTAAGATTACGCAAAGTTTCAACCGGTAAAACGAAAATAAAATGATGGCCTGATCTTCATACAACACTGATTGATCTCCTTTAGTTTGAAGTGTTTATTAGTAAACTGACTATAGCGAGTTGCGGGATACCTACGTTATAAAAACCATAAGCATGTATGGTCTCAGTAAAGAATATGTCTCAGTATTGTCTCAGTGCGCACACTCATACACACAAAACAGTATAGGTAGTTGAATCGAACGAGACAATAAAGAAGGTTTGGGTTCGGCTAACTAACATAAAAGCATTCCACGTCGAACGATGAATGAATCGGAGCATCATACTCAAACGAGCATGATGGTCGTTTTGTTTGTTTGTGTGTTATGCTATAATGAAAAGCTTGCGCACCTGTTTAGGCGCCGAGGCCGTGGGACTATTCGCAGGTAAGTACTTCGCAGGCAAACATTGTCGAATTTAATAAAAATGCATACACAATAATAGTGAGAATATGTACAAATTTAGGTGTCCACTAATTCCATTAATAAAATATTACAGAGGTATAAATATTTATTGTAACAAAATAAACAGTGACAAAAATTTTAAATTTAAGAACTCGAGATGATGCTTATGGCTTTACTTTTGTCACATTGAATGTCAGCCTGCTTTCAGACATTGATATTATAAAAATATTAAGTATATCATTATTGCTTTTTGTAAGTTCAATGTAACTAAAAAGAAAAAGAATTTCATGTGCTGTCTAAATTTTTCGCGAAACCCATATTATAATCTTTGGCAAGTGTCAATGCTGTAGTCAGGATTAAAGATTAACAAACGACCGTGGCTGTAACGGATTTATTGGTCGCATTGATTACCAATGAAACACGCGAATCCGTTTACTTTATTCGTGACATTTTAATCATTAAAAAAATTTCAGATTGATAATTATATTTTAGTTACTTTTTTATATTCAGGTCGACAGACAGGTCGACGGTACCGTCGCCTATCACACAATCAAAGCTATAGGTGCTGCAAGTGTTCTACCGACTAAAGTAGGTTTAAGAATAAGGTACTTATACTAATAGGAATACTTTACAAGGGATTGGGAAGTGGGCTGTGGCGCAAACGTGCTGTTATTTTTTTCTTCTATAAAGGTGATTACTGCCGCCAGACGGTCTGCCCAAATGACCGCGAAACGCAGTATAAAATTTCATTTCCAAAGTTGATTCTGCCGGGAATCTTAACAGGGCGTTAAGGCAAGAACTACTCATCCAGCGGGCTCGTCACGCACGCATCTCACAGAAGCAGGAGAAAAAAAAATTATAAACTTTAACGCGTAGGCAGAAGCCTCAGATGTGTAATGTATATTGTGCATTTAAATTTTTGACCATATTCGGCATATTTGGCGGTGGGAAGAGAGATGCAATGCCGCTGCGTGTCCAACAGATTCAGATATGCTAAGAACGACATTCTCGTTGTAGCTCGCTGCGGCTAAGGCGCATCCGTAGGCGTGAAGCGAACTCTGAGCTTCGCCTCCTTGATACTTAAAGTTCTCGACGCACTTATCGACGCACAATCGCAGTAAGTCGACATTTAATGTCAACGGCATAAAAGTGTTTGTTTTGAATATGCGTCGTCGACCAAAGTGCAAGTGGTTCGAGCGAAATCACTTAAAATATTTTCCGATGACCAATAAAAATGAACAACAAAAATACTGAGACATATATGAGTATATCTAAGACGGCTAAAGCGGAATTGGCAATTTTAACCTACATATTGTCAAGTGATGATGATGATGATGAGTTTTATCACCCTTAATATATTACTCATCAAGTGACATTTTGTTCAAAAATTATATTTTTCACTAAATGTATTACATCTTTACTTAAAACCAATGTCACGAAATAGTCACTAAGTACGCACACTATTTAAATATTAATAATTTAAATAATTAAAAATTAAATTTTGATGTTAATTTCATTAAAAGTTTCAACGAGATAAACTGAGGAAATAAACTTTAAAATTATTGCTTAATGTTAAAATATTAATAAGTATCATAAATTTACTTAATGAATTTTCCATTTACTTAGTGAGTTTTACCTTTAAGGGGACTTTTAAGTGTTTTAGTTTAGCCTGCCTTCTTCCAGACTGCAGTCGTAGTGGACTTCTTGGTATACTAGCATCATAAGGTATTGATATTGAAACGGACTGTACAATTCTATAGAATCTGCCATTTAGCGAATAAGCGCCTGCCGGGCTTTCTCATAAAACACTTATTTCTAATAGATTCGTAAGAGGCTCGAATATCTTTGACTAAAGAACTTAAAAGCAAATAACACCAATTGATTCTCTTTTCTCTTCATATAACAATCAATGATATAAAATATAACTAACACAAAAATTAAATAATTAAAAAAAAAAAAATTAAGAATTTTCGTAATAAAAATAAATTCTATAACTTTAACATTCACTGTTTTGTTATATGCAATACTAAAGATCTATGAGACAATATTTTTATACGTAGAATATGTGGAATATCTTAGCCCGAACACTTCGATCGAAAAAAAAAAAAATTAAGCAAGTAAGGAACCTGTAGTTTTGGAGGCTTGTTGATTTTATACACATTCCACAACCGTTGTACAATACATCGGCCGACGTAATGCGAAATTCCATTAAACTTTTTGAATGCGTATAAAAGAGGATTTTGAAAAAAAAAAATCCGGCGGCTGTTTTGTACAGGTTATTGTTCAACTATAGAGGACAAGCTTTATGTGTTTAAATATGCTTACTATATCCTACTATAATAAGGAACCTATATATACATTCCGACTATTTTATAATTTCAATTATTATTTTACATTATATTTATTTAATAATACATTATAATACACAATGAAACATTATAATAATAATTATGAATAAGTTGCCAATATATCTGATAGTTTCTTTTACAACGTACTATTTATACTATGTTTCTAATTACCTTATCTTGAGTTAATTCAATTTATTATCATATAAAACATAATGACAACTCATAAAAAAACATAACAGTTGTCCATAAAATAACTCAATAAACATTGTGTTTTAAAATTAAAGAGATGACACATTTGAATAGGCATTATACCACTTGACTTGTTTTCCGGTTAAGAACACAATAACCTGGGCTTCAAGAAAGAATAAATGTTCGTGCACTTCCAAGGTTATTTTCTTTAGACGACATCTTTAGCCTTTATCACGCGTTGTATAGGTTCGATCGTGATCGGGGATGCGATATGTGAAATGAAAGTATGTTAGTCGGATAAAGCACGTTCGCATAACGTGCGGACGTCTAGTATACCACAAAAGTCACAACCTGTCTGCTCTTATCGATTAATTGTCAAATATCATTTTATTGTTACCACAAATAAAGTTTGAATGGGGCAAAATCCGTTCCTTTATCTTTATTATATTGACGAAATCTATTATGTAATTTGAACTGTTCTGAAGTACCAAAACGTTTTACAGAGGTCCGAAATTCGGATTTATGCCTCGTTCGTCCCGATATTTTGTCCCACATTCCAAAAATTTCCTCGTTTGTCCCATAACATTATTCGATTCCTGGTTAGTCCCAAAAACTTAAAAAGTTTAAAGTACAGTTAATCCTTACTAACCGCAATGAGCTGTCTTGTTGTTATTTTATGATGGATTCTAAGAGGGTGGTTACTGATACCAGAAAGGCTACCTACACAGGCTCGTAAGTCATCTATAATCTATGCAAATAATAATAATAATAAAATAATAATAAAAAAATAATGAGTAAATTATCAGTACAAGAATTTCATACTTCATATTTGTGAAGTATTTTTTTTCGTAAGATCGTCGTTAAACAGACTTACCGTCCACCCGACTAAGAATTCCCCAGCCAGGTCTGTAATTCTGTGTTAGGGTAATATAGAAAAGTTATAGGATAAGTTTTCAGCTTGCTCAAATACCTACCTGCAAATATTTACCATCTCTCGGGCCACATGCTAATGAGCTTAAACACGCTATATTTGCTGTAAGTTGCTGATTAGTTAGGTATCCCGCTGATGATGCTGCAGCATTAGGTGAAAGTTACCATATCATGGAAATACCGCCGAAGTAACGGTAGGTACACCAAATTTCAAATGAATCGAACCTGTGGAAGTTTTTGAGATCCCTTCGTTAACTAGATTACGAGCTGATAATCTTTAAACTTCTGAACAGATCTTCACAAATTATAACTAAGAAACATTTCGATCATGTCAGCTTTTACAGAGAGAAAATATGATCAAAATCATTCTATCCGTCTGGGAGCTTAGATGTCACAGACGACACACAGATACACATATAAGAGTCAAAATCATAGAGGTGAACATTTTGCTTTGAACAAAGTTTTTGTGTAAAAAATAAAATTTTAACACTACATACACATTAACTTTTTAACACTAACAACAACACTAACATACATCCATACATCCATACATCCAAATATACTGTCGCATTTATAATATTAGTACGGATACGGATCGACCGCCAGAACTTTGAAAATATGAATTTTCCTGCATGGCTCTTCTGGGGATAGTTTAATAACATTTGGCGCTGTAAAAATCTTTTGTTAGATTTATTCAGAAGACATATTAATTTTTCAAATATTTGAACACGTAATCTATGATTTTAATCCATAAACAGGTTAGGTTAGGGTTAAAAATAAGAATTAGTAGGTAAAGCAGATTTAACTTAGTGCACACGCAACAAATTACGGAACACGAACAGAATTTCCTGTTCTCCAAAATACAAAAAACGGTCAAATGGATAAATCGTGCTTCCAATTTGTTTATAGCAATTGCCAGTTTCGATGGCAGGCATTGACAATGACATTGGCGCTCGACCGAACGCCACTGTCTGTATTACATTATGTATATTGTATATAATATATTTTGGTGCTCTACTTGACCGGCGAAAGTGTATTTACATACCCTATCGGATCGAGACGGAGCAGATACATAAATAAATATTGGTGCAGTCCGGGATAGATGGTGTACTTCCGGCCGCGTGCCAGTCACGTGCCCACTCAGGATGTGCGTTTGAATCAGACGTGCGCGAGACATCTCAGACATCTCTCGCAAAACTAATTTCAGAAATAGTATTTTAAAAATAAACCATAACGTTATTTTTAGTGACTGAATTATTTTTAAAATATAACTGCGTGTGTCCTACCTAACGGTAATATTCAGAGAAATATATTTAAAACACTATAAAGTTATCATATAAATCTTAAATTGTATGTACTACACTAACGAGCTGCCCCTGACTTCGCATGGATGCGATTTTTCCTGCAATTATACCACAAATCTTCTTCGTTTATCGCTCTCTTTACTACTGAAAACGATATCGAAAACCGTTGTAGGGTTTAGTTAGTTAGAAGAAGTTAATGGTGAAACAGAGTTGAAGATTGAAGATTGTGAAAGAATTGAACGAATTTGAACAAAAATCCACTGGACTGTATCAACTGAATTGGAAATACAAAAAAATATTTAACATGTAATTCTTTAACAAAAAGTATATATATAGAGATAACAACAATATAAAAATCAAAGATTGCAAAAAGTGTACATTCATGCCTTTACTACCTACTTACCACAGATTTAGAATCTAAATATTTTTTACAAGATAAATAGGTAATATCCCATTGCGAGTAATTGTAACATAGGTAATCCTATAGCTACCTAAATTACATCAGGACCTCTTAGGGCCTCTTTCACCAACTACAAGTAAAGTGTTGATTAGTTACTTTTAGAAATAATTATATGTTTTATTAAATTAAGCACTCGGTTTACTGCATCCTTCGATATTATAAGGTAATTGGTTTACCAAATAGTTAATCTTATACCTCAAAATTTTCAACATTAAGTAATAATATAATAGTAAAAACGTAGATTGTCGAGACTACGACCATAGCCTTGGCTGTTTTTTTTCGTTAGTACGATTGTTTGTTATTCATATAAAGGATGTTGATTGTTTATAGTAGTATTAAAACCCATATAGATATAGATTAAAACCCATATAGATATAGAATAAAACCCATATAATATATTTTATTCATATGAAGATGAAAGGCCTCAGAGGATAACAAAACCAATAGGCTGTAAAAATCTAAGCTTCTAATGGTAAGGAAGCCCACGATGCTAAATGTGGAGTCGCTCGAGCGTCGTGGGGACCTATTGGATTTTGAAAATTAGATGGTAGGAAGAAAAAAGGTTATATGATGATGAGGTTATATTAAAAAAGATTTCCTTTTTAACGGTGGGGTGAGCGTCTACAGGCGTTCAAAAGTTTGTAGACGCTGTATTAAGAAAAATCCTCCAAATAATCGTCAGATTAAGAATCAGCACGATCAGGAATTCAAGCAGGAAGGAGACACGTGGGGTATATACATTGACAATATCTGATGCGCTCGAGTAAATCCCAAAATCCCCTCTTGTTCCCCTCCTACTATATGTTCTACCTGGTTCTTCGTAAATATTCATAGTAATGTCTAATTGCATCAAACCGTTTACATAAGCTCAAACTTAAAAAAAAAAAAGACTGTCCACATAATTGATTATAATTTACATAAATACGTATTTGTAATTTTTGTGGTGATATATTTGCGTATACAATACAATAATTTAAAAGATGATTGCGTATGAATTACTCGTCGCTCGCAGGTTCTGCACTTCCTCCTCGTATCGGTGAGGTCAGCGGTGATATATTCATGAATGCACAAAGGTATTCTATTTTGGGTATGGAAGATAGTCGTAAAACATGACAATTTACAATTGAAAAGCGGTTACGAAAACGCAACATAAGAGGGAATAATTCTTGCCCTGTGTGATATACGGTGACATTCATAAAGCCGAAGAAAAAATTAATTCCTGATTTCCTTAAGTTATTGGCACAAAAAAGGCGAATTTAAGAGGTGTCAACTCAGACAATGCGGAGTGGTGTTAATCTTGCCACGATCAATAAACTCTCTGATTACACATTCATGGAATACCTTCTGTTGTTGGGTTGCGGTGAAATGTATTCAGTTACTTATTGACTCGACAATTTTATGCTCGCCCTCACAACTCTTTTCTCAACCTGATCAGCGAACTTTACAGGAAAGTTCGTGATCCCAATTTCGTTTAACTAAATTTCATTAATTATTTCTTTATGTCTAAAAATTGTATGACAAGCAATAACATTTTAGAAGATCTCAGAGGATCTGAAATAGAGTTAGGCCGATAAACATTGGGCTGGGATATAAAAATTTTATTACGTAACAAGCGACCCGCACCCGACTTCGCAAGGATGCAATTTTTATTGCAAATTATATTCACAAATCTTTTTCGTTTATCACTTTTTTGGTGAAAACACGTTGTGTGGATATATATATAGATATAGATATAGATATAGATATAGATATAGATATAGATATAGATATAGATATAGATATAGATATAGATATAGATATAGATATAGATATAGATATAGATATAGATATAGATATAGATATAGATATAGATATAGATATAGATATAGATATAGATATAGATATAGATATAGATATAGATATAGATATAGATATAGATATAGATATAGATATAGATATAGATATAGATATAGATATAGATATATTTTGTTGCAAAATAAATTTGTCGCAATCATATAATTATTAGTCTAATATGTATCACGAAACATATGGGTTAACAGACATGTGAAAGATGGCCAACAGATCTAGAAAAAAAAAATGCCAGCTGACCTCGTGCGCGAGTGGATTCTTATGGCGGTGTTTTAATTGTTTACGGTTATGCCGGACGAAGTGACATAGAACTAAATTGGCGCATCTGTTAGAAATGGACCCTTACGGCTTTTACCTAGCCAGTGGCCAGAGGCCAGAGGCGACATCTGCCAAAGTCATTTATCTATTATCGAGTTCGTTTTGTTTTCAAAGCTAATACGAGTATATTTGAAAAATTATAGATAGCATTATCATTTCTTCACAAATTTTTCTACAACAGGTAACTAATGTTAGTTTGGTGAGCAGCCTACATTAATTAAATTGTAATATAATGAATAATAAGGATAATAAACGAAAAACTTTTTTGGTAATCCTAATCCTACTAATATTACATTGCGAAAGTTTGTGAGGATGGATGTATGAATGTTTGTTACTCCTTCACGTAAAAACGGCTTAACGGATTTGGATGAAATTTGGAACACAGATAGTTTAATACCTGGATTAATATATAGGATATTTTTTATCATGGAAAAAACTTAAGTTCTCGAGGATCGTCAAGGAATATAAAAAAAATTAACGCCACTGTCGTCACAGCGATCTAAATTTTTCTATAATCTATCTATAAGCACTATTCTATTAGCGCAAGAAATCTATAAATAATCTAATAAAGGTCTAACTATAAGTGGGCGTTTAGAGACTCATTATGATGACGAAGTTTTTGTAAGATATTGACATGTTAAGGCATTAACCTATTTTATTTTTATTCACCGATACACTAATATATTTGTTTAAGTGTATCCACATAAAACTTTCACACAAAAGAATTATTTATTGGATATATATAGCTGGCTACTTTAAGCCTTTATTCGGATGCGTGACCACGAAATACAACGAAGAACTCGAGTCTAAACAAGTAGCCGCCAATGACAACGTCTCAACCGCTTTTCAATAACATATTCATCGTCACTTACTCGTAAGTAGTTTTTTATATCAAACAATATGACAGACGGTTCCGTTTTATTATTTCTCGATTATCATCTAAAATATTATCCGTTATATATGGGGAAAGTGTGAATTTTTGTGTGATACAGAAAAAAACCATGTGTTGGGTAGTAAGGGTACCTACACATCGATCTACTAAACTTGATGGTAGGTGGCTACAGTCGCATTTAACACAAGCAACGCCACGGATGCTGCAAGTGACTACCGTGTAAGAGTGCAAGAGTGGCGTCAGTAACCACCATGTGAAAAACTTTTTGGCTTCGGTAAGTGAATAAGGGATTCCAGAGCTCATTTCCCTATCCCTCCGCCTTAATTCTACTAAGGTCGACAATGCACTTCACCTGCGGCTTTGGTTGTATTAATAGGCGACAGCTTACCGTCTTTAATGTTCCTTACTATGGTCCACTTGATGATGGCTTACCACCTACCATCAAGCGGACCATGAACCTGTTTGACGAACTTTACTTTATAAAAAAACACAGCGTACGTGTTGCTATATTATGCGCTCGTTGTGGGCCACCAGATGTGCTGACAAGTTGGTTTTATAGCAATATTTGCAAAATATTCTTATTTTCAGACCGCCCCTGGCTTCACACGGAGTGGAAATTCGAAAATTCTATCTTAGAGGATACTTACGTTATAAAATAATTTCAGCTTTCTAGATTGGCTTGACTGATAGTCAGTCAGGACAAACGATTTTATAAGTATAGGATAAGAATAGCGAGTAAGTAAATATTTTTCTATTCCATTTTTCTGTAGATTATAACAGACGACGATCACCAGAAGATACAATAGGTAAGTCCCATTGTTAATGCAAAGCAAATATGATGTTGATGGGTGACACTTACAGCGCTACCTATGAATTCAATGAACTTGTGACGAACAATGCTTATACCGATATCTCTACCCACTTTCTTTTCGAGAAAGACAACAGAGTTCTTTCATATGTGGTTGACAACCGAGTCGCATAGCGATCGACGGCGGTTGCCCGTACGTAGCGCACAAAGGTCAATACGACTCGATCATTTTATCTGCATTACTTGCAGTCGTTGCTTTATAATATCGTGTTAATAATTATTGCGACAGTTTCACATGGAAAATAACAAATATCTCTAATAGTATTGGTTTTTGTACGTACATGCCTGTCCGTCTTATTATGCCAAGATCACAGGATGACGGCACCGAAGGTCAATTTATTATTAAAATAAAATAGTTGAGACTCAGACCTTAATGTTTTTTAAATTAAGACTTAAATAACTGAACCTCCCGAAGGAAATCCTCTAATTGCAAATAGACACCCTCTTGAAATGCGTAGTTTAGAAGAACAGGATGAAACAGTTTAGAAGACAGGCTTGCGTATTGCTGACGCGATGGAGCCCGCAGCCGCATAGCGTCGCATCGTGAGCCAACACGCCTCGGAATACACTTTGTGACTCGACGAGCATTATCGCGCGATCTGGAAGCGGAGATGCTCCTCATAATGCGTTCAGATAAACCCGCTTTTGTGTCGTGTGCTCTCTATAACAAGACGAATATTCCATGAAAGGAGCGCGCCACGCAACAGGTACCTACGTAACCCCGCGATCATCTGTTAGATTAGATGATGTGTGCTTGCTTCTTTTCAATTTCTCCGACTCGCCAGCCGCTATTTGGACATGCTTTGGGATTTCATTACCTTTGTCAGTAGAAAATAAGCGTAAAATACGAATCCATTACTAAATTATGTAAAAGTTATATGATTTATTTGCCAAGACGGTTGATTGTCGAGACATTATGTAATTAAGGAAATAATTAAGTTAGTACGAGGCTTACAAATCTCTTAAATTTCGTTAGATAGGTACAGGTGCTATAAAATACCGATTCATGTAATTATTATTTGACTTAGTGATTGTTTCTATCAAACATTGATAGGTAAATAAAATAAGAAATTATAATAAAAAAAATTTTCATCGTGTTCAATTAATATTCTGAACCAAAAGTTATCAAAGATATCTTATAAATATCAGGATTTTAACTGAAATTTGATTCTAAACCAAATAAAATATTTTAACTTATTACCTTATGAAATTTGGTATAGAGATAGAGCGTTGATTTATTTTAGTAGCGACGTAGTTTGTATGTTTGCTGCAGACTGTACCGAAAAAACTATTGTGGCGAGTTTACATAATATATGTTTTGTTTAGTGGCGAATTTTCTTTATGGCGATTTAACAACAAGCCAAGCTAATTTACTAGAAAAATATTAGCAAATTAGGTGGCTATGCCAATCAAGAGATTGACGCGTTTCTCAGGCGTCAAAACCAAGCTTGTTGCATTTGTCCGCGTTTGTGTCCGTACATGCGCCACCACACTTTAGTTACTGGCTCTGAATTATGTCTGAATTAAACAATCACGTCTCTGACTCATAATACCGGTTGGCTATAAAGACAACAGAATTATCTCTGTCTAGTTTGTTTCCTAGACAAAACGCCATGTTCTCGTGATAGCGTTGGTAATTCAAAATTGCGAATTTAAGTAATGTTCTACAGTTGTGTGCTTTTGTTTTGTGAAAATAAAGCGGCTTTCACTTTACAACATTTCCACTAAAGTTTTTTTTTTTAATGTTTAAAGATAAAAACGATGGCAGGCGGGCTGTCTGTCCGTCAACTTTACAATAGGTGGCTATCGTCGCCATTAATATACATCAGCAACACTAGCAACAATTGAGCTACTTATCCTGAGTGAATAAAGAAAAAGAGAGGCAATGGAGAGAGGGGAATTAGCTCTGGCATCCCTTACCTACTCACTGAACTCAACAACATTACAACACAAGTGTTGTTATTTCATTTCATCTTCTTCTGTGGGGCATCGTGACTTACGCCAGATGGCTACTCGGAAGGCACATCGGCTACTGAGCCATTAAATGTAAGTTGTAATATTTTGCCATTTTGTATGGCTACATGACCTATACTGCTATACTGACGAAACTTATCTTTTATAATGCTAGGTCGTAACTGTTATAAACATGTATAATAAACATGAAAATCAAAGGGAAATTATAAATTTAATTTTAGGATGTAAATTATAATAATATATAAAAATTAATTAAATTAAAAATACATAAATATGTATTACAAATAAAATTCGCTGTCCGCTTCTGTCTGTTTCTCCACTAACTTCTTCTTAGTCATTTAACGGATTTTGATACGATTTTCACTATAGTAAAGAGTGATAAAAGAGGAAAGCTTCTTTATATAACTTGCAACAATAAGTTACATCCGTGCGAAGCTGGAACCAACTCAGTCTTTAGTATATAGGTAACAAATGGTAAATGTTATTAAAAAAAATCCCAGTGGTGCAAATTACGACATAGGAGATCTCGAAAGCAAATTTCTTCACTATTTTAGTCTCAAGTTAGCAACGAAATTAGTTTGAATAAAGTCATCCATTTCTTTTAATTAACCAATACCATATCACATGATAATTATGTTATGAAATACCCAATATCCTCTAGTGCAAGTGGTCATAGCATTTGTCATGAATTTGTGTGTGTGTATATGTGTGAATATGAGCTTTGTGTTGCACTACACTACAGTACCTGCATGAGGCATGCAATATGGAGCACGCGATAGAGCGGCCCACCCAACGTGGCTGCGACCGTGGATGTATTCACGCAATACGCGAACCAACCCTAATATGTTATCTACCCACCCTCACGTACATTCATTACATCTTAAACTCACAGGAGAACACTACCGGTCCGGCATAGCAATTTCAAGAAACGTATGCATTCATACAAGCAATGTAACATTATGAGTGGACGATGCTGAGAGATAAGAAAATGAAGGCCTTATAATCGCTACACGCGAGCCAGTATCTTCTACATGTAGAAAATTTATTTGATAGCCTCCTGTATGGGAGGCTATAAACATGAGCCGGGTAATGTAGCAGTGTCTCAATTAGTGGACCTATCTACTGTTCAAAATTACAAGTTTGAATTATGTTTCAAACAATATTCTTACTAGCTAAAGCCCGCTATTTCGTCCTTGTTTAAAAATGAAAAAAATATATAAAACCTGAGAAAATATCTAACATCTTTATCGCTGGATTGTAATACTGTGTCGCTGGTGACGACGGTTTTAAAAAACTTCACAGATTTTTTAAATTAATACTCGTATTTAAAATCATGGCAATTTTTTATGCCATTAAATAACCGATATCAAAATTGATTTTTGAAGTCGTTCAAAGCAAAAATCAATAACTCTTATTTCCCATATATTTTTAAGTTTTCTTATATATCATATAGTTTTTCATATTTTATACCTATTTCCATGTAGATATTTTCCTATATCTATATTATATTTATATAGATGTAACATGAACACATTACTTACAAATCTAGTTAAGCATCCGGCCGGCAACTCGGCACATCTCAAAGCCGATAATTATGAGATAACTCTAAATCAATCGATTTAATTGCATTTAAGACACTAATTTATTTGTTTAACAATAACCGAGTTGACTGTAAAACATTGATTTGAACGTTTCATCGGTGAAGCATCGACTATGATTGTCGTATTGCGCAACGAACGGCCTACTCTCGGATCGATGCTTGATGCGGCCGCAGCGGCCACTGTGCAAATCGGTTCAATAAAATTATGCAAGCAACTCGATTAGAAAATAAGCAGATGGCCTATGCGATATTTGAACTCGATCGATTTTGTTGCGTCATCGCAACCGGAAACTAATCTCTTGCTAAATTTATTCTCTGAAAATTTTCAATTCGTTACACCGTTTCGTTTCATATCAATGTTTACAAATTATTTATTTATTTATTTTACTTCCGCAACAGCTCAATACACTTTACATTTTTATGTAAAGTATTAGCATTCAACATTAACGGTCCAAGGTGCAAGCTAATTAAAGCTGAAGACATCAATTAAACTTATATAATATAAATCAATATTTTAGTAGCATATTAATTAACAAATAAATAGAAAAATAGGAAAATCAAAACAAAAACAAATAAAAATAAAAATAGGTCACGATATACAATCTTAATAGCCAATCTAAGTAGTGTTAGTTACACCATTTATTACTCAAGAACTGTTGAACTAATTTGTTATTTCTCCAAAATTCACGAAAAACAAATTAAAAAGAAAAATCATTTTCTCATACATTTTGTATGGAACAGCTCTTTGAGGTGGTACAAAATTCGCTGGGTCAGCTAGTATATATTATTTCGATGGCTATTATAAAATAAATATAATCTAAGTCAAACAATTATAAAAATATTAAAAAAAAAGAATTTATACAAACTTATACAAACAATATCAAAAGTTAAAAAACTGTACAATTCAAAAACAAACCAGTAAACAATTATATTATATAATTGAACTATGCAATATTACACGAATTTAACACTTCGAATTGTAACATCCATGATGAAAAAAATAATTGTTTTTCTTCATAGTAAGTTTTATCGGAATTGGTAAAAGAAACTAATTTTGCATATTTTTTTACAAACGTTTGCATTTATGTGCAATTGAGTGTGGAAAAATACTTCATTCAACTTTTAATTGGGTTATTCACAATGAAATCTGTAAAGAGTCAGCGCAATGTGGCATTAATAAACTGACCAGCCAGTAGTGTGTTTCAGTGACTTTTATCGTATCCTATTCACTTGTGTCCCTTTATGGCAGCGATAAAGTAGACCGTCAGCGAGCCTGCTGCTTTTTTATTTTAAAATATATCTTTTAAATGTTAAAATATATTTGACATTTAATAAATTTAATTTATAAATATTGATATTATAATTGAAAGAACTTCACATAGGGCCGAATATTTAACTTGCGAACAGATTATATTATGTATAAGGATTAAACTTTATTAGTATTGATCTTAATGAGACTGTTTAATATTTTTTTGTTTGTACCTACATAGCCGGCCGACCTTATACATCGAAAAGAATGAGAAGTTAGTCTTATGTTTAATTGAGATAAGAGAATTGAAATATAGTATAGCCGTTAGAATATAAAATGTAGTAACTAAGCGGAAGAGAATATATCTTAACTAATTATGAGTAGATGAGGAAGGTAAGAAGAAACAACATATGGATCCGATATTTTGGTTGTTGGTGAGGGGGACTGAGGAGTCGTTGCCCTGTTTAATGGAACGGAGGGTCGTCACCGGAGCGTCGTTGTCGCCTTATGTTAAGATAAGTAAGTCTCGCGCCCCTCGTGAAAGGGAAGCGCGCGCGCAGGTGTGGAGATTGTTTTGTCAAAGGGAAGTGTTTTGCGTGGAAGAATTTAACCAAATCTGTACTGATATAATAATAACCTATACCTACTGATATAGAGTTTATTTTTCAGGTGTTATATTTTTCATTTTTCAACGCGGACGAAGTCGCGGGCACCTGCTAGATTTATAATATATTCTCGTTAGGATTATATATTAAATTGTATTATACCTACTTACTACATATAATTTAGCCGACTTCCAATCTTATTATTTGTTATGATTCTTTTCTATTGCTAATTAAGTTTATTCTAAGCAAAATAAAAGTAAGTGTTGTTCACATTTGATACATTTGAATTTGGACGCAACATCAATTTTGTAAACAGATTTACAACACAGATTGCTTTCAAAATCGAGAACCTCTCAACTTATACATACTCCTATGAAAATAAATCAAGACATTATTGGTACCAGACATTACTTGTTTTATTGATAAAGTTACGATGATAATTTATTACTTTTACGATATAGTATTGATGTTATGTTATGATCTCAAAGACATCGGCAATAAAATAAACAATAAACAGACGGATAGGTGTGAGCAACCTTGTTTGCGATATCTATCATCGCTCAAAGGATTTCGTAGAACCGAGATATAAGTGCCAGCGAGCGAATTGATATATCAAAGTACACAATATTTTTATTCAATATCAAATAGCTCGCATTGGTTTCATTTATTAACTTTAAAATTTTCCTTACATTTTAAACTAAAGCGAAATTGTTATAATTTCTAATACTAAATAATTTTTGCCCTAGATTTTGACATGTCTACTGATGGTAGGCATTGCTATCAAGAACAGCTTAACTGCTCATAATGCTTACAATCTAAAACAATATTTTAGAAAGACACAATGATTTTACAGCAGAATTGGAATTGAAAGATCAGTTATCTTTAAGTTACCTCGTACTATAAGTAGGGTAAGGCACATGCATATCGGTAGTCACTGACCATCAATTATTGTACCATCAATTTGCCTGGAAACTTTATCCTCAGGCCAAACTTATCCCAAACTAAAAACCGGTCATTTTATAATTTTACGTGTAAGTGTATGCAAAATTCCAAGATGATCTGAATCGGATCTGATCTGGTTATGTCTGAAGTGCCTTTTTATAGTGACCAATAAGTCTAATACCGCGCCAATGGACCATAATTCATAATATTCATAAAATTCGTCGCATGACAAAACCTTTGAAAGTCGAGAAGGCGAGTTAACCAAATATCCAGACTTCCAGACTTCTATTACTCCGTGTTTGATGTCGATTCTGTGTATGAGCCTGGACCAACATCTCGAAAAGTTTTCAATGGGCGGTTGGCACATTGTATATTTTCAAGAGGTTTCTCAACCTGCAGCCCTTTTTTTAACAAGAGGAATCCATCATACCCACCGGTCTGGGGACAGACCGGTGGGTATCCACGATGGACTCCCGCCCCGAGATGGTATTGGGGTAAATCTACCGACTAAACCTCTTGGCGTCCTCCGCGTCCGCTATAAGGCGGACGGACGAACACTCTTCCGCAACTCCGCCGCGGGGGTCCGTAACCGGACACTGCTTATTGGGACGGCGCACCTGAACTGCCAAAGTGCTCCGTGCCTCTCAGGATGAAGCGGGCGGTAGAGTCCCCATCTACCGCCCTAGTCCTGTCAGGTGGTGAGCGTACGCCAGCCGCCTGCGTCCAATTCGTCGGCGACGGAGGGTATGAGACAGGACGTCGTCCTTCCGTTCTCTTTCCGCCGTTTGTTCCTTGCACTGCTTTCTAGATTATATTTTTATGTTATTTTAATAATAATTTTATAATATTGAGAGAATTATTTTTAAATTTTAATCATAACACAAAGCTTGCGACGTATGGGTAAGTGTTGTCGATCCATTGGATTCTACGGTCGGCTGCAGGCCGCACCTTCTCTTGTCTTATGCGAACGCCATAATCTTCGCTTCACTGCGCATTATAATCGATCTGTATTGTATTCTAGGATGTCAGATATGCTTCTTGATATATTCAGCTGTCGTTCAGCAATATCTTGTTTAATTGAGCGCAACAACGTAACACAATTTCCTCTGGAAGTTTCTTGGCTCTGTTAAGGTTTTGTACTTAGTTGTATTTTTCATAGTTATATTTTAGGTGCAATTCCCGGCAGGATAAACTTTGAAAATTAACTTTTCAAAGTTGGTTTTGGTCTGGATCTGGAAAGTAGTAGCAGGGCACACTACGTTTCGCATTTAATTAGACCACCTTGAAATAACAGTATGTGTGCTGTTGTGTTTCCTGTCTGCCGACCTTAACATAAAAAATTGTATTGATTTTTATGTAGTTTTTGATTTTAGTGTACAATGAGAAACATTCTATTGAACTATTTATCACTGCTTAATTACCTACTTAAGGTTAATTTCAGTATCTAATTAAGCATTTTATTTAGCAATTACAATTATAGCAGCTGTCCCATTAATACCAAGCTACTGCATGTTGCAACGCAATTCAAGTTGTTTCATTGTGCGTACGAGATTCGGAACGGTCCGTAAAGTTTATCGGATTGGGTACTTGGTACAAGGTAGGCAAAGAGATAGGTGAGGGTGACAGTAATTGACAGGTCGGCGGGTACAGGACACTTGACGCACGTGCGAGCGCACTGAGGCCCCCGTACTAAGCAGGATGTCTTTAAATAGACTAAATGCCTTTGTAGAGGCATGTCCTCCGAAGGGTGGCGGCATCCGGCGTTCGCGATCGCGCACACGATTCGATTCTAAAGAGGAAACTTATAAATAACTTCTTCAATTATTCCAAATCGTTCAACTATAAACACGAAATGGTTAACTGAGTGTGAGTCATTCATAACGCAACAGAAGCCGTTCGCTCGCGCTGGGTGCCGGAGTACCGGCGCCCATTGAACGGACTGGACCCTTATCAAACATCTCACCGACATACTATTTCACGGAATGTCTATTGTTTGATTGCTAATCTATGCAGTCCCATTTATTAACTTTTTGACACTACAGTTTAAGATTGTTATAGACTTATAATATTTCATACGGAAATTAGTTAAGTACCCGTGTTACATTTAAAATACTTTTTTATTTGTAAGAAATATAAAAAACTATTTTTAATATTTATCATTTTAAAATATATGTTTTTTTATTAAAACAAATGAGCTTCAAAAACGCTCATGGCTGCGGAGGAAAGCTTCAGCAGATTTGTAAAGACCGTCAAAATGGTGAACGTTTCAAAAAGACGATATGGCATAAGACAAAATGCGTATACGTATGGCGTGTTCAGATTTCATGAATCATGATTAATTGCCCTCCTTTGCTACAGCAATTTAATCTTCGTGTTGTTATTGTAACTAAATTGTAACTAAAATGTTTGTTGTAACTGAAACTTCATTGAATTACACCTGTTAGACAATTATTCAGAAATAATGTGCTGTTGTGATCACTTATTATAACAGACGAAAGGTCAATTTGATGGGCGATTCATGTTAGTACAACGCTATTTTGACTGCTGCGATTTATACTATCAGTGATGTGATAAGACAAGCAGTTGCAAATACCTGCATAATGGTGCTATTTACATCGGAATAATAATAATAATAATAATTTAATTGCTGATATAAATAAATGAGTCAACTCAAGTCAAATTAATGGTATTATCTAGAAAAATATATTTCAAAATTGGTCGTAGATGACAGAATACAAAGGTTAAGTACCTAGAATTTATTAGTATGAAGTATTGAAGAATATGAAAAACAAACCGAATTAATACTATTGTACCAGTGTTATGGTACTTGCCTTGAAACTCTGTCTCAGGGTCCGGGCTCGATTCTGGCAGGGTCAACTTTGGAAAAACTTTTTAAAGTTGGCTCTGGTCTTGATCTGGGAAGTATAGTGGCAGGGCATACTGCGTTACGCAGTCATTTGGGCAGCCCGTCTCGCATAACCTTAGTAACCACACTGTTACATATGACCACCTTGAAATAACAGCACGCGTGCTTTTGTGTTTCGATGAGTGAGTAAAGAATGCCAGAGCCTATTTTTCTATTCCTTTCCAATCCTAATATAGTCGGCAGCCTGTCTCAGTCTCCGTGTTCCATAAGCCTGTTTGCCGACCTCAACATAAAAAATAAATAATTGTATACTTAATACAAATTACATAAGGTTCGGTAAGTACAAAAATGTCGACTTTCTCCGCTGACAGCAGGACGTCTATTAATTTTTAATAAGTCCATCGCAGGAATCACTTTGAACTGAACAGCCTTTGTATGAAGACGGCGACGCAATAAGATCCGGATTTGAATGGATGAAGTACGTATAATGTAACTATGGGGGTACCTTTACACGTGTTTAACGTAAGGGAACCGTGGAACCGTGGTGGAACCTCTCTGTATATGAACATGTGCATTGTACCAATGGGAACGTACCTGCGCACTCACAAACAAGTGTTTCCGGTCAGGGGAGATAAATATCCGGTGAGATTACGAATTGAATAAATGGGAATTCCATGGAGTTATCTACCTACGCCATAGATATTCGTATAGAGTATAGAGAGACATTGAGAAACTGTAAATTCTGTAAACTTCAAAATGTCATGTGTGGGATGAAATAATATTGAAATTTAAATGAAATTTTCTGTTCCCCGCACTAGGCTTTCTCTGTCCTATGGGGGAGGTAAATGATTTTGATATATAGGTATGACAAGTTGTTCACATTCGGTGTATAAATAATATTTTTTTATTCTAGTTATACATATATCGCATCCAGAAGCAGCGTGGATCCACCGTTTTATATTTTGTAAATATTTTGAGACAAATTATATTATAGTTAAATATTTAATAATTTCCAATAAAAAAATCCTGTTTTCATTTTTAGCTAGCGTAATTTATGTTAAGGACGATAGACATGCTGTCTGGTCCACTTGATGGTAGGTGGCTACCGCCTATAACACCAAGCAACGCAATAGATGCTGCAAGTGTGCTGCCGACCATAGAAGTATTAAGGATAAGGGATAAGGAAGGGATGGGGTAATGGTCTCCGACATCCCTTACTCACTCACCGAAACACAACAGCACATATGCTGTTATTTCACGGTGATTTTCTAAAGGAGGTGGTTACTGTCACCAGACGGGCTGCCAAAATGACCGCGAAACGCAGTGTGCCCTGATACTACTTAAAGTATCAGTAATAAGTATCAGTATCAGTATAAGTACTTATGTGTAAGAAGGTATCAACACGCGTGATAAAATTTCATGGCGACTTCTGTAAGAGTGCATGCCTGATGGGATGCCTACTGTAGAATGCAGTGAACCCTGCACACTTTACTAGAATTGTGAACTTTTAGTGTGTTGGTTCGTTAGCAGAGTTGTCAAGAGTAAATTAAATCACACGTGTTTGTTTAATTTTGTTATCCAAAAGTGAAGCAAGAAGCGCTGCGTCGCTCGCGGGCCGCTCAGTCCTGCTCCGGGGCGTCATTCAAACACCACAAGTGTTCACAATGTAACTAGTTCCGCAGGTGGCGACTCCATCTCAATAGCGCTGATTGCTTTTCCATTCAACACGACTGTACCTTACATGGACAACCTGTTTTCATTCCAATTGAAGTTTGAGCCTTGATTCAACATGATTCATGCCTACCCTACTTATAAATTTATGTGACAACCATTACGAGTGTGTAAAGGTGTCATCAACAATAAAATTAAGCTAAATTTACTTACAATAACTCATTTTACTATTTGGAAATGTAAAATAATAATTTCATAATATTCTTTTATATTTTCGGTATATATGAGAAAACTAGAAACAACATAGCGAGTAACGCTTGTGACGTCACATGGATATTAAGAAACTTTTTTTAAAGTAATACAGATCTAATAAGTTTTGACTAAGTTTTGACTAGGTCGTATTAGGTTTAAAAATTTAAGATCATAAACGATCTTATTAAATTCTAAATGTATATACAAAGTATAACAGTTTTTTGTTATAAGTTTACGCACTTTATATAAAAAAAACAATGTTTAAAAAATTTTGGTCTATGTTGTAGCAGCTAATCTCCAAAACTGCTGGACCAATTTAAGCGGGACTTCCACTGAGCGTTGTCGTGTTTCGGTGAGTGAGTTAGGGATGCCAGAGGTCATACCCGATCCCTTCCTTACCATAAGGCCTTATGCCTTTACTTAAAAAACAGCCCTACGAGTTTTGTAATAGCGGCCGAATACACATTTATAGCTTAATAATAAAAGCATTAAAAATCTATCGAGCACATGCCACGAAGAGTCATAATAGTAGTTTAGGCCACACACGATACGTATTTCATATATAGTTCTTGACGTGAATTTGCTTTAAATTTGTTTGTCTCCGAAACCGTTAGTGTCTGTCTATTTCTCCGCTAACTACTTCTAAACCACCCAACGGATTTTAATCCTGTTTTCATTTATGGAAAAAGGGTTAAACGAGGAAGATTTGTGTATATAAAAAAATGCACCCTGGGCAAAGATGGGTGCGGGTCGCTAGATAATGAATTATAAACACAACTCCTTCGAGTTATTGAACCACATAAATTCTCCACAAAGAACGCCTATAATTAGAATGTAAAGGTTGAAACTTTCTATCTTCCTACGTATCCTTCGTGTATCACTTTCAATTCTATTAAAAAGTTACAGAGAGCCGAGTTCATTATTGTGATTACCGCTATTGTTTGTGAATCATAAAACAATGATTATTGAAAATCATTATGAAGATGTTACTCGATGATCGATGTATAATAAACAAACGATAAAATCACGGTTGAACAAGCAAATATAATGGCCTTAATGATATTGGAGACAATGGAGTTCTGCAGGCGCAGCGTCGGTACGGGCGCACGCACTTACGCATAACCACTTGACTTGAAGCGCTCTGGTGAACTTTACTCTTTCGCTCTTTGTCCACCCCAACGGTGACGTCATAGTACGCCATTTATCTAAAGCAGTTGTCCCACCACCGGCGTGCAAGCGACTAACTATCGATTATTTTCTCGCTCAAGATACGTGCTGTTATTTCACGGTGGTCTTCAGCAAGTGGGTGGTTAATGCCACCAGATGGGCTGCCAAATTTACGACCACTAATTAAACTACTTAATTTATACTTATAAAATCGTTTGTTCTGACTGACTATCAACGCACAGCCAAAACTAAGTCTCGAAAGCTAAAATTTGGAACATAGTTTTATGTTATAACATTAAGCATCCGTTAAGAAAGACTTTTGAAAATTTCAACTAGGTACAAAGCCATGGGCGTGTTCGATATTGTTTTCAGCACTTTTGGCATTGCTTGTGTTAATAGGCGACGGTAGCCGTTAGCCTGTCTGTCGATCTTAACATTAAAAAAAAAATTGTAGGTATAGATAAGCTTTACAATCTAAGTAAGTGTGTTATGAAAGAATATTCGACAAATGTTGACGTAATAAAAATAACGTTACTTCGAATTATTGCATTATATGACATAGGACACCAGGAATTCAATGTTGCGCAATATGAATTTTAGTGTATTCAGCAAGTATAATAAAGCCCTGATTCGTAATAAATCAAATAGGTCAATGTCAAGTGCGCACTTATTGTAATATTTATATAATAATAATAAAAAATTACGTAGTAGCATTATTTTGTAACATTACCCAACATTTCCGTTTACATAATGTTATTGATGTTATGCTAACAATAACAAAACAAAAACAAGCGTAGTAATTACACAATTACTTAAAATTCAAATTATTACGCTTGAGATCTCATTTCGTTGGACACTTAGTCCTTATTCTTGTTTAAAATCTATTTGTAATTGTTCTCTCGGTTTGACAATCATGCTGATAAAGCAATCATTCTTTAAAATGAGAAACGTGCTTTATTTTTCAATATTTAATTCTTCAATATTAATCACATCAGTGACATACAAGAAGTGAGGAAGGAAGTGAAGAAGTGAGGGAAAAGGAAGAAGTGAAGTTCTTCCATCGGACATTCAGACGTACGGCTGGTTACCATCACCATCTTTTCGAAATCCCTCTTTTTCGAACCAAGCGCTTTAAAACATCTTTTATAACCTTGGCAAGGTTTGGAACTCTCTGTAGGCGTCTGTGATTCCGAGCTCATATAACCCAAATCTTTTCAAAGTTCGAGTGAATAGGTATCTTCTGGGTGAGCTCGCTCCATAAAGCTAAAAATTACTGTAGCTTATTACTTCTATGGCTCGCTCCATCATAGGCCTCATCTTCGCTACACGGCTGGATGCTGCCCAAGAGCAAACCCATCACTATTATTTTTTTTTTAAAAAGTTCAAAGTTTCGCTAAGTAATAGGTAAAATCGTCATTACCTTTATTGTAACAGTTTTGAGACTTTTTTTCTTTTTTATATTATAGAGCAATTACCGTTCGGTATTGTGTTGACATTTAATGGGTGGTGGGCATTTATCGTCAACTAAAAGTTGGAGTCCTCGTCAAATCACGAATTTAAGTTCAAGACACGTCAGAGTGATTTACCTTTGTTCGGCACTTAAAACCTCGAAGGGCCATTAAACCGAACGGATATTTCGTCCGAGACGATGATAGCCCGTAAAAGTTTCGCAAGAGTCGGTCGTAACCCATTTCGGTCATAACTCGGCATCACACAAAACTTTTACGTCGGAGAAAACCAGGGTGACGGAGCACCGCCGAAAACAACAATGAGGTACTGTTACCATAATGACACTTTATGAGCACAAAGATCAGGTCGCAGTCGAACACGACACGGCCGCGGTCGCGAAGCACGAATGCGGTTCGCATTGTTTCCGCATTATGCCTTCGAGTGACAAAAGCCGGGCGTTGCATCCAACTACCGCCGATTCTTAGAAAGGATTCAGATATTGTTAACTCTTTCACTTCCTCTTCCCCATAACGTGACGTGACGTTCGACACGTGCCAATATTATTCATTGTGCTTTGTTTCCTTCTCTTAATTCATAAGAAAAATCAATACTTATTTATATGCGATACATTTTCTTAATAGGTACTTAGTAGCTGTGCCCTCGACTTCGTACGAGTTGAAAAATGAAATTACATAATGAGTTATAACGCCTGTTATAATTCCGTTAAAATCCGATGGGGGCGTCGAATTTTTTATAATGTTAGACGATTCCTCGGGAACCTAACGCTTCCAGGACAAAAAGTACCCTATAAATAATACAGGTAATAAAGAAGCTATTTGTGTGCTAAATTTCCTAAATAACGCAACGTTACAAATATGCAAACATATACACTATCGCATTTATATTATTAGGATTACGATATTGAGATCCAAAATCAAATCGCCTCAGTATCGTATAAAGCAAATTATCGCTATATATATTTGTTTTTTTATTTTTTATTTATTTAGTATGGCGGCAGTAACCACCCTTACAGAAGACGACCGTGAACACCTCTTGTGTTTGGTTAGGTGAGTAAAGGATGCCGAAACCATTTCCCTATACCTTACTTTATCCCTTATTCTTAAACCTACTATGGTCGCCAGCGCACTTGCAGCGCCTATTGGCGTTGCGATAGCCACCTAACATCAAGTGGACATTCAGATAGTTATTAAAATATTTTGACGACACGTTTGGTCTAGCGGCTAGTAACCCTAGCTGTTAACCAAACGGTCGCAGGTTCGAATCCCGCTAGGGGCAAATGTTTATGTGTTAACATTTTACCTTTGTACCTGAGTCATGGATGTTTTGTATCTATAATATGTACCTATGTATATACAAAAAAAAGTAATCTATGTAGTATATCAACTGTCTGGTATACATAATACAAGCATTTATTAGTTACTTAATGTGGAACTAGATGGTGCTGTGTGGAATGTGTGAAGATATTTATTTATTTATTTATTTATTTATTTATTTATTTATTTATTTATTTATTTATTTATTTACATAATATGCATGTCATTGAAAAAAATTCAGGGACATATTATTGAAAGTTCAATATGAACATTTATGACTATACTTACTTAATGACAGTTTATATTTGTACATTTATAAAAAAAAAGTTTAAAAATATATATTTATAAAATGATTCTTTGAATACATAATATCCTATGCACTTGACTATATGAAATTTAAAAAAAAAATAAGAAATTTTCTTTTTATTACGCATCCGAAAAGTATGCAAACGCAATCGTGTACCGGCAACCCAGCTCACGTCTGTATTTTATGTTCGGTAAAATGAAGTTGTAAATAAATGCTTACACAGCCACAAAATTGGTCAATTTTTATTTACTCCTCAAGACGCGTCAACTGTAATAGCGTAAGTTAAGACATGCACTTTCTTTTCACTACATCCAAATTTAAACAGTTAATTCAGAAGAGATCATCTCGGTGGAATCCCTCTTTTTTTAATTTGCGATTTCTTTGCGCAAATATTATGAAATTTGGTTCTCGCAGTCGAATTATAAGCATATAGAAATAAACTTTTTTGTTATTTTGTTATTACCCAATACTACTGTGATTCATTAACATTGTGAGTCCTTTATTAACCTTTACTCGTTTAAGTTGTAGTATATTTTATTTGTTCTGCTAATAGCTCGTTTTATAATTATGATGATGCCATCATAATTATAAAGACCTGCAATTATCTTTTATTTACACTTTTATTAATTGATTGTCAGCTGTTTTTTGTCGGTCAACTAAATAAGTAAGCATGATAAACATGCGGGATTCTAGATTTCTAGATCTACTACAATAGATAGCATAATGTACGGTTAAGATGATATTGGTAGACCCCGGAGAAGGATAGGTATTAGATAACTTTTAACTAATCACAAGTTGAGGGTAAAGTTAGTAAATATAACTTTTTATATATTACTAGCGACCCAACCCCGGCTTCGCAGGGATGCAATTTTTCTGCATATTATATACACAAACAATCCTCGCTTATCGCTCTTTCTGTTAGTGAAAACCGCATCGAATTCTCCGATGTATGGTTTAAACGGACAGCGATTACATATATATTTTTTTGTAATATTTATAGATAATCTTTATCTTTACTTAGTATAATTTGAAGTATGGTAATAGTCTGTATGGCAGCTAACTCCTCCTAAACCGCGCAACGGATTTTGATGCGATTTTCACCATCAGTTAGATAATGTTTCACGGAATTTTATAATAAAACCTAATTAAGTATTTTCCTGATTAAGTAAGGAACCTAATTAAGTAAGGAGCGGGTCGCTAGTATAATATATTTTTTATATTATTCCATTCAAATTTTTTCATGCGCCCTCGTCTTAGTGAAATGTTGCAATGTCAAAGGCCAACAGATAAGTTTACTCCCAATAAAAAATTTAGATTAATTTAGTATTATATGAATTAGTAGGTCTTTCTATGAGAGAGTATGAGTAAGTATGAGAAAAATGTAATAAATATTATACAAACCGCAATGTATGTTTATCAGTTACGTTGGCGTAGCTAGTACAACGATGCAAGACCACATAGTCAGCTCTCTATGGGCGGTCGGCATTATGACGTGTATCAACATTAACCTTAGCTAAGGACCACAGTCGCCGCTTCACCGTTCACGCACGCGATCTCTTAACAAAATGATCTTGTTAAGATTTACTACAACGACGTTGAACACTAGACCGCAGAGCGAGTACTCGGAGTTGAACAAAGAAATCGGTAGTGACCCTCGCCACCTAATCGAACATATAATAAGGCATTCACTGCATCGAATCTAATCTATACATTATAACAAGATCGTATAAAAAAAATCTCATAAACGGCTTAACCGATTTGAATGCGGTTTTCACTGATGTATTGATGATTAACTGGATTAAACTAAGTATAGAATACTTTTTATCCTGGAAAAATGTTAGGTGCGTTTGGTTTAGCAAAAAATAAACTTCAGCGCGTACGAAGTTGCGGGAACCAGATTGTTAAACATAATAAGGCATCGCCTTGATAAAGAAAAAGAAAATATGTGAGTAATAACTCACATATTTTCTTATATTATAACTAACGTATTTTCTTATATTATAGCGTTATATTTAACGCCTAACTTTTTTATCGCTGTGAAAACGGTTGCGTCCAATTTTTTATATATAGGTATATTTATTTAGACGATCCTCGGAAACCTAGCATTTTTCAGGATAAACCAAATTTCATCCAAACCCGTTATGGATATTTGTTACCGAAAGAGTAACAAACATCCATACAACGTTTATGGCATGAGACAATATTATCTTTGCAAAGAAAACGTGTAAATAAAATTATATATTGAAGACAAAGCCATATAGCATTCTCCGTGGTGTTGCACATTGTTAACTGCCAATCTTCAAGTGGACCTTGTTGGCGCGGGACCACGGGTTTTTAGTATAAAAATTAAGTATAGGCACTAAAATTGCCTATATTATAATACGCGCATAAATCAAGTAATAATGATAGACGGTTCGGCTCGCGCGCAGCCAGGTGCTACAATCTCGGCAGTTGTCGCCGCACACGCGCACCCTCACTGCGCTTTTAATAAATTTCAATACACATAAAAAGGATCTATGAAAGGATGGCGACGCCATACGAACCGGTGTTCGGGTGCAACTATGCAACTCAGCTCTCTGGCGCAGATCGCTCGCCCTCCGCGAACAAAACACCGTTTGTTGGGTGTGCAAACAAGTTTTGATTAAATGAAAAGGTGTCCCGGAACGGGTGTGTCCGCTCTAAGTAATTACATTATATATATTTTGATGGCTGTCTATGACTAAATATTTTAATATTCATTGGCACACAGCCGTTCATTGTGCTCGAAGTTTCTCTCAATCGAGTAGGTTAAATCTTTTCAAAGTTCGAGTTAATAGGCATCTTCTGGGTGAGCTCGCTCCACCATAGGTCTCATCCTTGCTACTGCTGGTTGTTGGCCAAGAGCAGGGATACAGTTCGGTGCTGTAGCTACACATCTATTATCTACATCCAAATTTTATTTACACCATTCGATAGCAACAGGATCAAAGTTTTTTTTGGTATAGGTATATTGTATATTCGAATCGGCTCATGGAAAAAATGACTCGTACGCATATTCACTTAAAACACACGGGCCGTCCACAACACAGCCACATCCCATTTTTGTTAGTACGAGTAGGTTTGTAAGCAATAGGTACTTAAAGTAAGTTATTAAAAGTTTCCTCCTATACCTACGTAAAGTTTACAAATTGCCTTTTTTTTTGAAAGGTGTATAAAAAGTTTAAAACGTAAAGCGACCTCAAAGTTATTGTTAAGAATGAAAACAAAATGTACACATGTGTAAGTATGCAGATGATGACCTTTGAAATATGTTTAAATATATAGAGAAAATAGTATGAAAAAATGCACCGTTACCCGTCACTAGCGATTGTGTCAAATCCCAGTTTAAACGATCAACTTGTTCGGTCGAGCTTTGGCGCATCGATGCAGCTGCCTTGCCCTCACAGCGACCCCAGGTCTTCGGTCCCCTTCATACTATAAATAGGTAGGTATTCTCCCGTTGTTCACGGATGCAAAAAAATCACTGTAACGGTAAAATTAAGAAAAAAAAATCTCAAATGTGGGAAACGAATGGTACACGTTTCCCTGGACTTATAAATAATAATAGTTTAAAAATAGTTCCTTACCTCTATGTAACTAAATATGGTAAGTTTTATTTGTAACTCATGTTATGTATTAGACATATTAAGTAGGTACAAATTAAACTTTAATAATATTTTCAACTGTTAATACATTCTTCTAGAAAAAAACTGTTTGTTTGTATATATTACAAAGAGAGAATATTGTGAGTGTCGCATAATATATACATCGCGTCATTGTTTACATTATGCGACAAACACAGGTACCTAATTTTTGTACGATTTAAAGGTTACTTGATGAATAAAACTTGGATTTATACCTTTCCATATATAACAGTGATGAAAATTGTTCGTTGACTTCGCATACATAGCCAGTTTTCTTTTTCTTAGCGAAAGAACAGTTCGACACAACAACGATCATTATAATAGTGTTTGTTACATTGGCATTATCTCAGAAACGATGACGAACTTAATATCGAATCTCTACGGAGCGAATGCCACTTATCTAAGGCCTGTTACAAAAAAAAAATGAGACTAAGAACTGAACTTACTGTTTTAGATATTTGTAAATATAGATAAAATAATACCTCTTTTTAAACAAATAAAAATCCATACACATAAATACTGTCAGTGACATTTGTTGTCATTTTAATTTAGCGATAAAGCTTTGAAATGAAAAATATAGGCTGCAAGAGCAGAAACTGCTACTGAGCTGAGCTGTACACAAAATTACAAACCATTTCCGAGTAAAATACGTTTGCAACGAATTCCGAGTAAAAAAGCCTAATATAGCAAATATTGTTGGTGGAAAAGTAAAAGAAATTATTTTAAAATGACACATTAGTATATCTAGCTGACCCAGTGAACTTCGTACCGCCTGAGAATAAAAACCGTACAACATGTATGAGAAAATGAATTTAATTCACAATTTTTTTTCATCTACTTTCACTTAAGTACTAAAAGGATTGATAAAATAACAAATTAATTACAAATTAACAATAACAAACAAGTGAGCAAGTAATTTTCACGAAGTGATCGTTAGAATGACTCTAAATTTGGAATGAATTTAAAAAAAAAATACTTTCATCACAATATATAGCCACAAACAATTGTCCCATTGTGCGAATGCTAAGTTTTTTTAGTGGTATAAAAATGTAAGAAGGCCGCCAGGGAATGCAAGAGGGGTGAAAGGTGGTCGGTGGCGCAGTGTAGCTGTGACGCACCGGCCGCGCTTGTTATAGCGTGTGCCGAAATCTCAGCTGGTACGGCCGCTTTATACAGGCTGATGTTGTTTTATCATGCGAACTTAGAGGCTAAATAAAACGGAATGAAGTCTAAACTGCAACTCCGTAATGTAAAATCCGTAATATTTATGTTGAGAGCTGTGGATTTTTTAGATAAATAAATAAATAAACTCGGATTTATTTTCCATTTCAGGTGTGGATTATAAAATATGATCGCTTTATTAAAAAGCAAGTAAATATCTTAAGAAACTTGCTCGAACCACACGACTACAATTATAAATTATTACGCTAGTATAATCTTACTATACTAGCACTAATATCTAGGTACCTAACAAGCATTGCACTTTAACATTATTATTCTTACAAATAAACAATAATTATTAAAAATTATACTTTAAGTCACCTGTATAAATTAAAAATAATTAGATTAGTCTCCACATTGAGAAATTGCAAGTGAAAACAACAAGACACCTGTAAGTATATTGTATATTGTTATCTGAGATTTATAACAAAATTTATGGAATTTAATAACAAAAGTGAAACTGGAAAACAATCATAGTTTTCTTTTTGAGTTCCTTTTGACCATTTTATTGGTTTGAATATGTAAGCTGTTAGTTTTACTTATTATTCAAACATAAGTATTAGTCAAACATAAAAGACTTAATTATTAGTTAAATATGAACAGCCTGTATAATTTTAATTCGTCTGTATTAACAATGTTTATAAAAGCGTTGAATGGTTCTGTACGCTTTATATAGAGAATTCTACAGCTATGCCATTATTTAAAATTAACCTACCTGCAAGCTTGCACAGCATGGAATCAAAAAGGTCATATGTACAGATTTTTATTTATAACATCGATCAAAGTTTTAATACAAATGGTTTATGTTTGAGTATTTTCAAATTGAAAACTTAACAGAGTAGAAATAGAGTTCTTTTTAAAAGTCATAACACCAAACAGATGAATGAGCTTATTCCTCACTATATGGTTCCAACGATTGCAGCAAAAGTGTCAGATATAACGTTTTTATTTTAAGGATTCCTGAACAATGAATGGGGGAGACCCTAATCGTTTTGCTTACTATTGAAAAGCATTACGTTACAGCGTACGAGCTATGTGTTTTATATTGGTTGAAATGGCGTTTACGTCCTTCTAGTGTGTGTACAGGTAGCTCAGTGCAGATGTGCGATTCGGGTACAGACATGTGATTCTGCACGAGCAACCAGCTGCTGGCATAGCTGTGCACTGATTCAATGGTACCTACGTAGGGTCAAACTTCACTCGGGGTGTCCCCGTCCCGAATGCCTATGTATAAAAAGGTCACAGAAAAGAATAATAATGTACACCTATATATAAAACAAATATGTTGCAAACTGTCTCTATGACATTCCTATGTTGTGCAATAATAATATGCTGAGTGAGGAACATTAAATTTTCGTATTTCATGGCGATTGAGAAGTTATGGACAATTCTCACTATCTGTGCCTGCAACTTCGTACGCGCTGTAGTTTTTTGAAAGTTCCACAGGAACCTAACATTTTTCTAGCATTAAAAGTATCTTGAATGCTAATCCAGGTGATGAATTATCTGTGTGCCGAATTTCATCCCAATCCATTCAGTCGCGTTTGCGTGATTGAGTAACAAACATCCTAACATACAAACTTTTGCACTTATAATATACTTATATTACTTTTCGTTCGTTTTTTTGAAAATCCTAAAAATTTCTTAATGCATCAAGACCTACCGTTTGTTGTTTGTTTTCTTACTAGCCCTAACATTTTTTCATTCCAACTTAATTGACAGACAGGCCTTTATATCATTGAAACTTATCAATGTCGTTGGACAAATAGCTAATATTGTCATTGATTTTATCTATATCAATCTTTTATTAAATACCTCTTCATCACTTCTTGGAAATACTTATGAGAAAGTTTGATAACTGTCAATAAGAAGATAAGTATTTTGTCATATTGCACATCCGTTAAGATATTTAACTTTCTAATTTTTTATTTATGATGATTTTATTTTATTTATTTTCTTTTTATCTATACACATATTATAAAACAAAGTCGCTGTCTGCCTCTGTTTTGTTTCTCAGCTTATTTATTCTAAACCATTTAACGGATTTTGATACGCTTTTCACTAATGGAAAGAGCGATATCAAAAAAAACGGATCAAAATTGGTTCATCAGTTTGGGAGTTATAATGCCAACGACAGACCCACAGATACACAAGTCAAACTTATAACACCCGTTTTTCACGTCGGTTGTAAAAGCAGATAAAAGTAGATATGAATCCATAATAAATATTTTCAGTCTCTGATTTTCCTTGGGCTATTAAATTTTCGTGCAAATCTTTGAAGAGTTGTTTATGTATTTAAGTTTCCATAAACCTCACACTTTTACTACAGAAATGAGCTATTTAAGTTTAAAGTTAAGAATTCTTTTATGTACCTACTTAAAAAAATAAACCTTACTTTTCAGCTACATACATTGAATGTGAATAGTTAAAATATGTGAATAGATTATTATCCGCGACGCGCTTTAATAAAATGTATGTAATGTACGATAATAATATATGTATATGTATGCGCGGTATTAACCGGCAATTGTGTGACATTGAGAGCAGAGTGGCATATCGTTCACCACCTGCCTATGGCGCCCCTGTCCATCGCTATTTCCGCCATAGCGCACGTCCCCCAAGCTCGTGCCGCGACCGTTAACGCACGCGCCCCGGCCCCCGCGACATACCACCTGGTTGACGCAGCCGTGCTACCCTTACCCCGCTAGCTACCCTTACCCCGCTACATACTCGTAACAACCGCCTAGCCATCATTTATATTCCGTCTACAACACTCGATAACACCATAATGTGAAGGTTACATCACATTTTAATCAAATGACAAATATAATTTTTTGACGTTTTAAATTTGATTCCATACTCAGAGGCAGATGACGTACTTCCTGGCTCAAAATTCTCCGCGAATGGTATGGCCAAAATACCAGATCGCTGTTTAGAGCCGCCGACTCGAACGAAGGTGATAATATATAGGTTAGCCATGATATAATTACCGACCGCCGATACTTAATGTAGCTTAAGTATGTAGCTTGGAGCTGCTCATTTAGTTTACTAAGTGCAAGTAAACAAGTAATATTAAAATCGCTTAATAAGTAGGTACCTACAATAGCCGTCGAATGAAAACTAATTCCTAGAAGTAAGGTAATGTTTCTACATCAGAAAATTGTAGACACTAGAAATGTAACAAATAATAGCGTTTTTTTTTTTTAAATTTGTTTTCCAATATTCTCGCTTTGCGGCAGTTTTTTTCGCTGTGACATCTTCTATAGAAAATTGGCTATGATTTTAATGTTACTTTCGCTTAGCAAATAAGTTTCCACTCTATGAGATTATATCATGCACGACTCGTAAAAAAAGCTTCTAATAAATTTTATTTAATTTCTTTTTTTTTTCAATCTATTACCTACAAGCTGTTGCACCCGACCTCGTCCGCGTAACTTTATAAAATATAAACTATGTCATTCGCTGATAATGTAGCTTTCTAAATACTTTACAGATGAAAGAAATTTTAAAATCGGCCCATCAGTTTTAGAGTACATTCATTACAAACATACAAAAACACAAATCTTCTCTCTTTATAATATCTAACTATTAACTTAGTATAGATTATAAAATAAGGTCACCATCCACCTTTGTCCATTTCTCTACTTATTTCTTTCAAACCGTTCAATGAATTTTGATACGATTTTCATTTATGGAAAAAGCTGTACACGAGGAAAGGTTGTGTGTATATAAAATTGCATGCGAGCGAAGCCGGGGCGGGTCACCAGTGAAAAAATAAAAGAGTATTAATTGCTAATTTAAAGCCTCTATTTAAATCCTGGCTTTATTAGTTTTGAACAACCTTATCAAACCCTGCATGATATTTGACGACGTTGACTTTAATATATTGTTCGTAAGTTGTGTTGTGTCACTATCAAAATTCCGTAGTCGAGCGACAACATTAAGACTTGGGTACAAATAATTTAATCATCTCCATACAGCATATCATTATTATTATTATTATTAGTTAATAATATGTAGTCATTATCGGAAATATGCTAGTTATTAGAATGAACATTATAATAATTAGATATTTGTTTACCGTGACAACGACCACCAGACCTACAGATTTGTTTGCATTTCCCAAGCGTAATTTAGATAAAGCATAGCATTTAAAAATTAATTTAAAAATTGATTGCATAGTTTAAACATTACATGCTAATGCTAATGAGGTATATTCTATATGGGAAATATTAATACGAATACTTATATACTTAGTATATGAAAATAATACTATCCCATAAATTTTAGATTTTGTGCATACCTACTGTAAGTTATAATCGTCCGCATGATTGCGAAATATACTTATCTTAATAACGCTGATTTGGTATTGTTGACCATCGCGCATTACGATTAGTCACAGTTTGTGCTAAATACAATCGAGCTATTGATGTCCATTTCATGTCGATTCCTTTGACACATAATGCACGCGTTGAGTCATGAGCATGAGGTGAATTTCGCCACGTTCGATGCGAACTCATCATATGATGCAGATGATCAGTGCACGCAAAAGCGCAAACTTATCGCGCACTGTTTAAGCATGTTTACTAGCAGCCCGCCCTCGGCTTCGCAAGGATGCAATTTTTTCCTGTACATTATATACACAAATATATCTTCTATTCAACTTTATTAAAAGAAGTTTCAAAAAGTTTTCAAAAAGTAGATAAGATAGTATACTCTTTGTTGATTGATATATGTCGACTTTTTTTAACTTTAAAAGGAAATTGTTGTCTTGGCTAGTATAAATTTATGTAGTTGAATGAAATAATATTTTAGAGAGAATACACCAGTAATGTTCTTAATAAAATATCTTTGGAAATATGCTTACCCTTATACCTGTATCAGTGTAAAGAAATATTTCTACATATTTTTTAATAAAATAACAAATAACAAAAATTATAATGGCAAATGGTATTAAAATTTTATTGTAAGTTTAAAGCCTAATACACAGAGTGGCCTAATTATTTATATCGCTACCTTGAGATATATGGAATACAATAACACATCTTTTTAATAGAAATATAAGCTCAACTGTCATTGGAAGTGAAAAGATATTGTCAAAAGATTTCTCTTGCCGATATTGAAGAAGGTGTTGGTTACCAGCCAGTAGTTGTAAGTTCACAATGGTGCGATTCTGTGGGAATATCGAAATTAACCGCGGAACTGCCTGACCTGTGTGAATAATCCTTGGACACATGAAAAGAGCTAAAGCAATAATGAACCTATGGACGTTATATTTCCGCATACGCAGGGGTTGTATCTCGTTTCGTACAATACAAAATGCAAGTTCTTTTGTTAATTCGCGATAGCCCGAACGGGTTCCCAAGCTTCCCGGTCGCATTGAGTTCTATTATTATTACTACTCGTAACAGCATAATAAAATAATCCGTTACAAAAATTGGTTTCAATTTAGTATCTATTTAATTGCAATAAGGAATAAAATCATAAACAGGATCTATTAAACATTTTATTACATTCTTCCATTGTTCGTGTTGTGCGATTAATTTAATTTAATCACACTTTCTTGTATTTTTTCTACCCCTATCCTTCCTATCATTTCCTTATCCCTTATATATAATTCTACTATGGTCGGCAGTGCACGTGGAGCATCTGTGGCGTTGCATGTGTTAGGTATTATAGGCGACGGTAGCCATCAAGTGCACAGTCGGCATGTCTGTAGACTTTAAGAATAAACAAACTTTTTGTTCTTTAAGAGCATAAGCACTTAAGAGTAAAAACTTTACTACTTGTTAATAACTTATGTCAAAATATCTACTAAGTATATTAAATTCGCATATAATAATACAATTAAGTCAATTTTCATACATTTTTTATATCTTTCACCTTTTCATAGTAGTCATAAATGCCACATTTTTTGGTATTACAGAAGCCCCCTGCAGTTCTTTGTTAAATTTATAGTAATAGGCGACTTCACCTACAATAGGTACATTATAATTATTTGTAAAAACAATAAAGCAATGTTTACGTATGAGAAGGTGACCTATCTTTATATTATAGTAATGTTTGCTAAAAATGGAAGTTGTAACCATTCCAGGAAAGAGAACAAGGTCAAACGATACAACAATGACATTAAAACAATTAAGGTACCATATCGGTGTGTCATCATAGTTTCATATAACATGCTATTTATGATTAGCTAGGTCAATTTTTTTTATTAGGATTGAGGTCGTGTTACTATATTGGAAGAATTGTATTTGTTTATCTTAGACCATGTGATAATATTTATAGAACATTGATTTTTATAGTAGGTAAGATTGGAAGGCAATCTGACGATCCATCAGGGATACTGCATTTGCGCTGCTATCCCACCAAGAATTTATTCACCTACACTGAAAGAGGGATGTTGTAGCAAAATGGAAACACCTCGGCTGATAGTTTGTTATAGGTACATATTCTATGAACCTTACTTTGTTGCCTACTATGAATTTCTCATTTAGGGCGCGCATGTCAGCAATAATATTCCGGAGAATTCTTTTATATGAAACTAGCTGACCCGACAGTCGACAATTTCATATTAAAATGCCATCCAAATTTCAGACTTTTCTATAAACTTTCTTTTATACAAACCTTTGTCGTGACAATTTACGAACACAACAAATCCGTCATACACGTATACAATTGATTTTTATTTATATAAAATATAGATAGATAATAAGAATAACTCAATAATATTTTATTTTACAACAACTATACACACGATTATGGAATGTGTTAATTTTATTATTTTTTCTATATTGTTATTTTAATTTGTGTTTGTGTCCCAAATATTAATAAAGAAATGTATCACATTATGAAGCTGGTCATATCACAGTATAGATTGAAATCAACTTTTAAAGTTAAGATGTAAGGTCTACGAAGGTGGTCATGTCATATCGCACGGAGCTGAAAGCGCGATGCGGTCGAGCCGGGTGCGGAGGCGCAGGTGCCTCTCTGCCGCCCCGCACCGCACCGTACCGCGCCGCGCCGCTATTGGCCGACATCCCGGCCGCGCCACCGATTGGGCACGGCGCACGTGCGCAGCCTACCCGCCGCCACCTGGCCGCCGTTCACGGGGAGCCCATATAAGCGGCAGCCTTCCCTCGCCGCGCCACTTCCATTTCCGAACGCCGAACCGTAAGCACGTCCGTTGCGTTCCCAACGCGACACCGCTCTTCGACTCCGACGCATCTCGTGTTATGTTTGGACTGTTTTCTCAGTTTGTGAATTTGTGATAACGAACGAACCTATTTTTTAAAAACTTTGTTATAAAGTGTGTGTGAAGAAAGTGCAAAATGCTTGTGGAGGATACGCAAATTTCTCGATCGTCGATGACTAAAAAGTATGCGCACTGTCCGCTTAAGAAGAGGCCGGTGTTGGTGCGGGAGGAGCGACCGGCTACACCGCCCACAACTCCGCCGCATCCCGCCCACTTAGCCACGCGACTTTTTTACGATTATCATTGTAAGTTGTGTTCTTGTGCACGTATTTTTTGTTGACAATAAAACATAATCGCTTAGACATTCATTTAACTGTTCCTATTGATTGTATTATAGCTTACAATTCAACAACCAAAAAATTCTTACAATTAATAAAAAATTATAAAATTATAGCTATCAACAATTATTATTACCATTTTGATAACAATACATAACTGGTAGCTAATTTTTTTAGTAATTAACATAAATTAAGTAATTGTTAATTCGTCTACAGGTAACACTGAAAATGAAGAACCCGAAAATCTTAGCACAAAACCAGAAGATTTGTCTAAAACTGGTAATTACCCGAACAAGGCATCTTCACCGGTAGCAGCGACGTCCATTAAAGCGGAGCCCCGTGAATGGCCTCATCAGCAATTGGAGTATTTGGCCGCGTGTCGGGCTAGGCTCGAAACTGCGCCTGCAGAGCTTGCCCGTCCTACGCCTCAGTATGCATATTTACCATCCATCTACGCACCGTACCCGATAGAAGAGTATTACCCAGCGGCACCTGCGCTGTCACCAACTGCTCACCCTCAGTTGTATTCTCGCTACTCGCCGGCCTCACCACCATCATCTTGTTCACCGCCTCCCTGCCCAGAAGACCTACGCTCCCCAGGTTCCGTCTCATCAGACTCCGGTGTCTCAGTATCGGCACCGCGCCGTCCACGTTACCAATGTCCAGACTGTGCCAAATCCTACTCCACTTACTCAGGACTCTCCAAACATCAACAATACCACTGCGCAGCGGCGGAAGGCAGCCTCGCGAGAAAATCCTTTAGCTGCAAATACTGTGCTAAAGTGTACACTTCCTTAGGAGCATTGAAAATGCATATCCGCACTCATACGTTACCCTGCAAGTGTCACTTGTGCGGCAAGGCATTTTCGCGACCGTGGCTCCTACAAGGCCACATTCGCACGCACACTGGAGAAAAGCCGTTCTCGTGTCATCACTGTCACCGCGCATTCGCTGACAGATCAAATCTGCGCGCTCATCTCCAAACACATTCAGATGTGAAGAAATACTCATGTTCCGGATGCGGGAAAACCTTCTCGCGTATGTCACTTCTGAGCAAACACTTGGAAGGCGGTTGCGGCTCTCCGGGTTTGGCCGGAGGTTACGAGTATCGCGCAGAACCTCATCCGCAATCGCACACGCACCAAACTCTCCCTCCGTCAGCACCCGTTCATGCTTACTGATATAAGACTGATCAGCCTCGATCTCTTTCATAGCTATAGTCTGACCGTTCCCCAATAGATTTTCTATTTTTAACTTAAATTATTTCTTGTAAATTACTTTAGTGTGTGTAAAGTTAAGTTGTAAATAAGTGTAGCCGTTAAGTTATCTATGTGGACCAATGTAAAATTTCATAAATTTATTATGTAGTTAGTAATTATTACTCGTAAGTATAATGTGTAGCCGCGCGCAGCGGTCTTGCTAGTCATGTGGCATTTGCCGAGTGTCATACACTTGTTCATTATTCTTGTCCTAAGCCATGTACAGAGTGCCTTAATGATAGATTTTATTAATATATTCAATTGAAATTATGACATTATATAGGTACTACTAATTTCATTGTAAAGAAGTACACTATTGAAGAGAGGCTATAAATTTATGTGGCCGTTTTGCCTTTTATGTTCCTTTCTGTTACCTCGACGCAGAAAATAAAACAATATGAGAATTTAAACAGTTTTTTGTTTATTGAACCTTGAGCGAAGAAGAAGCGAGAAAGTGGAAATTGGTTATTTAAGGAACTTTTTTCGTACAAAATATCTTTTTGATTTATTTTTTCAAAAAAAAAAATGTTACAAAAAAGTTTCAATTTTTTGTTTTTCAACTTAGTCTTGTAAAAATTTATAATATGTATAATAAGTTATAATTATGTAGAAGATAAAATTATCGTTTAAACTGAGACATTAGTGCAATCTAGTATCCTGTCCGATATCTATAAAACGGATAAATATATCTTTTCTGAGATTATCAATGGTCGACTTGTGTTGTTGAATAGTTAAATATCGATGTTTATAGAATAACTAGCTGACCCGGCAAACGTTGTTTTGCCAAAAAAATAAAAAAAATTTTTTTGGGATGGACACCCCTTATCACTTAGAGGTTTGAAAAATAGATAGTAGGCGATTCTCAGACTTACTGAATATGCATAAAAAATTTCATAAGAATCGGTCAAGCCGTTTCGGAGGAGTTTGGGAACGAATATCGTGATACGAGAATTTTATATATTAGATAAATACCTGCCAATGTAGACGTTAAATTAATTTTCAAAAATTTCATAATTTTAATATAATAAAAACTTTATGTTTTTACCTATTTAAATCATCTTATAACAATACAACTGTAATATTACTGAATATAAGTATTAAAAAAAAAAAATAGGATATGCCAATAGAATTAGCCTCCACATACAAAGAAATTTTGAAAATCCGCTCTACTTTCTCTTTATCTTACAAACACATGCCTCAGCTTCATCATCCTCTGACCTTAATCATTTATTTAATATTTAATTAAATAAATGATTGAGGCTTCATTATAGCATAAATTTTAATAAGTAGATAGGTATATCACATAATATGTGTAATGCCGCATCATAATACGGCACCGCTAACAAAACCGATAAAAGGGCATACTATAATATATTTATGCATCAATGAAGCTCTCTCTTTCTCGTACCTCACAATTGAAACATACTTACTTCATTCACTTACCTTCTATAAACTAAGTGATAACTTTAATCATCTGTTACAAAGTAAGTCACTCGTGATTATATTTACCACTGCATTACATTTCGTGTCTGATCATATATAGTTATATAATTATTATTAACTATATATGATCATATGACATTTAAGTATTGTGTGCAAACGCCGATTCCTTGTTTCATTACCGCGACAGACGTCGCTAAATTGCTCATTGTTTCTCCAAATTTGGGACCTAAATGGCAAAATCCGACTAGAATAGCACTTTTACTTACATTTAAAATGTCTTTTATATAAGTTGTTATGTATTGTGAATATAATGTGAATATGTTGTCTCGCGAGATATTTTTCTTTGAAGAGTTCAGTGAAAAATGCATTTGTTCAAAGTAGCAGACATTGTTAGCTGTATGACCACTGTGTTAGGTAGATCTCTATAATTAAATGTCGATATTGAAGTGTACTTTTTGAAAAACTCAACAATTCTTCTACCATGACGGATACGAAAGTTGACTGCATAACAATTTTATAGTCTATTGTAATATTTTAAAATTTTAAAAAAACAATTTTTTTTTTTTTTCTTAATTATGTTTGATAGTAGGCTGACCGTCCACTTGATGGTAGGAATCTACAGAAAAAAATTGTATTATAACTATTATAACTGAACTGAGTCTACCTCAGTTATAATGGAAATCTTTGGTCTACCCGTCATAAGTAACTCCAGCAGACCACAAGGGTTGCAAGTGTGCTCCTTGCCGATAAAAGATAAGAGGGATATTTCATCGTGGTACTCGTATGCTGTAAGGAGGTGGTTACTTTCGCCAGGCTAGCTGTCCAATTTATAACAGCGGATTTAATGGTAAAAATAATATACGTACCTAAATATTATACTAATTAAAATCAAGTGTGATAAAAAGTTACCTGAACCATTTTTAAAGTGATTGTTTTGTTGTCGTGTTAATGAACCGAAAAGCTTTTGCTTGCGCCATCTGTTGATTATATCCGGAATCAAAGTATTGTTAAAATTATTTTAATGACTTAAATTTTTTATCCCTTAACCTTAATTATTCTATGGTCGGCAGCGCACTTGCAGCAACTATGGCGTTGCTTGTGTTTAGTCGACGATAGCCACCTACCATCAAGTGGACGGTCTTCCCGTCTGTTGACCTTAACATAAAAAAATTATAACTGTTACACTGATTTCTATGTTCTCTCTTTTTTTTTTCTTTTACAACAATATATTATATTATAATATAATAATAACTAATAATTAATTATTAATATCGCTGTTCACATATGTCTGAAGTTTTTGAATTTTCACTAATTGAAATTACCTACCATAAACGAGGAACATCCATGCGAAAAGGGGACTTGTCGTTTATTCATAAACTCTAAAATGATTTTAGTTACTGATGTAAGAGAAACAATTAGATATTTTCACAATTTAAGTGTTTTAGGAACCGTTAATATGCAATGAAAATGTCCAGTTTGTTAAATAAATAAAACGAAAAAAAGGAGTAGATATCTAGTTGTCATGAAAATGTTAAAATTATCCTGTCGACTAGAACTAGACAGAACAGATAGATTTTCTAACGCGAACAATAACTACGTCAGCAAGAAATATATTGAATAAAGCAACGTCTGTATTATAACATGATGTTATTATTACATTACATCTTATGCGTAAATTATAGTCAATCAATTCATAAAATAATGTAATATCGGTATATTGTTATCGCGTTTAGTAAGAGTTTATGAGTAATAATTTAAGCGGGGCCAGATTGACGGCAAGACAATAGGTTGGTGCACCGGCACAAGACGGATGTGGGTCGGGCACTAGACGTGGTGGGCGCCGCGTTGGACGGTCACCCGGCCACGAGGTCACCTCTTAGGTCTTGCTCCCGACTAGGTAAACCCTTTCATTCCACATTCAAACAGTGGCTTAAGCCACTCATTTAACTCATTTCTTAAATCTTCAAAAATTTTATGTGCGATCTAAAATAAATAAAGGTCTTTAAAATTGTCTTTTTAATAGCTGGTGCCCGCGACTTCGTCAGCGTTGAATTACTTATAGAAGCTTTCCTCGTTAATGCTCTTTCCATTAGTGAAAACCGAATCCGTTGCGTAGCTTAAAAAATCTAAGCGTATTTTATACTATGCAAAATTTCAAGATTGAGGGCAACAATTTCAAGGTAATTTGTTGCAACGTAAGAACTTGTAAGAAACAAGCATATTATTACACCAGCATATAGTCAGAAGTAAGCCTATATTTTATCTGCGACAACGCTCCTGCCATCTATTAAGTAGTTTTGGAACGAAAATGTTACTGCTATGGGATTAGTTATTTTATGATGTTTATTCAAAACTTAGTCTATTCAGATAGACGTCAAGTTTCATCCATTCCGTTTAACGTTTATTGAAAGTTTGTGACTATAAGAAATGTAGTCTCAAACTAAATTTACCAACAAGCGGCCTTCCTCCGACTTCTCACGGATGCAATTTTTTCTGAAACCATTCAACTAGGAATCGCTCTCTACATTAGTAGAAACTGTATCAAAATCGGTGGGTTGGGTGGTTTAGAAGAATTTAGCGGGGAAACAGACAGATATATTTTTTATTAAGTCATCTATTGAGTTGAGAGTGGTCATGTTTTTTGTTTAGCTGTTTTAGCAAAAATTTTAATTCCATTGGAAATAATAGAATATAACTTGAATATAAATGTGCTTAATTCTCTTATAAGAAAATGTATGTCTGTTTCACAGTTCATTCCGCTGCTTTGAACCAAAGTTGTTCATTACGCATTACGCAGTACAAATCTCGTAACTATTGCCCAATATCGGCAGGTAGATAACGCAGTACCTACCTATTGTTGTTGTACTCTAAATTGTATTCCAATAAGTTTTATCTTAATCAAAATGTAAGTAATGTCATTATCATGTCACTACTAGTAAGAAAGTTGTCCAATAAGATAATGGATCAGCACATTTAACCTCTGACCCTGTCAGGTGAGTGCACGACTCTTTGATACTCTGGTACTTTTTGTACATATCGAAATATTTTCAATAATCATGACTTGACAGTTTATTACTGATCTGGTAATAATAATGTATTCATGATATAAGCCATTTTAGCCTTGTTGCCTTGTCTTTGTATAACATATAAATATATAAGGTATATATAAATATATAAAAATATAGACCACGTCAATCTGGTTTAAACGTAAATACCTAACATCAGTCTAAATATATCGGTGTATACCCATCACTAAGAAGAAAAAAATGTAAATATTCGTTGAAAAAAATCTAAAATCTAAGTATCTAATATAATTAATTATTCTAGTATATAAATAAAAATGAATCGCTAAATGTGTTGCTAAGCGCAAAACCTGAGAGCGGATAGACCAATTTGTCTAATTTTTTTAAAGATTCTTTGAAATCTTAGGAAAGTTGGAATTTGAAGAGAAAAATTGGAAAAATTGCCCGGAAAATTGCATCCTTGCCAAGCCGGAGGAGGGTCAATAACAATGTAGTTATAATGATAAGGTAAGATAATATTATATGAAGAACTAATAATAGTTATTTCGCCTTTTTATGTAAATCCAAAGATATAAATCTTTGTGAAAATCATTGTTTCTGGACTCATTTTCCTAAATTTTCCTAAAGTGAAGTGAACGTGAATCCTCTGTTTTGCAAACCTTTACAAAAAAATCGAAACAATAAAATTAAAGCAGCAGGTTCACTTCCTCATAATCATTTTAGTTTAGCTAATTACTTACCTACAATGATTCGGGTCCATTAACAGAGGGAACAGTCTCATCAACCTACACAAATGCCAATTAGAGTTACCCAGTTAGAGCAGCGCAGGCTATGTGTCCGTAGAAGCGTGCGTATGCGATTCGCTGTGTGTGACCACCGTGAGTTGCGCGCACGCGCTACGTCCTCGACACCGAACTAGCGCTACCACCAATGCGGTGCATTCTCATTAATTAATTCTGTACCTATTTGCATCATGATTATCTAATCCTAGATCAAATTGTGTTATGCCGTACCAATTAGAGTTCACACCTAATAGTCTTAATAGAACTTTGAACTTTTCTATTAGTTATAACTGATCGACTTATCGATAACGCCGAACAGTTTCGACAATAATTCGACCTCGTCGTGAAGAACATTGACTATTGTTATATTTAATTATTTTTTTAACACACTGTAATAAGCAAGTAATTTAATGTTAAGGCAATTATGTTTAATAAATGAGAAAATTGGTTCTCAGGCTACGAATAAATAATACTCAGGAACTCAGAACAAATTCTACACAAAAAGTGGTCCTACGTGAAAACAAAACGACGTATAATCAAAATACGAATCAATTAGAAGGTCATTAATACACATGCCTAGTTAAATTCAGAAAGAGAGTAGGGATTGGTTCGCACGCGTGCTGAAATGTCATAGCGGCGTGGATAATGTTATGCTATAAGTGAAAAAGACTAAGTCTAAAGTATTTAAATAGAAGTATCTATGTAATCACTTTATTGCACAAAATTTTAAAAAGAAGAGTAAACTTAACCATTTTTAATATTTTTTGTTTTATAAGCTATTAATTTGATGTTTTTTTTATTTAATAAATATTTTCTTATTAAGATGTGAGGGAATTTTTTCATTATTTTTTTCCCTACTTTTTACTTTTTACCCCCAAAGCTATAAAAAATGACATATTATAACAAAAGTATATAAACTATGTAAAAAATATTGGGAAGAAGTGTAATTCTCCTTGAGAATTTTATTTTGACGCCCTTGCATAGCCTAATTTGCGGTGTAGCTGCCTTCTGCGCATGGGTCCTGGGTTCGATTCCCAACCGGGTAAATATTTGGAGCTTAAATATTCTGTTCTGGGTTGTGTGTCGTGTGTGTGTATGCGTATGTATAATATCTTTGAAAATTTTATCGTTTTAAATATAAATATACATTTTATCAAGAAGAAAAAATAACCTACTGAATAAAGTCAAAAATTGACTGACTTCATTTTGCATAATATTGACCATTCCGATTTAATAGTGTATTTGAACATTTTTGATTATAATTATAATTTAGCGATTACTTACGAGTGAAAAGTGATCCCTGGAATAAATTTAACACACAGATAGTTAATTACATGGATTAACATATAGGATTCTTTTACTATAGCGACTAAAAATAAAAAAATTGGCCACCACTCTAGTCGTGTTTTCTCATGTGCTATATTTTCCATTTTTCAACACAAAGTTGCGAGCGCCAGCTACTTAATAATAGTTTTAAATGTATATTTAAAAATGTGCTTATATGCAATGACACTATGCGAAAACGTAAGTAGGTTGTAGATCCGCTTAGATTTAGGAATGGCGGCGGCAATGGACCAAGTCGAGACGGGACGATAAGCATGATTTGTAACGTCGGGCGCGTCGTATGCGCACACATAAACGTCATCTCAATGCGCACTTTTCAATAAATTATTTATCCCACTCTTGATGTGACATTCTTACAATTTATGAACACCACCTTTATTACATTTAAAATTTTGTTCTTAATTCATTCCAATCATGTCACTTTAATACTCGTAATAGGTAATCATTGTCTTAATAATGTTTTTAATCTGAAAATTTATATTTCTACAAGTAGTGCAATCATTTGATGCTGAAAACAGAGCATTTGATACCATGTAAAACTACCAAATGATTGGACCAAAGGTCAATAAAATTATTGTCCGTTATATCATAATGTAACTTCTTAAGCAGATATAAAAGTTTTTTATATCTTAAAGACTTCATTGGGCGAGTGGTTAAGGTTAACCTTAACGCTCTGTTTTTGGGGTTTCGGGTTCGATCCCGACAGAACCCAGTCTCTTTATAAAATATAGCCTCTGTTACTCGTTGATTATGCAGTATTCTATAGGTGAAAGAATTTTTAAAATCGGTCCAGTAGTTTTTGAGTTTATTCATTACAAACAAAAATACAAATCTTCTCTCTTTATAATATTATTAGATTGTATAACGAGTTACCTTTCTACTAATTCTACTACATAAAAATCTGTTAATTAAATAAATAAGTAAATGAGTTTAATATTCCATGAATTCAAGTATTTTAATATCTTAACCTGACACATACCGTATACAATCACACATGCTGATAATATACAAAATTTCTTATTCGTATACGAATCTTGTAAGTTCCACGTGTTATCTTGTTGGAGAGGCCGAGCTCATTTACAACGTGGCCGAGTAAAACGAACGATAAAATTAGCAAATGTCGCGTGTTTCACTCTCATTACAACATTTATATATGCCTACAAATCACTAGCTAATACTGATAACCTGAACAAGTAATGTACAGTAGGCCACCAAATTGGCTGAATTTAATTGAGCCGTTTGACGTAAAAAGTTTTAATTGTTCAAGAAAGCCTACTAACTTTTTTATATATAGAATACTATACTTACCTACTTGTAATGTTCCTTTTGGACTGGAAATGTTTAGGCAAGCCGTGTAAAGCAAGGTAGTGTTGGAAAAATTCAAAACTACTACTATTACTATATTACTATTGGGAGGGTTAGTTCCTGTACGTCTTGTACATTAAATATTTCTTCAAAAAAACAATTGGTACATATTGTACATACCTAATAATGTTACCGAGGTCAAAAAAATAGTTTTTAGAATTTTTTGTATGTTTTACCGATTTGAATGCGGTTTTCACTGATGTATTGATGATTACTTGGATTAACGTATAGGATACTATTATAAAGAAACTTGAAATTTTAGTCACAAACGAGTTCGTCAAAACAAATTAAGTCGAAAGAGTAAATGAAGGTCATCGTACATCTTGAGTTGGATTAATTATATAGCTCGTCTTTTTTATAATTATGTAATAGATTATTCTATTACATATAAAATATAATATTACATATTGCATATAATATTACATAATATGTCTAGTTAGTTTTAATTGCGGACTTCATACAAACATTCGAGATTCATTAGCCTATAAGTGTCATGAGTGGATTTTAGAAATAGGTCTTCATTGTACTTGCTCGGTGAGAAATATTTTATGTTCATCATATTTTAAGATATTTCCAGGTCTAAAAAAGTCGCGAACGACACTCTCTCTTTTGGACGACTAAAAAGGGAAGAAAAGAAACCGGAGTTTGCAGATATGAGACAACGTTGAACAATAGAACAGAAGGTGCGAATATTGTGGAATCTCTGTCAATAGTAAGTCTCGCGCGGGTTCCAAGACAACGGCGGCGTATGCTTACGCCAGGCGATAAATCGCAAAATCCCGTGCCAATAACTACGAGCATAAGGTTTAGTACGGCGAACGGAGAAGTGCGTGGGCGAACATACGACGAGCTTTACCGACTGCGAAAAGATTTTATTCGCTGGTAGCATTGTATAGTTTGTAGATTCGCGTAAATGGATTTTGATATTTTATTCGCTTAAGCCCCAGTCTATGCCTTTGTAATATATTTCAATTTAAATAAACACATAGCTCGAATCAATAAGCTATGATAAAAAGGAGAAACTTTTACACAATTAAAACAAATACCAAACTTTGAACCGTTGTAACACTTAGTCCTTAATTATTTATAAACTTTTTGATTTTAAATTTAAATTATAATGAATATGTACTGAATATAATAAACAGCAGTGCTTCCTGACACAGGCTTTGTTAGCTTAAAAGAAGCTCCAGCCAATGTATAAATAATGCAAATTTGTGAAATAAATATAATGATTTCACAAATTTGCATATATATGTTATATGATTTATTTTTATTATTTGTTTTATTTATTTATTATTAATGTTACATTTAAATTAACACTGGTGTAAACATAACCTCATTATACAGAACATACTCACCATCACAGAAAAAGACGTCTGGCTTATGCTTCATTAAATTAAATTTTGATTCATCAAATAATCTGTGAATAAGTTATTTTTTGAGTTTTTACGTTTTCATTAAAATATTGTTCATTTAATAAAATAAATTTTGTTTTTTTTTTCTTCTATGGGTAGAATTTTACACAATACGAATAATTTGCGATAATCTTTTTTACAGTTTTCTTTCATATATTTATTATATTATTTATTATTATTATTAAACATCTAACAACAAAACAGATTCTAATTTAAGTGCAGCACTAGACGGACTACGAAAGCTTTATGAACAACTTTAAAATAAGTATGAAAAACATAGTTGTACTATAATGTTATATGTGTCACGCGGTTTTATCCGCTATTAGAACATTAAAAGATTTTCATGCATAAATAGTTATGATGACAAAGTTTATGACATAGTTTATAGTTATAAAAACTATTTCACAATGCTCGCTACGGTTCAAATTTTATTTTTTATTAAAAAAAAAAATAATGCAATACTTAGTACGAATAGTAGTCAGTACAAAAGACTTCAACGAGATACACACACAGCTAAAATATTTACTGACATTTTTTTTTAAACAAAAATCAACATATTTTTTTTCTATATCCATAGGTTTTAACAACAAGTATTATCATAGTCACTTTCAACCATTCTCTATATGGGGAGCCTCGTTAAAGTAATAAGGTCAAACAACATTAAACAACGTGAGACATCGTGTCGTGATTGTTGTTACGTTATGTGTATCGATAATGCAATTAAACCTTTAACGTTTCATACACAGTAAGTTATGATCAATTAAGTTCATAATATAGATCGTGTACGCCCGCTTGATAACGACTTTATTAATGCAAGAAAGAGATGTTACGAAATCATTATAAGTGCATGTTAATGTAATTTTAATAAATATCGTTTTAATATTACTAAGACTGGAATAATGGGCATTGAATCCTGAACCTGTTAGTTCATTTGTAAATATTTAAGAAGATGCGACTATAGCGTACAAAAATCGTTTTAGTCAAACTAAAATCTGCTATTTGCAAGAAGCATACATTTTAGAAATTGACAAAAAAGTTCTTCCGAAAAATTTTACTCCAGATAAAAGGATTTTATTTGAACTTGTTTGTTTTTAAACATGAACATTTAATAGTCTATCCTCTTTAAGAATATATATTCCATTTTATTTTATGTTAAGGTCGTCAGACAGGCTGTCGATCCACTTGATGGTAGACTTGATGGCTACCGTCGCCTATAACACAAGCAAAAAATATTCTTAAAGAGCAGAAGTTTTTCCGATAAAATCTCGCTACTTCCGGATCTCTAACTCCCATTATTAATAGTCTTAATTAAATGCTGAAAATAGTTTATTTATTATTTTGATAATAGAGTAAATTTTGCACATAACAGATTCGAGCTGCTGCACATAACATATTTTATTAAAAGATCATAGAAAAATAATGATTATTAGCACTTAGCAGTTGGTTGCAATATACTGTTTTTTTTTTTGCATAATTGGAGGAGTTAGTTGTACGGTTGTTATTAGTTATACGGACAGACAGACAGACGCGGTCAACGACTTCAATGTATAATTATGTAACGATGTAGCACATAAATTGGAATAAAAGTACATCAGCGCAGGTTCATCGGCGAGATTCGAATCCACGACTCCCACTTTGGAAGAGAAGCAAGTATGCTTCGCTTTTTTAATATTCATAAGTCAATGTTTGTTAACAAGAAAAAAAATATTAGTGTAGGACGAGGCATGAGTCATTGAAAGCGTTTACATTGCACGAGAGACAATAAAAACTTATCTAACGGTTGTGGTTCGCACTCCGCACCCGTCAGAATCATTAGCATCGTATATTAATTATAGTCGTATGTCACCACCATAATGGTACGGGGCCGAACCGAATAAACATATTTACGACTTCAGCTCACTTATTCAAATTGTACTTGCTTTCTTCTTAATAAATACGTTATTGCGTATGCACATTTTAACTAGCCTACGATACTGGAATAGTTTTTCAAGTGTGTGTGGAAGTTTTGACATATATTTCTTTAGTATCATAATACTATTTTTATTTTACAGCTTCCTCTGATCAAACCTAATATATGTAGTTTGAGTATTAAAAATGTCGTGTTAATAAATTGAAACCGGAAACAAGGGAGCCTCCAGTAATGAATATAAACCGGACACGGACAATCCTTTAGTACTAAGAGCAATGTAATAGTAATTACATTGCTCTTACATTGCTCTTAGTTTAGTAAAACTAAGAGCAATGTAAGAGCAAACTACGAACTACTAACTATTGCCACCTTATGGAAGATTTATTGCAAGGCTTACTTACTTTATAATGCAGAAAATACTGTCACTACCTAATCTATACTAATATTATAAAGAGCAAAAAATTTGATTGTTTGTTTGTTTGTTTGTTTGTTTGTTTGTTTGTTTGTTTGCATTGAATAGGCTCCGAAGCTACTGGATCGATTTGAAAAATTCTTTCACTGTTGGGAAGCTATATATCAGCGAGTAACATAGGCTATATTTTATAAAGTTACCCGAGCGAAGCCGCATACAACAGCTAGTTATAAATAAATGGGTACTTAGTTGCTAAAGTAAACTAAAAACTTATTTTATTACAAGAAAAGTTATATTGTAAAAGTTACAAAAAGTAAGTTTTTTTTAAGTGCATCAACAAATTAATCAACCACACAGCTACCGTACTCTAATAAGTACGTTTGTGTTTTTTGACATTTTCAAGATTGAGACAACAACATTAAAACAAATTGTTACGGAGTATAACGGTACTACGAGTAGGCGTCGCACGCGCACACCTTACAATCGCCTTCCCTCACCTCCGATCCGGCGACCGCAAACACCACACATTAATTCACTTGAACATAAAATATGCGAAACCGCTAAAAATATGACTTCAGCGATCACTTGCGCCTCTTTTTCTACAGCGATCACGCGACGGACCTATTAAATTTATACGCAGTGGAAACATTCATTCGTATTAAACAATAAAGTTCACAATGCACTCTTACTTTCCTTTTAAGCGGTTTACAAGGATGGACATTAAAGTTAAATCATATCGATTAATTTGGAAAGATGCGAGGTGAAATCAGACCGAAGATATATCCTCGTCGTACGGGCTCGCAACAGTAAAATCTGTAACAGCATTAAAACCGATAACAATGAATAAAGTGGCAATAATAACAGGTGAAATCGCGACAGGTCCGGGTCTCTCGGGTCGCCGTCCGTAATTATAAATAAAATACGCCAACCGCGTCGCATCGTCGCTCGCCGCCCCCGCATATTAACCTGCGCCCGCGCCCGCCCGCATAACACTCCAAACGACCAACTTTTATAACGCAAAACTCCATTATTGTATGTTTTTTATGTACGCATTTTATATATGAATGAAACACAGGTTTAAATTGTGTCCTTGTTCGGGCAGAAAACTGTGCAACAACTCACAACTCTTCAGTAAATGTAAAACGAGGCAAACTCTGTTTATTTTGTACCGAATTATAAGATAAATTATAAGATGTTGGGAAAGAAAATTGTGCACCAACTCACAACTCTATATAGGAAATAAGTGTAATCAGGCCAGGCATACTCTTTTTTTGTGCCGAATCATAGGAGAAATTGTAAGATCTTGGGATAGAAATCTGTGCAATAAATCACAAATCTTCAGTAAGTGTAACCACAGATATTTCTCTTTTAATTTTGTACTGAATTATAAGAGAAATTATAGGATATTAGTACAGAAAACTTTACACCAACTCACAACTCTTCAGTAATGTAATAAGAGACTTACTTCGTTTGACGATTATACTGGATTTCACAATAAATATAATAATAGTCATATAAATTTTTATAAAGTTCTTAAAGAAATTTATGTGTATAAATAAGAATTTTTACTTGAATAAAAAAGTTCTTTAAATCTGCTCTTTACATCTAAATTTGAAAGCTTTGGGTGCTTATTATTAAACATAAAAAATGTTCTAAATTCTTCTCGGATATTTTCAGAACTTTCTTAAGCCCATTGTATTTTGAACTTATTTAATTATTAATTCTTTTAATTATTAATTTTACAAACACTAAAATTATTATTATTAAATTTCCTACGAAGGAAAGAAAATAAGTGTTATTTTAATTGCTGCTTGGTATATATTTATCTACGTATATTACTTATAAGTTTTATGTATATTTTCTTTTATTTTTATGTTTATTCTTATTACTTTTAAAGTTGACTTTTTAAACTGTCAGTTACTTAGGCTAGTGGTTTAGTCTAGATAGAGATTTATTTAAGGCGTATAATGTACATATATAAGTACTTACATATTTGTTGTCAAGACCATCGAACGAGATATGCTGCCAGGTTAATAGAAAATACCAAATACTATTTTTAAATCGATTGCGTTTTTAAAAAATATATATTTTGGTATTTTAGTACCTTTTCACAATGAACTAGCAACAGAATTTCCGTTTTATAATTGTAAAAAATAAATATTTACATGCTGACGCTCAATAAGTTTTTAATTAAATCTAAGTTTCCTGTCTACACTACTTATATTTCCAACTGTCGTACATTACATGCACGTCGGTTAGAAAGAAGGTTAGCACAAGTGCTGTAAAAAAAGTGGTAATGTCATAGCGATAGGGGTAGAGGGTGTAAGGCGCTGAACCGTAGCAAGTTCCTGACTAGCCTCGACAACACGAAATGAATTTCTTACATGCGAGCGCGTGCCGTCACCGATACGTGACCGTTCTCTGGCACGTGCTATACGTGAATCCATTATGTTCCTTTTTTCTAATTTGAAAAATTACCGTTAAACTTCAGTGCATTGTTTGTATCAGTAGTGAATTGAAAGTTGTGTAATCTCTTTCGCATGGTCTCTCCGCTGATAACCTTTGGTTGAATGAAGAAGCGTAGGCGATCTAGTTGTTTGTTCACTGCGGCCACCCAGAGTGTCGATATTATCCTTCGCTTTTTTTTGTTCTCCACTCAGATTTCGTTTGCGTACACAAAAAGATAGAAGACATTCACGTGGTTTCCTGTGCGAAAGCGAAAATATAGTATCAAAATTAAAATAAGAATGGATTACTTAAGGAAAGAGAAAAAATACGGTTTTTTGTTTTATAACATATCGAATGACGTAAAAGAATTTATATATTGTATCTTATTTACGTTTCTATCATCATCACCTTTATGATACAGACGTCTACTATGGGACATAGGCCAAATTAACTCCACATTCATTCAAGTCGCTATATAATTAAAATATTTAAGTTTTATGTTATTTATTTTTAATTTATGTTAATGTAGAACGGACAGACAAACTACTTATTACATACTAGCTGGAGCCCGCAACTTCGTACGTGCTGTAGTTCGTTTTTTAAAAATCCCACAGGAACCTAACATTTTTCCAGGATAAAAAGTTAATCCAGGTAACCAACAATACATTAGTCTGTAAATATTTAACGTATAGAGATACGGTTCGTTTACGATTTTATTATATGTATAGAAAACGTTTTTTGATTTCTAAAAACGTACAAGGAAGACTTAGGATTATGGAAGCACAAGTGACAAAGGAAAAAAGGGAAAGTTTCTGACATTGCTTAAAATGCCTTTTTTTCGTCGCGTATTTCTTTAAAAGGATTATAACTGTTGTCAAACTATTACCCTATAAAATTACTGGACTGGAATCTAACTGGAATTAAAATCAACTTACAGGCATAGCAATTTGGGGAAATGTTTTAATAAGTGACAAGGAAAGGAAGAAGGCAAAGAGTCATATCTGTTTCTATGGCGACTAGGACATGCGTCAGGTGCGTCCTCTCCACGGTGGATGAGTCCGGTGACCGTAGTCCGGGGTGAGGCAGCAAGTGCAGGCGTGTGCCACGGTTGAGCTGCGGGCGGTTGGCAGTTGGCTGTCGCGCGACCAGCACGTGACAGGTGGACGTCACGCGCCGTTACATCGCGCCAGTAACACCATCATATTTAACCACACATACGATTACCATTGTTTCCTTTGGCCAAGTATTTTGTACCAAATATTTTGTAGTCATTGTTAAATGAAAAAATGTAGTTCTATTACCTTCTTCTAACCTATCAATACACAAACACAATTATGTATATTCCTGTCATCGCCCTGTCGTCGCAAGTTTTTTGTCTATTAAGCGCTTGGATATGTCTTTGATGAGGTAAAGCGCATAACAAGTCAATGTTAAATTGAATTTATTATTTTCTTATCGTTTAAGGGAATTTCGTTTTCAAGGTACATTTAAATTTTAAAGAAATTTAAAAATTTAAAAAAAGAGTTGTAAAAAAAGAGAATACTTGTGAAATGTTTTCACAAACTTTGATGAAATTTGCTATAAAGATAGTTTACATTCTCAGAAAAGACCTTAGCTACATTTTATAAACAATCCCTTAAGTTTACTTCAAGGTATGAAAGTTAATATAGTACCCATACATTGATTCCGTAATTTTGTTATAAAAATGTGAAACCTGAAATTAAGGCTCTTGGGTACAAAAAGCCATAACTTAATTCAACGTTTTATATTTTGTAGATCCAGGTAGATATAACGAAATAATTTTTAATAATTAGTGTAAAAATACAGATCACGCTGTATTCGTTCCGCACTAATAAACTGGCTAATCCATTTAGCAGCAGTTAATACTACAAAAGATCATTGTGGACTATAAGCACGTTTGCTTTTGTGTTACGCTAAGTTATAATAGGACACCAAACAATAGTCATTTCACCTTTCCCTTTTATACTTTAACCATGTTTTTGAAATCTCTGAAAAGGTTATATATTTTGCACATTCTTTTGGTAAGTTTTAAAAAATATTAACAAAGTTGTCTGTGGCACAAAAAATACACCTATTAACCACATACGTCGATTCTTTATTACCCATTATTATTTTTAATAACATAGTACGCTGTACGAACGTATTAGCTCCATCGAAATTCACGTAAACGTTTTAATCGCCTTGCCTTTAATCGGCGAACGTGCAAGTAAATGAATTTAAAGTGTGTCCTCGCAATATTAATCGTTGCTTCTTTAGTCTTATAGCGCTTTTTGTCTTATTCATGATAATTTTTGGGAACTCGCCCATATAAATCACGTGGCACGTCAAAAATGCTTCGAAGAAAATTCGTTGAGAGAAAATGCGTAACCCGATAAACGCGTCGGGTAATATATCAATGCATCTCCAATCTTCAGATTAAGATCCAGCCTGTTTGCAGAGATTTTGAATTCCACGGATCCAAAAAAGTTTTTTATAACTCATTACGTAACCGTTATGGGTCGGAAAGAGCGTGAAATTTTGGTAATTGGTAATGCGGTATCCTCTGTACATTATTATCGACATACAATATATTTTAATACATGCCGAAAATGAGAAATTCTTGAACGACATTTTCTCAACTTCTAAGTTTAATTCTCGGTAAAAATCATTAAAAATTTATATTGTAACAATTTTATAATAACTAAGTCTTTACAAATACAATTAACTTAAATGACTACAATGAAATAGGAGTTGTGTTTAGCTGAGTAAGTAAGGGATGCTATTTGTTTTTATATCTTGTGTCTTTCGCGCAGTGATTAAATATCTTTCTTTTTTTATTTCTCAGGTAATTAAATTTTATGTAGGTATGTTTATTATATAATTAATGTTCATTTTAGATTCTAAAGTTAAAAACGATCATGAAGTGATCGACAAAGTGCCTAAGTGCGCAGTAAAAACAGAAATCTAATGAAAGATTAAAACCGAATTTAATTTTGTTGTCCCTTCGGTATTTTGAGTGAGTTGCTGCTACGTGTCAGTGTCCATTACTTTGTAATCAATCATCTCATACGTTCAAGTTTCAATCTGCGCTTGCGCCGCTTTTGGTCGGGTGAGGCTTTCGACACGGGCGCAATCAATATGGCAGATAAGTGCGATAAGATCCGACTCGGCCATACCTCTCCTCGACCCGAGCCTCAACCCGCCGTCGCCGATACACCAGCCGCCGCCGGCTAGCTTATCGTCTCGCAACGTCTTCATTCTACCATAAATATAGCCATGTTCACACCGATTCGAAACAAACACGACATCATATCGTCGTTGCCGAACCAAAATCTGCTATGTGCACTTTTTTGAAATTCCAACATTTTGACCTTAGTGAATAGTGAAATAGGTCACTGCCTTATCTATCGTATAAAAAAACTGCTAAGTACTTGTGAGCACTATTTGTCTATTTTTTTATTCTCAACATGTGCAGCAGCTAGAATCTGTTAAGTGCAAAATTTACTTGATTATCAAAATAATAAATAAACTATAATGTTTAAAAGACACATAAGTTTACATAAGAAAACTTTTTTTTTTTTTTCAATACGTATCTCAAAAGTATACTTTTTACATATAGCAGATCCCAAATACACGTTTCTTTAGACTGTTAGTTTTTATACCTAATCTAATGTTACACTGGATTATTCAAAAAAATAAGTTGGCATGAAGTTTTGCAAGCAAACTTAAGTAAAACAACTTAACTTCATTTTGTTTACCTTAAATGAAAATATTTACTAAAAACTAGCTGGTGCCCACGACTATGCCCGCGTTGAAAAATGAAAAATATAACACCTAAGAAAAATATCTAACATCTTTATCGCTGTGACGACGGCGGTGCCGCTACGGTGACATACATTTTTTCTATTTTTAGATGATCCCTCGGGAAGATAAAAAGTGCCCTATATGTTAATCCAGGTAATAAATTATCTGTGTGCCAAATTTCATCTAAATTCGTTAAGCCATTTTAGCATAAAAGAGTAACAAACGTCCATACACAAACTTTCGCATTTATATTATTAGAAATTAGAGATCTCTGGGACTACCAACATTTTTATCTTTTAAAAAAAGGTTTAGCCTGGTGGGCTAAATGCTCAGCTACTAAAACGGTAAATGCAGTTTCAAATCTCGGTCAGGCTATTTATTATAAATTAAATCTATATGAACTCAAAATATATAAACAAATCTTGAAGGAGGTTATAGGATACCTACTTAATTAACATCAGGCTATGACATTTAGGAGCCGAGCAAAAAGAAATACTAAAAGGAATGCTAAGCATATACGAAATAATAGCACAGGCAGGTACTTAGGTCGTTGACTACTCTACGACAAGAGCATTACCGAGAAAAGCCGAAATGTGCATTCCTATGTAAATTTAAATGAAATAGCTAGTTAAACCGCGGGGCACATATAGTCTCAGTTAAGATGGAAAAAAAAGCTAAATACTAAAAACATAAATTGTTTAATCTTAATCAGTTCTAAACAAAGTATATTATACACCAGGTAAAAAATTAAGTATAGGTAGGTACTCGTATTACCTAATTTTATAACATGGTTTAGAATCAATTGAAATGATTTTTTTTTTATTTATTACAATAAAAAAAAGTTTTGTTATGTTAGTTTATACGATGTTTTAGCATAGTGTGGAGTTTAACTGTTAGTAACTGGTACCTACTTAGTTACTAAGTAATTGAAATGATTCATCCTTATCCTTACATATTATAAAACAAAGTCCTCCGCGTCTGTCTGTCTGTCTGTTTGCGATAAACTCAAAAACTACTGCACAGATTTTCATACGGTTTTCACCAATGGATAGAGGTATAATAAGAGAAGGTTTTTACGGAAAAAAAATGCACCTGGGCGAAGCCGGGAGCGGGACAGCTGGTAGATAATAATTTTTTAAAGAATATTTACTTAACATATGGAGATGATAATAAACGCCATTAATTTGTCTTATTTGCATACGTGCATGTGCCAATTATCATGACTCGACAATTCTTAAAGAAGGTATTCTCATTTGGTTGTGCTAAAGTACGGTGTCGAGCGCCGGTAGCGTTTGCACAGTGTTATGTGAAGCGCCCTTAACACTTAAGTGTTGTGTTGATGCTCTGAAGTGGGATCATTTATTATTTCATCATTACGATTGAATCTCGCTTTTGATTTACCTCCTGTCACAAAACAACTTATGTTCTCCGATAGAGTAATGTAGTATGAATTTATCTTATCTGAACAATTTAAATGTTTAGTATTTTATTTTCAATGAAATCTTGAAACTACTGGTGTACAGTACTGTAATGTGCTGTATAGTAGTTGTAAGTGTATGGTCAATTTCGATATGAAAACTGATACAAGAAGGAAGTAATTAAGCTGATGAGAAAGTATAAAATATTATTGTGGAATGAAAAAAAAATAAAATTAAAAACTGCAAGGCCTTTAAGAGCAACAACTTGATCGGGGTCTATCGGCTAAGAGACCGGCCAGGAGACCTCTTGCCATCAACTCTTTCAACCACCACCAGCTTCTCCCATTTTTCCCATTCTGGTTCTAATATCTAATACTACACACAAATCAAAAATTGCCAGACTGGGATTTGAAACTGAATTTACATTTGAGTAGCCGAGAATTCGACCCACCACTCAGTTCTTTTTTAACAAGATATAAATTTTACTTGACAAGTTCTCTATAGAAATATTCTAATGAATTTTTAATAAATATTTTCATAAAGTTTTTAAAATGGTAACCCTATTGTCGACAATGCGTTTGCAGCCATCACAGTAATCTGTGATCAAGGTAAGGTGATGAATGATTATAAGCGGGTACGAGTATGCGGGCACAGGTGCGCCACGCGTCGCACGTAACGAGCACAGGTAGCCCCTAAACTCCTACAGCGAAACGGGGCTCACTGTCCACCTGTGTTTCGTAATAGTGACCAGCAACGCTAAACTTTATCTCAACAAAAACTACAATAACAGCTGTTGCCAATTCTAACACTTTTGACTATTCGACTACACAAAAAAATTTACGTATAAACGATTCAAGGTTTAACAACCATGCTTGGCGGATTCTTTCTTTATTGTCGTTGTAAAAAAATAAACAATGTATTATGGAAGCTCATACGTGAAGGACTTAACAGACAGTACCGCGATTAAGTGACTTACCAACAATACTTAGTCAAAATCGGTGGACCTAAATATACCTTGATACACTTAACTCCAGTACACATCAGGATTGTTGCGAACATTCGCATCCGCATCTGCAAATTCAGAACTTCTGCATCGATTTAGACATGCGTAATCGTATCAGCATTCGCAATATGCTGGGATGTGTGAAGATGCTTGGATGTTTGTTACACATAAGTACTCGTAATTGCGATACGTGTATGTTACGAGCAATATTTTCTTTGAGCGTATTATTTTACATATCCAACGAATTCGAATATACCATATATATCAAAAAATTATTTGTTCCTTTAGCTATCTAGTGGTGTGATTAAATTTTGGATGATAGATGATAGATATATAACTACAGCATAAAACTCTATCCCCCCATTTTGTTATCATCAGTTTTCTGAATTGCCTACCACTATGGAAGAAAATTTAAGGGCGTATTCACATTAAACGTCACGTAATGTCCAAATAATCTATACTAATTACTAATATTATAAAGAGGAAAGATTTGTAAGAATAAACTCAAAGACTACTTGACCGATTTTAAAAAATCTTTAATCTATAGAAAGCTGCAAAAACTAGTGTCATAAAATAATGTCACATTGGTGACCATTATTTATATTATGTGATGCAAAGATAAACAAAAACAGACATACAGTTTTAGATGATCTCCTTTGTAAGTGTGTTTAACACATCAGAATCAAAATACATAAACACACACAAATTTCATCCACTTTGTGGTGTGCTAACGTCAAGAAAACAAACACATTGTGTTTAAATTAGCTAAATGAGACAATTGGCTCTTAAATAACAAGGTGAAATGTTGTTTGATGTCGATTAGTAATGGAAACTATCCATTAATGAGGGACATGAGACGGCTGCTATCGTCGACAATAAGTTACACAAGCATTAGCTGAGAACTAATTGCGGAGGCGGGCCGATTTCCCGACTAGTGCCGAAGCAATTAATACTCGACGTGATCTTAGCTGCACCGTAGTTTACTCTTCGAGATGGATGCAACAATTAACAAAGAGCAATAAATACGAACCAGCCAAATTTATTTACAGATACAATTTTATAGGTTGTAATTAATCAGTATACAAATGGTACAATTGACACATTTAATGAACGATTTTAAGATGATAAATTAATGAGGATTTGAAATTTTAATAGATCTTCTTCTTGTTCTAAGATTCCGTCCTAAGATTCATAAGATTCTAACATATAACATCATAATAACATATAATAATATTATTATTATTATTATTATTATTATTATTATTATTATTATTATTATTATTATTATTATTATTATCCAAGTATATATTTTTCTTTCTTAGTTTTAAATTTTTTACAATATAAATTAAAAAAACAATAAATATTATAAAAAACTTAAATCTAGAGTTCCGCAAGTAGCGGGGCAAGGCCCAAGTTACCGGTGGTTAGGGCTGCAGAGTGAGGAACCTCCTAACAATTCGTGCCGTGTCAAGAAGTACCGCCTTCTGTATCTGACCCTTGATCCATCCATCTAGCGAGAGACTCTTAAGATGTTGGTCGAGGCTCTTCGCTATAAGGCCATTCGCCGATATGACTATCGGGACGATGATTGTCGAATCGACATTCCACATGGCGGTCACCTCGTGAGCCAAGTCTATGTACTTGGTAAGTTTGTCTTTTTCGGCTTTCACGAGGTTTTCGTCATGTGGAACAGTAATGTCAACAAGCATCGTCCTGCGTTGGGATCGGTCAATAACCACGATGTCAGGCTTATTGGCGACAATAGTCCTGTCCGTGATTATGGCGCGATCCCAATAGAGCGTGGCATGACCATTTTCGAGAACTGGCGCAGGTATATATTTGTAATATGGTACTTCAAATTCAACAAGGTGATATTGAAGAGCAAGTTGTTGGTGAATAATTCTGGCTACTTGGTTATGTCTGTGCAAATACTCGCCATTAGCAAGATGAGAACAACCGGAAATAATATGTCTCAATGATTCTCCCGGACGGTGGCATGCTCGACAAATGTCGACCGTACCGTCTTTGAGAATATATTTCCGGTAGTTTCTCGTCTTGATAACTTCATCTGCAATTGCACAGACAAAACCTTCGGTTTCCCCAAAGAGGTCACCAAAACGTAGCCAGTTTATTGAAGCGAGCGGGTCTACATCGAGTCCAGTGAGGGCTCGATAGAACCGCCCGTGCAATTCCTTGCTCTTCCATACCTCCCTGCGATTCTCAGTACTCAATATTACTGGTTTGCGCCAGTTCTCGTGAGATAAGCATAAGGGAGTGAAGTGTTTGTCTACTGTCACAACATCATGATGTATCCCGCACTCGATGTTAAGGAAATATTTTCTGAGACTACATATTTCTCGGTTATGAAGGTCCTTGGCGTTCAAAAAGCCGCGGCCCAATTTCCGAGGAATATATAGTCTCATAACAGACGAGCGCGGGTGTAACATCCTGTTTGTGGTGAGCAGTTGACGAACCCTTCTGTCCAAGGCATCTAATTCAGTCTGCGTCCATCTTAGTATGCCAAAGGAGTAGGTTATTATTATTATTATTATTATTATTATTATTATTATTATTATTATTATTATTATTATTATTATTATTATTATTATTATTATTATTATTATTATTATTATTATTATTATTATTATTATTATTATTATTATTATTATTATTATTATTATTATTATTATTATTATTATTATTATTATTATTATTATTATTATTATTATTATTATTATTATTATTATTATTATTATTATTATTATTATTATTATTATTATTATTATTATTATTATTATTATTATTATTATTATTATTATTATTATTATTATTATTATTATTATTATTATTATTATTATTATTATTATTATTATTATTATTATTATTATTATTATTATTATTATTATTATTATTATTATTATTATTATTATTATTATTATTATTATTATTATTATTATTATTATTATTATTATTATTATTATTATTATTATTATTATTATTATTATTATTATTATTATTATTATTATTATTATTATTATTATTATTATTATTATTATTATTATTATTATTATTATTATTATTATTATTATTATTATTATTATTATTATTATTATTATTATTATTATTATTATTATTATTATTATTATTATTATTATTATTATTATTATTATTATTATTATTATTATTATTATTATTATTATTATTATTATTATTATTATTATTATTATTATTATTATTATTATTATTATTATTATTATTATTATTATTATTATTATTATTATTATTATTATTATTATTATTATTATTATTATTATTATTATTATTATTATTATTATTATTATTATTATTATTATTATTATTATTATTATTATTATTATTATTATTATTATTATTATTATTATTATTATTATTATTATTATTATTATTATTATTATTATTATTATTATTATTATTATTATTATTATTATTATTATTATTATTATTATTATTATTATTATTATTATTATTATTATTATTATTATTATTATTATTATTATTATTATTATTATTATTATTATTATTATTATTATTATTATTATTATTATTATTATTATTATTATTATTATTATTATTATTATTATTATTATTATTATTATTATTATTATTATTATTATTATTATTATTATTATTATTATTATTATTATTATTATTATTATTATTATTATTATTATTATTATTATTATTATTATTATTATTATTATTATTATTATTATTATTATTATTATTATTATTATTATTATTATTATTATTATTATTATTATTATTATTATTATTATTATTATTATTATTATTATTATTATTATTATTATTATTATTATTATTATTATTATTATTATTATTATTATTATTATTATTATTATTATTATTATTATTATTATTATTATTATTATTATTATTATTATTATTATTATTATTATTATTATTATTATTATTATTATTATTATTATTATTATTATTATTATTATTATTATTATTATTATTATTATTATTATTATTATTATTATTATTATTATTATTATTATTATTATTATTATTATTATTATTATTATTATTATTATTATTATTATTATTATTATTATTATTATTATTATTATTATTATTATTATTATTATTATTATTATTATTATTATTATTATTATTATTATTATTATTATTATTATTATTATTATTATTATTATTATTATTATTATTATTATTATTATTATTATTATTATTATTATTATTATTATTATTATTATTATTATTATTATTATTATTATTATTATTATTATTATTATTATTATTATTATTATTATTATTATTATTATTATTATTATTATTATTATTATTATTATTATTATTATTATTATTATTATTATTATTATTATTATTATTATTATTATTATTATTATTATTATTATTATTATTATTATTATTATTATTATTATTATTATTATTATTATTATTATTATTATTATTATTATTATTATTATTATTATTATTATTATTATTATTATTATTATTATTATTATTATTATTATTATTATTATTATTATTATTATTATTATTATTATTATTATTATTATTATTATTATTATTATTATTATTATTATTATTATTATTATTATTATTATTATTATTATTATTATTATTATTATTATTATTATTATTATTATTATTATTATTATTATTATTATTATTATTATTATTATTATTATTATTATTATTATTATTATTATTATTATTATTATTATTATTATTATATAACATCATAAATATCATAAAACTAGCTGGTGCCCGCGAGTTCATTCGCGTTGAAAAATAAAATATTTAACAAAATATGTAAAGCAATATGACGCCCGACATACATTGTCGCCTGACATTATACTTTTGCCAAGCGTTGGACTATTTAGCCTATGTCCACCCTGAAATTCTGTTCTAACTATTGATAAAATAATTTTTATTTTCAAATCTTACATCTTTTTAATATTAGTATAGATGAATGGAATATGACAATGAATGGCTTGTGGTGTAATAATAATATTACTAATAAATATATAACCTATCCTATCATGGGTCAGAAACGCACTTGCCCCATCCATGTTTTGTTTATTTATAGTCGATAATCAAATAGACCGTCAGCCTGTCAGGCATCCATACTATAAAAAGTATCGATGCACCTATTGACACCTCATTGCGTGAAACACAGTGGGAGTTGAAATTAACAATTTAAAAAAGGAACTAAGGTTAAGAGATGACTTGACACATCACTCACATAATAAACAGGTTGAATGCGTTCGAGCCCGCCTTTATTGTTTTCTTGATTAAAGATAGTTTTGCAGAATATAAAAAAGCGCGCCATATGGGGTCGCGCCTTTTGACTTTGTTGTAATGAACAACATAACGAAAACATATGGCCAATTAATTTCTGCGAGCACCAATAAATGAGCACATTTAAAATGTATGTTTTTTTTAAATGATCATGTAATAAAATGTTTTAGGTCATTTACAGCATTGTTGATTAAATGCTAACAGTTAAAAAACATGATTTTTTTCACTCAAAAGCTTTTTAGTATAAATTTTCATGTTTTCATCATATGTTTATTTTCATTATGAAACTTCACCTCTATAGAAAGTTATGAATGTTGAAGAAGCTCCAAAATACTCTTTTCATGGGGTTGTAATTTTCGTTATGAGAGCGAACTTTCAAAAACGAAAATGTAGCGATAAAAGATCTAAGATTCTAAGTATTTTGACTACAAATATAAGATCTACTTTAAAATGGCTTACAAACACTTCTTAAAATGTGTCAAATGTATAATTATTTTATTATTAAGCTCAGGGACTTAATAAGAAAGTAAACAGAAAAATAAATGACTACTAAATTTTATATTAGGTTACCAATTGCATTCGTATGTTCTTGTCTTCTGAGAAAAGCTGTTGTTTTCAGACTTATTGCAATTGCAATTCTAGCAATTGAGGGCACTATGAGAAGAAGGAAAAGCGGTGGTGATGTTCAAGTAATATATTTCAAACATTTCTAATTAAGATTTTAAATTGAAATAAACATATTTAACGAGGGGAGGCATAAGTAAGCAGATCAATTCGTTCAGGAAACATCGTATCAGCGAATAGAGCGTGCCAAAATTTATTTATTCTTTCCTGCTTTTTGTACTATAAATCGTTCATCTGTTGTAGTTTTGGCAAAATTATCATTAAACGGTAAACTTTTGCAGAAAAAATGTTCAATTTTCCTGTAAATTTCAATGATTTGTTAACAAAAACTAACAAAAAGTAATATAAAAAATGTGACTACAAATAAATGATGCGTTGCTGAGGTTAAACATGTAGGTAGGTACATTACTTTGTGCGAGTTCATTGTTAATCTAAGACCGTGACGTACAGACATTAACAATAAATCAGATTTGTTATTCAATTTTCCTGCGATTCAAAAGTGCAAATGAATATCATGCGTGGTAAGTCACATCACAACCTGCTCAAAGCGGGTTTCTCGGCGCGTCGAGCGACCATCTGGTGGGCGAGAGCTTTTTTATTTTCCAAACGTGTCGTCTTGAATTCTCGTTTTTTGCACTGGCTGGCGCTCGTTTCGTTTATTTTTTTTTATTGCCAACTTGCAGTTAACAGGTGGCTGGTTGTGTGCAGTGCAGGTGAGATCTGAGATTTCAATTCGTACCGGATCAGCCTCCAGTGTTAAAAATCGCGCATTATAGCAAAAACACTATTAGGTTTGCATGTTTTAACCTTATGTGCCAAATTCGACGTTTAACATGATGAAAGTTAGATGAAGACCACTTGATGGTAGCTAGCTACCGTCGTCTATAACAAAAGGAACGCTAAAGGTGCTGCAAGTGCGCTGCTGACCATAGTACCTATAGGACGGGTTAGGGAAATGTGTATGCAACCTAAGTCTTTAAATATTTATATATATTGTAAAAAAATATAATAATGACTGTTTGTTTCCTGAATAAAGAGAAAAAAAAAAAGAAATTGGCTCACCGAAACACAACAGCACACAAGCAGTTATTTCACGGTGGTCTTCTGTAACAGTTTGGTTACTGCCGCCAGACGGGCTACCCAAATGACTGCGAAATGCAGCATGCCACTACTTTTCAAAATAATTTATGAATATTTTATTTATTTATGTGTCACAGATAAGCAAAGAGACTGTCGAGATGTCACCTATGCTGTGTAACAATAATAACGGCGGAATTACAGTGACGCAGGACATAGATATGATAAAGAGTAAAGGGGGTCAGGACAGAGGGATAGACTTCCATAACCATATCCATTCCCCATGGAATGGAACATGGCGGACAAATTAATTGCTTTATTTTATGTTGATTGCAAAACAATTATACGCTTTCTCAGTCTTTCCATCTGCTATAACGCATACACATGGTAAGTATATGCGCTTTATAATGCATTAATGTATGTATTTGTGAATCTGTGAGACACAAAATTGTGGTCTACCTCGAGAGAAGACTAATAAAATTCAACCGATGATATGCACACGGTTATACTGTGTAATCTGTGAATATTACAAAACGCTCGAAAAGAGACAGACAGGCTCCTATGACGATTACTCTGTTAAGAATTCACCATCAAGAAGAAGAAAAATATGTATGTTTTCTTTTTTATGTAAAGGTTTGCGGGCAGGCTGACTGCCGTCGTTAGGAGCACTATCGACCTTGATTCATATACTTACAGTACTTAAGCTCTCTCGTCCTTATCTCTTATGCTTTATCATTAAGGAATAAGAAATAAGGACGAGATAGGAGTATGAACTCTATAATCACCTATTCAGCGATACACATTACATACATACATACATACATCGTATGCTGGTTAATGCCCCTATGTGATCAACTCGATTTTGGGACGCCTACATTTCTTATGCTGTCTGATTGAAAGTTGTCCTTCTGTCATTAATTAATTAGTCTTCAACCGCACCTGTGCGAACACAGAGCGCGTCACTAGTTTGAATATAAGTTACTGCCTCTATTGTTTTTAATGATGAAACATATAGATATAATTCATCCAAGCCATATATCATTTTAAAGTCTTCTAGCTCACCAAAGTAAGTATTAGTGTAGAGTTATATGACGTGAAAGCTTGAAAAATTGTTCCTATTAGTGTGAGAGCGCTCAATAGGCTCGCAGACCTGCACCGTTAGACACCAGATCACGACGCGGCGGATTATTTGAGAGTACAAAGCAAACGAGCACAGAGCGATCGTCGGACGGACACAATCACTCATCGGCTGGCGTTTGTCATAGCGACCATGCGACACACTGTCGTCCGACGCCGCATCCGCGTGCTTTGTTCAACCTTAGCTTCACCACACGAATGCGATGACAGGCGTGCGTAACTTATAATATCGCGTACCTACATTAAAACTGTATTAACTCAAAAAAATATATTTAAAAAAACATTAAAAACTGTACTTTTTATCTACTATTTGCTCTTGTCAGCTTCTTCGAACTGTTACGAGGATATTATTAAATACCTCTTTAAAAAATTATTTATTTAATTATTTTAAACTTGTAACACTTTAAAATATAATAACTAAGAATGTCTTAATAAGTTTTTCCGAAATTTAGGAATCTTTGTAAAACATGCGGCGCGTATGGAAGTTACAATTGAACAGTCGGTAATCTGTACTGTACATGGGCTGTGTAGGAGAATTAGATTACCAAGGAATAAGGGTTCTGTGTCAGCAACTCTACATTCATAGAGAGGATATAACAGAACGAATGAGAAATTGAACATTTTTTTTATGAAACTGATGCAAAAACTACTAAGCAAATTTTGATGATTTTTATATTATGGTTTATACATCAGAATAACAGATAAGCTATAATTTATAAAAAGAAACAAGGACGAAGTTTCGAGTAAAAACTAGTAAAAACTTATAAGCTAACTAAAAACGAAATCATTGCAAAACTTAAAATTTTTGAGTTGAAACAGTTTCGCTAAACGGGTGCGATATGTTCACCAAACACTGAGTACCGACGACCACAAAATCGAAACCGCAAGTGGATTTAAGTATCAAAAAGTGTTGAGTTTCTAAAGTCGCCATGGTATGATAATTGTTAAGTCCTTAAGAAACCGTTTCAGAAACTTTCTACGGAGGCGTCGTCAATTGGATCGTGAAGTAAAAGGGCTGTAAAATTCTTTCACCCATAAAGTGAATATAGGTTAAGACGGCCGCCACTCTCAAAAAATCCAATCCGAGTACCGTAATTCTGTCATTTCATTTTGTTCTTACCCCACCAATTTTAAGCAGTCGTTCAACATTTTAGGGCTTTTTTATGGTTTTTGAACTGATGAACATCTTCTTTTATTTATTTCTTATTATTTTACCATCAGAGTGCGAATGTTAACTGCAACATAATATAACAGTCGCGACCCAGACACTTAGCTTTCTTGTGAACAGACAAGTTTAAATATTTATTTAAAAGCATTATTCTAACTTATAAATATATTTTTTTACTGAGTAGACTATTTGAAGTATTGAAATCTTCTACATATACATAAATATGTTAAGTTGGTTTGTGAATGCTTACAAAACTCAAGAATGGGTGGACCGATTTTAATTCAGTTTTCACATATAGAAAGAGGGATACACGGGGAAGATTTGTATATATAAAAATTGCACCCCGGACGATGCCGAGAGCGAGTGGCTAGTATTTTAATATAGGTATCACTGGATTTAGTTGATTAGAAAAAATATTTCAATTCCCTAGCTATGCTTATAGTGATATACTATATATCATGAAAAACGTGCTATTATTTACGGTGGTCTTCTGTAAAAGTGTCACCAGATAGTTTTCATACTTTATTTTTTATTTTCCACAGTTGGGTATTGTCGGGGCGGGTACAGGAGCTATGCGCCCACGCGACGCCTCTTGTCCGTGTCAACAGTTACAACGTTCAACCGCTTAAATATCTTAACTTTCACAATTGTAATATGCCAACGCCAGGAACTCATCATCATGAACAACACTAACGCTACTTGTCCAACGATTTACATATAACAATTTGTTTCAATAAGTTATCATTAAAATAATTCTACTGTTATAAATGCGAAAGTAAGGATGTATGGATGTTTGTTACTCTTTCATGCAAAAATGGCTTAACGGATTTGGATGAAATTTGGCATACAGACAGTTCACCTTATTGTACCTGAAGGTCCTGAAAGTGGTTTAAAAATATAAAAAAATGGGCGCCACTATCGCCGTGGCGTCACCGCTGTCATAGCGATAAAGATGTCGAGCTTTATAATACTCACATATTTTCTCAGGTTCTCAAAAGTCTCGTGAAACCAGCTAGTATTTTGATAGTACCATAGTTTCAGAATGGCATTTTTTATAGCATTATCGGCGGACAGATTGACTATGCACATGACGGTAGGTGGCTACCGTCGCCTATTAACACATGCAACGCTATAGCTATAGAACTAGGTATATGGAATAGATCATAGTTTGCAAGTGCGTTGCCGTGCCGACCTTGATAACATAAAATAACAAAGTGGCTAGGAGAAGATAGGAGAAGGTTTTAAGATGGTCTTTTGGAATGGAGTGGTTACTGCCACCTGACCAACTATCACTATATTTAACGTGACAATGAAGTCGCTTAATATGAATTTTGCAGCCCTTATAATATTATGATGTGACACCTTCATAAAAAAGCCTACATTCATCTTAAAACGTGAGGCTCTATATTATGGTGTTGAAACAATGGCTGCGTTTGCGAGGGTTTGCCTGGTTAGAGGTAGAGACAATGAATTTTAATGGGTAGTGTGAAAGTTCACGAGGCTTAACAATGTTATTGAAAGTATTGTTAACACGATTATTATTGGCGAGTAACAGTCTTAACCGGATTTATATTAGCATGTTAATATTATTGTTAACGTAAAATTTAATATTAAGTTACAATTTAGTTAATGGAATAAACCCAACTTCTTAATTACTTCCGTAATTACTTATCTTCTGTAATTACTGCCGCCACTTACAAATCCACTACAAATTTCTGGCATCTATTCCTCTATATTTCTTTATTATTGCTTTTTTTATCTATGATATTTAAGTTATAAAAAGCATTGCTATGATCATATATTTTTGCTTCTTAGAAGTAGTGTCATGATTCGTTTTATCTTGTACAAAAGTTTAACCTATTTAATCTAGCAAAATCATTATTCTTTGCACATTTTTATGTACTATATTTTTGTATGCAATAACACTGTTCCAGCGATAATATACTTATTGCAGGCTTTTCATCTTAAAGTACATTAATACAATAGAGATAGAATAAAAAAAATTCACGTGCTAGATACGTAAAAGTGAAAATAATTTCCAGGGATAGGTGGAACGGACGGACAGCTTTATATCTTCTTAATATCTTGAACTCCTAAACTACTGAACTGATTTTGATAAAAGTTCGTAACTATATGTAATTTGGTCCAACTTAAAAGATAGGATAGTTTTTATTTTGAACCCGGGCGAAGCCGGGAGCGGGCCTCTAGTTAACATTATATTAGTGTTTGAAAGCTGATTAAACATCTAAAAATATCCATAAATACTGATGTAGCTTGCATAAAGTGCTTAAACCATTCAGTCAGAATGTAAGGCAAAAGAAAATGATTCGGCTGGCACGCCCTTTCGCTGCGCCTGCGACGGACAAGTGAGTGCACTAATGAATCTTTGCTCATCTAAATATTCATGAGCGTAGTGATCGCGTGCGTGCTCGCTCCCAAAACTGGAGGCTCAAGTATCAATGCACGTAGAACACCTCCTAAAAAGGCCACGAGGATATGCATTCATACCAAACAAAGGAACACATCAGATGATTCAGGAATAGCCTCCTCTTAATTGCTTAGTGTATCGGACGAAACAAACCACCGACCGGCGGTGACGTTAATTTTAATATGAATGCATTGCTTTATTATGGTGAAGAATAGGTCAAGCAGTATACAAATGCATTTATTAAAGAAATAAAATGCCTTATTAAGGCGAAGTCGTTTGACGTATACGCTGAACAAATACGCTGTATACAAGGTATTTAAAACTCTTAAGACATTACAGTTTCTTTTAAATTATCCTTATTTATTAAATGTCCTAACACGCTCGACACGTCCTAGGCTCTTGGAGTATCGAATTTCTTGAACTGACAATTCGGAATCTAACAGATATCCGCACCCGCAAAAGATTCGGATTCGCATTATTTCGGATGTCTTAATATATGCGGAAGTTCCGCATTTGCATATGTGGATGCGAAAATCCGCAACAACCCTCCCAACACCATCCTAAAACAATAAACGTCTTGAAATAATGAATAATCGAAAAAAGTTTACTTACTACGTGTTATCCATATTAATATTTTATAAATGCGAAAGTTTTTGTATGTCTGGATGTACATACAAAAACTTTGGATGAAATTTGCGACACTTATAGTTTATTACCTGGATTAACATACTGGATTACCTGAATACTTTTATCCCGGTAAAATGTTAGAAAATATAATTGTAAAATAAGTAAAGCTCCATCTAGATGCCTCCATGTTTATGACGAAAATGTTTACAATATATCTTTTCGAAAAGATATATATAATAATAAATTCGCTTTAATTAAACAAATTGTACTTATAGTTTAATTTTAATGCTTTTTGGGTGGGAGGACTACAGTGTACTAAGGTACAATTTGCACATAGGTACACGAGTGCATGGGTGTATTGCGGCCGTTATGGACAACACGAATGCAAATTGCTGATATCTTCCGGTCAACGACAATGGAATTAATACACCACAAATCTTCAGTGAGTTCAGTAAATCACAGTGTTTATGAGTCATTCAAGTGGTCGGCGTTCGTGCGACTCGTGCGCAGCGTCTGGTGAACCACGGTATTGCGAGCGACTGGGTCTGTCTCATTTGCACTCTCGGCTACTTTAATACTCGCAATTTGCCTCGACACTTTTAAATGTCGATCACGGTTTACATTTAAAACGTTCCACATTTAGAAAATGAATGAACGTAGTAATGCTTTGGTTAAAAAGTTAACGCGATTTTTGCCACTACCCCTTGAGTTTAAAATTATGTGCGAAATTGCCTATAGTCATTTGAAAAATAGGTAGTGTTAAGTTACACCACTAAAAGGATAACTAATATCAAACACTGTACAATATAAAAGCAATCTTATATTACTATTTTTGAACATTTTTTATGATTTTTTATAAATTTTTATAGAAAAATAATAAAAGTTATCAATTAGAACTATAATTAAGCTTTTTTTTTCTAATTCACACAGTTCTAAAGTTACAGCTAAATGATTAATCTCGGAAGTTATATTAAATCATAATATGAGCATCTCATATTTAAGGAAAAATGCATTTATTTATTGATGAGTATTACATAAACTGCCAAGTTTTTAATAGCCACTTAAAAATGGGTAATCTTGGTAATCAACGGTGAATCTTTGGATCAATGCAAAAGTGAATCGACTAGGGCACACTTACTATTGGATAGTTTTTATCATATAGTAAAACAGTGTCATAAAACGGTTATAAACTTTAAATACAGATCACAATTTATAGCAAGCCTTAGATGGCGTTGCTTAGGGAACTCATGCTCAAGTATGCTTTATAAACGACTGTATAGAAATCTAAAATATTTTCATCATTTAATTATTTCATTTATGAATAAACTCTTCAAAAATATAAGTATTTTAACAGCTTATTTGTAGCATAAAAAATAATCTAGACCCTAATAATTGCGGTTGAGGTCAATGGTTAAATGTAAAATCGAACCGATGATGTTTTATATTAAGTTTTGTGTTTTATTGTGTGGGGTTTTGATATGTGGAACTGAAACCGCAAATCAACAATCGAACTAGCGGAACATTGTGTCGTATTTTGTACGGACACGCGACTGTAAGCTTCAATGTATAATATGGCTTATAATAAATATAAACAAAATAATGATCGACAATGTTTAACAATATTTATTGTTCAACATGTACAGTCGGGGCATTATATGCATAAAAAATATATTTCATAAGCAATAAAATCTTCTTCAAAATTAAATAAAAATTAAAGTTCGGTTCCCAAGTTAGCCCTCAATGAAATAATAATACTACAGACTGGAAAAATTTTTTGTAATGTGAAAATAATGTTATAAATTCCAGAAAAAGCCTTTATTATTTATGTTAAGCTCGTCATACATTGATCAATAATTGATGGTCGAATATAATACAAGCAAAGCCACAGCTGCTGCAAGTTCTCTATAGTAGGATTAAGGATAGGGATTAGGAAGGGATAGGGAAATGGGCTCTGGCATCCCTTACTCACTCAACAAAACACAACAGCACATATGCTATTATTTCATGATGGTCTTCTGTAAGGTTCTGATTACTGCCGTCAGACTGGCTGCCCAAATAACTGCTAACAGCAATATGCCCTGCTACTAATAGTATTTAAAAATTTACTATTTTAATTTGCCATTACTCATTTATATGCAATTTTATTTATTTTTAAATACTCTGATGTAAGATGCTTTGTGAGATGTTTAAAATAACCAATATAATACCGTACCTATAGTTACAATGGGCACATGCCACCATATAGTATTAATGTGGCAAAGTCGTGAGTTACACAATATTTTCTCTTTGTGCATGCGTTGCATCAAAATACCTATTACGTAACCACCCCACGTTAAATATCAATGAATGCATAGTTTTTATCTTTACCGAGAATTAAAAAATTCGAGTCCACCAACTACTTAATATGTATACACATTTTCCATGAATGACTGATGGATCGAAAACATGTTATCAATATGTCAATAAGAAAGTGTATGAATGATTTACCGATATCGCAATTCACACAATAAACACAAATATCTCTACCATATATAAGAGTAGATGTGGAGCGCTCTAACAATTCTATTTTGTAACGAAACATGTGATTAAAATACCAACGGTGAAGGTCTTTTTATGGTAGCTACATTCGTTAGTTTCTGTCGATGGCTTTATTCGATATTTAAAATATTTGTTAGTTATTCAAAAATATTCGCTCTTGTTATATTGACGCCGCTACGACTGCGGCGTGATCTATTATTGCCAGTGCCTAACGGATTTAGACCATAGAGTTGAATTGATTAAAATCTACTCTGGTCCTTATTTAAAACATGGGTTCGAAATATTATTGTTTGGTATTACAAAATATGAATTGGTATAGAAATAGAATCGCTAATAGAGTAACAAATAGTCATACAATAGAGCAAAGAAATGTATCAAAATAATACTTTTGTTTACAACAATGAAGCCAATATATTAAGTAAGTAATTAAAAATTTAAAACTAGAATGACCAGGATGTGGTTCATGACAAAATAATATATGCAACCTCCAACATGAACACAGTAAGAAACCTCATAAATTCTACATACTCTGGTGAATATATTTAGAAGACCATATTCTATAATGGTAACATCTTAATTTTTATAAGAAATTCATCTAGACAAGCAAACGACCACTTGAGAAGATTAGATATGGGAATGAGCTCTGGAAAAGCGTTCCAGAAACAACGGAAAACATGGAGCAGAATGGAGCATACGTAGCATATGTAGCATACAGCATAGCCTATATTTTTGTCATCATAATCACAATTTCAGTCAGAAGACGTCCACAGGAATCCACGAAGATGTTCTAATAGGATCTGTCGGAAGAAACCTGGATCAACCTGCAGCCCTTATTAGGGCCCCACTCGAGAGCTTTCTAGGTACCAAGGACCGTCTATGTACTATGTACTCTCCGTACTATGTGTCCTGCCATTTCAACTTTCAACTTTACCACTTCATTTTACTAATCCGCCGGATTATATCGGTGACTTTCATTTCTCTACGGATCTCACACAGTAACCCTGAGCACATCCGTCTCCATAGCTCATTGAGCGACGTTGAGTTTTATTCCAAAGCCACGCTTCATACTCGCACGTACACATGCTCCAAGTACATATTAAAGATAATGTCAATATTAAAGATTTATAATAATATATTCATTTTTATTTAATAGAATATGCAGGTACGTATGACGATCCTTTAAGTTTAATAGCGCGTGAAACTACCGAGCAGTGAATGTAGTGGAGTGAACTTAAAGGTTTCTGTTCCCATTACAGATAGCACTGTCGCAATTAAAATGATCAAGGGATGATTTTTATGTCGAACTGTTCGCATTAAAGTATAAGAGTGTCATGTTTATCGAGTCGTACATTTAGATCAGCAGCCATTTGCGCGATTTGCGACCGAGGCGAAACGCGACGCGCCAAATCGCCAATGAGAATCATATCGTACGGGCGGTATACACACTACCTACATGTATGATTTTATTTTATTCATTTCACTGGCGCTGGAATGTACACGATCATCTAAATTTAAATTTTTATTAGTATTTAATACTGTAAATTAAACAAAGAAATAGTTAATATAAGCTCAAAGTTTACCCATACTTTTGTGCGAATTTGAACGATCGCGTTATGTGGACTAAATAGGGACTAAATCACATTATGAAAAAAAAAAAAAATTTAAAGCTTCACTTTTCTCGTAAACTTTACCATTTTTTAATTTAGATCTCACAGCCAGTGCTCTTTTAGTGTTATTTTACTTTAGTAGTGCTTTATATAAATTCCCTATCATTTTTAGATTAGACATTAGATAGTTTAAATTAGACATGGACTCGATTACACTTGCTTTAAACGACTTGTATCAAAAAATATGTTCAATATGCTGTGAAATATACATCAATATACAATGGAATGCTAATTTTATAGAAAAAGTATTTTTATTCTTTAATAAAAAAAACAGGTACGACCAAAAATCTCATATAAAAAATAACGAAATCAATCATACCGATAGTTAAAAATACATACATTTCAGATCGTATAGTAACGACTATACGATCTGGAATGTATTACTTTTTAATTTAAATGGTTAAAGTTCTCATTTTTGACATTGTGACGGTGTAACTACCAATATCTATTAATATAAAAAACTTAATGTACCCATGCACCAGTAAGCACTTACTAATGTAACAAAAAAAACCTTTGTAAGTTAACTCAAAAGGTGGCATATAAAATAAATTAGTACTAAATTAGTGAAAGACACCAACCATCAGTCAAGTTATCACGTAGCTAAATCAAACTCTGGAACATTAACCGATCTTGAATTCAAACAAAAAGATCGATTCTATCACGTCTAAGATTATAATCGCAATTAATTCACACTTCATATTTATTTAAATTAAGTTCAGTTTTTTTTATTTTATTTTTTCGATTCGTGGGACTAATGGCAATTTAACAAATGCTTTTAAACAAATTGTTAGAATTTTTTTTATTTATTTACTTATTATTTATTTATTTATTTACTCTTTTATTTACTTACTTATTTATATACCTTATTTCTGAATAACTTATATCCGACTGTTATTTCAAGCATAGCAGGGATGAATTATATTTTTCTTTTATTTATTTATTCAGGCAAAAACAGTCACACACAACTTATTTTACAAAAAATAGGAACAATAAGACCTACATTACCATGGATTAATCCAGCTGATAAATTACCTTACACCGCCATCACACGAAATTTTTATATACTTACTCACCGAACAAAACATGCTGTTATTTCGCAGTGGTCCTGTAAGGGGGTTGTTACTGCCACCAAACGCCACTGCTTGCTACTCGTAGACCCAGACCGGAGCCAATTTTGAAGTTGGCCTTGCCGGGAATCAAACCCGGGACCCCTGATGCAGAGCGTTAAAGCAAGCACCCGACCAATGGGCTCGTAGAATATGTTTCCCTGATAAAAACCTTAATTGAGTTAGTAGAGTTTGTTATTCTAAAGTCCATTAACAATTAACCGAGTCAGTTATTAAGAACTTGATTACAGTTCGCAACCGGTAAATGATATAATAGAAAGCTGAGGGTAGGCATTTAATCGGCCGCGAACCCGACACGTGTCGGCAGTGTACTCCAATTAGTGAGTGTCAGGTTTTGCTCTTGAGTCCGAGCGACTAGCGGGACACCACCGCCATCCACCGCCTAGCGGTGGCGACCACAAGCGACAACAGTTACTGCGGCTGACGATACATACCGGAACGTAACTCTAGAACTACCCCACTCGCGCATATTAGTTACACGCCTCGTGAAATTCACATTCTCCGATGCTGTCCGATCAAACAAGGTGTAAGAATTTGTAAGGACAATATACATCTATACTGATATTATAAAGAGGTAAAGTTTGTATGTTTTTTGTTTGTATGTAGGAGGTAATCTCCGAAACTACTCATTCGATTTAACAAAAAAAATCAGCAATAGCTAGAATAGAATTTCTGGGTGGATACAGGCTAAATATTCCACGCGGGCGAAGTTGCTGGCACCAGCCATCCACTAATAAAGAACCGAAGTATGACAAAAGTGGCAGGTGTTATATCTTTTAATTTTCAACGTGGTTTTTTTTTTAATACGAGTAAATCAAATTAATCCTTGATAAATATTGTGTATTTTTTAGTTATGAAAAACGTAATATTTCTTAGTCACAACAATGAAAAAAACTTCTTGTTTAATAAGTAATTATGAAACAGTAAAGAAAAATTTGTTTTTCGTAGCTGGTTAGCATGTTCCTGTCAATTTTGTTGCCAGAAAAGTATATTACAAAAAATAATAAAACAGAAAATTACAAGGAATTGTGCTCTACAAGTCTGATGTTACATGATGTTACATGTGTACATGCATCAGCAGATAATTGAACATTGATAATTAATTTAAACGGCCTGAGGCGTAATATGACTTCTTTTGTGTTAAAAGTGAACCATTGGCCGTGCAGCCATCGTATTAAGTAACAGAGTTGGCTAAGTCACGTTCAGTTTTATCGATGCAGAATCGCAGATTGCGTAAGCCAGAAACAGTTCATGTTCGAGATGAAGAAGACTTTGCAACAATGTATAAAATGTATCGATATAACAAATTGACAGGTACCATTTTATAACTCTTTTTTTGTACCCAACGGCGTCTTTATTTTCGAGCTTATACACATAAAGTTCGAGTGAATAGGCATCTTTTGGGTGAATTCGCTCAATCGTCAGCCTCGTCTTTGCTTCACGACTATATGCTGCCCAAAAGCAAACCCATCCTTACCTAGAATAAATTGAGGTCTGTCGTTATATCCGCTAACTCCTCTTAAAAACGCAACGGATTTTGATGCGGTTTTCACCATCAGTCGGATGATTTACATATATATAATAAAACCTAATTAAGTTTTTATGTAAGTAGTTGATGCAATATTTGGCATGGCTTACGTAGGCTAAACCTTAAGAGACACATAAAAATGATATGTAGTTCTTCTATAATCTTAAAGAAAACTATGTAATGACATATCTCTATCTGTTACTATTAACTCACTGTAAACATTTCTTTCATTAACTTGAATTTTCTTATGTAAATTATTTTAAATGATTTTGATTTTAATGCGGTTTTCAATAATGGATCAATGAGAGAGGCTTATGTATATAATTTGCAGAAAAAAATAGCATCCGTGCGAAGCCGTAAACGAGTCGCTAGTCTTTAATAATCATAAAAAAGTCTCTTTCTCTTTCAATACAATATTTCAACATTTGTTATTTTGTGCATAAACAATATAAATATTTTATTAAAATTATACATATTATAAAATCTATTACAATATTAATTAATAGCGTTAACGGTTTAAGCATCATTATTCAAACTGAATCGTATTTAATAAATCACGTTAGGTATAGTGCAATTAGTTAAACTAGAGAAACGAAACGCGTGAAGGGTCATTGTCGTAACAATACTTATCTATCGTTAGAATGTGTAATTTGGTTACAGTTAGACATTTCTCTATTACAAAGTGATGAGTTAGAACAAAGCCCGATGGAGGCGTATTCGCCCTAGCATTTAAATTTGAGGTTATATTTCCCACATACTAAAAATAAGTTCAACATTTCAACTGATTATAACAACTTTACAATATATTGTACTTTTACATATTAAGTTACAGTACCTATTAATTGAGATGAATCTTATTTATTTATTTATGATTACAAGCGTCCAACGAGGCAGGCATCAAACAAATCGTCATCTTTTTAGTCAAGTTAACATTTGGCGGATGCCGCCGCAATTACAGGAGGTACAGCCTGCACCAATGAAAGTTCTAAGTTACATTTTTATTAAACCTATAGATAAATAAATAAATATGAAAATATATTTATTATAAACAGTCACAAGCAAAGTTTATAGATATAGTGTCATTTCAAAGAAATTATGTTACTTTTATAAGGGTTAAAATATAAGGAACAATGGTTCTAGTCAATAACGTTCGCTGTTTTATTTCCCACATAGTCTAGTCGGTGGTCCGTAGTAGAAGAAATGGAAGGTGGTTGAGCATAAATCGTGGGAAGATCTATATAGTTAAGTTGCGACGCGGGATCGAATACGCTATCGCTATGAGCAACCGTGCGCTCGGTGAATGTCTCACTTAACTGTTTTGTGCACCTGATCTCTCAACCTATACAATTAAAATTATATATATAGTAACAACTTCATTTATGGCTAACTTTCGCTCGCGGCTTTACGCGCTTAAAAAGATAAAAGTAGGTTATCTCCTTCAAGCTATTTCCATAATAAATGCCAACGAAAAAATTCGCTTTCATAATGTTCATAACAGATAAGTTTGAGGCAAGTGAAGCGTTATTTTCGTCGCCTAATTTGACTTCTTATAGTAAAATTAATACTTAGATATAAATACAGCATAATAGAAAGATTCTTACAAAAAATATATTTTCTAAGAAAAAAAATTACTTTGATTTTTTTTTGGCTATGTCCGAGAAGCAACAAAAAAATGTTACACAATATTGCCACTATTCCCTAGGTTATTAGGTTGCTCTCACTTTGATAAAATTGTGTTTGGTCTAATGTTAGTCCTTGTCTTAAACAAAACATTCCATAAATTATGAATAATAATGTTTTTTCTTATTAAAAAAATGTTGTTCGACTCAAGTTTCATAAATTTAGAGTTGTTATGATTTATTTTATCGCTAATTACTATACTACTTAATCTGATTTATGTACATAGACTTCCTGCATAACCAAATACAATGTTAGAATAACAGTAGGTTATTGTAATATTAGTAACTTTGGAGTAGACGTTCGATGAATATTTTTAAAATTCTTCGAAAGATACCTCTACATAGTAACACATAATTATAATATTTAGATATTTTGTCAAGTGAGATTTGCACGTTTTTATGTCCCTTAGATATTTTTAACACAAAGCTATACTCGAACGGTTGACAACGTAGGGATACGGCAGTGGACTCTGGCATTCCATACTCATTTTTTTCTACTGACCACTTACCATTTTAGTAGTGGCAGGACACATTGTGTTAGCATTCATAAAATAGGTTCCCTGTCTGGTTGCAGTAACCACCCCTATACATAAGTCCACCATGAAATAACAACTGACCTTCTTTTACATTTCGGTGAAATGCCATTTCTTAACTCTTATCTTTTGTCCTATCAAGGTTAACAGCGCACTTGCAATGCATATTCTCTATAATATACGTTGCTTATGTTAATAGGCAAAGGTAGCCTACCATCTATCCCCATCAAGTTGACCGTCGTACTGACATCAAGTTGACATTAAAAAAATATTTTAAAATGCACCGAAATATATACATGCTTTTTGTCTAATATTAATAGAACGGTTATTAGCTGACAGACGGGTTTAAAAAGAGCCAGCAAAGTTTAAAAAGAGAAGTTAATTAGATAGTTAACCAACTTTTGGTTTTGCAACATATTGAAATGAAAAAGCGCTTCTATATTTCTAAATTTTATCTTACGAGTAATAATTAACTTAACAATAAAGCTTATTGTCATAACTATTTCAAAGTCCTCACAACTAACTCGATTTAATTCATATAATTATGTAGTATGCCAAACGAACTTTTCTTTCATAACAAAAAATTTAACGGTTGTCTCAGAATGTCAGGAATCGGGTTATAAATGTGGGCTATTGGCGAAACACGCGACTCTTTGTTCTGTTTCTTAGAAACTGGATAGATTTCGATTAGGTACACAGTCGCTCTCACACATGAAGTGCGTCTGTATATAAAACTAGCTATTCACGGTTAGCTGGTAGGTTTCACGTTTCTTGGTTCGATTCAAATGGTATATATATGATTGCAGAATTGCGACAAAGCGGAAAAATTACAAATCGTAGAAAATGTGAATTGGCGTTGTTAAAAATGTCGTAAGTGACCGTGAAAACGCAAAATGGAATATGTAAATGAAGTGAAAATGAGATAGATTGAAATGGATCGTGTGGCTGTGATTGGGCGGCTGCGGGGCATGATCATCGGTCGTCGCACGCGCACGACCCGCGACTGCCTGCAGCGACATACCACTACAACCAACTATCTAAATCACTATAAACTATTTATAACTAGGAATCTGTACGTCGTAACGCAAACAAAGAATCATTTTTAAGTCCCGACTTCTGTAGCAAAAGAAGGATTTTATAAATTTGACATTGTGCATCTATGTACCTATCTGTGTGTGGGATTTTTTTGTTTGATATTTGACATGATCGAATCTAAATTTCTGAAGAACTGATCAGGCGTATGCAGATCAACTTCTAACTTTTTGTGTGATCGACAAGGTTTGTTTTTATCTTCAATATACGATATCTATTCTAGTAGATTTTCTGCCTGTCCATCTTGCTTTCACGTTTAAAAAAACAAGCTAGTTTATATCCATTAATATAGTAACCCTACTGATACAAAAAAAAACCTGTTAAAACATTAACGGAGTTGCAAACAAAAGAATCATTTGATGGGGCAATTTGGAATTAGTGAAAGCTCTTGTGATCTAAAAAAGTTAAACGATTTCACGTTGACCTTTTACATTGTTCACGTTGTAAAACAAAGGAGTTCGATACGACACAATATTTAAACAATCTTGTTTAGTTGTTCACCTCATTTGGTTAATAAATTATTGGCCCGATAATATCTCGAGTGTGTCTCATTCTAAGAAATCGACATTTTATAATAGCCCAACACTCAATTGCACCTACTACAAAAATAGTTACGTGATTGTCGTTAAATTTAACCTTACATTGTATATACTTTTTCGGAATAGAGCATTGTTTGTTTTTTGTTTTGGAAATTATTCATATAGCACGAGCACATACATTTTTGTGAACTTACTTTTGATTCTAGGTAATCTTTATCGCGGGAAGTAATTATTTATTTTACATTAATAACTAAAATAATAGTACATCTACTCGTATATCTATATATACCTACAATTATTATAAAATAAAGTTGTTGTCTGTTTCACCGCAAACTTTTTCTAAACCAACTAACGAATTTTGGTACGGATTTCACTAGTGAAAAGAGCAATAAAAGAGTAGAATTTGAGTATATAATTTGAAGAAATTGCATTCATGTGAAGCCAGCCGCTAGTTTAAAATAAATAGAAGATAATATGTAAAGTTGCAGAGCAAAGCATACTTTATAAAACACGGTATTTTTATTTTTAATAGTACATACATATTCATTGCCATATTGAAAATAGAATACAAAAGGCTTTTATTTTTTCAAATTCGGTCCAGTAGTTTATGAGTTTATTCATTACAAACATAAAAATCTTCTCTCTTTATAATATTACTATAGATATAGATAATACAGATAACACAGTTAACAAATACGCTTACATTCTTTTTATTTATATCAGAAAGGACTTTTTTATAACAATGAACGTGCAGCCATAAAAGTAGGAATCAGATTAGTCGGTGGGTACACTACAACACACTTGTCCTCATTTAAAAAGGCGTTAGTTGAGTATTATGTTAAGCTTATGAGGCGAAAATAAGAACAACATTATGATGAAACATAATTGCCTATTTCATTTACCTGTCCATCTAAGGTGTCCGAGTGTAATTACCAAAAGTCAAAATAGTCCCGCCCACGAGTGCTCTCACGCGTCTAGTGACGTCATCGTCACTGACATCCTGCTTACAAAAACAAATTACAGCTCTACAGGTTATTATGATAAGTAAACACCGCATACTTATTTGTCTCACTTATGCTCATTACCTTATTATAAGATGTACTCATTATAGACTTAAGTTACCAGCTTTCTTACCTGAAAAGCTACTTACTTTTTATAGGTATATATCGTTAACTAACTTTTACCCGTGACTGCGTCCGCGCCCTTTTCCTAAGGTGTTAAAACAATTATTAAATCTTTATTTCTCATATATTTTCGTCCGACGTTGATTTTTCTTACTTCGACGCTCATTTTTTAATATTTTTAGAGGATTCCTCAGGAACCAAACATTTTTCCAGGATAAAAAATGAAAATTTCATCCTAATCTCTTGATCCGTTTTTGCCTAAAAGAGTAACATACCAATACATACATTCTCACAAAACTTTCACATTTATAATATTAGTGGGATGCCGTATTTCCATCCAGTCTTCTATGCGGAAAGTTGAGCATCAACCGCCTAATTGACCAATCTCGACAAGTTTATAGTTGATTGTTACAAACGTCGAGCAAAGTGCACAATATGAGGATTCCCGGGACTAGTAACCGCACATATAATGCAAATGTTTTCCTATAGATAGCGCGCGTAACTCCCGCAGAGTGACAAGACAATAATTGCACTTGGCTACTGGTCGACGCCCCGCATACATCTCCTGGGACAAATTTACGTTTGCTGTGAAGAAACACTGACTATTTGACATCAATAAACCATATGTACCCGTCTATCCTTAAAGGAATTACTTACGCCATAGACTTATAGGATTTTGCCTCCACGTTTGTTTTGAAAGTTTTTAAGTATCACCTAACTTGAGGGCGGTCATGGGGGTGCTGTTGGCAAGAGTTTTACAGCATTCAAGTAAAGTCTGTATGTATGCGCAAATCTCAGAAATTTGTGAGCGAATTTTTTCCTAATTGTATAGATGGAAAAAGGAATTTCTGAGGATGGTACCTATATAATTCATGAATATCTTATTTATATTTGCCGAGTTATCAATTTACTTAATAGAAATACGTGGCTAAGTCAACATTTTATTGGCATAAAAGAGCATCTTTATTTTATGCATTTATAAATCCATTTTTTTTTTATGGATATACATCTGTGTGTTAAACAATTTAACAAAACCACGAACCTAAGGATCCATTCCGATAGGACAGTTATAATTTGAAATATTTTTGACCCTTTAATCAATTACAATGAATAAGTGCAAAACAATTAACTTAATATTGTTTAATACATTTAAAAAATCATTTCATAAAACTTGCAGACTGCCGCTTAAATTAACATTCTACGGTCGATCGTAGACTCTCCAACTCCATCAATTAGAGTAAGCATTTAATCGGATAATGATGACAGATAATAATCTCAAAACCGTTACAAATATTTTAAGCATTTTAAAATAATAATAGCAGCCCATCACTGAGACAAGCCACTTCGTAAGATGTCGGTCGGTAACAAATATATATATATATACTTTACTCCATACAAACTTGAAATAAGTGTTTAAAAGTTTTTGCAAAGATGATTGAAAGAAGAAAAGAAAGAAAGCAAAGTTTATTGGTATTTAAAAAAACATATGAACACAAAACATAATAAATAACAAGAATATCCAATACCAATAAAGAGCTAATAAACAAATAAATACAATATTTGTTAAATGTCAATATTTTGTTTCACAAATCAGAGCGTTGCTTGTATACTATAATTTTTAGCCTTGCATAAAGCCGTAGTGAATTACAATAGCGTGACAACATGCCATACTTTTTCATCAAGAGGAAATATATGGCTGACAGTAAGACCTATGCACAGTACAAATTATTTCTCAATATATAAACGCACTACAAGCTATTTACGAATGTGTACGAAATACGAATTACAGAATGGAGACATGTCATCTTGCAACAGTAAAACACCTTACAGACAGAAGTCCACCGTGAAATAATACCCCGTACGGGGTAGCATTCCGCTATAAGTACGGATCCTAGAAGGCATTGTCTTTTATATATATTTTTTATTTAAAAAAGATAGAGTAAATATTTCAAAAGCCTTTTCTCATATTATAACGTTTCTTCTATTTCTTTTATTTTCTTTTAATTTATATATTATTTCATTCTTACACTCATTAGATGACATCGTATCTAAAGATATGTTTGCGTCTCGTATATATATACTGTTAAAAATGTAACGTAACAAGTTCTTGTGAATGTATTAATTAAAGGTCCAACAATGGTAACCTAAAAACATCAACCGTTTACTTTCTAGATCATAGCTTAAAACATCACGACATTGTCTCGGTTGAAAAGTAGATCGTATCATCGCATAAGGCGTACGCCATCATGACGAGACCACTTCGGTAAGCTCCCGCATACGGCGACAAGTGAACGCAATCGTTAATTGAATCAGTCGCTGGTCACCGCCACCGACACGCCGCAGCCTCCATATCATTCTTACTTGACGAAATTATCATTTCTTCCGCTTTATCGCATCGTTAGATCACATAGAATCCGCGATGAAACTGTGATACCGCGCGCAAGAACCAACTCATCGTCACGTAACTTAATAGAAGGACACATTTCCTTATATATTATTTGAAAGAATCGGTTATAAATCGGTTATAGCAGGGAAAACTTTTAACCGCAGCACAATAAATGGGCAGACCATCTGACTCCTATCATTCATCTGACATTCATAAATACATTTACCTACAGTAGGGTGCAAATGTAAGCTGTGGACAGGTGCAACAATCGTACATATATGTTTCGGACTTTTTTTTATGTTAAGGTCGACAGACAGACTGACGATCCACTTGATGGTAGGTGGCTACCGTAGCCTATAACACAAGCAACGCTATAGGTGCTGCAATTGCGCTGCCGACCATAGAAGGATTAAAGATAAGGGATAAGGTAGGGATGAGGGTAATGGGCTCTGGCATTCCTTACTCACTCCTTGTTAATACCAATATTCTAGAGCTCTACTAGAGTTTTAGCTTCTAGAGATATTTACTATGATTAACCGTGCAAGTGCGCGGCCAATCATAGTAGGATTAAGGATAACAGATGAGGAAGGGATAGGGGATTTCTTTTTCTTTCTTTCTTTATTAGAAAAAGATAAGAGGAAAAGGGGTCTCAGGTCTGGTATGATTTACTCACTCACTTTAACACAACAGTCATTCTGTTATTTTACTATGGTCTTAATAATGAACTAAAAAAATTTCTCATTAAAAGTTCAAATTTATTAAATGTATACCTGTAAGGTATTTTGGTGAAAGACAGCATTCAACGAAACAATGTTCAATAGAAGATTAAAACCTTTAACCTTTAAATGAAAACATATTGGAATCAATAATGTTTAAACGCACACGTGTAGGTGGGACATTCATCACATTCGGCACGCTTCATCAAAACGATAAGCGAGAGCACCAAACAAGCGCGTGGATTTGTTACAAGTCGGTGATAATTATTATTGACCGACAAATCTTCACTTAAAGGAACCGTTACTCGTGTTTTGTTGCAGTGAAAACATTCATTTCTTCATTTGCATACAATGGGCCTGGTGCCAAAAAATATTGGAGTGTAAACGCTAACTACAAAAGCATTTATGAAAGTTCTCTGCGACTTTATATAGATGGATAGATGGAGAGTACGAGGCGGATAGAGTACGTCTCGACAATATAGTGCGCACAATAATAAATAACTTGTACGAATCGGTTATTATGTTACGTCCTAGTCTAAATACTTAATCTATGTAAGTGGGCGTCTATTCGGTTGAATGATTTTGTTCGAGTTTCTTATTACACCATGACATAAGTTAGCGGTTTGATCTTAAAGACCGCCCCTTGTAAAGTCTTCATATTCACACTTCGAATTTTTCAAAAAAAGAGTTCTTTCAACCAAACCATGAGCGCCATATGCAATAAATTGAAATTTTCAATAATTGATGTTTTAAAATTGAAATACATACTATTTTTAATATTAAATTTATTTCAGAATATAATCGGACCAGATGGGTACACTGGGTTTCGCAGTCACTTGAACAGCCCGTCTATCAGCCCCTTACAGAAGACCACCGTTAAATAACAGTATCCATATGTTATGTTTCGGTGAATGAATAAGTGATGCCAGAGCAGAGCCTAATTTCCTATCCCTTCTTAATCCCTTATCCAGAATTCTACTATCACAGCACCTGTGCTTGTGTTATAGGCGACAGTAGTCAGCTACCATCAAGTGGACCGTCAGCCTGTCTGTCGACCTTAACATAAACAAAATTAAAAACAAGATGGCGGCACTCAGTTTTCTATCTAAATTAATATTCATACATGATACTTAGCTAGATAAACGTACAAAATACACACAGATAACTAAACAGATACATAAATAATTTTATAAATGTCATTATTATTCGTACCAAAAAAAGCGTTTTATAAAAATTGAACGCATACGAGTAGCAATGCATCTAAAGATAAAATGGATGCCTATTTACAATTTGTGACAGATAACAAAAACAATTCCGCCCGTTTCACCTATCCCTACTAAGTATTCTGGTATACTGGTAGGAAGTATACTGGTTTACTGGTATACTGATACTAAGTATACTGGTAGGGACAAGTGGATTTTTTTCCAGTCGTACATAAATAGAGATGTAAACGAATTATTTAAACATGAAATGTAATCATGTCCCATTTATTCGTAAATGTAGGGGCGTTCTTACATACCGGAACGACACAAGATAAAATGTGTCTCATGTAACTCGCTAATAATGTAACTTGTCCACAAAGTGACTTGCTAATAATATAACTACTCTAAATAGGAGGAGATTTTGTTGTTGCAGTTTTATGAGCTATGGCTGCTATTAAATTTTAATACTTATTCAAGTCCAAAAAAAGTTCTTTTTTAACTAAATTTTATATATAGTGGGAGACAATTCAGAAAACTGATGATAACAAAATCGGGGGATACATTTTGATGTTGTAGCCACATTTACATATCATCTACATTCAAAATTTAACTACACCACTCGATAAATAAAGGATCAATGATTTTTTTTTGGGGCAGTTTTTTAGTATATTTGAATTCGTTGGATATAATACGGTTATATTAATCGTAACAAACATGTATTCACGAAAAACACACGGCTGTGTCAATTTTTTTTTTTTCGTTATTTATTCTGAGGTAAAACAATAGGAAAGATAACCTGATCCTTAAGACAATTTAAAAAAAGAAACGTATGTACATATTTTATACTAGCTACTGCACGCGACTTCGCCCGCCTAACTTTATAAAATATAGCATACTAACTGGTGCTCGCGACTTCATCCGCGTTGAAAATTATAAAAAAAAATGCAATATAACGCTTGACCTCGTGTTGCTATAACACTTTGGCCAGGCGTTAGTATTTTATTTTTTATTTATCCCTCGGGAATAGTCCTTTTTTTCTGGATGAAAGGTACCCTATGTCCTTTCTGGTGTCCCAGACAACGTGCATGCAAAATTTCATGGTGATCGGTTCAGTAGTTTTTGCGTGAAAGAGTTACAAACATCCAAACATACTTCCGCATTTATAAAATTAAGTAAGATAAGATTAGTATAGATAGTATAGATGTTATTCGCTGATAATGTAGCTTTTTATAGTTGAAGTAAGAATTTTCAAAATCGGTCCAGTAGTTTGTAGTATTGTAGTTGAAGATTTGTATGTAGCAAACATACAAATATTCTCTCTTTATAATATTAGTATCTTTTACTACACAGAATTACATTTTAATACTTACACAATTAATTGCTTTGCATTTAAAAAGCATAGGTACTATTTCTTTAGTAGTTACCTACACAGTTAAGATTCATACCTATTCGTTGCATTTCATTTGAAATATGTTTACGAAAGTGCAACATTGATTATTAGAAAGCTTTTAGCTTATCGTTTTTCTATCGATAGGAAAGTAAGGATTCCGCCCACCTGTAACTTTCTTGCCGCGTTCATTATTAAGCCTCTAGTATTATTTCCGCCTGATATTAATGCATATAAAAATGAACAGTAATTAAAGCCACCATTGTGATTGCCTACATTGTGTATGCAAATGCCTTTTTTATGTTAGCCTGCCGCAGATGTAACAATATGGAAAACTGAGTCATTGTTTAAAAATATAGACTAGTAAAATGTTACACCCACATAATACACATTAATGTACTTTTGTGAAAAAAAACAAGAATAAAATTTTATATAAATAACTAAAACTACCTGTTATTATTTCTAACAGTTTGAATTACCAATGTGTAAATTGACAGCCTAGGATTAACAGGAACTGTTTTTTATAAATCATTTCAATACGAAAATCGTAAACTACAATAATATAAAAATCTTGCATGAAATAATTTGTTTTACTTATTTGAGTGAAATTATTCAAAATTATAACCACTTTAGGTGATTGAGTAGATGCCAGTTATAACAAGGCGTCCCTTATTCACTCACCGAAACACAACAGCACACGACTGTTATTTCCTGGTGGTCTTCTATAAGGGTGTGCATTGCATACTGCCGCCAGACGCGTTGCCCAAATAACTGTGAAACGCAGTGTGCCCTGGCGTACTAAACAGCCACTATTGTCTTTTTGCAATTAATAGAGTGAAGATAACGTCAAATGTAGTTACATAGTTTGGAATAAATAAGATAATATACATTTTAAATAGAGAACATACGTGGATTTATTGTTATTTATGAACGTTTATTGTTATATAATTAGGTGTTATTACATATTATATCCCTTGCATATTATTAAACAAAGGCCCCCGCCACGTTTGTCTGTTCGCGATGTTCTAAAAAATACTGCGCGGATTTTCATGAGATTTTCACTAATGGATCAACGAGGAAGGTATACAAAAAATCCGTGTTAAGCTGATAAGAAGATAAGAAGATGTTGGAGATAAGAAGTTAAAAAATTATAAAAAATTATAAAGAGAAAAGATTTGTAGGTTTTTTTTTTTTTTTTAATGAATAAAAAACTACTAGACCGTAAGTAACATTGGGTATATTTTATAATGTTACGCGGACGAAGTCGCATGCAACAGCTAGTCAGTTATATTGTCACTAGGCTTTCAGTAAAAGCAATTGTCATTAGACTCGCGAGTTTGCATATCGCAATATTAATATTACCTTGTCTCTCCAAAACCGTTGCGTTCAGTGAAATCCGAAGCGATGTTTGATCAACATTAGCCTCACACCACTCATGACGCTGATAAAGTGAATTTAACGGAGCTTTCCTCCATTGTAAACGCAATTGTTTTAAACTATTAATTGTTCCGATACTACTGGTACGAACAATGCACGCGATGAATAACAATGAAACCGGAAAAAATCTTTTGCACTAATGTATAGTATCGTACGTATCGTGACCTCTTAAAACGTCCAACCAAACTAATATAAATTACGACCTCTCGTATGTATTTTTTCACTGGCACACACCTGTTATTATAGAGACTGTGATTATAATGTCTTTTTTACTTGATGCGGCAGTTATCCGTCTTCGTACCTGTAATTATGTAAACGATAAAAACAGTCGTATTGTGATAACAATAGAGTAACTTTTAAAAGGTCTTAAATGGTTCGGATATACTGAAAAACGTACTCAATAGACGGCAAAATGTGTAGTAATCCAATTGAAGTAGGTATACTTTGAAAATAGGTACTTTAAGAGAATGTTTAGTCATGTAGGTAAAAAGTTACTTTATTTTGTATTAATTTAATTTCAGACATTAAATGTTAAAAATCTTTATATCAGAATCGTGAAATTTATTGAAATATAAAGTCTTACCATTTAACTGCTCTTAAGTTTCTGCTTGAGAACTTATATTGAACTCGCATATAAGTTTATTTTTTTATTGCACACCTTTCAATTTTTAAAACTATACACACAAACACAAATTCTAAATAAACCAAAATTAAAATTAACAAAAATTCTTAATTAAGTATTAACCAACGGTTAAACCAATCCTAAAACTTTCAATAGAAATGTTTTCTTCTTTTTTTTTTCGACATAGGTAACCTATTTTATACGTTTTTTAAATGTTTTAATTTGAAACCAATTTCATTGCGGTTATATTTTTCTTAATAACATTTTTAAACTCTTGACATTTATTTATGTAAATCTCGAATGTAGAATGAATACAAACATAAAAAATATTATGAATTTGCTTCACATATTAATCGGCAAGTTCGAAAAGTAGTAGAACATGAAAAAAATGGGTGCCATGCTCTTTATTAGGAGTGTGGGGCGCAATGATTCGGTTTCGCGGGCGGAAACGAGCGCGCCCACGCGCAGGTCAGAGCAGTGACCCCGGAGCTCACCGTGGCTCACCTAAGCACCGGCGCACACCTTATTGTTCCACCTCCAAACTCTTACTACAACATTTCTTTTTCACTTTATTTCATTTTACTAGATTCTATTGAACCAATATCACATTTATTAAATTTTACAGGAAGTGAAAAAAAAATAATAAACATTTTTAATTCTTTATTTAGTAAAAGTAGATAAAAATAATAATTAATGGTACTAACAACAGCCAGGGTCCTGAACATTGGCTTTTCCTTCTAAAAAAAAACCGGTAAGTAAAAGTTTAAAACTTCACCAGCACTATATTCTCTCCCATTGAAAACAATTAGGTGCCGATAATTTTGAGCTAAAGTAGAAGAGTTCATTTCCAAAATTTTCCTTGTCGGGAATCGAACCCGGGACCCCTGGGACTCGATAATTGACTCGACCACTCGACGATTGGATTCATCAAAAGGACTGATTACCTGTAAACTTTTTGAGCTACGAGTATATGTTAAGTAGGTAATAGTACTTAAGTAAGCAATAGTATGAGAGGCAACATGATAGATCAGAATATGACTAATTAGCTAGTAAGCACGAAAGTTGCAAAATCCGTTGGTAATAATTTTCATTTTTATTCATTACTGATTACACCGTGGAGAATCCGATGGGTAAAATTGAAAGCGCGGTAGCCATTAATGTGGTGACGGATGGGCTGTAATAAATACAATTTGAACACGGTTAGAAATAAAAAATCAGCCATTAGGAAAAATATTCGAGGCGGACATGATTAGTAACACAGGTGTAATTTGTGTAGTGATGGGCGTTCTGCCTTATTGCTGTTTCTAATTAACCAAGTTAATTTAACGGCTTCACTTTGTGCCCGTGCGTGCACTATCTTTAATCGCTTTGTTTGTTTCATTACTTATCTACTTATTACTTAAGTATAGAGTCCCCGGAAATAGAGATTGTATTCTGTTGTAAATTTTATGCAGACTAGACCAACGCGCCTTGGCGTTGTTCGGCAATTGAGGGAACTGGTACATACTCGTATCTATATACCATTACATATTATAAAAAGCAAAATCTCTTGCCACGTCTGTCTATTTGTCTGTATGTATATTCGCGATGAGCTCAAAAACTACTATCAACAGAGATATTTCTGCGGATGGTATAGGTGTATAATTCGTAAGGTTTTGTGTAAATTGATTAAAATATGACGATAGTAGTTGAATATTTCGGAAAAAATCAAGCCGTCTGAGAGCTTTCATCAGAAACTTCTAAAAAAGGATCACATATAATGTTGTATTTGGAAAAGCTATTAATATCTTAGGGGTTATCGTAAATTAAAAACTACGCGAAAATTCAAGCGTTCTCGCACCATCGCGACGTGACGACGGGACTCGCGTGTTGCAGTCGCTGTCGTGCAAAATTTCATCCGTACTAAGCTGGGAGTTGGTCGCTAGTATACATATAAAATAATGTCACTCTCCGCTTCTGTCAGTTTCTCCGCTAACTTCTTCTAAACCGCCCAATGAATTTTGATATTGTTTTCTAGTGAACCTCGTTTATCGCTCATTCCTATGCAATTTGCAGAAGAAAATTGCATCCGTACGAAGCCGAGGGCCGGTCGCTATTTATAAATACTATGAACACTGTTGATCTTGTGATGATTTAAACTTTTATTTATTTATTTTGTTGCTTTAGCGAAATTTTTTTTATATATCACCCAGTTTGCAATAAAGAGTAAATTAATAAAAATTTCTTAATAAAAAAACAGTTGTAATGTTTTCCTAACATAAAAGAAAAGATTAAGTGATGTATGGTCCACGTATCAACTTTTGAGTCTCCCGTTACATCATAAATTCACTTGATGCAAAAATCTACTTCGGTCCAAGTAAAACGCAGCATTACAGTGAATATTTTCGTTTAAGCCACAGTTCTGATCTTGATTTATGGATGTGCGGTTTCAACTTGCGGTATTATTAACAAGTTGTAAATCTTCGATCGGAATTAAGAGCACAGTGAATCAGTTGCGGCCAGATTTGTTGACGAAGGCTTCACTTTTATTTAAATTGTATGATACATCTACAATGTATCAACGACAGTAATCATTAAAAATATTATATATAATATATGTCAGTTTTCTTCGGTGTTTTTAGTAATGAACTGTAAACTTTTGAACCTAAAATTATTCATATTATCATCGATAAAATATTACTTAAAAGTATTAACTTAGTATTTTATCGATGCTATTATGTATAATTGTATATTACATAGTCATATTCTTATTCTCTTTTCAAAACGTTATCACAATATATGTATGAAAACATACAGTCCAATATGCCAGAATTCTTAAATCAAACTATTAGTAGGTATATAATGACCATCTGGAATAATGATAATGACGCATCAAGTAGTCTGCGGGACACCCAATTTAACTCAACAGCAGCTACTGTAGCTCCTCAGCAGGACTCAATAGAAAGACGCGGTGGTTAAAAATTTTTAATTATAATATTAGAAGGATGTTCCCTTAAAGATTTCCTTACATATTATAAAACAAAGTCCTCCGCCGCGTCTGTCTGTCTGTTCGCGATAAACTCAAAAACTACTGCGCCGATTTTCATGCGGTTTTCACCAATGGATAGAGGGATAATCAGGGAAAGTTTTTACGAAAAAAAATGTAACCCGGACGAAGCCGGGAGCGGGACAGCTAGTATATTATAATGAACAGGTTGTAGAGAAACAGAAGAGAAAATGACCATAAGGATTCATGATATAAAATTCCAATCAAATGAAAGGAAATAAAGCCCTAAGGCAACCGATTGACCTGCTCGGTAGCGGTAGAATGTAGTAGCAGACAGTAGCAGCTACTACAGTACACTCCGGAAATTTTCATAGCAGCTGCCGTATGCGCATGTCGGCAGCAGATATACAGCTGAACATTGTAAAGATGGAATGAATAATAATGAAGCCCCGAGATAAGTTTGTATATCCAATTGTATCCAATTTGTTAGGAGGATCTAATTAGGAACAGTTAGGAATCTAAATTGTTAGTTAGTGATCACACTACACTAAACTGATTCCTAAATCGTACAGAAGCTTTGATCTAAACAATAAATAAAAAGTATCCTATAGTATAATCCATGTAATAATCAATACATCAGTGAAAACAGCATTCAAATCAGTTAAGCCGTTTCTGAGATTAGCGTGCACAAACGCGCAGACAAGCAGCCAAGAATTCTAAAAAAATATTTTTTGACCTCGGTAACATAAGTACAAAGTTTTTTAAATATTTAATGTACAAACACGGCTCGTTTGTGCTTTTATTATATGTATAGAATATAGATATGACATTCTAGTACCTTAACTCCTACACGTTCAAGGACTTCAAAAATCGAAAAGTGAAATAATTTTTAAGCCAAAAGCTTCAAAAACTATCTTTTTCATAAGTGTATTTTGTCATTACACGTGTCGTTCGTACATCCGCAATTCTGTTTTTCCTCATGCATTAACATCGGTCAAAAGCATTGTAAATTAGTTCGATCCGTGAACGAAGATGACTCCTCTCAGATTATACAGTTAACCTGTCGCTTCAAAACAATATGTAAGTTAGCTTCAGTTGTTTATTTTTCCTTGTACAAAAACTATGAATTATTTATTTAGATCGATCTTGTTGAAGTCTTTCAACAAATATGTTGTTGAATTATTATTATTATTATTATAGAAATATTTTATTATAATGTATACTTTTTAGTTGATTTCAATCATAACAAGGAAAACAGGCAATTCAAAATGTTTTTTACTTGCTAAAATAAATTATTTTCAACTGGAAACACCCCCCAAAGGAATTTTAAGGCTTTTTTTTACGTGGGAAAATCTGCGTACCAGATCCCCATCGTCCATGGTGAAATCGGTGGGGTATTTGGGACTTCTACTCACTAAAACCCCACGGTGTTTCTTCGCGCCGTCTATGACGCGTTAAGGCACGCTACCTTCTCCCCCCGCCAGACGAGGCCCGCACCGGGCTCCACCTCGATTAGGCGTGGTGTGACCTCCGCACCGTGAAAAGACGTGCCGGAAACACAGCACATCTCCCCTCGTTGCCCCGTGTTGTGATGACGGCGGATGACACCATGTCCGCCGCCCTCGGACGAAGCGGCACAAGCCGCCTGTTCTCCACCTCTCGCAGCGGGCAGTCAGCGAGGGGTTTCACTTCTGAAGCATCCCATATCCTCTTCTCTGCGGCACAACCTAGCGCATGACACTCTAGAATAACCCTCGCTCTTGTGGCCGCTCACCTCCACGATATTAAGGGTGGGCGGCTCAAAGGGGTGTCCACCTGACATTTCCACATCAATCGCGGCAGCCCGACGTCTCTCACCTGCCAACACCCGCGTGGGCCGAGCACGAATCCTCGGCCCAGCGAGCGGTGACCGGTGAAGCTCCAACGGACTGTTGGAGCCTCCAAACTAATGCTCCGTTACGAGCTCCGATGATCGAAGCCCGCTAGGAGCACACGCACTTGGTCTTCTTGGTTCCCCAGCGACAATCCGATCAGCCAAGCAAAGGGGGGACCCCACCGGATCCTGCATCCGGATTGCCGAGGGTTAAACCCCCCACCACTGCGCGGTCTTGACCCACCTAAGGGAGGAAGGGTCCAGTACCAAGAATGGTCTGTAACGCACTGTGGCATCATTTATTTTATGACGGCAGGTTGTCGGATTTATACGCGTTTGACGTACGCGACCAATTTACGCGTGGCACTGTTTCGATTAATGTCTAATTAAAAAAAAAACATTAATGTTATTACTTAATTGTAATGGAAGCAGTGTTGTTTATTTCCGGGCAACAGAGATGTAGTGAGATAAGAGAAAAAAAACAATAACAATAAGGATAATGATTGAGTTATGTAAACGAAGTGAGTGTAGTTGGGAGACGGTGGGCGGTGAGCGTAAATGCATCACGCGCGATAATGAACCGACTCGTGTGCACGACTGCGCTTGCATACTCACACGTAATGCACTATCCTTGCCAACGAAATCGTGCAGCACCACCGGTTGCCATATAAAAACACCCCTACTTATGATATTTCACTGTGTGAATGTTACCTTGGCGGTATATCTACCTGTGTGAGCGAGTGCTTGTACTCAAGGCGAGGACTTCGCAGAAAAGTAGTATTTTGATCGCTTAATTTAACTTCTTAGAGTACAATTAAAATACAGTGCATAACAGACTATTCTTTTATTAAAGGGTGACAGAGAAGCTGACGGTCTACTTGATGGTAGGTGGTTACCGTCACCTAAGGACACAAGCAAAACCAGGGCGGATGCTGGTGCACTTCCTAACCTATAAGAATTTGTTTAAAGCTCGCTTTAAAAAAATCCATAGGTAATTGTAGCTTGGTGGAAACACTTCATAAGGGTGGAAACACGTCTTTTGAAAGTTTAAGTTGAGATTAGCTGGTGTCCGCGACTTGTAGCGTGTTGAAAAATAAAAGATATAACGGCTGACAAAATATTGAAAACATTATATTAAGGCTTTAAAACATTGTACTTTTGCCAAGCGTTGAATCTTTATTTTCAAATAGCTGGTGCCCGCGGCTTCGCCTGCATGGAATATTTAGCCCATGTCGAATTTTTTAAAGCGGGTCAGTAGTTTCAAAGATTATCTTCTGCAAACAAACAAACAAACATACATACATACAAACTTTATAATATAACAACTTTATAATAAAGAGGTCTTTATAATATTAGTATAGATAGTATACATAGTTTGAGATTTAATATGTTTACAGATATATATGAACAGATAACATAAAATAGTGCAAAGAACGTCGCTAATGCATTATTTACAGGACATAGTTGCAGTGAAAATGGACACCATTTGTGAACAAGACAGGATCTCAGGTTTCTTAAACAGGCACCTCCCACGTGGTCTCTTGTGCCCTTAACCTTTGTAGCGGTCGTATCTCGGTTTATGCGCCTTATAATGCGCTCTCCTTACAATCCACTTTTACGGTTACGGTTTTCTCTAAATATGGAGCACATCCTATGGATTAAAATAACAAAAAAACTTAATAAAGATGCACCGACTTAAAACATCTTGAACGTTAAATGAAACAAATTGGGAAGTGGAAGTGGTTGGGTCAACTTTATTTATTTATTTTATTTTTATTTATAATAATAATAATAATAATAATAATAACAACAACACCAGACCGAGAGTGGTGCGCTTTGTAAGGGAGACGTTTTCGGGGGAGACAGTTAATCTTTCTCACCCGGATATGCCTCGCAAACTGACAGAGCGCATCGACGACCTGAAGCAGAAGATCGCAGCTTGGGGTAAGCGTATCCGGCGGTACTCAGAAAGGGTAAAGAGATACCGACAGAATCGCCTCTTCATGAGTGAGCAAAAGAAATTCTATAAAAGTTTGGAGTGTTCCGATGGCAGGGTTACTGGTCCAAGACCAAATCAGGCTGAAATCGTCGCCTTTTGCGAAACCTGTGGTCGCAACCAGTTACTCATGCAGAGGGCCCTTGGATTGAGACAGTAGAGAGTGCATGTGTTACAATTAGGCCGATGGACCCCATTACCATTACTGAGGACGACGTAGTTGCTACAGTCCGTAAGGCCCCGAACTGGAAAAGTCCGGGACCGGCCGGACTGCACAACTACTGGTTGAAGGGGTTCTGGCGAAGCCATGCTACACCTGCTCGTCAATTCCAAGAGGCTCTTGACAGCGGAGCGCTCCCGGAATTCTTGACTACTCATTTAGGTCCAAAGGATGGTACTACCGCGGATCCATCTAATTACCGCCCTATTACTTGTCTCTGCACAATCTATAAGACACTTACATCGATTCTGAGCTCTAAGATATATCGACATTTGCCGAAAATAATATTATGTCAGGGGCTCAGAATGGATGTAGGGCCGGTAGTCGCGGTAGCAAAGAGCTGCTACTTATCGACACGGCTGTATCCAGATTGGTAAAACGCAATCGTCGTAATTTCTCTGCTGCCTGGATTGATTACAAAAAGGCATTTGACTCGGTTCCCCATACATGGCTTTTGAAGGTTCTCGAGTTATACAAGGTTGATAGTGCGACTCGACAACCAGTTTTGGAGAACGGCCGTGCCAAGCTCTATTGGGACCGGCCCATCGTCACGGACAGAACTATTCTGGTAAATAGACCTGATATTGTATTGATGGACCGGGAGCAGTCGAGGGTGTTTTTGGTAGACGTGACTATCCCGCATGAGAACGGTCTCGTGAAGGCCGAAACCGAAAAGAAGAGGAAATACCACGACTTGTCCCACGAGATCGTTGACATGTGTGCTGTTGAGTCTGCTGAAATCATCCCAGTCGTTATATACGTCAACGGGTTGACCAGCCTCAGTGATAACCTGAAGCGGTTGGGATTCCGCGGCGGTTCCATCCCAGCACAGATGCAGAAGACGGTGGTGCTCGATATGGCCTGTGCTTCTGTCGGGGATAACACCGTCTACCCCTCATTTTGGCTTTTGGAGGGGGATACGAGTTAAATCAAGTGAATAATAAAAATAATTTTTATTTATTAATTAACAAATCTATAATAATAATAATAATAATAACTTTATTTCAGACATTTGTGTCCATAAATTATAAACTAAATTATGTTACATATTATACAAAAACAAAATGTAAAAAAAAAAAAAAACACGTGCATTGTAACTCCCATTTTAAATATTTAATTAGGTTGAGTACTAGCGTCTAAACTAGGCCGAGCCTGTATCTTAGACACTAGTTTCTTCCAGTGACAATATTTCCACTTATGACAACAATACACACCTTTTAAGTACACATTTTTATTTTACAAATATGAGGGTAATTTAAAAAATAAAAACTTTGGTAATGAACTTTTCAAAGATCACTGTGGTCTGGTTTTGGAAAGTAGTGGCAGGGCACACTGGCGGCAGTAATCATCACCTCCTTACAAAAGACCATCGTGAAATAACAGCATATGTGCTGTTGGGTTTCGGCGAGTGAGTAAGAGATGCCAGAACTTATTTTCCCTATCCTTTCCCAATACCTTGTCCTTAATGGTGGGTAGCGCACTTGCAGCACCTGTGACGTTGCTTGTGTTATATGTGATGTTTGCTACCTACCATCAAATGGACCGTCAGCCTGTTTGTCGACCTTACCATAAAAAAGACACTTCCAAATTTCTAAACAGTAGGTATTGAAATGAACGTTTCAATTTAGACGTGTTACGACAATATGTTTTATTAGGTAATATTTCTTGGTGCAATATCTGCAAGCCATTGTGTTAGTCAGCACATAGATTTATTGATAAATTACTTGCTACATAATTTAACTAGAAATCAGTTTCAGTGACGTAAAACGCAAGTGTGCACAGTTTTAACGTATTTATGTTCAAAGCTCAAAGTGTTATCGCAGACCAATCATGCACCTGCGCCGCGCCGGCGCCGACGCCGACGCACTTTCAAAAAAGGCTTACTTATCTACGTAAGCCAACAATCTGTATGATACATGCCCTAAATATCAAGTTGAACTGAAGTTTTACTAGACACGCACTAAACAGGAACAATGCAACTTGTTGCAACAGGAAAATGAATGTTTCCTTGTTGTACTCGTAGAAGCATTTATGCGGCTCAAAAAGTGGCGCCCTGAAAAAAGGGGCTATCAACAATAAATTTACAACCTACTCGTATTACTCTTATTCGCCCGGTGACTGCTCATGTTGCGTTCACAATATACTATAGGTGAATATTTTTTGAATTTTCAACCAGGGGGATACTTAGTACTTAAAAAGATGAAACGGACAAGATTTATCAATACTACATAGGTACACAATTTCAGAACAGTTTAGAGGTTTTCCTAAGAAAATGATAAACAAAATTATGCATAAGTCATTTCTGACACGGTGATTTCGATAAGTATTTGGGCTTAATTTTGTATAGGAATTTATTTGCCCGCGACTTCGTCCACGCCCCTTATTTTTAGGCTTTCAAACATATGTTCAATATTTATGGCTCGTACTTATATATATGTCGAGCATTGAATTATTTACTTTTATCTTTAGATGATCCCTCGGGAACATGACTTTTTTCTTGGTGAAAGGTTTCAGGTAGAACTTGATTCTGTCCAAGAGCAAAACCGTCTTTAATTAATAAATAATTAAAATATCATACATGTATGCAAAATTTCATAGTGATTGATAAAATAGTTTCGGAGATTTACGGTTTTGAACAAACAAACATTAGATTTTTATAACATAGAATACAAATGTTGACACTTTTTTAAGACGGCTTCATAGCAAACTATCAAAGCGTTACCGCAATAAATCTCTACGTATAATAAAATTTGAGATGACATTTTAATAGATATGATATATTTAGCTTAACGTGGAGTCTCCCACGCCATTGGATTCAATTATAGAAGAAAGGCAGATAGTTGGGTTCGCTCGTGACCTGTAAATTGGAACGTCCGTGGTCCGTCGCGTCGTCGCACGCCCTTGTCGCACCTCGACCGCGCGGCAGCCTTCTTGTACTGCCCTGCACTACACTACACTGAACTACACGTATAAACGATGCTGTAACGGCACCCAAATCAACATTGCTACAGCGTCCAACATCTCACGCACGTTCAATATAAGGACATCGCTGCAAACTTTACCCCTCGATTTCGCACGCCGTGTCTCCATAGTAATATTATTTCGAAGTCCTTACTAACTTTAAACATTGCCATATCAGCTTTCTATTTCAAGTAAGAAAACTAGTTTAAACATACACATTTGTTAAAGTGGCGAGTTAATAAAGTAGGTTAAGTTGGTTAAGTTATCGGGTAGCATTAACAGGTGTGCGCACCGTATTTGGGACATAATGTCTAAGAAACAATGGCCGGTACGAACGGAGCTACTTTCCTTAACAGATATTTAAATCGGAATCATATTTTTGAGAGTTGAAGGTTAATTACATCTTTAAATGTAATATGACTAACTAACTTAAATTAAAATACATATTAATAATATGTCTAACTGCTAATATTGACAAAAAATATGATATTAAACACTACAATATGTATAAACTGAAGTGCATAATATGTTTTTGAAAACGATTATTATAACGTTTTTGAGAACTTACATTTACCTACGAGTAGTGGATGCACATTTTTCAACTTGACTGTACCTATTCATTTAATAAAATGAAGGTAATAAAAGGAATCAACCTATATGATTGTATGAAATAAACATCCCTTTATGACAGCACCTGTGCTGTTATGTTTCAATACATGAATATTTCGCTCTACTCTTCTTGTGGGCAAGTCTGTCTTGCCCTGTCAGTATCAGATACGTACTTTCGTAATCTGGTATTGATTATGTTCATACCAGAATAAAGTACTGTTCCCGAGGGACGTGGACGATGTCGCTCCCAAAAGCTAGTGTAGGCATTTGCTCGTTGTATCTAAACCCAAACGCGTGGTTTGTTCTGGGCTTAACACTGAAACGACCGACTTAATTTAGACCGTCAATGTCCATGCTCCATAGATTGTCAGAAGGAGTATAACATAGGCTTTAATACGGTACCTTATAACTTATGTACTTAACTTACCTACATCAGAAAACAAAATCTTAAAAGCAATGATTGACTATTTAATTAGACGATTAAATTTAAATATCAATGAATTTAATATAACTAACTGTTCATTATAAGAATATCAGTAAAGCAAATAACCAGAATATCAAAGATAAACTCTTGGGTTGGTACCATAATAAAACAAGTACAATACAATACCAATTACAATGCTCTTTCTTTGTATTCTAAAACTTTTAGTTTATTTAAATTTCTTTTTTTTTATATTTACTGCCATTTTAAACATAAGAAGGTTCTGGAGTGTTTATCGGCAGTACTGATTAAGTGGTATTTTATCGATGCCGCCAGTTTTGTCCATCCCTGGCTTCGCACGGATGCAGTTTATCCGGAATTTTTCCAATTTTTCTCTACTTCCAAAAAATTGGGGAATTGGTCCAATTTTTCTCTACTTCCAAAAAATTGCCGAATTGGTCCAGCCGTTCTCGAGTTTTACGCTTAGCAACACATTTAGCAATTCATTTTATTTTAATTTATATAGATTATCGACAATAAAGCCAACGGTCCACCAGGTAAGTGGTCAACAAAGTAAATACCAGAAGAAATGCAAATGCGGATATGGGCATTACTTACTCATTTTCTCGGTGATATATATTTTTTTATGTCTTATGATGTTTTTTTTGTCAGTCAGGCTGACTGTCAATTTTATTGTATGTGGTTACTGGCTACCGTCACCTATTAACACAATCAACGCAACAGATGCTGCAAGTGCGCTGTCGACCATAGAAGGATTCAGGATAAGAGATTATAGAGGGATGGAGAAATGGTCTCTGGCATTCTTCCTCACTCGCAACAGCACACATGCTGTTATTTCACTGTGGTCATCTGTAACGGAGTGGTTATCTCAAGACAGGCTGCCCAATTAATGTACCCTGCCAACCCAAAGTTATTTATTCCTATAAAGTGGAAAATATAATAGTATTTCACGACATTATTAAATAACTACCTACATTTTCGACATTTTACTCGACCACAACACTTTACTTAAATAATATTCCTCGGTAATATTTACGGAAAACTTGCCGTATAACACTTAAAACGGGCATTTAACCTTAAGTAGACATTACGCTTGTTTTGTTTAAGAATTATGATTGCTTTAATTGCCCTCTCCAAGACTCCGGCTGGTTGGCGCGCATACTTCTAAGTTAATTTCCCGAGTACGCTAATCGCGCACGATTAAATGAGAATGCAACAGGTCTCCACCAACGCTTAGGGATGTACCAGCAGCAATATTAACCTTAATAAATTATATCGACAATACCGAAGAGGGACTTTGAAGTTCTGAAATGACATAGGTCGGGTTAGAGAGAAGTATTTTAATTAAATAGATGGTATAACTATTAAGTAAAATTAAAATACACTAATAAGTTATTTTCCCTTTCGGCCTCTCTTAATCTTTGGTGTGAGGATTAATCTATTATACTCCTAATATTAAAGTGGACATATTTCATAGATAACCTCCGTAGTCATGTTTTAGAGATAGGACCGTCATTGTGGACTTAAGCTACTTTTTAGATTTTTATGCGGATAAAGCTCGCGACAAAAGCTAACGACAATCATTTTCTCTAACCGTGGACACATAAATCTAGTCTTTTGTCTTCTTGGACACACTAGAAGACTGACAATTTTATAAAACACATGTCACAACATTACGCAATGGTTTACCACTCTACTGGGCACTACTATGAGGCACAGGTGTTTAAGTGATCTTTTTGGCAACACATTTCAACGCTAGCTAATAAACAAAATATAAAGTTATATAGAAGATTTATAAAAAAATATTATTTTCTTAAATAATATAAAACTGCTCTATCTCGTCTTTTTATATTATTTATTAGATTTTTTAAAAATCTTATTTTCCTGAATAATATAAAACTACTCTCTCTATCTCGTCTTTTTTCTATATTATTTATTTATTATCAGTTTCAGGGTCAGCCTTTATTATCAGAGAAGGACGGTACGTATTAAAGATGAACAAATAGTGAAGTTAACGAACTAGTTTAGCCCGTGGTGCCATACGAGTGAAGGTTAATGATGTGGTGGCGCGGCACTAGTGGGCAGTAGTCGGTAGATAGTCGTAGCTCGTAAAAAGCTTGGCGCGGCTGGCCAGCACAGACGGTAGTCGCGTGCCCCTACGCAATTAAGTGAATCGCTCGTACTCGCACTGTTCTACAACGCACTTTAATACTCTGTAAACAAAACTCGATGCTATTTTCAAACGCATTTAACAACAGTAACTAGCTATAATCAACAATTTAATTTCACCTTTTTAATTAAGCTTTAGGCTGATGGCATTTTTAAACTATTTAAAAGAATTTATTACATCAGTCAACAAAAGTTTTTTTTTTGAGTTTCTGTTCTAATGCTTAAATTCTGATTCCAAAAACACTTAAATTTCCATTTTTAGCTTTTAAAGTTTGCTTTTGCCTGATTTATGCCGATAAGTATGTTTCGATGAACCCGATTGCAAAATGCAAAAATATTTCTGAATGGCACAATAGTGTGTTTACTTGTCTATCACAGTTATAACAACCACCCTTGTATTACATTACTACATTACATTCTGTAATGTGTATTGCTCAAGGAAAGTTATGAAAGTGTGACAAGTTAAAATATGCAGAATACCATTGACCAGTGATAGGCGATTTTAAAATTGTTGGTTTTCTGATGGGAATGTAAGGCGGATATACTAATTACCCTTGTCACCTTTGCTTATGGGATAGAAGAGCAGATTCAATACATTACCAACGGCGTATATAGCCAGATCGGGTAGAATTAAAGATAGGAAAACATCATGTGAAGTCGGAACCAATTGTAGAACCTAAGAATATATTGATAACCGTTACATATAAAATTAGGCCTCATGAAACAAATCGTCAAAGCTTTGCATCCAAATTTTGAAGCTTTTGGATATTTAAAGGGATTTTTTCCCAAATTAACTGAAGCTAAAGTTAAAGCGGGTATTTTCGTTAGGCCGCAAATAAAACAAATAAAAAATAATGAATTATTTCACAAATCTCCTCAATGCTTATGAAAAACAAGCTAGGACGAGTCTTATAGCAGTAGTTAATGTTTTTCTTGGAAACAATAGAGCTGACAATTATGAAAAATTGATTGAAACTATGCTTGTAAGCTTTAAAATTACGGACTGCAGAAGTCCCATAAACTTCACTTGCTATATTCTCACATGGACCAATTCAAAGATAATATTTGTACCTACTCCGAGGAACAAGGAGAACATTTTCACCAAGATTTTATGGACTATGAACGACGTTATCAAGGCCAGTACAAAGAGAATATGATGGGAGATTACATTTGGGATTTGGGGTTTAATACGAGACAGCCCATACAAACATAAGAGAAACACTAAAAATATTCTTTTTGAACTAGATTGTTTGTTATTTTACATTTATTTTCTATTGATTATCACAAAACTGGAATAACAAAGACTCTAGTGTTCAGCAAAAACTTTTCTAACCGTAATTTAAAATAAAATTATGGAAAAAAAACATATAAATCTGTCCTTTTTTTTAATTTGATAAGTTGCTCTAGTTTCTACAAAAGCAAACTGATCAAAAAGTATTCTATATTTTAATAAATTTATTAACTATCTGTGTGTCAAATTTCATGCAAATCGGTTCAGCCGTTTTTGTGATATTGAGTAACAAACATACAATTTCTTTTACAGAATCAATTACTGAGACGCTTTCTGGTGTTATGATATTATGCAAATAATATCGCTAGCCATATTATTTGCAGCGTTTTACTAGTCTCTAGCTAGACTAAGCGTCATCAAGTGTTTTGCTTAAAATTCTAGAGTATCAGTAGCCAGTAATTTTAACATAACTTTTCGTTTTCGCTTCATCTCTCGTATAACTAACTCGTATAACTAAGATTATAGAGCAAGAAAAAAAAACAACGACGTTGCATCTTAAAACTTTCATTACCCATTCAATTGTAGGCGTAAGACATAACGTGAAAAAGTTAATTAATTATACAACGAAATTAAAATTATGCTTACGACAATATTGTTTATTACAGCACAGTCATCGTAGAAAAAGCTCTCTAAACTTGTGCATAATAATAAATGTCATGTAAGTCTTAATTATGTTATCATTCAATGACGAGGCACCGAATGGGCTGCATTCATAAATATTTAAATAAGGTACACGTTTATCAGAGCCGTCAAGTTGTTCGCGGAAAGCGACAGGCGTGGTCGCTCATATTATATAGCCATTGTTCCCGATGCGTGTCTCGGTCTCGACTGGCACGACCTGCGCCATACCGTATAGCACAGACAACGACGCATTTACAGCTGTCAACCGACAATCCAGCCAGTGTTAAGGCTCGGACTACACCAAAGCGGAGACGACCTGCTCCATACCGTATAGCACAGACGTATAGCATGCATTTACAGCTGTCAACCGACAATCCAGCCAGTGTTAGGCCCGGCATCTCCTCTTCGGTGGAGTCACCAGAGCAGAGATGTGTAACAACCACAGACATAATCTGAGCGTTCCCTAATATTTACCGTGTGGCCAATAGTTGTCTTTTTCTCTAATTTTGATTTGTCCTCGAAGTTACTACTACAGACAGTACAGTACAGACCAACAGGAAAGAGAGGAAAGAGATAGGTATTGGCCGAACGATCACTTTCTCTCCTTCTAGAGAGTGATCACTTTCGTGAGGGTATTGCTAATGGTAACAACACATCTCCGCTCATCTCCGCTTTGGTAGAGACCGGCCCTTAAGGATAGCTTCTCAAATAAAAATCATGCGCAGTGCGAAAAAACAACGCGACTGTCCCAGATACAACCAAAGCCATCATAATAACTTATTTGCAATCCCCGAGAGAATGAAGAGTGAATATCAAAGTAATTGAAAGTAAGTATTACTCAAAGGATGGTGCTTACAGAAAATATTGTCAAAATAAAGTGGAATAATTTATGGAAGTCGAACCTTCGAATAATAAATGAATCGACGCAATAAAAAATTATTCACATCGTCAACTTTCCCTTAATACTCATGTCATACATATTAAAAAATATGAATTTTTGCTCGAAGCGCATTATCTCTTAAATCATTACCCACTTACATATTTTTCCGTTGTTTACGTCATCGATTAAAGAACAACCCTAATCGATCATGTAAATTAACTGGAAGCCTCCTCATTAACGGTGTTACATGGAAATCAGTTTGAAAGGGTTCCAAGTAAAATAAATACTAATGGGCTATAGCATCCCAAATTTGTTGTTTATAAGAACTAACTAACATTTCTTTTTCTTACCCTAACGAGGTAGGAAAAAGAACTATATCTGTTGACGCGACTTCGCTAGCGTAACTTTATAAAAATAGCCTATGTTACTCGCTGATGATGTAGCTTTCTATAGGTGAAAGAATTTTCTATAAAATCGGTCTAGTAGTTTTTGAGTTTAATCATTAGACAACACACAAATCTTCTCTATATATAATATTAATATTATATCATTATAGTATAGATAAAAATTTGTAAGTTTGGATATGACGCGGGCAAAGAATAGTGAATTAAAAAATGAAGAAAGAAAACCTTTTTAGTTTACATCCTTTTCAATTTCCATTATGTGTACATAAGTGACGCTATATTACATACAGTCTTTATGTCTATGTAAGATTGACGTGTTCATATAACGAATTTTGAGAAAGAGAGTAGGCTATATAATTACAGTTTGTTTGCCTAAAAAAAAATTAGAAGTCTTAGTGTACAATGAAGCCAGTCAAATAATTGAAAATGGTAACATTCTGATTTATGCAAATCGATAGCTTGACGTTTAATTTAAACTGTGAGGCACGTTGCGCCCGCGGCGGCGGTATCGCCCATTAGGCGCTTCGCAGGACACACGCTGCCTCCTGCCTTATCTTATGAATCGACATGTTTGACACTGCGAAGACTGGGACATAACACCCCGATATCCCACATACTGAAATCCATTAAACTTTTTTTTAAGCTGCCTACAGGAGCCTTGCCACTACTAATACAATACAGGTGAAAATAGCAATCGCAAAATAAGCAATCGCCAGAATACTGACATTGAAAAAAGTACAATACTAACCAACCTGAAGATGTTTAGCATGCATAGCATGCATAAAACCAACCTGCATAAAAACTACCTACTTCTACGTAAATACCTATTGAGACTAATTTATAATAGTCATAAGTTTTCGAATTCCCCTAGCAACACAAGAGCTAAAAATCAATTGCAAATAAGCAATAATAAAATTACTTAACATAGTTTTCTTTGAACAGCAGTATGGAATTAATAGAATTTTACCAAGTTTGTGACATTGGATTATCACACCAAATTAAGTGGGTATTTATTTGCAGTATAATTGAAACATTTGTAAAAGAATAAATATTAAAAATACCTAATATAATATTGTTGTAATAATTTTGCAAAGAGAAATTGACGTTTCACTCACCGTCGGTGCCTGAGTTGCGAGAAGTGTGTAACTTTATATTCCTGACAACGTCGATCGTCGTCTACGTTCACGTTAAGGCGTCATTTTATCGGAAAATCTGTTTGCTTAAAATATATAAATATTCTACGCTTTTACAAACAAATCTAGCTACCATTTTATCTGATTTATTACTTGTAATAGGTAATACTTGGATTAAGTAATAATATCTAATAATTATATCTAATAATTCTCACTTAGGTAACTAAAAAAATAAAAATTAAGGTGATTGAGGCAACACAACAGCAGACATGCTGTTGTGTTACTTGCCAGATCTACCGCCGCTACTACTTGCCAGATCAAATGTTTAGAAGTTTATTTTCAAAGATGGCCCTGCCGGATTACGAACCCGGGACCCCTCAGACAGAGCGTTAAGGCAAACACTTTAACCACTCGAACAATGGGCTCGTCAAAGACAAAGACTTGACCTAATTTAAAAACCAATTTAATTGGTTTGAAATGATGACACAGTAGACTAAATAGTTAAATTACTTAAATTGGAATCATACGACTGGTGTCATGTTTAAAAGACATCTTCAGCCCGAGAAAATATAACATCTGTATCGCTGTGACGATGGTGGCGCCCAATTATATTTTTTTATATTTTTAGGCGATTCTTCGGGAACCTAATATTTTGTCAGGATAAAAAGCACCTAATCCAGGTGATAAATGCCAAATTTCATCAGAATCCGTTAAGCCATATTTGCGTGAAGAGTAACATACAATCTTACAAACTTTCGCATTTATATTTAGTAGGATATTGACTGTATGGTACAGTTTTTTTTTTCTTATGTTCCTACATCATGCGATCGGCTCCCGGAGCCATTAGCAGATAATTTGTGTGAGTGAAATTGACGTGCGAGGACTGCCCTTCCAATGAAGATCCTGTCACTCATATTATGTCCCATATGTACTGGCGCCTGAATCGTCTACTCTGTAGGGTTTCGCCAAGACCCACAGCAAGATTGTTGGAGTGTGCTTCTATGCGCTTCTTATAGCACTTTGATCTGTGTTCTATTTCCTCCCTCACTGTTCTGACTTTAAGGTAATCATGGAGTTCTGATATTTTTATGAACCATGGAGAATTTGTTATTATTTTGAGTACGTTATTTTGGTACCGTTGCAGTATTTCCACGTTTGTGTTTTTTGCAGAACCCCACAGCTATATACCGTAGGTCCATACAGGCTTCAACACAGTCTTGTATATGAGCAGTTTGTTATTTAAGGACACCTGTGATTGTCTCCCCATGAGCCAGTTCAGTTTCCTTAGTTTGTATTAAGCTCATCTCGTTTTTCCATTATATGAGTTCTCCACGTTTGCTTTCTGTCCAGATACATTCCAAGATACTTAGCAACATCACCATGAGGCAAGACAGTTCCCCCGAGTTTGACTAATGCGCAGCTTTCTTTGCGTAGTGTAAATGTCACATGTACAGATTTACTTGCACTTACTCTGATGCGCCACTTTCTCATCCATTCATCGACACTATCCAGATGCTGTTGAAGAGACGCCTTACTTGGGTCTTTATTGCTACACATTGCTGCAGTATCGTCTGCAAAAGAAGCCGAAAGTACAGCATTCGTTTCTGGTAAATCAGCCGTGTATAGCAAATAGAGTGTGAAATACAGAACCCTGCGGTATGCCTGCTTTTATATCGTAGAATCTAGAATGAGAGTCATTCATTTCCACCGTGAGTCATTCGTGAGATGTTCATTTATTCTATCCAGTAAAATCCTTTCAAACAGCTTTGCCATCACCGGTAAAAGGCTTATTTTTCTATATGATGTAACTAGGTGCGGAGGGTTACCTGGTTTTGGTACCATTATTATTTCCGATAGTTTTCAAACTGCCGCTAGTGAGCCAATCTTAATATTCCGTTGAAGAGCAATGCCAAAATACTGATTATTAAATTATAATAACTTAGTAAATGGTAAAGAAATTTTAATTATTATAATAATATTTATAACTATTAAGTATTATTGAAGTAAATAAAAATTAAAAAAAACATCGCATTTGCCCTTTCCGTAAATAACCGTATAGCCTTAATACAATGATTCATCAAGCCTAGTGAAAGTCTCAGCCGAGCAAAGTTCGATCGCGACACTAAATCGATACCACCTGACAATGAACAATAAGTCACGTAAAGCATATCACACATCAAATAATAGATTACAGTCGCAACAATACTTACTTAGGCTACGTAAACACTTATAAGAAAGCACTTAGCCGCACAATGGGTTACTAGCACGTGGATAAAAGTTAAGTACCCTCGAAACATTGTTGTGGAGTTGGGATCCTTTATTTTCATATCGTCGAAACACCTACACGACGCTATCTAACAATACCTTTAATTCCCGAGTTTATAATAATATGTAAAAAGGAAGTAAAATATATCAATTTTTCGTCAACATTGACAACTATAATTTAATTTTTTATCCTAACTATCCTAACTAATATTATAGGAAAATGGTAAAGTGAATTTGTTACGCTTTCACGCCTTAACAACTCGATCATCATGTAATTTGGTTACACGTTGTCAGAGTAAGGAAATAGGATGCGTATTATCCAGAAAAAAGTAGCTATTGTCCTAAAGGACTCGGACGAAGTCGCGGGAAAAGCTAGTAAGGTGTAGGTCGGTACATTAAAAAAAATACATATAAATAAATATTTTGATGTAAAGATGATGGGATTTATGAAGCATTGTTATTTCAGTTTTCAAGTGCTCGGCTCCTGTTAGACGAGTTGACTATGGAGTGAAAAATGTGGAACTAGTAATGAAATTATAAGGATGTGACTTAAGACAAGATGAGTATATGGGAAAGCACACATGCTCTTATTTCACTGTGTTCCTCTATAATAAGGTTACTGTCTTATATTGTAATAAATATAAGAGAAGACAATACAATCAATTGTTTTCATATATTCCTTAAATAATAAAAACGATTTAATATTTAATTCGAGATATAATAAAATAATTCACAAGCTCAGCCTGCGAGCGATTTTCATAACGCTCATACACACTGTTTATTTACCTACGTCAAAATTTACATAATCATTGTTTGAAATCTCAACAATAGCATCTAATAGAGCACCTTGCAAGAGATATGTGCGCGCTTTCTATACATTTGGCGGCAGCGCTGACCTTGCACTGACTGCTAACCTATCCGAGACTTTATTAAGATATGCCAATGCCTTGACACATTGGGTCATTTATTGACTTTTAAGTTTAACTATGTAAGTACCTGCATGCTAAAGATATCTCGAGATGAAGCTGATTGACGCAAAGCCTTGTCATGTCACGGTTAAATTTGAACTGGAATACAAAAAAGTTATTTTAGCTGACAGTTTTACTGACTGTATTTACACTTACATAAAAGACACGTATTATAGTGTGTTTAGTAGTGGCAGGACACACTGAGTTTCGCAGTTTTTTGGGCAATAAGCACCGCATTACATCCCTGAAACATGTGTCTAAAGCGATACTGGTATTTTAGTTAAGGAAATAAAATTAAAAATTAAAACTTTTTAATTCTAATCAAATAAAAAACGCCATCGCAGTGTGAATTGGGCATTTGACTAAGTTAGGACGTAAGCTTTTTTTTGTTTGTAAGAGACATTGCGGAGCGCTTCACATCCCCCAAATGCATCGGGCGTTTGGAGTGGTGTGAAATGTCACTTTGAAAGTTTTCGGACCATACTCTTTTAAGACATTAGGCAGAAGGGTGGAGCGGTGATGTGGTATGGCTGTCGTGCGAGTCTTGGTGTGTCGTGTCACCCGCTTCACTGCGCCGTGTCACCGCTATCGCTTTCACGTCTCGTGGTTATCGCCCCAGTGATAATCTGCATAGTACGAACCGTTATTGAAAGCCACAATACTAGTTTGTGCGTGAAGGCTACAATAGCGGCACTTTAATCTGATATTTATTGAGCGAGCGATCAAATGAGGCTAGGCATATTGTGAGGCGGCCCAAATATGTAATGGCTAATGTAATGTACTCGGGGAGTACGCCAGTGAGTGAGCACGCTCTAGCAAATCACCGAAGGTATGTCCATTAAGATTAACATGAACCCGAGAGAAATACAATGGTAAATATTCATACAAATGTAGTTATTGAAACACAACATGCGTTGGGTGTTATTTAAATAAATTGCCAATTTTGAGATACAAACATGGCGAAATTAAAAAAGAGTTAGCCCCGGCACTGGGCGTGGGTTGGTGGCAGGCGGCAGGACGCGCGCGCGCCTCCTATCAATGATCAATTTTGGTTCCGGCGAGATTATCTTTCGATCGGAGCAATTTCTCTTCGGTCTTGTTCCTGATATCATCGGGAGAACAACGGTTTGCATCGTTCTGCATAATTATAAACCTGGAATTAAATCTGTGAATTCCTCGTATGATCATGAATTACACTGCCTACTCATTTTATCAACTTAAGTTAAGGCTAAGGATTACGAGTAAGTAATGCCAGTTTGACAAAAGTTCAGTATTAGGGCTAGCATTATAAATTGTGCATCTCTTTTGCGTGAATACGTCTTTAACTTTGCTTCTGAAGTGGGAAGCAATTCAGAAAACTAATGATAACAAATCGGGAATATAATTTGATGCTGTAGCTATATATCTATCATCTACATCGAAAACTTAATGCGGCAGTGTCCTCGACACAGCCACACTTTACTTTTTTAACCTTAAAACCTAAGATTTATGGAATTATAGATCTATATTCCATAATCTTAGCTTAAAACAATATTATTATTGCTACAGCCAATTTAATCATAATGTCTTATTTTGTAAAAATATTAACATTGTTTTTGTAAGAAAAGGTCTGCACACAAGCTCACGACCCATGTGGTAGGGGTGACTTAAATGCGCTGCCATTAAAATTGTTGTTATTACATGGTGGAATGCAGTGTGTCTTGCCATCTACATGTAGGTAAATATTTTTATCGAAACCTATACTGTATTTTTTTTTTATACAAAACACAATTTCTTTAAGACGACACGTTTGGTCTAGTGGCTAGTAGCCCTAGCTGTTAACCAAACGGTCGCGGGTTCGAATCCCGCTAGGGACAAATGTTTGTGTTGACATTTTACCTTTGTACCTGAGTCATGGATGTTTTGTATTTATAATATGTATATATTTACAAAAAAAAGTAATCTATAAAAAAGTATCTATGTATTACATCAACTGTCTGGTATCCATAATACAAGCATTAGTTGCTTAATGTGGAACTAGATGGTGCTGTGTGGAATGTGTGAGATATTTATTTATTTATTTAATATAAAATTAGAATTAAAATCAAATTAAAGAAATGAAATGAAACAGAAGCTTAGTTTAAATTATAAACCTCTGTTTTATTCATCATGTGTCAATTTTATTTTTAAAAATCTAATCTTGTTAAAGATACGTGAAACGTTCGTTTACAAAATAAGATGAGATTGAATTGGACTGTAGCGTTGATCATGTCTTGATAAACTTATGTATGACGTTGGCTGTACATAAGTGTAGTTAAAATAATTAGATTTTTTTTAGTTTGGGTTTAACGAACAGTGCTAATCCAGAATCAAAAATGTACAAAAAGTGGCGGACGTAGTATCGCTTGAGAATATTTGTATATTAGTTACAAAAGTATGTAAGTCTTTCAGCAACCCTATGTAATGCACCCTTAAATGTACTTTGCAGCAGTGGCCATTAACAGATGATTCAGATATCACCTCTGTTAAATTTATATTAAGCGACATTTTACCCTTTTAAATTCATAGCAATTTTAATGGCAGTTCGGAGATTAAAATTCGCTGGTTTAGAGCAACAATTTAAGAAGAATAAGATGGAAATATTGAATCCTATTAGCTTATCTGGTACGTTAAGATACTTCCTCATTGTTTTGAAATTATCAACATTTTGAAAGCAAATAAAATTAAGGTCAGACGAATGACGGCAGACGACGAATAAGTAGAGAGCGCAGGCAATCAGAAACAATTTTCTATTACTATTTCTAGTTGGACATATTCCGACAACAAACACGATCGTCCCGAGAGCCGTGGGAATGCCCCAGTCGAGTAACGGACGGACGGACAAATGATGTTGGGCGATCTATTGCCTGTAATTGATGACGACCATTGTACGCTTTTGAAAGAGCAACGAATGTTTGTCTACGTTTAGTTACCTTCTGTTTATTAGTTGGCTCAATTTGCGCTCTATTATGCCAGTAAACAGGCGGAAGATTAATTCTTTCTAGAGTGAGTATTGTTGGCGTTCTCAGGTGCCGTTAGCTTAATACACTTGACACAGTACGGAGCGTTTTAATCGGTTGTGTAACTCAAGCTGAATAGTTGACCGAGCAATGGAGTATGCATTAGTCATTATATCCATTTACCTGTTTATATATCACAAATTATTTTTATTATATTACATAGGTACTTACTTACTTATTATGAATATATTTTGATATTTGTGATCTTCATCCGTGTATGGAACGTGTATGGAAACAGCTTCATCCGTTTCCATACACGTGGAATACTAATGGGTTTCAAATTAACACAACATATGGTTGTGCTAATTTGAAACATAAATTACCTTCAATTCTACTTATAAATACATATAAAACATCCATCTATAACATTAGTTCCGAAGACCGTCTCTACTGAAGGCTTTTAGCTTTTTAATTTTCTAATAATAATAGTAATAGGTATAAATAATTGTGTAAGTTTAATTTTGTTTAACTCCAAAAGGCCGCGCCAGCTATTTGTTTATAAATTATTGTAATAGGAAATGTTTTAGATACTCTGTGTTTATAGCGTTGTTCGTGACGTTCAGTAAAATGTACCTAACAAGTAGAAAATAGTGTTCAAAAAGATTACAAATAAAAGGATGTAGGTAGATTAAAAGTTCTTATTTATTGAAGAAAACGTTGCTTCCCGAATTTATATGACTACGGAACCCTATGTGCCCTGCCACTTCTCACTTGCCAATGAAACATAATTATATCATAAAATATACAGGCAATAATAATAAAAAATATTAGTTTTATTTGAGTGAAAAATTATAGATGCCTTTATTGGTGGCAGAGCGGATAGCGCCTAGGCAAATAGTAGGTAATAAATAGAGAAAATGGCGCTGGGCGCCGGCGCCTGCGATCGCTATCTGCGACATGAATCAGCGACGCGTCGTCGCATCGCCGACCACCCGTGCTAAACGCCACCGGCCGTCCCAGTTGCCACAGTACCACCTACACCAACACTAGCCCTCAATCAACTACTTATATCTATGCCTGCACTGCTTACTTTTGACATATATATCTTTGTGTTGTTATAAAATAATAAATGTATTATATAAAAACACAGCATTAATATATAAAAACACAGTGCTCCCGAGCAGGGTTTATATCACATCCGCGAACCGATGCAGCAGTTCCGCATTTGGGGATAATAGATTTAATTTTTACATGCACAAATAATGAAAATGAAATAATATGTAGGTACCTACTTATTTAGTTCTTTCAATTTAGAATGATTTTGAGTTTCCCACTCGCAAATTGAAAATTGTTTTGTTTTTTTTTTTTTCTTAAATAAATTAATGATCTCTACAAAATACCAAATAAAATATCAAACACTCTGTTTCTATTTAATTTTCCGACTTCATTTCTTCTTTATTGTTGCCACAAATTCAAACAACATCCTTACAGTAACACGCCTTTATATTACTTGAATGTTGCTGTGTTTCTGCGAATCAGTGTAACACGCCTTTATATTACTTGAATGTTGCTGTGTTTCTGCGAATCAGTAAGGGATGCCACAATCTATTCCTCAATATCTATCGTTCGCCTTTTTATTTTTCCTCTCTGGGCAGGCAACGCTCTGTCTAGAATACCCTCAGGGGTGCTTATTTTACAGGCGTACAGTGGGCCTACCATAAAGTGGACACAGTCACACTGCCTGCCATCCATTGACATAAAAAATACATTCTCAAGTGTATACTCGAACCAATTTATATATAGATTAATTCTTTTAAAAAAAATAAGAAGTGGTAATACTTAATCATACTTCTTCTTAATTTTATTTATCTCCGAACCAAAGTTAAAACGAATAAAACATCGATTCTTATACAAACAATCAAATATATTTTGATTTAAAATTAATTCAATTAGTCGTACGGTATTCATTTCGCGATACAATCTGGTTATACCGAAAAGTTATGAACGCAAACCCCGAGGGCGCTTTTGTGCGATGATCATTAATTAAAAACAACAACACTACGCCACAAGCACCACCTATATATGTGAGTAGTTATAGTATGGTTATAGACTTGTATTTCTGTAGGTTACTTCGGAATCCATTTTCATGGCTTGAATAATATTTTTAATACCTTTGTAAGGTATAAGTACTAGATATCACCACAGAATATTTAGTTAGGTAAGTCTATACTAGGCATAAAATAATTGTTAGAGTTTAATTGTGTTAGAACTTCGATGAGGCAAAGCGTCAAAGTTTATCATTTAATTATGAAAAACTCTAAGTATCTCAATTTAAATTATAACATTTTTTTTTTTCGAAATTAACGCTTGTGTGGTATAAATTTACTGGGTTTTAGCCCTAGTTCAAAATTGATTTCTAAATTAAATGGTATCAGATTAAGTAGTCTTAAATTGGTACCATAGGAATGGTGTAATTTTCTTGCAATTATCTACTGAACAGATTTTCATGCATTTGTTTTTAGTAATTTAATCCGTGCGAAGCCCGGAGCGGGTCGCTAGTACTCACTAAGGTAAAAAGCAATAGGGCTTAAAATAAAGGTTACCTGCAGCCACGGGTATTATTATTTTAACTAGAGATTCGGTTCGGTTTTCTCGGATGCAAATAAAATAGGTCTTCCGAAAGAAATTCTTTAGAAAATCGCTTCAAAATCGAGTAGTGGGTAACACTAAATTCATCTAAAAAACGGTCTATGTGTTTTATAGAAACCTAATTCTAACATATACTCATAGACCTAATTCTCCGTAGCTACACAGCAAGACGTCTGTTATAATTTGTCATTATTTTAAAAAGCATTAAATTCCATGGCAAGCTAAGTTAAGATTATTAGTTGTTGGACTGTTTTATACTGAGTTGCAATAAAATTGTAGTGGCCAATTGAGATTCTAAAGATTAAATATAACTGTGTAGGTCAATAACTCAGATGGACACGAAAGCTCGCATTCATCCAATCTCATGGACAATTTATCTGAATATGGCGGACTGTAATTATGGAAGTTACGTTCGACGGCGCTGTTACAATTAAACTAGCGGTGCATTCGCCAAATAATAAATAAACCAGATTACATCGACAAAATTCATCACCTTTTTATGAGAAGCAGTACATACGTTATTATTGTGTGTGCGACTGTTATTACAGCGCCGCTTCGCTCACTCTTAAAAACCGTTCTGCATTGAGATAAAAAGAAAACATTGCTTGAATAGATTGAGTAGTGTCATCAATGATCCGTAGCAAGCAGCTAACAGACGAGACGAACACAAAATTTAATAGGTACAAATGCTCTAGTATAGTAAATATTAAGAACTCGGTCTATTCCCAGTAGTTCGGTTGACAGTCCGGTTGACCGAACTATTGAGACTTTTTTTTCCCAGTAGTCCGACCGTACAAATCAACCGGAATAGTAAGACCACCCTTAACTCCTGAACTCGGGTTCTTCAAAATTGCCAAAAATAGGGAGGGGATAGAGAAATGGACTCTGGTTTCACAAACATATAATATTTTAATATTTCACTATGTTCTTATGGAAAGGGGTGGTTACTGTCGAAAGGCGGGCTACAAAATTTTTGACGGCGAGACTTATTTAAAGAATTCCAGTTTTGGTAATGCCAGCTCAGTGGATGGTACGAAAGCAATTTCAAATCCCGGTTGAGTCTTCACAGCTGACACATTTCATGTATTTTCATGTGAGGATTAGAAATAATAATGGCTTTATTAACGGTAAGAATATGGAAATGTCGCAGTGGGGTAACGTTAATCTATTTTTAATCTTTAAATAAGAGACCTGTATCTACTTAACAATGGAAGAGGCTGATACAGATTGTATAGTTTTACGTTTTAATTCTCAAAAGGAAGTACCTACAACAATTCTAATTCTATTATGTAATTAATATGGTAGGTACTAGCATTCGTGATAACAGGTGTTAAGTAAATTCTTATAAAAATTCAGTAGTTTGCGCTGTGAATTCGATTAGGCGATGAAGCTTTTCGACCAAACCGTTTGTTAGCCTATAAATCTATGACAATAGATATGACAATAGATATCACAATAGATAGGACGGAGCCTGTTTTGTTTAGACCACGCAACATGGAGACTAATTTGATAAATGATTTATACTTACAATCGTTTTTTTATCGCGAGCCGCATCTATTTTTTGATCAATCATACTCTAATAAAAAGCAAGTCCATAAACTAAAATATGACTACTGAAAAATCATACTTCGCTGTGGCGTGCACATAGGGCACGCGCATGGGACACTGCTGATACTAATGTGTCCACTCCATTTCTCCCGCTTGGCGTAAAATTTCCAAAAGCAACGAAATGTATTTACTTTTTCTAAGAAGTTTTAATATTACATTTCATTCTTCTTACTTCAAAAATGACGGACTCCCCATATAAACCTTTAACCCCTATTTCACCCTGTCCGCCACTACAACCATACATATTTTCACAAATTTTTGTTAAATTAATATGAAACAATTTATCTACAGTGTTTACACAACACATCTATAATAATATAATCAGAAACAAGTCAAATATTTCTGGTTAGGTGCAAACGCACAGAAAAAAATAGTCTAAACCGTATCAGTGGAACGATTGTGACTGATTTTATGAAACAGTGCGATGAGCATTGAAGTACGCATAACATGAGACGGATAAAAAGTGCCAAAAGTATTAAATATTAATATCAGCACTTAGATAAAATTCAAATCCAGGATTAGCTCTATTTCTTTTTATACGCCCATTTAAATCTATCAAGTTTTGCCCACCACCTGCTTGGTATCGTTCTTTCCACCTTATAAAAACCCATAGGAATAATGAAATCAAACATTATAGACCAAAAAAAAATATTTAAAAAAAACTTATTACAAAATTATTATGCTAATTTAAGAGTTTTGTTCTTAAATAAAATTATATCACGTTAATTTTAATACTATCGTTTAAAAACAATCTCTCAATGAAGATTCATATGCCTCACATAAATTCAAGCCTCCGTTTCACATCATAGTTCCTCCCGTTGTCTCTTCAAAGAGCCCTCGATGAAATTCTTAAAGTCTTTTCGCTGCCTGACATGTTCTGTGCACTTCGCGACCAATCGCAAGAACTCGTCGACGTCGAAAGAGTAATTCGTGAACTTGGCATGAGATCCACCGCCAGGAGCGCGGCCCTATTAGGTATGCAAGAAAAAGCAACTGTGTCAAACAATCATTTAACCAAATTGAGTCATAATTGAAATTGGGTATGTAATGGAAAAATAAATTTTACTGCAAAATCTAAAAGATTATTTTTAAAATTATTGTCCAGTATAGACAGGAAACATAACTTACGAGGGCTGCACTAAAAGTATCGGGATTGGAATATTTCCATTGTTCCTGGCATAATAAAGTCTTTATAATCGAAAACACCTGGGTTTTATTAATCGAATACCATTTATTTATTTTTTAAAAAGAACGCGGTCTTGTCACAAGGTCTTGTCGAACTTGTAAAGTCAGTGTGAAAATGGAATTGACTCGAGAAAATTCAAGAGCAATGATTTATTATGACTTTCGAAGTGGTTTAACACAAAAACAGTGTGTTGATCGGATGCTTTCTGCATTTGGTGATGAAGCCCCATCTAAAACCACAATTTATCGCTGGTTTGCGGAATTTCAAGGTGGACGTGTCAAGCTCTGTGACGATTCCCGTCAAGGTCGCCCAAAAACTGCAGTCACCCAAGATAACGTTGATGCCGTGCGTAAGCTGATTGAGGAAGATCGACATGTGACATATCGCGAAATTCAGGCAACTTTAGACATTGGCATGAGTCAAATACAAATAATCTTGCATGAACAATTAGGTGTAAAAAAGTTGTTTTCCTGATGGATCCCGCATTCGCTCTGTGAGGAGCAAAAAGCGGCTCGCGTTACTTGGTGCGTCAGAACTCTCGAGAGATTCCACGGAAGTTCTTCAAATGCAGCGTCGTATCAGGTGACGAATCCTGGATATACGCATACGAACCCGAAACAAAAAACCAGTCACGAGTTTGGTTGTTCGAAAATGAGTTGAAGCCAATAAAAGTTGTTCGTTCACGGAGCGTTGCAAAAAAAATGGTGGCCACGTTTGTCTCTAAAACCGGCCATGTTGCGAATATTCCTCTTGAGGGACAAAGAACGGTCAATGCAGAATGGTATGCTAGCATTTGTTTGACCGCCGCATCATCCTCCATCACGACAATGCGAGTTCTCATACCGCCTAAAGAACAAAATAGTTTTTGGAGCAAGAAAACATTGATATATTAGACCATCCACCGTACAGCCCTGACCTAAGCCCGAATGATTTTTATACTTTGTCAACGATTTTCGTCACCTGAAGAAGCTGTAGACGCCTACAAAAGCCATTTTGAATACCCAAACTTCAGAATAGAGCGAATGCTTTAATAATTAATTCCATCGAATGGAAAAATGTGTCAAGTTTCGAGGAGAATACTTCGAAAAACAATAAATATCTTTTCCAATAATAATGTGTCACTACCTTGATTCCCGAAATTTTCAGTGCCGCCCTCGTATAAGTGAAAACATAATCTTTTTCGTGATATGTTTCTACGAAAATTCGGAAAATAAATATTTTTTTATTTAACGTGTAAAATCTTTTACATTAAGGCGAGGGATTAGCAAAAAAGCGCTATTTTTTGTTGCCTCATTTGACTTAACAATAATAATAATAATATTAACGGCGAGTATTTGCACAGACATAATCAAGTAGCCAGGATAATACATCATCAACTTGCTCTTCGATATGGTCTAATCGAATCTGAGGTGCCGTACGACAAGTACGTGCTTACGCACGTTCTCGGAAATAGTGATGCTACGCTCTACTGAGACCGACTATTGTTGCCAATAAGCCTGACATCGTGGTTATCGATCGATCTCAGCGCCGGACGATGCTTGACTTGTAGACATCACTGTCCCGCATGATCAAAACCTCGTGAAAGCCGAAAAAGATAAACTTACTAAGTATATAGACTTGGAGTAATGTATCAAAATATAAACTCACTTCATCCTGTTGGACCAGCTTATCCTTATTTTCCCAAGTCACATACTTTATGCCACGCAAACGAGCCAGGTCTGAATAGCAATTTGGATCTTCACAGTGGTAGCTGAAATTAGAAAAAGAGGATATAAAATTGACATTTTTATAATATTTTATTAAATAAATTTATATATTTTTATACGAGTCCATTAGATGAGTGGTTATGGTAAGCACCACTCTCTCTCAGGGTTCCCGGGTTCGATTCCCGTCAAGGTCAACTTTGGAAATGAGCTTTTCAAAGTTGGCTCTAATCTGGAAAATAGTGGCAGGCACAATGTGTTTCCCAGCAGTCGTTTAAGCACCCCGTCTGGCCCCCTTACAGAAGACACGTTGTGAAATAGCAGCATGTGTGCTGTTGTGTTTCGATGAGTGATTAAGGGATGCCAGAGCCCGTTTTCCATATCCCTCGCAAATCCTATTTATAGCGATTCATTATTTTAGAGAAATGTTTTGTATGACAATAGTTGTGAAGTGAGAAAATGTTGAGCTGATAATTTAGGCTGATTGGCTATTATTTTAAAATTCAGCTAAAATAATAGCTGAAAATTCAGGATGAGCGGTTATAATTTTAGAATAGAAATACACGAAATGTGCGAATGTTAAAGGTCTATAAATTTAAAAATTTCACACACACGTCCACACACAAGTTCGCCAGACGACCTGACAAAGGCCGGGTCGACGATGCAGTCAAGATTTTTGACCGTAAAACATAAACGAACAGGGTAGCCAACATGGAATTTCCCATAAAACATAAATGAATTGCCGACTTGGGAGATTTTAATTCCCTTCTTTTTATTTAAATTTAAAAAAAAACAATGTTACGTAACGTGTTGTTCGAACCCCCCTCCCGCCCCTGTAACGCATCGTAACGTTTTACGTAACGCTTCTGACCTATTGGAAAATTATGGGGGAGACCTGTGTCCAGCAGTGGACACGCACCAGTTGTACTATTCAGTTAATGTTACTCATACTCACAGTTCAAACACAGCCGCCCAATCAGGTAAGAACAGCAGATGTGTGAGTCCAGCGCCATGCATACCAATGAACACGTCTGTGTTGTGTGTTATCTCCAGCTGCTTCGTGAACGGTATACTTCTGTCGTATATTACTCGATGAACATGATATCCATCGATTTTGTTTAGAGCGTCCACTAATTCTTTTTCATTCAAGATAGATCTATATGTAGTGCCTCGGGACAGTAATGTAATTCTTACATCATCGTTTTTACGAATTTTCTGTGTAATGCCTAATGAATGCAAAATGTGCCTTGAAAAGGCATGAAACAGGCCACTTCTTTCACAGCCGTAAATCTGAAATAAACAAAAAGGAATTTTTTATGATTATATAACTCAATACACCTGGTATATTAAATTCGCAGTCGTCAATTGAGCGGCCCGTTTGGCGGCAGCAACCACCCTCTTAAAGAAGACCGTGTATGGATATACATGCTGAAATAATATATGTTGCTGTGTTTGTGTAAGTAAAATACTACAGTGCCTATACAGTGGATAGGCAAAAGCCTATCCCCTCCTAATCTTCTTTTCTAGTAAGGTGTAGCCCAATGCATAGAATACAGCGGCACAGAGCTACCGCTCGCGCAAATCGCTCCGCCTGTTTGTAAAACAGGCGCACGTTAAAACCGCATCGCGCCGCGACTCATCGCTACCGCTCGTGGTTTCTGTGTGACTCGACCAATACAAAAACGGCCGCCCCCGGAACGCTATTGGTATCGTTTCAGTGTATGTTGCGCTTTATTCTAAACCTATACTCCGATTTATTTTTATTTGCATGTACTGAAACAGTAATTTTTAGTAAAAAAAAACTAAAACAAAAATCTGTCTCGATATACAATTACTTAAAACTAATAATTTAAAACTTTTAAACCATATTTACTGTCATTTAAAGTGAACTTTTGCAATTGGATTAAAAAATAAATAACTCACTATCGGGGTATTGTAGTATAACCCAAATATCATTCGCGGTAGGAGCGGAAATACTGCATTCTTAAAACAAACCACTTTGCCTCTAAACGTTTTCAAATCCCATATAGGATTATCAGTGAAAGCTTTGAAGGTGTCTTGGAATATTGCGTTGTAGGTAAACGTCTCCCAAACCAAGACATGATTATCCCTACTGAACATTGATGGATGTGTTGAGTTTACGTGAAGAGATGCGTACAGATTGAAGAAATCACAGAAATGATGGTACATGTTTACAGCTGAAACAAAACAAATTGAGATTACAGTTACTATTTTATCAAAACTGCAATTAAGGGACAAACAGAGTGTAATGCCACTTCAACCAATATCATCGAAAAAAATTGTAAAATCATTACAAGGGAAGAAAAAACAACTTTCTGTGTCATTTAGAGTATCAAAATCTACAGTTTTGAGAATCCTATGCAATGGGACCTGAGAATGCTGAGGGGTAAACAATTCCCCTCAGCCCGTTTGACAATTTAACGAGCCTGTTATATGAGTGATTAGGATGCTTGCCTTAATGCAGGGTTCCCTGCAGGGTCAACTTTGGCTTTTCAAAGTTTTCAAGAACTTTTCACACAGCATGTGTGCTGTTGTGTTTCGGTCAGTAAGTACGGAATGCCAGAACCCATTTCCCTATCCCTTCCCAATCACTTATCCTTAGTCCCACTGTAGTCAGCAGCACACTTACAGCAACTGTGGTGGTGCTTGTGTTATAGGAGACTATAGCCACCTACCATCAAGTGGACCATCATAAATAACCAGAGATAAGAGATTTTTAGAACCTCTCCCTCGGAACCCTTACATTATTAATGAATGGCTGCTAATGAAATTGTTCTATTTATCAATATTCTATACTTACTTGCATCCAGCTTCATAATATAAGTGGGTTTCTCTATAACCACATCACACAACCCACCAGTAACTGGTTTCTGTTGGGTTCTTACAAAATGTACCATCTCAGGTGCCCAAGATTGCAAGGCGCTCATATGCTCCGTCTCCTTTAGGAGTCGTTGTGAATAAAATTTACAGTGACCTCCTGAAAATTTCAAAACATTAACAATTATTAAGAGAAAATTTTACATCTTCTTTTAGACTATTATTTAATAGCAACCAACAGGCACATTTGGGGCTTCCCAAAAAATATCATAATTTGCAATTGTATTAGATGCTTTTATACCTTAACAATAGCTTAACTTGTGACAGATCCAAAAAGACAAACAAATTATACTAAATTATTATTATTAGCACCTGTCGTGCCTATATAAAACCCAACTAGGACACAAGTAGTATAAGCACTCCGTACTGCTTCATTTCTATAATATAGTACCATCATGTCTGGCAACTTTGATGAGGGCTACTAACTTTGTTATATCAGAAAAAAAATATAAAAATAAATTTCCCTTCTACTTTCAAATAGTTCTATCATTGTAATCAGTCACAGTGAGTTCATGATATAAACATTAGTATATTTCTTAAGAGATAAACAATATTAATACTAAAATAAAATTACCTATTTGTCCTGGACCGAGAATATCCATCTTGTAACGTAAATTGTCTCCTCTGCCAACTAAACTCGTAAAGTTGAGCATGATATTCCTACCACGACAGAACCTGTAATCATTCATAAATACTCCATAAATTTTTATGAAAGGAACTAATTAAAGCAAATGGAAATAGATTCTATACCTTAAATATTTGGAACATTCCAAGGAAGTGTCGTCAGGGTAGGATGCTTCACACATGACCATTAACTCATCTATTTGCTCTTTAATATAACCTGAAATTATAAAATGCTTTTACAATTTTAAATTAACGTAATCACAATAAGAATATGTAGTGTATATATATTAGTATTAAGGTTAATAAAAACACCTTTTCATGAAACTTTACCAAAATCAGCTTGTGTATAAAATGTATCATATTGTGCTTCCTTAGTTTTCACCCATCCTTTATGGTCGCCGGGACATTTAGGTCTAACGTAGTACGAAGAAGACTTATTGCAAGTTCGTTCGTAACCCCAACAAGCTTTTTGACCGACAAAATGTTTAAAATTACAATTTACATCTGTTAAACATGAATTCGCAACACTGGGAAAGGCATTGAAATAATATGGAACGTGATCCTGCGGTATGTTAAAATATATAGGCTTAGATGAATTTATACAGTTGAAGTACAAAAGACAAATTAAAAATAGGAACCACATTTTGCAAATTAAATTATATATAAACAAACAAATATAGTTAATTATGTATCATAATGTACTTGTAAAAACTAAAACTGATTGTATGCAAATAAAGTGACGTGAAGCTGAAGTAAGCATCAACAAATGTCAATGTCACATTTTATCACCATGATGCGAAGCTGTTACCTTGACAACGACAATATTACCAACCAACAAATATTTAAAAGAAACTCATTCATATTTTCCCTAATAATATTTTTTCCAAAAAATACAAATAAATGAAAAAATAACACTAATAATATAAATAATATTAATAAATAAGAACAACTAATGAATAAAAACTCCTTATCTGTTCTATTTGATACCAAGAAAAACATTTGCGTTTACATAAAATTTTTAAATTAAGTACGTGTAAATCGTGTAATTTAGCAAAATAATTTGTAGCGAAAACAATGAGCGTTCCATATTGGAACGCGTTTGATGTGAACTCTTTGCGCGCGGGTATTGAATAAGATGATTAGGAGCAAAGATTAGGAGTGTCACTGGTGACGGTTCCCTATTAACGGCTTAAAATTACTAGTAGCATGTTTCTTTTAGTTTTTCTAAGTAATTATATTGTAAATAATAAACAGTAGTTTTATTGGATTATATACAGTGTTTTGTTTAGCAATAAACTACACATTTTACAAACATCACAGAGGAATATAAACGGAAAATAAAAAAATAAAAAAGGTGTTTTTTAAAGTCTACAGAACGCTACCTACCATCAGGCGGACCGTCAGCATGTCTGTCGACCTTAACTTTAAAAAAAATATCAAAATATCTACATATTATATAAACCAAATAAAATATCAAAAAATCACATCGCGCTGCCTATCAACTACATACCTAACATCGCGGCCATGACTGACTATAGAGAAAGAAAGAATAAAATAATATAACAATAGACAAACTCGAGCAGGGTAATGGCAACAACGATGCCAACATAACATTTATTTCGCGCCTTTTCCGGAAATAAAATTCCCGGGCGGGGGGCTATGGAAGTATGTACCCTGTACCACGTGAACAGCGTCATCCAATCAGCTGGTAATTTTTGAGCCCGCCGTTTTAGCATTTCTGTGTTGTGCTTTCATTTATCTCTAACTATTTTTATATTGTGATTTTTTAAAGGAAACAAACAAGATACCCGTGAAATTCATAAGGTTTTTCGAAAGTGCGCATTTAATTTAAATACAATTAATTGCTCTCAAAAAAACTTCTCATAAAAATAATGTCGCCATTTTGGCCGCACACTATCTGTTAAGAGTTTTGTTTAATAATTAACAATTTATATTGCGTTTGCACTGGGATTTTTTTAAATGGATGTGAATTTACAACTAACCAGAAGATAATGTCACAGACAAACAGCACAGTCAATTTTGTTATACACGACACCAATGGTTAGTAAAGCTAGCCCTCGCTTCATCGAACTACTCAGCTTAAGTTTTCATAAGTTGTTTTTTACTGCGATTAGTTCATATATATATCTAATAATTTGTTTTTCCCTCTTAAATATGTATTGTATTTGATAAAACTTTAAATTAACTATTTTACCCAATCGAACGTCTCGTGGCGTCTTCCAACCGCCTTCCCTACTGGTGGCCGGTGGCGTCTATTTAGCTTCACAAATATATAACAAATTTTAGCTTAGAATATTAACTGTTTTATGGAGATCATTTACTATACATATTGTTTTATCATGATAAGACTTGTATCAATGAAATTTGAAGTGTAGGTATATCACAGACATTTTTAATTTATCATCTCTGTTTTTAGGACAACCTCAGATGGTAAAAGTAGTGCAAAATATAAATAATCAGTCATTTGTTCAAAATAAAATTAAATCTAATCCTGTAAAGATAATTAAGCTGTCAACTGCTGCAGAAACTAACTATCAGGTATCCTCTCATTTTGTAATCATTAATAACAAAATAGTACAGTTGACTAATTGCATTTTTCTTGTAGTGTTTAGTAGTAAATAAATGTTTTATTGAGAGGGTTCTAGAGCTGTCTTGCAGCAGATTTCTTCCCTTCAATTACACTTTATCAGTGAAAATTGCCCCCTTTGTGTAGTGTACATAGCCTACTGCAGATTGCAGGCCTTGCATGTCTTTTTATCTCATTTTTTCTTCACTTTGTATTTTTTTTTTAATTCTACTGAACCATACCTCACACAGTCATATTTTTTTAAGACTTATTCAAGTTCTGTGAAAATGAGTTCATTGGTGACCCTAATAACTAATCCTCAATAGTTGTTCCTCTAATTAGAAATAATAATACTGATTTATCTTCATCTGATTGTCATGTTCATACACAAGAATAACTTGCAAATGTTTCATATTCAAGATTGAATATTTGTATTATGTTGCTTTCTGCTCTTGTTTGATTTGACCTGTGATTTGTTTGAAAAGTAAAATCTGTGTAATAAAATAGACTGAGGCAGACACCGACTTTGTTTTATAGTATTTAATATTATTTATGAGATATTATAACCTACATGCTTAATCTAACATTTGAATCGTTTTTTCTTTCAGTCACCAGTTTATAAAACTGTGAAGTTGGCCAGTCTTAAATGTAAAACAAGTGAGTGATTCATATGTATATTATTTAACATTACTGCTGTAGCTGTTGAGTTTCATCTGGATCAAAATACTATCAAAATAGTTTTTATTTTTACAGTACAAAAGTTACTTAAAATTAAAAATACTCTGCCCTGCTAATAAAAGTTTTGAGACTGTTATTTTTTTTTTCTTAAGCTACTCTGTGAGATTAAGTTTATTTTTTATTGATATTAGTTAAACAAACAAATATAAATGAATAAGTCTGAATCCTGATCAGACCTGCTTCTTTTAGTCTTGTCAATTTCTTGGTCAGATTATTGTAAAAAACCAAGAAAAAACTACTTTTACATTAACACCAAGAAGAACAGCTACCTATTTACTGGGTGACATGCTCACACAGTTTGCAATGCTGTTTGCAGACCTTTATAGAAGTGTCTCTTTTCGTAAATTGGCAGGCAAGCTGACTGAGGGTTGCAAATGTGCATTCTTTTATTTTTTTATATATTAAACTCAACAGACAGGCTGATGGTCCACTTGATGGTAGGCGACTATAACACAAACAACACCACAGGTGCTGCAAATGCGCTGCAAACCATAGTAGAATTGAGAATAGGGATTAGGAAGGGATAATAGTAAAAGATATTCATATAGTGATTAATATTTTGTTATTTTCAGATATAAAAGTACCTGTAGAAACTTTGACGTGTATACGAAAAGTAACGACACCTGAACAATTGCCAATAGAATTCAAAGTTGACGAGCACTTTGTAAGTATTCTTTTTAATATAATTTTCTTCTAAATAGTCCCTGGATAAACTACTTTTATTACAGAGATTGATATGTAATCATATATTTCAACTAAAATTCATACATTAATTTGCTTAAAAGATAAATGTCATCATGCACATACTCCACCAGGATGTAGCATTGAAAGATAGTTGATACAAAACAATTAATTCGTACATCTAAAATAAAGATCCATGATATAATTATCAAGCCAATATACAATACTAGCGACTCGCTCCTGGCTTTGCATGGAGTTGAAATTTTCAAAAACCCTTTCTTAGTGGATTCTTCGTTATCATTATCAATGCTAAGGTTCACCCCAAGAAGAAATTGGACTTTTCAAGGACCCCTAATTTTTGGTAGTGCACCATCTCTACTTCACCATTCACCTGCCTGCAGTTGCCATTCTTTTTATAAACAAATATATATTTAAATGATGCGCAACTGTAGTTGCGTAGATTCACCTTTCAATTTATGATTCATCTTCCCGGCTTTGCATGGATGAATTTTTTTCTGTATTTTATAATATTTTTCTGCATATTATAAACACACACCATCCTCGTTTAACACCTATCAAATATCAAAATTTGTTGAGTGGTTTAGAATAAGGTAGCAGGGAAGCAGACAGTGAATGTATATATAAAAGAAAATACATTGACCCTTTATGATATTAAAAAAACCCTTTGTGATATTTAAAAAAGTAATATAATACTAATATTATATAAAAAAAGTGGTGTACAGTTCTGTTTGTTAAAAAAAATTAAATATTAAAATGTTGTTCGCAGGTACCTCATTCTATAGATGATTTGAAATATAGTGAAGCGGTGCCTAAATTTTTGTCAATACCCAAAAAGTCTGCGCTCGAAAGCCCAACAAAAGCCGACGATACAGAAAAAAGTAACCCATCACTGACAATGTCACATGCCTCCAGAAGAAGACATGACTCCGACAATGATGCTCCTGCAGAATAGTAAGTGTTAAGTTTAGATGCTTTGCGCTTATTAGGAAGCATTAATTCAAATAAATTGTATTGCATTGTACAAATTCATAAAATCTTAGGCTGGCCACAGAGCAGCGTTAGCTGCGAAAGCTGACGTGACAGGTTTGTTTTTAGCTATAATTTGTAAAGATCTGTTTAGGCGTTTGGAAGACCATCAGCCTATTTCCTAGTTGATGAAGGGATTTCATTAACTTCCACATGTTCGATTGATGGGAAATTCGGTATACTCTTACATCGGTTGTATATCCATGACATGGTAACCTTGACCTGGTGCTGCAGCGTCAAGTGGTCAGCGGGAAACCCAGACTTAGCAACTTACTGCAGATATAGCGTGTTTGGGCTCAATAGAAAGTCGGGCATTAGTTTATAATTTTGAATTATAGTTTGTATATACTTATTAATTGAAAAGAATGGTTCAGCTCAGAAATCTGTTAAACCATATACTATTTTAGTGCTGCTGCTGTGATATAATATGGAAGCAATCAACTTATAACGAATCTTTAGAAGAAACTTTTTTTTTAATATTTATATTTTGCAATCAGTCTAATCGACCATCAACTAAAATGTGTTGAAAGATTGTGGCAGGTATAGATGTGCCCCATAGCAGGATGTCTATTACAGTCCATCTAGTTGTAGGATTTCAAGCCTTTTGAGCCTTATTATGCAGGCATTTATTGTTAACTGACAAACCAGCTGGTTCACAGGTGTCTTTCTAATCTGCATTTATATTTTTCAGAACATAAATGCAGACTTAGAAGAAACATGTGCAACTTAATTTTATAATAAGACTAGCGACCTGGCCTTGCCTTAGCACAAGATTTAATTTTATAAAATCCTTTCTTAGCGAATACTTACGTTATAAAATATTACCTATATTTAAATATCAGCTTTCTAGACTTTGTAGTCGGTCGGTCAGGACAAATAATTTTAAAAGTATAGATTGCGCGCGAAAATGAAACACTCAAATATTGATAATTCTCCTTTTTCATTTTCAGTACCACAAAGAGGCGTAAACATGCGGACAAAGTTGGGAAAGGTTTACGACATTTTTCTATGAAAGTATGTGAAAAAGTTAGAAATAAAGGGTTTACGTCATATAATGAAGTCGCAGACGAATTAGTGTTGGAATTTGCGAATGGGATGCACGGCTCTGGGGATAGCCAAGTAAGTGGACCCTCAATAACTATAATAATAATAATAATATGGCCTCCACTGAAATGTTCTTCTAAATCTTCATTTGTTTCTTCTAAAGGCAAACTTTGCAACTTGACAAACTTTGCCCAACACTATATAAAAAATTACATATAGCAGAATATGTAATTTTATAAAAAAAAAAATTTTTTCAACAAAATATTTTTGTATCATGTACGTTTTGGACATTTTGCGTACATTTTAGTCTGAAGTGGTTTTTTTTTTTTTTTTTTTCACCTTCCTTTACTATATGTTTTTATCAAATTTTTTTATATTTAAAATCTCTTATTTTAGTACTGTTTACATAAAGATAAATGAATAACTCTTTTCGCCTAAAAATCTTATCAAATGCAGCCAATTTGACTCCCCTCGGCGTTTTTTTATTCAATTCTTAGTGTTTATAAAATTAATGAATATTTAAAATGATATTCAGATGAAATTAACCTTGCAGCAATATGATCAAAAGAATATCCGTCGCAGAGTGTACGACGCGTTAAATGTTTTAATGGCGATGAATATAATATCAAAGGAGAAGAAGGAAATTCGGTGGATCGGGCTTCCCAGTGATTCAGTACAAGAATGTACGGCTTTGGAAAATGAAAAGTCTTCAACTATACAACGAATCCAACAAAAAACACAACAGTTACAAGAGCTTCTATTACAGGTGGGAATATTTATTATTTATAACAATTTCAACGGCAGATCTCCTTATTCTCATTTTTATTTTTTTTAACTATAATTGGTAGTACCTATAGTCTGGTCGCGGAGTAGGAAGAATTTCGTACAATGACCTACTTACCTACTGACAGTGTTCACAAACTTTTTGGCATAAAGTGCAAATTTATATAAAATATTTAAGAGAAAACAATCTAATTAAAATGTTCTAATATAAAAATGTTAGAAAATTTATCTAAATATAAATCGTTTCTACTTTCGTTATTTAAATTGTTTGACCTTGACTCAACGCCAACGTAACCCATGCGTACAATTACAGACCTTACTTTCGCAGATAAAAAGGTTTGCAATCCCTTAAAACTTCAGTCATTACATTTGCGCGAGCGCGAGGTAATATATTTACGCGGGAGCGACAGAGACAGGTAATAACAGGTTAATGTACGAAATTCTTCCTGTTCCGCACCTCTCTTCCTCTTCTTTCATTTTAAAACATTTTTGGTATTTCTGGACTTTTCTTGGTTGAGCCACACTGTAAGTCATGTTTCCTTCTTACTTAGAGATTTTTTAAAATACTTGTTTAAAATGAAAACATTTATGTTCCAGCATATCTCATTTAAAAGTTTGGTTGAAAGGAACAAAGAAGCGGAAAACAAAGGTGTAAAGCCATCTCCTTCGTCAGCCATCCACCTCCCTTTCATTGTTGTTAACACATCAGACAAAGCACTTATAGATTGTAGCATTTCTAATGATAAGTAAGTATTTATCTTTTTCTACAACAATTTAATATTTTATTTTTGTATTTAGTTTATTTTAGTATATATTGATAAAAAGAAAACAAAGTTTATGGATTGGGCGGAGTAAGTATCTCGCCCAATTATCTAGATCTAGACGACAGACTAATTTTCTCATCCCGATTATTCGAGACCAAAGCGTCCAAACTTACACAAATCCTTTGTTCCAGGACAGAATATATGTTTAACTTTAACAAACGTTTCCAAATACACGATGATATAGATATTTTGAAAAGGATGGGCTTACTCATGGGTAAGTTAATGAACTAATTAGAATTAAGTAACTTGAAACTTTGTCAATTTAATGTCACTTCTAAGTGTTACTAAAAGCTATAAGGATCAGCTTGGTAGTTTCAGAGACTTAAACATTAAACAACCAAATAAATTTTACCTTGTTATATATAGTAGATGTGGACATTCTTTATTATTTTTATGTTAAGGTCGACAGACGGACTGACGGTCAACTTGATTGTAGGTAAAACACAAACAACCTTAAGGGATAGGAAACACAAAAGAACACATGCTGTGATTTCACGGTGGTCTTCTGTATGGGGGTGGCTGCCGAAATGACTGCGAAACGCAGTGTGCCCTGCCACTACTTTCCATATCCAGATCAGAGGCAACTTTGAAGTTTCATTTTCAAAGTTGATCCTGCCGGGAATGGAACCCATTACCCCTAAGGCAGACAAGGGGCTCTTCGACAGTAAACTATCCTTGTATCTTAATTAACTTTCAAATAAGCATTTTTTTTTTCTTTCTCTTTTTACAGGGTTAGACAAAGGAGAGTGTTCAGATGATAATATTGAAATAGCAAAAAAAATGGTGCCAAAAGCACTAGAATATTATGTGGAGCGTAAGTAATATTTAAAATTGGGTTTTCAATACTTTAAATGAGGAATTTATTATTTCTAGATTTTAAATTAATCTTTGATTAGGAATGCCTTACCATGGCAACTCAAAACCAGTGGGTCAAAAAATGTTGTTAGGCGACCGTAACCACCTACCATCAGCTTCATAATCTGCCTAGCTTTATTATAATATAAAATATATTAGAAGTACACAATTTAATTTTAAGATCTTTGCTCTCTTTTTAGCCTAAAATAAAAATCAATCTTAATGCATTCTTGATGATCATTCTTTCAGAAATGGGTAGAGGTATAACCACGAAAATAGCGAGTATCCTCGAAGACGAGGATCCGGATGATGATGAAGATGAACTGGATGAGGATAACGAAGGAGAGTTTGAGGAGGAAGCGGAAGGAAACGAGTACAGCGACGACAGTAGCGAAGTGGACGTGTAACGGTCGCATGTCGCTAAGCTAAGCCGAGCTTTAGCTAAGCGCGAACGCGTGGAGACCAACGAGTCGCACTTCACCATGTCGAACGCAAGTCGGAGACGACTCACTGCTATTTGGAAACTAAGGCAAAAGTGTTCCCATGCAATGGCTATTATTCACTTTATAAATAAATAAATTCTGTTCACACCTGATTTTTTATTTCATAAAAACCATGGAGGTAAGGACAGTACAATAAGGCAGAAGCCAGAATGCCACGGGTCCCCGGACCCAGGCCACAAGTTGATAGCCTGTGCCAACAGACACTCATATGTCTAAGCCCCATGGAAAAATCATTGGTTAGGACCGTTCCTTATAAAAAAGCTTGATGTAATATGTCTCATCTCATTTATTTGATATTCTTTAGTTTGATAGACGAAACGGTCTTTAGGCTGCGGTATGTTTAGTTTAATGTTTATTCATCCTTGATTGATCAAGAAGATGACGCTGCAGGTCTAAATTTTTTATGATATTAATTAAATTGCTTGTTTTTTTCGAGTAAAAAAAATTATGTATGGTGTCACATTGTGAAAATGAAATAAAGAGAAGTCCACTGATTTGAGTAAAGTTTGAAGAGTAAGTAAAATGAAAACCAGGTTCAGTGATAACAAGATTAAAAATATGTAAAAGTGCCATTTAGATTAGATTCTCTTTCACATTGCTAATATACTATCATAGTAAGTCTATGATCAAAATTATTTCTCATCAAGTTAAGTGTCGTAACCATTCCCTTTTGGTATAAAATGGTTGCAAACATATATTTTTTGTAAACCTAATTAAATAATATACCTACATGTATCAATTTAATACTTTATTTAGTGGCTAGATATATTTACAAACTGAAAATTGAATTGAGATTGGAAACAAAAAGATTACGTAATCAACAGGTGGGCTTCATGAAACTGTACCTAAATACTCATCCCTACAACTAGAATTCCAAATACACGTAATAATATTTTAATGTATCATGTGTATGCAAGAGTTCATTGGACTCAGTATAAAGGTCCACGCGCGGATAATGATTTTGCTTCCATCTACGATAAATAATTGAGTAAATTGAATATTGTTACTTTAGATCGTCATCATCAAACAAGTCTTCAAAATCTGAAACAGAAAAATTTAAATGAGTGTGGATAAAGAACTTTTTTTGGAGAATACCTAATTAATGTACCCAATTCTACCTTGAGAGGCTTTTGAAAAGGTATATTCTTCAAGTACCATCATTATTGCTCTCTGAACTATACACCCATGATCATAACAAGATTTACAAACCATTAAAAAAATCCAGATGAACAGCTTTTTCATTTGCAGCTAAATCCATAAGTAGATTTGAAGGACCACCTGCCTAAACAAAAAAACAATATTTGAAATTTCATTTCTAAACAAAATCCTTTTCTTTTCATTTGGGTATCTTTGATTTGACGATTCCTTGACTATAATAATATATTCTACTATAAAGGTGAGACAAAAGGACTTTATGGTGTAGGTTTTTTGATTAAAAAGGAACTAAAGAACAACATAATTGAATTCAGAGGTATCTGCGAGAGAATAGCTATACTTAATATAAGTCTACCTGGTTTCAACAATGACTGGTCAATAATTCAGATCTATGCACTGACAGAGACTTCAGATGTTGAACTGAAGGAAGATTTCTACACAAAATTAAATGAAACACTGGAGACCTACAGTAAGAACATCATCGTCATGGGCGGTTTCAATGGTAAAATTGGAAAACAAAATCCAGGAGAAGAGCTTATATTGGGAAAATTTGCAACAGGAAAAAGAAGCCCCAATGGAGAAATAATGGCGAATATGGTCCTAGAACATAAATTAATGTTCATGAGCAGTTGTTTCAAGAAAAAAACATCAAAAAGATGGACCTGGCTCTCACCAGATGGTTTTTACCATAATTAAATAGATCATATCTTGAGTAACCAACCTAGTGCATTCCACAACATAAATGTGTTAAATCAACTAAACTTTAATACCAACCACTGCAGCACTACAGAGGTTAGAGCAACACTACACTATACCAAACAAAGAAAATATAAGAAAAACGTAAATCAACAGTGCTACCACAATTTTTTGCAACCTAACCATTATTTACCGAAGATTGTAAGTACTAACTTCATTCAAGAAACATATGACACTGAAATTACAGAAATGTATAACACAACAAAACCAATAAAGAATAAACCAGAAAGGTTAAGCACAACTATGAAGGAATTAATACAAAAAAGAAAAACTGCTCAAGTCTAAAAAATACAAAACAACACAAGGGTATGTATGTATGTACTAGTCCGAATTGAAAAATTCTTTCATCTATAGAAAGCTACATTATCAGTGAGTAACATACACTTTATATTATAAAGTTACGCGGACGAAGTCGCGTGCAACAGTATTGTATATAATAAGTACACACTTCTTCTAAATCCATGAATGGGCCTACGCCTTCTGGAAACATTTCATCAGCAGCAACCGTAGGCTTCATTGCTCTTATTTAGATTCAATTGTCTTTCGAAATTGTATATTTTTCAAGGAAAATTCGACATATGAGCCAAACTAAACTATTCTATTACAAAGAAAAGCAAACAATAACTAAGCCAGCTAAGTCAAGGCAGGCAGATAGATATTGACAATTTGACAATGACCACAGAGTAAGAGAAAAGAAAACTTATTGCACATTGTCACGAAACACAGACTATATAGAACTTTAATACTTAAGCTACCCACTATTGAATGTGGCGTGCACTAATAAATTTAAAGTTAGCTTTTTACACTTGATCAATTAAAGCGCCTACACACGGCCGTAAAATAGGAGGCAATATCGGGGCAGTAGTGGGGAGCCCCCTAGATCGCCTCATGTTTAGGCAAATCTGGCAAACCGTAAATATAAATTAGAGTCCATCTAGGGGGCTCCCCCACCACTGCCCCGATATTGCCACCAATTTAAGGGCCGTGTGTAGGCGCTTTTAGTTTGATAGAGAGCTTCGAGAGTAATGTACAAGCTTGTAGCATGACATCAACAAAACATCAAAGAATAAGGTTCACATTGACTATGGTTATGGTAACATCAGTTAAATCCATACCTTATTATAAATGTGAAAGTAACTTCTGTTACCTGTTCGCGCCTTAACTACTCAACCGCTCATTATGAAATTTCGCATGACACATTATCAGGGGGTAGGTAAATATTACAGGAAAGGACATAGGGTACGTTTCATCCCGAAAAAAGTACTATTCCCAAGAAAAAATAAAAATCCAATGCCTAGCAACACTAGATCAGCAAAAAGATTGAATAAATTATTTCTCAAATTATTATATTTTGTCAGGAGCAGGAGTTAGGTATATATATATTTTATTTTATATTTTGATTTTGTAAATGGTTCACATAGGAACACTGCCAATGTGGCTATTAGTATTTCGTTATGGCACTAATATTATTTACACTGAGGAACTGAAAAATTTGCTGGTTCAATTAAATAAAAATAAGATTCCTGTTATGCACTTCCTGAAATGCATTGTGCCAATGTGGATGATATTACAGGTAAATTTATATAGAAAAGAGTACTATAAACATTAATTAGAATATTGGTTTAATTTTTATGTTAAAGTTAATATATGGAATTTATAATTTTGTAACACTTAATGACATAAGATAAGAGAGATGAGATATCCAGATATCTCACATCTCTTCTACATACTTATATAATTTATTCAGGTGGACTAGTCAGATTTGTAAGAGGTTGAATTCCAAATATGTATGTCTGTTTCCTATTAAGCTGGATTCTGAGTAGGTCAGGATAGGAGAAGGCCAAGCATGTTTTTGTCCATTCATTTAGAAATTTTTTTCAGTCATTTTTTCAAAGCAAAATCAATAAATGCAATAACATAAACTTTTTTTTTTACTGTACACTCGCCTGAACAAACTGACCTACTCAGAATCCAACTTAATAAGAAACAGATATAATTCAACCTCTTATGAATCTGACTAAACTACAACTAAACAGAATCATTTAGATATTCTATCGTAGCGACATTTGGGCAATATAACATTTTAACACCAGCAATTTGTACAAATTGAGACTGAGTCTATCAACACTCATTTACATTTTGTCCTTTAATATCCACCCCCTGCTTAATCATAGTTAAACTGGTTCAAATATTGTATTTAATAGAGGTAAAGGCATGAGCATTTTATCTATATTTAATATTACTGTCCGTCTGTTACATTTACATCTGACTTTATTGTGGTTTTCATGTTTTCTATATTTTGTACCAGTTTCTCATTAAGATTTTGAAGATTAATGTTTAACATGTTTTGCTTATCAACATTCTCCTTAATTGAATTAATAACAGAAATACTTGAAAAGGCATCTTGAAGTATTTGTTCATCGGAAGTCAATCTTGTATCCTTGTAATCCATAATTTCATCATCAAATAAGTCTTCCAAAACATGCTGAACTGCTGGTAAGTTGGGTTTGGTAAATTTTAATCCATCCATACCTTCTATATTGCTCAATAAGCAACAAGCGGAATTATACAAATGTCTATATTAATAGACACCAAAGTAACTAATTATACTAGCATCTTCTATGTAGTTTGTGTTAATTATATAGAACTGAACGGTTTTTTGCATGCAGTTTTATTTTGCACCAAATCAATCAATCACCCATGACGTCATTTTTCCTACGTTATTTTTTTTGTCTTGCGCTGTCATTGTCAAATGTGTACTGACAATACAATTTGATAGTAAATGCCTTGTAAATGCTTAAACTAGACAAAAAAATATTTTAGTAGCTTAATAGATAATTGTGCATTAGTTAAGTACATACCTAGTTAGTAAAATAATAAATTGTGAAAGAACTACATATTTTGATGTTCCTATACTCTATACATAAATTTTAAAAAATGTACAGTGACATCTATTGCATTTAAATGCAAATACTTTGACACACGCACTAATTTGTTCCCATTCGTAATCTCTGATGTACTTCTCCACATAGAGATGTCACTACCTACCTAAACAAAAATTTCCTGCAAGTACTATAATGTCGCGCCTGCATTGTTTTTACGTTATGTTGTGATCATGGATCAACCAGCAAAGCGCGTTATGCTCGTATAATGCTCCGCGAACTCTTGCAGTCTCATGATGATGATAAGACAATACAATATTTAATTTTATTGAAAATAACTTTAACAAGCAACCATGGGGTTAATAATTTGAAAATATAATATGATCTTTGCTACGGTGCCGATCACATAATGTAAAACACACGGCCGTGTCTACGACACAGATACACCCATTTTTTCCTTAATTTGAACATTTGTAGTAGCATAAGATCCTTAATCGATTGTTACCTATCTAGGTACGCGTGTACATAAGTATCTACATAATAAATGCAGTTAATTTTTGAGCAAATCCACAAATAGGTATAGAACAACTGGGAAAATTAAGGTCGAAGTAGGTGGGTACCTACTTACCTACCTATAAGTCGATTTAATTTTTATAGTTATAAAAGTCGATAAAACATTTTAAAAAAAGTGGAAATATTTAGAGAGCTGTTCATAATATTGATGTATTCTGGTTTCTGGTGCATTGTAGTTATTTAGGTGGATAGTTTGCGGTTTCCTGTCGCAACCGCGACTGCATCTACCTCCATTTCACGAGCTCATGTTGCATTCACTTGTTTTAAAAATAAAAACTGGATGTACAGAGGTAATATAGATTTTATGTATATTGTGCCACACTATATTAGTGTACTTACTATATTCAAGAATTTTATAACTTTTCCAGTTATTTGACAAGTGTTTCATTTTGCTAACTTTTATTTTCAAATCATTTGGATAATTGCATTGTTTTTGCCTAATGCTCTGACTTGGATCCCTTGCAGGGGTCAAAAAGTTGGCTCTGGTCTAGATCGGACATGTACTGGGAGGGCACACACACTGTGTTTCGTATTTAGTAGTCATTTGGACAGCCCGTCTGGTGGCAGTAAAAATCTTACATTAGACCACTATGACATAAATGTAATAGCATATTGTGTCCGTGCTGTTTCAGTCAGTGAGTTAAGGATGTCAGAGCCATTTCCCTTTTTATCTTTCATCTCTTTTTTATCTTTAATCCTACCATAATCGCCAGCGCTCTTGCAGCGCCTGTGGCGTTGCTTGTATTTTAAGCGAAGATAGCTACCTACCATCAAATGGACCGTCAGCTTTACATAAAGGTCGTCAGATATTGATGACCTTTACATAAATTATGATATGATATCTACTTAGTAGGTAATTTAGTACACTTGAGGATTGCCCCGGTGTCTACGGGCAATCTCCCATTGGCGTTGGTCTAGCCAGCAATGGCTAGGCCGCCCTGGGGTGGATCGGAGTTGTTGCCCCGGCAGAGCCCGGTTCATCCCACTCAAAGGGTAAGGAGGCACCGGGGAGTTTTAGTGGGTATTCCCAGTGCCGCTATGATCAGATGCTGGGCGAACCCCACATACCCCTACCGCTGGAGTACCTCCAGCGTACCTCGTTAAAAAAAAGGTAATTTAGTACACTAACCTAGTAACTAATTAATAGATCATGTGCTTTCTCAGTCTTACTGTATATTTGTCTTTTACTTATTTATTTCAACCCAACTTCTTCAATTTCTGAGTGATTGACAGACAAGCGTCGCAAATAGTTCACCTGATCTGGTGTTATTTTGCACAGGTCTAATGTAGATATCTAATGAATAGTTGACTTATTTGCTAGACATTAATATAAAAAGGTCCCTTGAAAACAAGGACCTGCAAACCACTCTTTGAAACAAAGGTTATACATAACATACGGCTTAATTAAAATTTTCTGAGAAACGGGCCTTTAATATACCAAAAGAGTGAAGGCCGGCCACAGGTTCCAAATAATTTAGTAGGTGCTAACATGTTGCTAACTTTTATGTTCAAATGGTTTTATAAATGAAACGGCAAATTGATGACAATAACTACTTTGTGTTGTGTGGCGATTTCTAATGAGTTTTTTGATTTACGACCTCCTTATTCTTTTTGTGGTGAAAATACCTTCATATTCATGCCACATTTGACTCAAACCACAAAGGTAGATTGGTATTACTATGACGGCGGCTGCAACTTTGCCGACGCGAACAAATGACCGAATTTTGAAACCACAATATTAATTTTTCTTTTTATATTATTAGGTATATATCTACAGTTATTTTGAGTGTAAGTATGAATAAGAGACTAAATTTAAGATCGGAGCTTTAAACTCTTCTTTAATTTTTTAACTCTTTAAAATTGTTTTGGTCTGACAATATCAGTTTAAAACCTGTAGGTATATATCAGTGTATTATTGTAACATCAGTGTATTGTAATATCAGTTACAAAAGTTGCAACGACTATTGAATGACTGATTTATTAATGGATTCTGCTGTTGCCAGCTTTTGCTTAAATTCAATGCTCGTGTTCAATCAAATGTTACAAACTAGGTAACATCAATTAGCCAGAAGTTCCTTGGATGTTTTGTCCAAATAACTCAGCGTATTCACTTCCAAAATATTGCCCGCGAAATGTGTAGATAATTATTAGTTCAGCTTAGAGGTTTAGGCTATGCCAAATGGGCCAATTGAAAGGGCTCTGCGGGCCGCACGTTGAGTACCTATAGCGGCCACGCTGGTCGTCACATATTTTATGAGTAATATTAGCTACCTACTGGTATACTTATTTATCTATATCTATTCTATATATATATATATATATACCTAAAAAAGTACTAACGACCCGTGTTTGTAAATTTATACCTTTGTAGGAAACCTTTTATCCCGGAAAAATGTTAGGTTCCTGTGGGATTTTCAAAGAACGCATTACAGCGCGTACGAAGTTAGCATTAAATATTAATGTTATAAGTATTTACTACATTTTCATATAAAATATTTTTCTATCTTTTTGTATTTGCACGAATACAAGCTTTTTAATGATGACAATGACCACAAGCATAATTCTTGTTGAAACGTCATATGAAAATGAATTAGAAATTTTAACGGTGTTTGAGCTTGAAGGGTTTTGCATGAATTGTATTGACAGCGACAATGGCCCGTCACTATATGTCACCAGTCACCCTGCGCATTGTACTGCGCCATGCGTATTTAAATGACAGGCAACGCGACACTAGCGTTCGCATATTTTTATCAATTCAATAAACCTCTTCAAACCGATGTGAAGAATCTTATTTCGACTACAGGGGCTGCGTTGCAATAAAATTATATTAAAATATTCACCAGTGTATCTGTTTTCACTTTGCGTGTCGATTGTTTAACGACTGCAAAATAATTATGTATAGATACTAATGGTGGGAATAAATTTGAGTTTTTAAGTATATTTTATCGTTAAAATTAAGTCTTAAAGTATGGAAGGCAAAACAAAAATATCAATTTAATAGGTTTATGTAAAATAATTAGGCATAGGTATAAGTAATTAAAATATTTTTAATCAAATCAAAATCAATAATCAAAGAGGAATTGACACACATTTGCTATTTTCAAGCTATTTTGATGGTAATATAATATTACTTTGTGTATATAATGTAATATTATATAAAACCATATAAACTCCAGCACACTTCACTCTAGCCTTAAAATTAGTCATAAAAAGAAAACAACACATAAAAACAAAGAAGACATAAAGATAACAAGCCTGACACATAGTTCTATAACACAGATTTAAAAACGAAAAACTTGGTACTTGTTGGTTATTATTTAAGACTATTTATAACTTAATAGAATCTAGTCTACTTTTATCACACAAGTATTTAGGATTACCTACTGCGAAAGTCGGAGGTATTCAGTAGTTAATAATATAAACGAGATCAAACAGAAACGAATCATTCGTGTTGAAATACGGAGCAACTGTCGTTTAGCATGTTAGAGAGAAAGCGCGTGCTGAGACATAATCAGAGAGATCTTAAATAAATTGTGAGCTTACTATAGAAAAACAAAAGGGGCTTAAGTTATTGAGCTTTGAAAAGGGCACGCGTGCCACCCGCCCGTCGCCTCGTCACCCGCGCCGTCGCGCCGTGCCAAGCCGTGCCCTATTTGTGCCATCGCATACTTTCCTCAGCTCACCCCACGGGTGGTCTTTGCGTCATGGGATTGGGACACACTAAAAAATACCTTTGGAGACAGATGACTTTTGTACAAAATATTATTTCAGACGTTCTTGTTTTTTGTTTCTAACGACAATCTTTTTTTTTACACCAGAATCAAGAAAGGCCGGTTTATAATTTCGAGATGAAACATTCTGTCAACTACAATTTGACTACGATCCATCAAAATTCAATTCCATCAAAACTTAAGATTCAGAGTCTAGTTATAAATTGAGTTAGAAATATATATCCATTTTATAATACATAATAAAGTCGCTATCCCCTTCTGTCTGTTTTTCTTCTTAAATGGATTTTGATGCGTTTTGACTAATGGAAAGAGCAATAAACGAGGAAATTCTGTGTATATATATTCTGTGACTTACAGAAAAAAAAATTGCATCCGTGGAAATTTGGTGGTGGGTTTCTAGATATAAGTTTTTAAAATTAGAATAATTTTATTTCAAACATTATCACATTTTGTTCGGGTGATTAAAAACAAATTGGCCATTAATGTTTCTAAACTTTAAGAGCTTATGCGAGGCAGGTACATGGTTTCTTACTAACATAAAGAAAAACTTAAAATTATGATGACAGGGGCATGCTTTGTTCCTCAGCAATAAACTAGATTCCGTCACCTTACAGGATACCACCATGAAATAACAGCATCAGTTTTATGGGATTTGATATTAATTTATGCTTGATGATAAAGTCCTGCCAATGATATCAAGGAATTCCCTTATCACCACTAAATACATAGGTACCTTATTTTTATGTAACATAGATACATAAGTTGTGCTTATGTGTATAAGAATCAAGTGGCCTGTCAACCGTTTAACTTTATCATAAGCAAAGTTCTATAAATGTAAGGTATAGTCTGTTAGTGCAGATTGTTATATTTCTCAAGTAAAAAAATTATTTACATTTTACATAAACATTAAATACTTAGTTTACAAGAATTTCCTAAGGTGTATAATTAATTTATCTATAATTCCTTTGAAGAGTTAAACTGTTTTTGTGCAGAATGATTTATGTAAAGGACGTGATGGAGCGACGGCAGCCAACTGCTCTCCAGTTGCATTTGAAATTTACGAGCGAGCCGGAACACGGTTAATACATTTGTTAATAGCTACATTAGCAGTCGAATACAACAGCTATACTTACTTAATTGTTGACATATTGCTACTCTTGTATTCTGCAGCAATCGTACCTTTCAAATAGAACGTGTTTCCTGTCAGAGTTAGGCTTATTTTGAACATGGCTTTTGAAAGATTTAATTAAACTTAGATTATAATACAAATCCTACTTACCATCATCACAGCCATAATTTTTTTTAAAGATAAGGTCGACAGACAGGCTGCCAGGTTCATTATCGTGAACCAGGCACACCGCCGGTCTTCGTTCAAACAATAGGTACCTACTTCAAAAGTTTTCTGAATTCGGCTAATTTCAAAGTCACGAATATATTCTTAGAAACCATTTTATGTTTTTTTTTTTCATGGTAAGGTCGCCAGACAGACTGACGGTCCACTTGGTGGTAGGTAGCTAAAAATGTTTATAAATATTTATCGACATTTTTATCATAATTTTGTCCACTTGATGATTCGCGGTTCCCAAAGTCATAAGTTTAATATAATCAACATAAGCAAGGCCTTAGTGAATCTTGATAGGATAAAGGATAAGAGACAGAGAAATGGGCTTTAGCACAACAGCATGCCGTTATTTCATGGTGTTTTTCTGCGTTCCGGGACATGGCAGTTCTGTAATGGGGAGATTGGTGTGGCCAAACGAGCTGCATAATTTATGCCTACCATTACTTAAGTACTTAAGTGCCACTACTTAAGACTAAGAATGAACTGTATTCAAAGCAGCGAAGATATATTATTTCGATGACTCAAAGTATTGAGATTATGACGAGTTATGTAGTACATAACATACGCGATTGCGAAAAAAATAGATTATTCAAAGAAGTTCATTTGAAATTAAAGATACTGAGATTTACTCTTCATTACTTATATTTTTTCCTTTATAAGACTACAAAGAAAGTACATTTAGACGTAACAAAAATATAAAAAAAAAATACCAGGCCTTTTTTCAAATCAAACGTGCCTTTATTTGTGTTATTGATTTATAAGTATTTAGTAGGAGCGAAGCAACGGGATTTACGTACCGTTAATTTGCATACAAATGTGCGAATGACGAATCATCAGGTGGTAAATCCATGTCCTTATATTGCCTCGCCGCGGTGTCTCTTGGAACAATGATCGCAATGTCAACGCAACGATTGTAAACAAACGCGCCACCACTCATGACCGGAATCGTTTATTTCGTATGAATTTTTAACGGGGGTTTCAAATTGAAAGAGAAAAGTAAACTCAAAACAAAAACAAAATACCGTGTGCGCAATTAGCATAATGGCAACGTACCATTACTATTGTTTTAAGTTCATTGTCGAGTGACTCGCTAACGAGCATCAAGTGACGCGTGCGCGGATGTTCCCTGCACATGCCTGTACCTTGTTCCTAGCCCGAGGTCTTTGTTTTTCAACACTCCCTACTAAACTTTTATTTCTGGGGCTATATCCAAAGCTTACATTTATAATGCCTGGAGCAAAATTGCGATGTATGCGTTTTGTCTGTGTCTTATCTCAGAAATAGTGTATTATTTTTGGAAGCGCAAACTGTGGAAATAACTTCCATTTAATGGATTAATAAATATTTTTGGAAGACCGAGAGCATACTATAGGAAGTCTCCTGGTCTTACAATGGTCTTCTTGGGTGACGATAACCACATACCATCCAGTTGTTTCGGCGGCGCTAGCGACGTATAATCACGCAATGCATTAAAAAAAAAGTATCTGAATAGTATAAAATATAGTCGCTTCCCGCCGTCTGTCCCTCTGTATGTTCGTTTAAATCTTTTAAACTACGCAACGGAATTTAGTACGCTTTTCACATTAAAGAGCGTTAAACGAGAGAGGTTTTTATATGTATAATTTGCAGAAAAACTATGCACCCATGCAAAGCCGGAAGCGGGTCGCTACTGTTAAATAAGTTAATCACGAGTTAAATTAAGTAAAAGGTAAGGAAAAGGTAAAAAAAATATCATGATATGTGTTAGTACCTAGAAAAACATACTTTTGTGTTTTTAAATCTATAAAGTAAATTGAAAAGAAAAAAAAGGTATTTTTACATGATTCGCCTTAATCTCATTCTCTATTGAATTCTATAATAAATGTGATTGTACAAAAATGGTCAAATGGCTCTTTTTACAAATTCATTGTTACAGATTTGGATAGAAAGGTATTAAAAGACGCCGAAATGTCTGGTAGAGTGCACTCGATTGAGACAGTAGCGTCACTGCCCCATTGAGTTTTCAGTTTTACAAAAATGCATTTTAAATAAAATTCTAAACTTGTTTCCAATATATGAGCAGTGAGCTGTTGGACCACCGGCGAAGGCGGTTGCTTTTGCGAGCGACGAAGCGTGCATCGCGTAGGTGATTCAGTCTGCTCCACTACGCAAGTGCTGTCTATCATACTTGTACCTATTTTAAACGACTAGGTGACGTTCTATAGAAGTATAACACATACTACGAATAGTTTAAGTTTAAGTAGTGGCAGGGCACACTGCGTTTCGCAGTCATTTGGGCAGCCCATCTGTGCTGGGCTTTAGGTTCGAGTATTTTAAAAGAATATTCATGCGTATCAAGTTGAAGGGAAGATATTAGTTTAAGGGCCTCTGAGTAAAGTGTCAAGTGGGCTAACCGCTATTTAAAGTCACCGGTTACCAGGAATGATGGAGCTGATATACCTTTGTTTGTACGGTAAAAGTCCCAAACATTAAAAAAAAAAAAAAAAAAATTCGCCTATTGAAGGATGCAGTAAACCGAGTGCATAATTCAATAAAACATAAAATTATTTCTAAAAGTAATTAATCAACACTTTACTTGTAGTTGGTGAAAGAGGCCCTTAGTTTAACATTTAGACTTGATATCATCTTGGCTAAGTCGAATGAGTGTCTACTCTCTTTAATTGACTGTCTGTTCTATGCAACTCAGCTATAGATACATAGATACTATGCGCCGCGCCGGCTGCGCACAGCAGACATAAAAAAGTGACATATTCGTGATAAGGGGAATGTGCATATTAGGAGCTTACAATATTACAAAAAGTCGAATAGGTAGCAGTGGAAGCAGAAACATCGCATTGTGAAAGGGCCATTCATAGAGCACCTATTGAATATCAATCAATACTTGTCTGAAGATCTCTTGTTCACGCATACTTTAACAAACAACAAACAAGGTTGCAGCTCACGCATCGCACCTCGCTGCTTCTCCCGTAGAACGTCGTACGAATATGAATCTTATTTCCAACTCAATGGCTTTCAATATCGAACCGTGGACTTTAGAAATGGAGGCGGCATATCATAACATAAGGTAATGTTATTCTCAGTTAATCTTTTGTATAAATTCAAGTTTTTGTAATACCTTTTGTCGAATTGTTTGCCTAATGTTTAGTAATTCGATAAAAGAAAATCTAACTTGAACACTGATGTTACAATAGTCCTTTTAAGAGTGTAATCGAGATTCGGAAATATTTCTGCATTTGTGTTAATCTCATTGCACTTTTCGATTATGTACAATACTTATAGGTAGCTAATTATGTACACGTTTCAAAGGCGCTAAATTTTCTATTATTATTATAATATTTACTTATAAATGGACACAATAAATAATGACAGGTATGTATACTCACCAAAATAGACCAACTGGATTAATACATGCGCCATACCCAGATTAGAGTAAGAAGTAAATAGTCATGTTTAACTAGCTCTTACCTGCGACTTCGTTCGTGTATCTTTATAAACGTAAACTACGTATAACGTAACACGTACGTGTGGTATTTTGATGTATACCTAAACTACATTCCTCTATAAAGTTATATAACTGTATAACGTTTCAATAAAGTCTGTTCAGTAGTTTTGCGTGAAAGAGTAACGAACACACGACCATCCTCAAAAACTTTGGCATTTATAAAATTATTAGTGTAATTTATTTTATGTAAGTAGAACCATTTTTTTTTTTTCAATTAGGTGGAGCCAACTTCGAGAAGGAGGTCAATCGTCGAATTCGGCTCGGATGGGCAGCGTTCGGGGAGCTCTGAGACATCTTCTCGTCTAAAATTCCTCAGTGCCTTAAAACAAAAGTTTTCGATCAATGATGATATATGGCGTTGAGACCTGTACCTTTACCATGAGTTACAATGACCGCACTCGCTAGGGACAGCGTAAAACATTTATATGAAAAACTGTCAATGTCAAATTGACAATTTTCCATATAAATATTTTACGCTCTCGCTAGCGAGTGCGGTTATTGTAAACTCATGGTAACCTATTACCTATTACCACTACCTAAAGTATTAATTAATTAGTAGTGTTGCTGATATTTTTTTTTACTTATTGCTATTATACAATACAAAACTGAATATTTTTAAAGTCTATATCCGCTCGGCTAATCCGTATTCAAATTATACGAGTATTAGGTGGTATTACCAGCAATCTGAGCTACTGTTATTTACGCTTCATGATAATTTGAGTAATATAAAACGTGACGGTGTGAGGGTCGATCCGACCGGCCGGGATTGAACCAATGCTCAGCAACTTGAGTGTTTTGAGTCCACCGTGGCACGTACATCGTACGAACTACAACTTCTGTTATTTGCTTGCGTTGAAACCAAAATCGGTTCCAATTACAATAATAATGAAGATTGCTTGTAAATTGTTGTTTTACAAATCCATCGCCAGTCGCCACTAACGTTTTTTTGTTAGTTAACTATATCAAAATGTCCGTTGAAATGAAGCGGAAAAAGATGTTTTGTTGCTATAGAAACTTAATTATGACCGTCATATGTTTAAATTTTAATAAAGTTAACAGCGTCATTAAAGATCGCTTAACCCGTCCCGCAGCATATTGCGCCCGCCCTCGCTCGCAAGGGCTGCAAAGGAACTTCCATCCATTGCCGGAGCTATACAGTGCACTGTGCACTATATCATCGAATCGGTCACGCGCGCCTCGCTTCAATTTCATCCCTATATAAAGCGCTCAGCGACAGGAAGGGTTGGATTTTAATTACGATATTTTTCTATTATTTTCTCCGCTGTCTTAGTTTCGGGGCAAGGGTCGTGAGATGTAATAAATTCCGCTTTTTATGAGGTCACGGTTAACCCTCCTGATAACATTTTTATCGCACATCTGGTGGAAATGGGAAAACTATTGTTGTCTGGGCTGTTGGCCACTAAATATTAGATCTCCGGAATCTAGGTAAATACAAAAATTAATAAGATAAATGTAAATTGTTCTTCATGCGTTATTGTTAAATGAAGAGAAGAATTTTTAATGACTGCATTATACTTAACTAATGAATACCATTCAATGTTTTTCTAGTAGACAATTAAGAAACATTTCTTTTATTGTAATATTCATTAAGGACGAGAAATGAACCTCAATGTCTTGTACTAATTATATAAGATTTTTTATGCCTGATCTTCTTCCTTATATGAAGTTGTTGGATACTGTATTTACTTCGGCACGGACTACAGCTCCCTCACTTATCCAGTGAACCATGTTATTGCGCCACCTCACATCTCTTGATATAATCTCAAACTATGATGCAGCCATCTAGGGCTTATGGATCCATTTTATTAAGTTTCCAGGGCCATTCCAAGTTTATTAAAAACGAAGGCATTTATGCAAAAAAGGCGTAATGAATGAAATTGTAAAAATCCAATATGTACACTATGTTATGCATATCTGACATTTCACGAAAAGAAAATGGCTTAGTAGATTCTGTAGATTTTCATATTTACTTCAGCGTGCCAACTCGGAAAAGCCATATTTATTAAGATAAGCGAATAGGAGCTACTCGATTTCATTGGCGCTACGTCTTTAGCATGTATAAAAAGACAATAGTATCAAAGTAGCCCTATACTCGGCCCCGCCAGAGTTGTGCAAATTGGCATGTGTTGTCCAACGATCGTAGCGTAGGCGGACATAAACGTCATTAATAGGGATTTTATTGTTAATGACGTTTGTGGACACGAGTGCTGTCACAGGACTTAACGCGGTTATATTAAAATTGCATCTTTAATCACTCTTGCTTGTCTATGATTCCCTACCTTGTGTGGTCTCTACAAACCTGAAATATTTGGTATTTGAGGTTTATTACTAGAGACCTTCACCGTACCAATGCTGTGTGAAAAATAGTTATTAGTAAGTAAGAATACTATAAAGTTGATTAAATATTATATTATATTAGAGACTAGCTGACGCATGCTGCTTCGTCCGCGTAACTTTATAAAATATATCCTATCTTTTAAGTTGGACCAAATTACATATGGTTACAAAGTTTGAACAAAATCGGTTCAGTAGTTTAGGAGTTCATCGCGGAGGAACATGTGACATGTAATTTTTATATATTAAGAAGATAGAGATGTGCTAAACACAGTAACATGTCGTTTATTGTACCGAGTGGATATAGGTGTGGCTGGTATGATTGACTGCCTGGTGGATGTCACACGAGAACACGTCACGCGCGATCTGCTCCTCCATGCACGAAACGAACAGCCCCGCTTTACACTTTCGACCGATTGCACACGAGAAGCGTGAGCTCAATTTTATTGATTACCTCTTTTGTATCTCTAACATTTAACTACTCAGATTAAAAAAGTACCAAATAAAGGGTTTAACTTTTATCATTTAATCGAGCGTTTTAGTTTTTCTAGTCACTTATTTGTTTTTTTTTTATTATTATTATTTTATTTCTTTATATGCAACAGAAGTTTTTTTTTTAATATTATAAAGTATATTTATTAAGTATTAAGTTGATTTTAACTAAAGAATTCGTACGCATGAATAAATAACAGGCTTTAATTAAAAATTATAATTTTCCGATGAGTCCAAACAACTAGGAAATGTGCTGATGATTTAGAAGCGCCTGAACAGATCTTCATAAATTATAGCTAAAAACCATCTCGATCACGTCAAACAAAAAAAACTGATCAAAATCGGTACATTCGTTTGGGCACAGACAGACACACAGACACACGAGTTAAACGTATAACACTCCACTTTTGCATCGGGCTTAAAAAATAGGCCAATGCTTTTTTCGGGATTTAAACTATCTCCGTCGCAAATTCCATGTAAATGGTTCAGAAGTTGGACCGTAAAAACTTAAAGTGTTATGCCATTTGAATGAAATAACTTAAATAATTCAGTCTTATCCGTAATTACCTATACTATTTAATTTGAGTATGCTGAAAAGTTTGTTTCTTTAATTATTTGAACCTCTTCATCCACATTCATAACCATTTTTGATAACGAGTTACAAAAAAGGAAATTCTCTTTACTGTTTCATAACTATAACCTACATATTTTACACTTTTGTATTTTTTTTTTCATAAAAATTATTTACTTTATTTAAAATGTATAAATTTTAAGATTAATAATTAATTTATATAATTTTATTTTCCAAAAACAATTTTCACAACGATATTTTCACTATCACTAGACGCTATTTTTCAACAAAATTTTGTTCATCTCGCCCCAATGTGCGGCGGGTGAAACCGCGGGCCACAGCTAGTGTAACATGCGCTAGTGTTAAATAAACAGCGTCCAATGGATCGAAAGGATTGTGAGGTCGCTATCGCGTATGAATAATTATAATTCGTTAGTCCCGAGAATGGATTTGTATACTTAAGTGATTAAAGTTATTTGAATACGGCTTTATGCGAATAGGTGTACGAGTGGGAGCGCCATTCGCAAATACAGATGTTCACACTTAGGGATCAAACACGAATTGTGCATATATCGATCGGCAGCTTTAGAGAAAAAAAAATTAACCTAATGGATAAGGGAACCCTAATTTCAATTTTATTTCTATTAATAAAATCATGAAGATTTACATGATGCATAGTTCATAGGATCTATACCTACACACGGTTTATTACAACTACAAGAACATAATATAAAGAATCTTTATATAGTTTAATTTGAAGTCGCTTCCTGCGTCTCTCTGTATGGCCACTAACTCTTCCTAAACCATGGAACGGATTTTGATGCAAAAAACAACATTTAGGTAATTTTACACGGATTTCTTTAATGGAAGAAGCCGAGAGCGGGTCATTAGTATAATATAAAATAAGTCTATTTTACTTAGATTTCGCACGGGTGCATTAGATCATAGAGAAAATGTAGACTATGTATGTTCATCTTAATATATAAAAATTACGTGTCACATGTTCCTCCGCGATGAACTCCTAAACTAGTGAACCGATTTTGATCAAACTCTGTAACTATACCTAGGTTTCTACTTATTTTTTGAGATATGGCAACACTGATTTGTAATGATGAACGTACTCAGAACGTGTTGTCATACGAGTGCTAAGTATTTGTGTTATTTATAGATACTTGAAACATTCATCTCGATCAAAAAATGGAATAATTCGCTAAAATTTTCGTGCGATGATTTTCTATGACTATTGACGAGGATTACACCAACAGCAGTGTGCCGATCAACTCGCTTCGACTTTTAGTGATGAAGCACCATCTCGAGCCACCGTGTTTCGCTGGTATTCCGAATTCAACCGTGGTCGCACTTCGCTTCAGGATGAATTTCGGAAGGACATCCAAAATCGGCTGTTGTGTCAGAAAAAATCGATGCTGTGCGTGAACTGATATTGCAAGATCGTCATGTGATATACGGTGAGATTGAGGCATGCTTGGGCATTAGTTCCACTCGCATACATTCAATATTGCATGAACATTTGGCTGCCAAAAAGATTTGTTTGCGTTGGATACTGCATAATTTGACAATCGCTCAAAAAAAGGCTCGTGTCGATTGGTGCAAGAAAATGTTTAAAAAATTGAATCGCGGTGCTTCAAAAGACGTCTATAAGATAGTAACAGGCGACGAATCATGCATGCATCATGGATCTATGCATATGAAACCGAAACTACACAACAATCGACTGTATGGGTCTTTCAAGACGAGCCAAATCCAACAAAAGTTGTTCGCGCACGAAGCACTTCGAAGCAATTAAACGGTCGCCTGTTTTTTCGGAATAACATGACATGTCGCCAGTGTTCCATTAGAGCAACGTAGAACGGTCAATTCTGAATGGTACACCAGTATTTGTTTGCCAGAAGTGTTCGGAAAAATAAGGGAAACAAATAACAGAAAACGAATCATTCTCCACCACGACAATGCAAGCTCTTACACATCAGCTCAAACAAAAACAATTTTGAGCAGTCAAAACATCGAATTAATGGGTTATCCGCCGTACAGTCCTTGTTTGGCACCTAATGATTTCTTTTTATTCCCGCACATCTCTATAAAATATAGAAGATCTTTATCTATAGGGAGAATTTAGGATTTTACCTCGCATTTATAATTTACATAATATATTTCAGCAATAATTTCCCTATAAAATATATAAAATAATTTTTAAAAAATTTAATAATTTTAAATATGTATATACCATATTTCCCTATATATAAAAATTTTGTGTCACGTTGTTTGTCGCCGATGAACGTCTAAACTACTGAACCGATTTTAATAAAACTTTGCACACTGTGTGTAGTTTGATCCAACTTGAGAGATATGATATATTTTATAAAGTTACGCGGACGAAGTCGCGTGCAGCAGCTAGTAATATATAAAATACATAATATGTTTTTTGCAATAAAATAATTTTCCCGAAACTGTCTCTAATTCGATTTAGAGACTACCTGAAATATTTTTATAACCATAATTTTAATATTAGAAACAAAAATATATCACAATTATACATTAAACTATTATTTTAATTCCAATAATGCGTTAAAATCCGAAATATATAAAGATGTTTATTTCATCATTCATCAAACTGATAAGCCTGCCTTATCAATTTGAGTACTTTTCATTAAAGTGTCGCTTCCATCATTTCACAGTGATCTGTCATATGCGACACGTGCTCGCGAACAAGCGGCTTTTTTCCCTAAAAAACAGAGTTTTAGTTAAAAAAAAACCTTCTCATGTTTAACAATAGACGATAGATGTCGATCATGACAAAAGTGAGCCATTAGATATATAGACAAATATTTGAGCGGAGGCGTAGTGGAGTTTGAAACCGGCGAACAAGGCCATAATCGAGGATTAGGAAAGGTATTAATGTTATTTGATTACTTAGACACATTCATCAATATGGGAACTCAATACATGTTTTCCTTTACTCACAAAGAACGAACTTATTCAGTTAAGAGGATTTAAGTGTAGTACCTACATGCTACATTAGCTGTTTTGTGTGTTGTAATAAAAAATGTTTACAATATACATAGTTATCTTGTGATGATACTCAGCGCAGGTAAAGAAGATAAAGGATTATAATGTAGTCGAAGATGCCGCATAATTAAACTGTACTTGGCTTGCAACGACACTACATTTTACTGATTATAAATTGTAAATAGATATATAAGTATCAATAATTTCGTTGATATTCCTTTAGAGCTAATTAAGTAATTAAAATATTATTTTCGACTTTTTAGGTTATGTTTGTGCATGTAGTAGTCTTGAAGTCGATTTTTTTTATAAAATTAATTTTATTTATTAGATGAAACACCAATTAAGAGCGTTAATAAGAATGATGTTAACAATTGATAGAGTTTGTCGGCTCGACAAAGAGATGTTTAGTGATAACATTTAGGGTCACGTGCCGGTAATGGCGCGTTGTCATTTAAAACGGAATATGCAATTAGCAATCAGATTTATTCTGACCCTTTTCAATATAAATTTCAATATAATATTTATAAAATTCATAATAATTTAATTAACAATGTTGACAATAAACTTTTTTGAACTTTGAAAAATCAAAACAAAAGCAAACCAATTCTTCATGAAATAAGTTTCCAAGAAAGTCATTCAATTGTCATAATAAATATGTTTTATTTTATCGGACATAAAATAGCCAGACGATGACGATCCTGAAAAGAAAGCCCGAAAGAAACTCAGTACACCATTCTTTTTGTCATCTCTAAAATATAATTAAAAATTCAGTTACGAAACGAAGCGCGTACCACCCTTTTTTATTTAGACAACGGATAAAGTTGTATTCGCACGTTGTAATGGGATTGTTGTAAAAAGAATATTTGACTGAATCGGTAAAATATGGAGCGATAAGGTACCGGCATTAATCATCAGACACGCGTAAAATCAAATTACCGCTTACCAGTTGCAGGCGATTCGAAAGGGTTGCTATTGCTCTGCGTGACCAATACGACCCCTCGAACCCAAGGCTCAGTGTCCTTTTCTAACTAGCAGCCGAAACTATGAGGAGGAAAGAGGACAAAACATGTTGCAACATGGTATATGTACACCGCAAATCAAGAATTGTGCAAATCGAAAATGCAAACAAATTTAGTCATGAAATTGGTTTTGTGAAAGGGATAAAATAAGATATTATTTGTAATAAAAGTGTCACGCCAATCTTCTTAATAACACATATACAGAGCTGTCGTGGGAATCGTTGAAATAAATTACCATGTGTTTATTGCGAATTTTTTCTAATGAAATTTATTTACAGTAATAAAAGGTATATATATCTATACCTACTACTGAGAAAAATACTGAAAAGTTGTACTTAGCTTTCATCCTTGTCGATATTCCCTAGGCAAGTAAAGAATATTTTATAAGAGTATGTTATATTTTTTGCAAAACATTTTCAGATAGGTTTAGATGGACGGGATAAGTAACAACGCCAAGGTGTTTAATCGGTAAGAGTCCGACGTATCCCCAGGCCGAGGTGTGTTTCGATGAGCATTCCCCTTGTAAAAAAAATGGGAAGGCTGTTAATGCAGTCTGGTATGATATTTACATGATATCTATAATGCAATTTTCAACAACACAATGGGATAGAAATTTGTAGGCAGGCACACGTAGTTTCCGATTAGAGGTAATTTGTGTCAATCACTTGAGGCATTGTACTGCCACGTCCGCCTCCGCTTCAATATAGCTCGGACCATTTGCCCTAATTAAAAACCGAGCCCTCGTTTACAAAAGTCAATCGGAGGATTAATGTTTGACGTGAACGTGCTATTTTATACTGTCCTTTGTATTCACCGCTGCTTCTATTGCAGCCCTGTCAGACCTTATGGGATTATTTTCTAAAGAAATTTTCGAGTCGGCATCGATATCAATAATTGATGAGAGATTGACATTATAAAACTTTAATTAAATACGAGAAATGTAATACGAGCATGAATCATGCTCGTATAATAAAATAAATCTCATCATCATTTTAGGCGGAGAACGTCCACTTCTGGACTTAGGCTTTCCCCATAATTTTTCAATAGCCTGGATTCAGTATCGACACGCCGCCCTTATTAGGGCGTCTATCTATCTTTTAGGTAAATGTCCAACACTGTGCGTGACGGTCCATGGTCCAGAACCTTCTGGTCCTAGTGACCGACAGCAGTTCTGCTATTCTGTTTCAGTGAGTAAATATTAAGTAAGGTATATGCCAGAGACAAATTCATTCATTATCCCTAAACCTTTACACCTCCATTGTTGCTAGTGGGTACACTTACAATCCCTATGGTGTTGCTATAGTACCTACCGTCAAGAGGGCCTTCAGTTTGTATATTTTATTTAAAAAAAAATTAAGCACCCTTATATCAAATAAGGTATCAAAATATTAAATTAGGAAACGGCATATAATTTCTGATTCCTTCCGTCTTCTTTTACTTTTCACCTTGACCTTTACTTATAGAGAAATATGTACTGACTGTGGTAGTGTAACGTGAATTAAGTTTAAAGGTTGTCGAAGTTTCGAACAGTTTAAAATTAAATTTAATTGTATTTTAATCCCGGCGATAAACGTCAATCAATTTCTAGCAGCGCTTGTGATACACGTATCAAGAGAGCTCAACGCACGTCCGTCGCGCCCCCATCGCCATTCAGAAGGGATTTTAAGCAAGGGGTGAAATTAAAATGTCAAAATAGTAGCAACACAGTGCGACGTATTTGTCTCCCGTTTTATCAGATTCCATTGTGTTACCATTTCGTGAAGCTTGCTTGAAAAACGATACTATATAATCCCTTTTTTGTTAAATGCCAACTAAAAAGTGTTCCTTTTTTCTAGTTACTCGTAAGACTTCATACAAATTATTTTACAATATAATTTTAGTAGCTATAACAGAACAAAAGAGTTTCGGACAAAGTTGCTCCAAAAGGAGCACTAAGGTTCCCACTACGTCAGTTTTTAGTAAAACAAAAACGCATTATGACCAAGCATTAAAAAGTATATAGATATCTTATGTATTTCGTTCAAATAGGAATTATAAGATCTATAGTAACTTATTCTATATTTAGAATAAAGTATGACATTTTGAATTTAAAGCAGTTGCCTTTTTATCCCGACTTCAGTGTCCCGAGTTGAACACATTTCTTAAAAGAAAACTTTCTTTCAAACTTCAGGCTTCTAGACTTAGTAGTTTTCGTTCTGCTTTGATAGTCAGTCAGTACTATTTTTATAAGTAGGTTGTATAAGATTTTGTATAGATACCGACTAATTTCAATTTCTTTTCCACGCTTCAAATCGTTTGGAACAAACTTCGCTTTTAAAAATAAATGTAAATAGTTTCGCTACACCACCCTAGAATAGAAAAAAAAAAACAACAAAAACAGAAAATCTGTACAGAATTTGCGTTAATGAATGCTGCGCTTGCAAAATATGCACATTCCTCGAATGGCGCTCCACTATTGTATTCTGTTCTCATTTGTTTGTTTGGCTATTGAAAGGGCCAGAGTGAACTCAGCAAGGGATCGGAGGGCAAATAAATAATTACACGCATTCTGCAGATATTTGGCCCGGGGCGATGAAACACTACAGTTCCTATCAACGACTCTGCTATGTTAGGAATACAACATTAAATGCGTACTTTACTAATGATTAATTCCGTGACTCTTCATAAGACTTGTTAAATTTTTCACAATATTAGAATGTATTCGGAGGGTATTTCTTTCTTTCATAATAGTATATGTGTTATTTTTATTTTTTGAAATTTTTTAAATTACCCTCAGAGTTGTAAAATTAAAAAGGTGTACTTACGTAAACGTAAAATAGAATGGATTGTTGTCATAAGTGGAATTGTCGCTGGAAGAAACTAGTGCCTCACATACAGACTCGGCCTAGTTTAGACGCTAGTACTCAACCTAATTATATATTTAAAATGTTACTTACAATCACATGTTTATGTTTATTCATATGCTATGGAATTTGAATAAATTCTACTATTCTAATAATATTCCTCGATTGTGTTACGTATTTCAGTTAATTGCAGTCAATAATACTATCACATAATAGATTATATTTATAAGTACCAATTACTTTTATATAGTGGTTTCTGCTTTGTCTATCGGGCAAAATTAGGTCATACCTACACCGTTATAACAACACTGATTGCCTACCTTAGTCATCCATCTCATTTCTATCATTCTCTCGTCAGAGATTATGCTCCAATCTTACAACGTAAACATACAAATCCGCTCTTTCTCTTTCTCTCTCTCTCTCTCTCTCTCTCTCTCTCTCTTATATAAATAATCTCACCAATATAAAAAAAGTATTAGGTACAGATTAATAATAATTTTTATATTGTTAATGTTTTACTTATATAGTTTGTATAAATATATATAAATTTAGGTTCCTGTGGTGTTATTCAAAAAAAGAACTAAGTACAGCGCGTACGATGTCGCGGGCACAGATAGTATAACAAATAAACAAATGATAATGAAAGAGAAATATTTTTGAAGTCGATTTTCAGATTAAGCCCGGGGTATGGAAAATTTATGAGAGTAAAATCAAAAGTCACATGTCACACATTACTTACAGGCTACAATATGCTTCAATACATATTAATATAATATAATACATATAATATATAATATTAATGTGTTTTAATTATATTTATTAAATTATTTATTTATCGTTCGTAAGGAGTAAACTCCAGTGGTGCGTCGGAGCTGACACACACACTTTTTTAAATAGATAACCGTTGACATTATTTAATTTAAAGAATGTATTGTGAGCGTGAACGTTTATTTGGTACAGTAGTGTGTCAATTAGAGTTATGTTTGCCTAGTGCACAGCATGAGGTGACGGCAGTGACGGCAGCGATGGTATACCGCTGCGATCGCTGTTGGTAGCCCGTCCCTCGTGCCACGTTCAATGCATATGTTGACAAATTAATTGTAGCATTTACTTTTAGAACGAACATTATTTCCATTTGTTTTCAGCCGGCTTTGTCTAACTAAATTATTACAACTTTTATGTCAAGCAATTACATCATACGTTTAAAATTCAATTAAATATACTGGAGTTAAATACTTACATAGTTTTAAAAGGTTGCCAATTTCCCGTATCTCAAAATTTTATGTGTTCTATATTTTTTTTAACTAAATTTTTCGACAAATTAGATAATATATTGTAAGATTATGAGTTGCAGTGGAAGCTTTGATAATAATCAGTTATGCTTATTTACACACAGCTTGGAAGTTGTTTCATGATTTTTTTATACCTATATTTTACATAATATACCCCATTTTGTACAGAGCTCTCTAGTCAAAAACAGAGAACATCCAACATACTTACATAACTATTAATTGGTCGCTTTCCGTGTCTGTTTGTCTGTCTGTATATCCGCTAACTCATATAAACAACGCAACGGATTTTTTGATGCGGTTTTCACCATAAGTTAGATAAATTTTCACGGAAGGTATATAATAAAACCCAATTAAGTTTTCATGTAAGTAAAAAAAAATTGCAACCAAGTCTGAACAACCTGAAGTTTGAAGCAAGAAATTTTTCGCGTCTATTTCTCCTCTAATTCTCTGAGGTATGTGTTAAAAAAAATTCATCCCGAGCGAAGCCGCAAGCGTGTCGCTAGTAATTATATAAACATAATAACAATAAAGATATAATAAACAAGTAAATATCGTATAGCATTGATACTAATTCACAGTTACCTTACCTAACCAAATATGAAGGTGTTTTTTTTAATAAAATTGAAAAATCCATTCCAGTTTTTATCCTGCTCTAGTTAATTTATTGATTGAAACCCTACTTCCACAAATTGGTAGTATGTGTGTATTGGTAAAAAAATAACTAATTAATATATACGAATATCCCCAACATGGAAACAATTTGTTTAAGTGCTTTTACATTATAAAAATCACATTAAAAAAGGTTTTAAACTTTTTATTTGTAGACTTCCTCTTAACGGTTACCTAATCTCGTTCCTATATTATTATTATTATTGGAATACAAAGCATGACTTTGGACTACGGAAACTTTTATAGTCAGCCCAAAGACGGGATAAGCAATTATGATTTTGTTGAAAGTCGCTACAATTGGCACCAAAAGCGACCTGCTGCGTGTACTATAATTACGCCGTGAGCGACTTTAAAAAAGCCTTTTGAAAACGATAACACGGAAGCTGCTGCGAAAACTTAAAAAACTGTGTAAGCATTGTTACTGTAATGCATTTGGGAGTAAATATTGAGTGGGCACAATACCGGGGCTGAGCAACCCTTGAATGAGGCCCGCAGGGTGCCATTAGAGCAGCTCAAAGAGTTGGGTGTCGCCGACGGAGCCGCCGAGCGGACTTTGTAAATCTAATTAAAATATCAATATGTTCACCGGAGTCCGCGTTCACAATTTCATTTCACGCTTCACACCCTTCTCGTTGTTACGAGCGCATTACCATGTTACTTGCTTTTTTGTTTCTAAAATGTTTCATAAGTCCTAGGAATTGTAGGTACAAAATATTAGATATTCATTTGTTGTTTAGGTAATAACAGTCTTTATTGGCTACCATACAATTATCTAATAGGAAAATACTATATACATTTCTTGCAAACATTTTGATGATACTTATTATTATTAAATAATATAAAATAAAGTCACTTAGCTACAGAAATGGTAATAAAATAGTATAAAATGAGTTCATTTATTCAAATAAAAGTGAGAATTCCAGCACTAAATATATGAATAACAATAAAAGCATTTCTGCGAAGAGGCAGTGTTATTTTCGTTTCATAGGTTGTAGTGATACGTTATCGAATACAATAAAGTCAAGAAGGCATCTATGAAAATGTCACATGCATTGGGAGGACGGACGGTGTGAAAGGGCCGTCGCTGTGTCGTCAGTTATCCAACTTAGGCGAACCCAAAAGACATAAAAGGTTCAGGTAGCAACTTGGTAGCAATACAAACATACAAACAGTAATAAAAACGTGACGTGTCAATCGGTTTTTTATCGATGTTAGAAATTCGCACAAATCAAACATTGAAGTGTTAAGTTTCTGCACAACAATGATACTCAGGCGACAGGAATTGTACTAAAGGAGCATTGTGACATGGGATCATTAGCAGGCAAACGTCAATGCATCGTTCCCTTGCCATTCTATATTTCTATTTGAGATTGAGATATTGTCGTAATTCAACAGCGTAAACATTATTTTTATTTAGGTTGAAGGTAATTTTATTTGATAAAACTTAGCTGGAGATGGCAATTCTGAATCAATAATTAGATTATAGCGTATAAGTCTAAAATAGTTAAGAGCAGGCGGACGGTCCACTTGTTTTGACGATAGGCGGCTATCGTCGCGTATTTTACAGAAGCTACACGGTGCTGCAAGTGCGCTGCCGCACCTGAGTAGGATAAAAAATAAGGCATTAGGAGGAATTAGGGAAAAGGGTTCTGGCATCAATTATTCACTCACAGACACACAACAGCGCACATGTAAAGGGGGTGATTACTACTGCTGACGAGTTGCCCAAGTTATTGTGTCCTGCCATTACGTCAATTTATTAAATTTAGGTAATAGTAATAATAATTTAATAAGTTATATATATTAACTAAATATTAAATTCAATGTGCCTTATTGTTGCTAAAAAAAATTTAAATTTATTAAAACTTGAGTTTAAGTCCAACGAATTTCTTATTATTTCTAGAAGTGGTACGAGTTATTACTTACTTACTTCAAAGATTACTTACTGAGTGAGTAAAATCGAGATTAAGTTAAAAACTATTCAAAAAATTTCAAGATATAGCTTTTTAAATAAAATTATAAATTACATGCCTCGAAACAAATATGTTACAATTCTTTTTACAAGAAATGCACTCAATCGTCTAAAGAAATCAAACTATATTAGGGAATTCGTGAATGCAGGGGATGGAATTTATCGGAATGTCGGAATGGGACAACTGCATTCTACTCGTACATTTTACACAGCTATCTCTCCATTTACACGGAAAACTTGAAAACGGAAAACATCTTCTAAATTTGTATTTATTTACAATATGGGAATATTTTATTTCAAAATAGGTACTAAAAGATTAAAAAAGATCCAATTAATTAATTAAAAATGTGATAGTAGAATTTACCGTTACAAATAGTCCGCCAACACCATACATACGTGATTTAATACAAATGTTGCATAGAACGGCTGGAGCAATATTTCATCGCTTACTCAGATAAAAAGCGAACCCTTTTTTGTTTTGTATTGTACAATTGTCACCCTTTTACTTTCATTTCAATTAAATAATATCTGGTCATTCGGGGCGGGGTGGCATTTGCGCAATGTCCCTGCGCCTTGTCCCTGTCCCAAGCGCAGTGTGTAGTGTTCGCGCCTCCCTTCAGCCCTGCGAGCAAAGTGCGCGTCATCCTGCGAACACATTAATCACCTCCATTATTAAACTTATTATTGTGTTCATTTGAAGATAACGTTTTATAAACGGTGCCGTCCGCTACAACAAAATAAGCTCTCTGTAATGACGTGTAAAGCGACCCCGTTTGAGAGACCCAGTGCAAAAAAAAGCGAACTTGATTAATGACATTTTTAGAATGTGTAGCTAACAAGAAATCCGCTTATAAATGCTTAGAAACGATTTTATCTTTGATTTATTAACGGCGTGTGTTGAAATTTTAAATGTTGCTCAAGAAAATTCGCAACACAACCTGTGCGAGATTATGATGACAAACTTTGTCTAACATATTCTCACAAAGTATCCGTTTATTATATTTAGTTTTTTGGAAAAACCTTCAAAACTCAAAAAAATGTTTTGTTCCCTTCTATTCAAGTTCCAAAACAATAAATAATAATCAGTGAGTCCCTACAAGCCATCACTGTGCATAGTTTCCCTCCATAACCAAAGATGCTAAAACAATGCTACACTATACCGTCAGATTAGTATCTACTAATCTGAGACTATACCATGAATATGCATCAATCGGATTCATATTAATAAAGTCATCTATAAAATCCGTGACGACCTCGTGCCTACGTGCATAGACGCTGCGAATAATGACGCACAGTTGCATGACGTAACAAGGTTTTATATGTTTTGTTAGAAGCGTGAATGCCTCGAAATCTCATCTAATCAGGAATTTCCGATCTGAACGCGATCGTTCGAGGTCTTCGGACTAAGCTTGTTGACTTGTCACTATTTCTACGAAAACACGTATGAAGGTAAACATCGCCGCTTGGTTCAACTAAAATAATAATTGTAATTTTTCCTTATTTTTTGCACTTAGGTAAGTAAGTTGTACATAAGTTCAATTAGATGTGTTGATAAATGTTTCAACACATCTAATTAAGATAAGATGTACATTACGAAATATTTAGGGCCGTACCTAGTTCCTTACTTCTCAAAACTACTGTTTAAACTTTAAAAAAGTTCATTCTTTTATTCAATTATAATAATTTATACGAATTTTAACTAATTTTACCCAGTGAAAAAAGGTTATAATCACAATAATAATAATTCAGTTCCGTCCCGTTTACTTTTATAGCGACTTGGCCTGGACTCGGCAAATTGTATAAAAACTTTATGAATGGTTTCCCAAATGTCATAATACTTTTTGTAGAGTTCGTTACAAAACAATGACACATTTTTTTTAAATATCCAAAAATTTTAAGTCTACTTCAAAATGATAAGTATCCTATAACTTATTTTTATATATTATACTCATTAGGGTGTCCCAAAAAAATAAAAGTATTTTTTTTCCAACGCATACCCTCTTATTTTGTTTCAATGATGTCAAAGCTATTATAAATAAAGTTTCACGTATTTAGAACCACGGCAACCCGTGCCGACTTGCATCGAAACATGTCGGTACTTGTTTACTAAGGCGCGCGGAAGCCAACGTATTGATGTGCTTGTTGTTGCTTGTTTGTTTGATTAGTAAACGCATTGTTTTCATTCAGTCAACATGTCAATGGAGTTACGCAGTTCTAAAAAGGGGATATTTTTAATAGGGGACGTAAAACATCAAATTGCCGGTTCAAAACTTCCCTCTAATGGACAGGTACTGGCAGTTCTGTTCTATAATATTCGAGAAGTTAATTTAAGTGTCAATGAAAGCGCTAATCTTACTATTCGTGAGTGCATTATTTACTGGGAAAAGGCACGTATACCAACTAAATCTTTACCAAACTGTGTTAAAAACTAGTTAACTTGTACCATGTTTGGAGAGATTTGTAAAAAAATGCAAATAAAACTCAAGGCGTGTTTGTGCAGCGTCGGCGAGAATTTATTTCAAACTTAAATGATTTGTTTGATCTCGCACACGCCGATGCCCTTAAATTAATGAGGATTAATGAAGATAAGATCTTCCTGCAGCGCCAGAGGGAGCCAGGTCGGCCTGGTCACTTAGCTGGAGTGGATAAAAAACTGGCTGAAAAGGAGGAAAAGGCCTACATTAGAAACATTGACGAGCAAAAGCGACGTGATAAATATCTGTCATCCTTAACTCCTTCATCACCTTCTTATGAACCACTACAAGAAAATTCGTCTTTTGAATCTGAAATAATGGATTTGCAAGAAAACTTGCCCACCTTTACCGAGAGCACACAGTCTAACACTTCTATGAGGAAAAATTTCATAACTCCGAAATTAGTGGCAGCTTTAGATAGGTGTCAGTTAAGTATGCGAAATTCTGTATTTATTATTGAAGCAACTATTGAAGCGCTTGGACATAACACTGACGAATATCCTATAAGTAAGTCCTCAATTCAAAGAATTCGTACAGAAAAGCAAAACGAGGTACCGGATACTGTAACTGTCCACTGGGATGGCAAACTCTTACTAGCTTTAGATGCACGAAAATCTAAAGAAGAACGTTTACCGATAGTTATTTCGTACGATCATAAAGAACAACTCATCGCTGTGCCAAAATTAGAGAACTCTTCAGGAAGCGAACAGGCACAGGCAGTTTGGAACGCTATGATTGATTGGATTCTTGAAGATAAAGTGCAGATTCTCTGTTGTGATACTACTGCTTCCAATACAGGTCGTATTAATGGTGCCTGTGTGCTTCTCGAACAGAAAATGAATAGAGAAATGCTCGTTTTTGCTTGCCGTCATCACGTCTACGAGTTGGTATTAAAAGGCGTGTTTGAAGCCAAAATTAGAGCCCTGACATTCCACTGTTTAAAAAGTTCCGAGAAAACTGGAAAAATTTTGATCCCGAAAGGATACAGAGTTATTCAGAAAATCTAGCATGCCTAAATGTTTCAGAAATTAACGAACTGCTAGACTTTTACCAATCTGAATTAACTAAAAAAATTGCTAGAGATGACTATCGTGAATTAATAGAGCTTTCAATAATATTTCTCGGCGGAGATAGAGAGAAGAAATTTAAGATTCGGCCTCCAGGTGCCATCCACCAAGCTCGATGGATGGCGAGAGCGATTTATTCACTAAAAATAACTTTACTTAGCTCTCAATTTAAAATTTCGAACAAGGACAAGGTAGCTCTATTAGACGTGTGCCTGTTCATCGTGACATCCTACGTGAAGCCTTGGCTGCAATGCACTTTAGCGGTACAGGCACCATACCAGGATTTATGCTTTTTGAAGACCATGAAGGCTTACGAAAGAATCGACAAAAGCATCTCAAAAGCAGCTTTACAGAAGTTCTGCCAGCATTTATGGTATTTAGTAGATGAAGTATCTGTCTTGTCTATATTTGATGATAATGTAGACCAGGAAACAAAAGTAAAAATTGTTGCTAACTTAGCCAAAGAAAACTCATCAGCCTACGGTAAACGCTACATCCCATCGAAGGAATCGAAGGAAGTGGGCCACATAGTTCATGTGGCCCACTTTTCGGTTAGTAGAACTAGTAAAAATATTTGTTTTCTTTTATCACTTTGCTTAGATAACTTATTTCTATCTTTTTCAATTTCAGAGAAAAGCATTGATGATTTTGTGTCAATCAAAAGTAAGGCTGTATTCAATCGACTCAAAATTGATGACAGTTTCCTCAACGAGTGTCCTGCTTCATGGTCGAATAATACCTCGTTTCAACTTGCTAAGAAGAAGGTGCTGGCACTGAGGGCAGTTAACGATACGGCTGAAAGAGCGGTTAAGTTAATGCAAGACTTCCATGGCTTAATTACTGTGGAAGAGGAACAAAAGCAATTTTTATTACGTTGCGTACAAGAACACAGACAGGTATATCCGGATTGCTAAAAGCAAACCTTAAGAAGAAAATTTAGTAAATAATGTTCTTTTAACGATAAATACTTAATAAATATTATATACGGGTAAAACAGTGTTTCATTTACTGAAATACTTATTAAGTTCTACAACCTCTCTATGGCTTCCATACTAACTTTTCATTCAAAGTTTGACATCAAGTCGGCACGGGTTATCATTATCCGATCGCCATAATATTTATTATTTAAGTCATTAGGGTCAAATGGAAAAAAAATAAGGGGTATGCGTAACTCCATTCGCAAAAAAAAAAATTGCCCTTATAGCCTGGGACACACTAATACTCATTCACCAAATAACTTAATTACTTGATTAGGATTTACTTATTCTATATAAATAAAAATTAATCGTTTTTTTAACTTAATTGTAATTTTTTAAGCAGAAATAAATAGAAAATTGAAACAATTTCAATTAAAAAAATTAAACAATTTCATATTTTATCCTGCCAAATTTAGGACTATGTCCAATATCCGCATCTGCAAAAGATTTGCATTGATTATTGCGGATGTGGATACGGTTGTGGATGTTCCGCTTTTGCGGATATATATGCATAGTGGCCAATAAATAAGACAATAATAATCAATAATAATTGACACTTGTCTTGTAGATAGCATACTCGTAGTTATTGCATCGATAATATAATTACGTCAGCAAACTAAGCGACACACGTTCGACCAGACGAGATGGATTTAATGAATGCAAAGCGGTTGTGGGTTTTTTTATTACATTTTCAACGTAAAATACTGGTAACTACACATAACTGTGTATCATATGAGTTATATCATAAACTTGTTCCATATTAATTTTATCTATTAATAGATTATTTTGCGATATTTTGCCGTTTTTATGCTTTTTTTTAGATGTTATTATTTAAAACATTTAATATACATTTTGATATTTTTTAATAACTAAATTCTTCTACTTATACTATTGTATACTTACCAACTATTTAGGACTAGCTTTGATATTTATTTAGACAGATTTTAGACATACATATTTCTGTAGTGTTTAACAAAAGGTATTGTGTTTCTTTTTTAAATTTGAGCTTGTAGATTTTATTGATTAGTACAACTATGAATAGGTAATTGTGCTCTCAGGTGCGTATGAATACATAGGATTTACCCTGCAAATAGTTTCAAAGTGAAAGTATCAAAGATTTTCTCACAATTTAAAAGGCAAGCAGAAAATAACTTTTAACTTCAGCCAATTTAATTCATGAAAATCCATTTAAAATGTTGTGTTTCAATAAGTTATGTTCAGAACAAGTTTAGAATTAGGTATTTGGTATCTAATTTTATCTATATTTATTATAAGTTCGTAATGTATACTGTACGTGGATTCCTAGCCTTCTATACATATATTATGTCAAAGGTCACAAGCAGATCCAGATAAATGAGAAAAAATAGTAAATTTCGAAAATTGAACGGCTATTTTTCGTCTAAAACTTATGCTAAAACTTTTTACGCACTTTTTTATTTATTTATTATTATATTTATAATATTTATAATATAATAATATTATATTATATTACTATTATAATATTTAAAAACCTAGGTACCTACTTATTAGTGAATTAGCACGTTGATGAATTTAAATGAGCCTGTTTACGTTTAGTATTGAAACGCATTCGATTGATTTCATTTATTGACTGGGAGAAGGGGAATCCCATTTTTTATTTTTCTATTAACAAGTGGGTAAATCTAAAGTTGATCGATTATATTAACACTTAACGCAGTTTCCTTGTGTTGTTTACGTTTCGGAAAACCGTACGTAAATCCGTAAAACATTTTAGCAGACTCATTTAATATTGTAGCAACACTGCAACTAGTAAACGCTATTTATAAGTACCTACTTACTAGTTACTTGGTCTTTTTGGTCGACAGCGCATTTGCAACACCTGTGGCGTTGCTTTGTTATAACGGCTATGGCGACGGTAGCCACCAAGTGGACCGTCAGCCTGTCTATTGACCTTAACGTTAAAACAACTTATATAATATTGTAGACATAAAAAGATATTACTATAAATAACTGCCATATTAATATGAATAAGTAGGTAAACGAGGAAATTTAATATACAAAAATCGGCGTTAGAGAGGTAGGTGCGCCTGCATACCTTAACTGTAACGTAAACATTATAATAACTATAGAAAAGAGCCACTGCATTTTTGTTATATACAAGATGCTGTACAATACACCTTTCCAGAACATTGTTTGGAACAATACAAATTATAAACAATAGACGTTTTTCTAATATTTAATTTGGGTACGTCTCGCCTTTTTCTGTTAAATTGAACAAAGGTTGATTTTGTTGCATTTTATTGCCTCAAAATAGAACTGTCATTATGATTTTTTTGGCGTAACTTTTATTGGGGTGTCGTCAGAAGGGAACGCGGCAAAAGTCAAAGGCGAGGCGATGTTGACTGGATCATTCGCATAAACAATGTTTGACGGCTCCTCGGGCATTTCATGGGCCTTTTATGGGTTCCAAGTTTTTTTGAAGATCCTCCACATGTTTCGATTAAGACACTTTCCTTGCATAATAAAACTCTTGCATAAATGTTTAGGGGAAACCTTAAAATTTATAAAGCATTAAAAAGTTCAACATAATTTGCTTTAAATAAGACTTTATGGTCTTTGTTTTAAATTGCTTGAAGCTGTGAGCGGGCCACCAATATAATATATGAAAATAGGTCAAATTGTGCGATCTGTATGCGGCGAGATGTCGCTAATGCTAATCATAAGGACATTGCAGCAAATATGCTTTTATTCACTAGTCTTATGTGGGCGTGGTCACAAGTCCGACAAAAGAGATTTTTTTTGTTAAGGTCTAAAGGTTTTTTTTTGTCTACTAAAGGTCATAGAATTAGTAACTGTTAATTGAAGTATTATTCCTACTTCTCTGACGAAAATATGTTCTCGTAACCTGTACCTTTGTACTTTGTAGACATCCAGAGCTGTAAATATCCTGCTCTTTAAGCCCAGTTTAGTCAAAGCATTAATGCGAAACATTACAGAAGTTAATACCAACCAAAGGGTAGCAATGAATTGAAAGCGTAACAAATGGCTTCACTGCCCAAGTAACGCCTCTTATTAAAATACATGTTAATAGAACACGTTGTAACCCTTTCTCTTTGAATCCGTTTTATTGTTTTTATTTTAGGGGTCAATGTGTTTTTTTGGATTACAACTACGAAAGGGTTTTATTAATCAATTAATTAAACGTCTCCACGGTCATTGTGACAGAGCAAATATGGAAATGAACCGGTAAGTAACAATGTGTTGATTTATAATGTCCATAAAAAGTCTACAACCAAGGTGAGAATTTATGTCGTTGACATAGTGCAGCTTTCTAAACAATACAAATAAGGTCTTAACAGTAACGCAGGGGTTTCAATTTTGGACAAACATTGTCATACAATGCACAGACCCTATTTTGTGTGTGTGTGTTGGAATTTCGTCTGATAAAATTGACCTTCGATAGTTAAAATTCCTCAGTAGACAGGTAAGCTGTGCTGCTTGCCAAAAAATACGTAAAGGATGTTGAAATATTAACCTAATAAATGGTTTAATATTCCAGAAGCTAAATGGTTTAAGTACCAGAAAAGGACCGGAACGTGCCGAAACTTATTTTATCTACTTAAAGTTCTTCAGACGGTGTGACGATCCGTTCGTGGGATAGGGAAATGGACTCTGACATCTCATGGTCACTCACCGAAAGACAACAACTACTTGTTATTTCAAGGTGGTCTTCTGTATATTAGGAGTGGTTATAACTGCCAGGCAAGCTTTCCAATTTATGACTGTAAAACGCAGTGGTCACCACACTATAATTCAACCTTATGGCTTTGAAGAGATGAACGCAATGGACAATACAAAATAAATTACTTAATTACAATTATCCGTACTGCGTACAAATATTATAAATGCGAAAGTATGTTTGGATGTATATGGATGTATGGATGTTTGTAACTCTTTCACGCAAAAACTACTGAACCGATCACCATGAAATTTTGCATACACGTTGTCTGGGACACCAGAAAGGACATAGTGGGTACCTTTCATCGTTCAACGCGGACGAATTCGCGAGCACCAGCTAGTTTTATAATAATTTCGTTACTTGATTCCTATTACCTACGATTTTCGGTCGCACTATCTAAATATAGTGTATCTCTATGTTATCTGTGTATGCCTTAAATTAGCCTTTTGTTACTTATACCTATTGTAAGTTTTTTGTTTGTGCTGTTGGTGTACCTTTTGGAAAATAAATAAATAAATAAATATATAAATATTTAGACTTTTTGCTTTATTGCTCAAAAAAAATGGGATAGGTACTCTTATAATCTGATCTATATTTGTTTTTTTTTTTTTTTTTATGAGCCAAGGGCCCTTAATACAATGTACATGTACCAAAATGCAGACTAATTATAGGTACAGTCGGGGTAAGAAAAGGTTCGTCACCGTATTTATTTAAATAAACAAAACTATATTAAAACGAGTATATTCGCCATACGCATCAATCACAAATTGTAGTCGCATTCGCATTGAAACAAGGCTAAAGCATAATCCAGAACCTTTGGTTCACGAGTCAAACACAAAAGGTGGTGGTGGTGGATTATGCGTCAGTCAATCGCATTTATTCTCTGTTGAAAATTTGCCACATGATAGTTTATCTGCTATTATGAATAAATAAAAATGTCAGCTGGTTTATTTGGATGACATTCTAATTTTGGGGGGGTACCGCTTGCTGAACCCACCCACGGAGCGGCAGCTGACGATCACAGGGCTTCCTCAAGCATCTGACGAGTTAGCGACCGAGAAACTGACTATTATGTCTATTATGACTGATTAGTCATAAAAATCTATTGCTGGCTCGCAGTCCACTTAAAGTATCATAAAGTAATTATTATGATTTGAATATATTTCACTTATATTTTAGCCAGTTCCATGATCTGCACTAATGCACTGCATTATTGTATAAAGTAAATACAAGAGAAAATATATGACAATGACACACAATGACAATTAAATAGAACATATTTGACAAGAATTTCGTAATGACAGACCTTACAAAAGGTTTGATGTTAATATGAAACTAGATTATTGGTCAGAGGTGTATACCATATTGATCCTTGTTATCATATCTAGTAAGTTTACTTTCATATGCAGTTGTTTGCTTAGTGCTTTAGTTTCAAAAGGTACTAAGAGTCTACTACTTAATAAAGGAATGAATTTGAAAACTAACGAAAGTATTATAAGGACCTCACTGTACTTACAAAAGCTTATACAAATTAACGCCTAATTTTCTAGATACACGTAGGTATATATATACATCTATATTTGTGGAAAATATTTTGAAATGAGAATTTATTTTTGAAATGAGTAAGTATTTCATTTAGAAAAAAATTGTTTTGGAGATTACCGCTACATTAATCAATAAAAGGTCTAACTAAGATCAGTGCGTCTTGTCAGTAATGATCTACAGTGCTGTCAGCCTGTTTAAAGAACTTTACTTAAAAAATAAACAAAATCAACAAGTTACATCTATACAGAGTTTGTTTATAGTGATTTTTGCTATAAACACGGAATATTACAACATTTAAATGTTATCAAACGGATGTGGTTAAGAGTTGCATGTATTGTTACGATATTTTTAAAAGTAATTATGTAATACTTTTCCTCCATATTACGTACCTATACACTGTCGCCGTCGTGGCCAGAGACTACATCCGCCATAAAAAATAATAAATATAACACTGAGAAAATTTATGAGAAAATGTATATGTATGAGACATTCTTATTGTGAAAACTGTTGACGTCAGTGTCGCCGCCACACTTTTTTATATTTTAGATGATCCCTCGGGAACAGTACTTTTTCTGGATGAAAGGTACCCTATGTCCTTTCCTATATCCCTTACAAAGTGTATTCAGAATTTCATGACGATCAGTTAAGTAGTTTCGAAGATTAGATACCTCCTACATACAAGCATACAATCTCTACCTCTTTATTATTAGTACAGATTACTAAAAGGTGTTCTGTGCACCTCTTGCATTAACATGAGCTTATTGAGCTTATAGATATATTTTAAGTTTCTTGCCTTAACGCTCTGTTTCAGGTATTCGCGTTCGATTTTCGGCATGGTCAAGTTTGGACTTTTCTAAGTTGGCTCTGGTCTGGATCTGGCATGTATACCTAGTGGCAGAGATAACTGCGTTTCGCAGTCATTTGGGCAGCCCGTCTGGCGGAAGTTTACAGCCCATTACAGAAGACCACCGTGAAATAACAGCATGTGTGCTGTTGTGTTTTGGTGAGTAAATACCCTTATTAGCCCGTTTCCCTATCCCTTCGTAATCCCTTATCCTTAGTCCCACTAAGGGCCGGCACCCACTAAGGGCCAGCGCCCACTATCAGCATCGACACGGCTGAGGATTTTAGGTGGCAAATAGTAATATACATTAAAGTCATGGCAATAAAGTAGAAATTTCCAATATATATGGTCTTAGTAACAAAAATACCGCTTCGGCACGCTTGAGGCTGCCGCGTCGGCAGCCTTGAGGATGCTTCGGGATGCTTCGGCATCCTTCGACACGCCGAGGCAACACTCGGGGATAGCTTGCCTTGAAGAGAACGCGAAGAGACGCAAGTACAATGTCGAGACGCTTCGGCATGCTTAAGGACGCCTCGGCATCCCAAGACGTTGCAGCATGCCAAGGCATAGACTCCGACAGTGTGCGCTTTCATGTAGGGATGCCGAAGGATCCTTTTCCTTGCCGATGCCAATAATGGGCGCCGACTCTTAGTCGGCAGCGCACTTATAGCACCTGTGGCGTTGCTTGTGTTGATAGGAGACTGTAGCCGCCTACCATCAAATGGACCGTTAGTCTCTGTCTGACGACATTTAAATAAATAAAGAAAAACCTACCGAAACTCGATATTGCGACCATGTTTCCTTATATTTTGTGTGTGAATCAAATATTTCACATAAATTTTTATCAGTTCACTGCAATTATATGTCCTCTTTACTAATTTCGTAGGCGTGTGAACCAGATATAAATACGTACATATTTCTATGCCATGTGAATGTAATGTTTAGTGTACATATCTGAATATATCAAATTCAGTTAAATCAAATCAAATCAAATCGTTTACTTTTCAAAAATAGGATAAGACGAAATCATATTTTGAAGTCTTTTTCGTAAAGAAAAGACTTTCTGGAAGAGAAGAAACGGCGAAAGAAACTCTTCAGCAAACTCAAAAATTGTAAATCTTAAAATAAAAAAATCCAAGCATTCTGTAAAATTTAAATAACTTATGCTAATACAAAACTTGTGATATTTTTAATATTTAGTAGGAGAAATAATAAATTCAATACTTAAAGCTTTCCTATAGGTCTTTTATCCTCGTAATGATTTATCATAATTATATTTTGTATTGAACAAAATATAATATTTACAGAAAATTTATAGACGCAAATAGGTATACGATTAAAAAAGCACCAAACGTGCTTTATTGGTTGCCGATGCCACCCGTCAAGCTAAATCCACATGCATAAATCAAAGACCATTACTCAAAGACACGTGGCACACTTCAAAAGGACTACTAAATTGGAATATTTCTTGTTAAGTTTTTGCGAAAGTTTCAACCCTCACACTCATAGCATTTGAGTTTTTTCGATATTGACACGAAGTCTCATTTCTAACAGTAATTTTATTGTATAAATTAATATTTTTTCCTCATGATTATTCACAATAATTCTATGTCTGGCCACATTTTAATTGTTATGCTCCATTTTTTCCTTTTAATTTTAATCAACGGTCCTAAGCCAAGACTGTCTGCGGATCTTAGCATAAGAAAACCTATCTACTTAAATAGTTTTCCAAATATTACACCTATAATGTAGATAGATAACTACATAAATACTTAATATACCTATTTCTCAAAATACTTTAAGAGATCATAAGATAAACAATTTTGTTTATATACTTATATGATACTCGATAACGATCAAAATGCTCCACGGCATTAATTACTTACTGTGTCTTTTATGTAGCGACAGTTTTAAAGAAAGCGAGGCAGATATACTTTTTTCTTTTTGTTACATTTCAAAGTGAACAATTAAGGACTTGAAAAGCTATCTAACAGCTTCCGTATAAAATGTGACGACAATACAACACTTAAGTGTTATCGATCGGATCGAAACTGATACTTGTGAGCCCATTGTCGAAGCTGATGAGACGTTTGTCGGCTTCTCTTCAACAATCACAAGCATTATACCTATTGGCTATTTTTGTATAAGGTAGGTACTAGCTCATCTGTGTTTAACTAACTAGTTTAACTCAAAGACTATATAAGTAAATTGTCACTTAAATCATAGTTAAACTGAATTTGTGATAAAACTGGATTAGTTTGTACAATTATAACCTTATAAAAATAGGGTATCATCATCTCAGCCGTAGGACATCCACTGCTGGACCTCCCCATAGGGCATGGTAGAAATTAAATAAGGTCTACCAGTAAGCTAAAGTGGATTGATAAAATTCATAATTTTATATCTGTAGTGAAAAATGATTTTCACCTACTTACCCCCCTTTCACTTTTTGTATTCATTTACTCCCAGAAAAAGGTTGAATTCACAAGATATAGTGAAAAACGATTTTGATCAAGATCCCCCTCTGTTATTATTAGCTAGGTACACCTACTCCTAGAAAAAAGCTGCATTCTTCAGCATCTTATCTAAAAAATAAAGGCAATATTAAAGTCGATACATGAACTTATACTCGTATGATGCGCTATTCACAAGCAGTCACTGCTGTTTTTGCTTTATTTATATCTTGTTTGTAGGTACCTACTCAAACCACATTTACGATTAAGTAGGTCCGAGATAAATGAACTTTTATTTAATTTACCTATCTACTTATCATTTTCTTAAAATTTATATTGTTAAATATTAGAGACTGGGAGAGTAATTATAATATTGATATCTCCTTATAGCGAAAGTTACGAGATGCAATACTTAACTTAACTTAACTTAACTACCTACTTGGCATGAGGTTGAGCTCAAACCTCAACTGCGGCATCTCTATGGAGTCCAAAGCCCAAACAGCAGCCAAAAAGCTGGGCATCCTAAATAGGGTGAAGCGATACTTTACGCTTGGACAACTCCTATCTTTGTACAAGGCGCAAGTCCGATCTTGCATGGAGTATTGCTCCCATCTTTGGGATGGCTCAGCAAAATACGAACTTGAAGCACTCGACTCGGTGGAACGTAGAGCTAGGAGACTCATAGGCGATAGTACACTTTTCAAAACTTAATATGCAGAGCTTGGCACATAGACGCAAAGTTGACAGTCTATGTGTCTTTTATAAGATGTAGCTGCATGAGCTCATACCGCCTTCCCCTTTCTTCCATTGGACATAGAGACGTACGGCTGGTTACCATCCTCATCTTGTCGAAATACCATCGGACCAAGTGCTTTAAAACATCCTTTGTAATGCGCACTGCCAAGGTTTGGAACTCCCTGCCGGGGTCTGTATTTCCGAGCTCATATAACCCAAATCTTTTCAAGGTTCGAGTGAATAAGCATCTTCTGGGTGAGCTCGCACCATCATAGGCCTTATTCTTGCTACACGGCTGGTTGTTAGGCAAGAGCAAACCCATCTCTAATAAAAAAAATACAGTAGGTACAAATACAAAATATGTATATATTATCTTATATTAACTAATAATACTAAGAAAATACAAATTTAAGAAGTTTTCGCATCTAAAATGTTCTTCACTAAATCGTTTTGTTTACCTACATTTAAAAAGGGAATTTTGTCATCTTATATAAAAATAAATAACCATAAAAAAACAATGGAAAAAACAAAATCATTTAAACCGAAACTTCATTATTGCTTAAATAAATTAGCGATTCTATAACAACCTTTCGAACAGTTTGGTAGGTACTTACTACAACGCCATTGTCTTCATAGTCCAATTCTATTTTCACCTATTGGAACAAAATCATTTCTGAACGTCTTACAGTACGAGTACTAGAACACTTTTTAGAAACACGCTTCCACAACTTTAAAAATAACGAAATTTCCTGTAAGTAATATAGAAACACTGCAAGATACTAATTTACATTTTAGTAGTCTCTCTACTACGTGCTACTACAAATAAACCAACAAATGTAGGTAATATCAACAGCAATATAAAAAAACCCCACAGTTAAATTTTGTTTTGTACAATAGAATACAATTTAGTCCAATAAGTGCAGCTTCCATTTCCAATGGCTGACAAAAATATCACGTTTCATTCAATTTATCTGACCCTGGGATCATACTGTTCCCCTTTTATTAGTCATTTCTATGTAACATGTATTTATTTATTTTCACAATGGAACAAAAGAGTTGATATAAGTAGCTACATAAAATACTCGAACCGTCATGAGAGGATAATGCCCATCATTATACATTCATGTGCTTTGTCGCTTACAGTATTTATTTTCAAACATATCGTTAGGGGGAAAACCCTCTTTTCGCTTGAAAGCTCCCGAAAGCGCGGCAGGAAGGCGTCGGGCGGAACCTTGCTGTTCCCTCATTGGACCTAATTCTCCCCTCCATTAGAATAAACCACGCCCTATTGGAAAATCTCCTAAAGCAAGTGTCGATGCGTGCGATCATTCAGTCGTATAACGTTGCGAAGTGCTGTCGTGTCTCGGGAGTGCGGATGTATTGTTCTGAATCATCGTAGGCGCTGACTCAGTGCAACTAAAGTATATGTGACTTAGTGTAATGCACGCAATGAGTGATCCGGCAGCCCTAGCTGGCATGTTGCAATTCGATTCTATCGGACTGTATGAGCAGCCGAAACCGCGGTTTCTTTTCAAAATGCCACGTGTGGTGCCCGACCAAAAGGCCAAATTCGAGTCCGATGATCTTTTCAAAAGACTGAGCAGAGAAAGTGAGGTAGGTCTTGCTTTGTATTCTGTATGAATTGTGTTTGCTTAATAAAAGGACAGTATTGTTTAAGTGACACAGATAGTACCTACGTAAGTGTTTCGTAACAGGAAAATAAAATCGAATAATTCGCGAATTGTATAGCGCAATCAATTCTTGGTATTTATTCAATTCGTAATTAATGTTTAAAGTGTTTATGACGTTTTTCGTTTTTTTAAAAAGTTTTTTACCTACCTACAACTCGCTTACTTAATAATCCTTCATGGTAAGTATAAGTTGTATTTTCGTTTTCGGGGGTTAAATAATGATTTTAGAAAATAATCTCAACCATTTCTTATGTTTTAAGTACGTATTAATAACTATGTATGTACCTACTTACTATTTTAGTAATTATGGCAAATTTGTTTTGCATTTTCGAAGATTTTATAATGTCTAAGTAAGTCTAAGTATAAGCAAAATTTGTTTATTAATCGGTAACTACTTCGTATATAAACGAATCGAGAATGTTTCAAGTCATCAACTTCGATGGTGGAGAAAAACTGTTTCCAAAACGTTATTTTATTAATAACTCTAAAGCTAGTCAATAGTTACTAAACAAAACAAAAAAAGAAAATCAGTTACCAAAACAAACGACCTTCTGAACCTTTGCTAATTTTTCTATACATTCTTCAAGGCTCCATATTTCTTATACTTATTATTATTATTATTATAGTCACCCTTCGTAATTGGAGACCTTATTAGCTTTAGTTGTAGTACTTCGATGCTTATATTATTTAAGTGCATTAAAATTAATTTAGCTGGTTGCTTTTTGCAAAATTAAATTAATTTCCCTTCTGCCCATTTTCCCTATCCTTTCCCAATCCCTTAATCCTTATCCTTAATGCTACTGCAGTCAGCAGCGCACTTAGGTCATCAAGTTGACCGTCAGCTTGTTGGTCGACCTTAACATAAAAAACGCCGAGTTATTGAAAAGTAAATAATATTTTAATGACTGTGACAGGTGCGGTACACGGGCTATCGTGATCGTCCGCCAGAGGAACGCCAAATGCGCTTCACCAGTGGATGCCGTGAGGGTCACACGGAAATAGCCTTTACTGCCACTGGCACTAACTTCCAACTGGTCTTTGACCACTCACCCTACAACAATCGCGGATGCGACTTCCAGAAGGAAAGCGGAAAGGTATGTAGTGTTATTGAAGTAACGTGTCGTAATGTAATTAATTGTATTCAATTAATAGTGTTATTTGGCTAACAATATGGTGGATACATTCGTCTATTCCCATAATATCCCACAAGAAATTTACCACTTGATTTTATCTTTGTGCACATTTTGCAACTTTCAATAAATATTTAGTTTAGTACAATTAGTACAATTTAATGATTTATGCGAACAACTCTAATAGGTGCCTAAGGAAGTCCCTGAGAAATTTCATAATCGGTTAAGGAAAAAAATATTTTTTTTTTATAAAATGTAATCAATTAAAGAATATTTTAACAGTTTAAAACGACGGCGAATAAACTAAAATTAAAAATACCTGGACCAAATTTAAATGAAAATCCTATAAAAATTGGTATCGGCATTTCGGAATAATAACAGTAGAAGATATAATATTATTATTTTGATGCAGCACCTAATGTAATTCATTTCGTAAAGTATTAATGAATATATCTTATTTATAAGAATGTCAAACCTAGCTGAATTTTATTTATTTTATTCTTTGTTAGGTAATTAATGATTTCATTGTGTTATATTCTATACTAGCTGTTGCACGCGACTTCGTCCGCGTAACTTTATAAAATATAGCCTATGTTACTCGCTGATAATGTAGTTTTTGAGTTTATTCATTACAAACATTCTTTTTCTTTTTAACGTGCCACTTCTCTATGAAGGTTGGCGACCATCATGGCTATCCTGACCATGGAAGCTGCTGCGCTAAAGAACAAACTACAATAATATTAGTATAGAAGACAATAAAATCCATTGCTGTTGTTTATTACGATCAAAGAATGAAGCTATACAAGCTATTTAATGAATCGAGTCATCAGAGCATCAGAAGTCATAATGACGACATTCATCACCGGCGCACGATGTTCCCTCCTTGCGTCCGGCAACATTCTCATAAACGAAATTAAGACATAAGTTACTTTAAAGTTACTGTTGAAAAAATACAAAGCCATAACACCGTAAGTAACTCGTCGGTCACGCTTTATGTCTCTTTTCATAGCCCCATGAACATGTTCGCTTCAATGACATTCCCGATTAGGCTCACTGTAATTCAAAAGGTAATTTTCATATTAAATACTCACTATCAAAACAAGAATGTTATTTAATTTCGACATTCAATACAAATTATATAAATAGTTTACTCCTGCCCACAAAAATTTATTTTCTTAATTTACAATTCTTAATTATAAAGTTACAAGTCAATGTTTCTCTTAGATCGCTCATTCTATTTGTGAAAACCGTATCAAAATCTGTTGGGTGGTTTAGAAGAAGTTAGCGGAGTAACAGATAGATAGAGTAACAGCACAGTGACTTCAATTTATAATTTTACAGAAAATAATTTTTAAAGAAACATCTACTTGTAAGTAAAGAAATGACATTTAACACCTAATAAAATCTATGACGAATCTATATCGACATTTAGAAAATTGGTTCCGGGATTGTCTCTTTAAAGTGAAATTAGAATAAAATAGGATTCTAATAAATGATAAATCCGAAAGTTTGTGAGGATAGATGGATGGCTATGGATAGATGGATAAAATTTGGGACACAAATAGTTTATCTAGATTAGAATATGAAATACTTTTTATTATGATAAAGTGTTATATGCCGGCGCCACAATCGTTACAGCGATAATTATGTCTCATATATTTTTTTTCAACCCGAAGTCGCGGGCACCAGCTAGTTAATAAATAAAATTGTAAAAACTTATACCGGTATTTTGTTAAAAAAAATACATTCAGTCTTGATTGTCTACGGATACAAAAATATTCTGTTACATTTGCAACATAATTCAGAGCGTACATTTTTCTTCGTTATCTAAAGCCTTCGGCACCCTTAACGGGGGTCGCATTTGGTGCCTACTTTATTGAATTTCGCCTCCCTTTTTGCCTGCATTCGCTAGCGGACACGGACACCCCGCTGGGCTCTTGTATAATCCTTATATTTATTTACATTCGGTTCATTTAACCGTGTGCTTCAATGCGTACTTGACTCGAGCCCTCTTTGCTGTAATATTTTATTATATGAATGAATAAAAAGTTTGATAGGTTTGTTCAAAATCAATATATGTCTATAGATATCGTAGTGTAGTGGCCACGTCCAGTGTCTGGCGTCTATAGGTAACTACCTACTCCCTTACTGAAAGAAGCGACTACCTAAAAATAGCACGTATGCATATCTCACTAGAGTTAGCAAAGAAACAGACAGACCAGGATCAGGCGACTTAGTTGCAAAATTTGTTTTTTTAACTTAATTTGGTTTTATTACTTTATTATATATAAACCTTCCGTGAAAAAATATCTAAGAGACGGTGAAAACCGCATCAAAATCCGTTGCGTGATTTAGGAGGAGTTAGAGAACGCGACTTCTAATTTTATACTATGCAAGCCATGCAAGCAATATGCAAAGATGATAAATCTGGGATATGACCTCCTAGCTAGGCAACGGGAGCGACAATATATTCATTTATTAAAAAGCCAATTGCTTGGAACTCATTGTTATAACAAAACACTGTTTCGCATTTTTTATATCACCTCTCAATCGAAATTTTCTATAAGTGCCATCGGGGTAATTTAAGTTAAACATTAGAACTGACAAAAACACAATAATACTTCGCTTCTGCTTATAGTTTACCGAGACCTTTATCTTCTTTTAGAATTGTGAACCAAAAAACGTAGGTATTTATTAGGAGTCCATCGCCCGAGCTTTACATTCAAAATTGTTTATTGGGTTGCCTAAACAAATACATACCTATTATTTAAAAAAAATCGCTGTCCGCCTTTGTCTGTTTCTCCACTATATTATGTAGATATAATACTAGTTAGAAATTAAGAGCGTTAAACGAGGAATGTTTGTGTATATAGGTAATTTGCAGAAAATAATTGCATCTATGCGAAGCCGGGTGCAAGTCGATAGTTTACCTTTTATAATTTTTTCCTTTTCTCGAACTTTTCGATATTGGATAAACTATGTAGTAAAATTGTGAATGATATATTTAGAAAGTTAGATATCAAGTAAATACCTACAAAATTTTGTTAACGAAATGAATATAACAAATTAGTGTCGAGAAAATGGAAGAGTCGAGAACAGTTTTCCCCTGAAAATCAATAATGGAAAAGCTCTTTACTGCGATTGGAGGACGTCGCGACGCGCCGCTCCCTCCAAACATGGCCGACCTTCACTCGTGTCCCTTTCGTTCGTTACATCTCCCTCATCCTCATCAAATGGATACTTAATTTATTTATTATTATTTTTTATTTAAAAGAAGCTCCCAATATTAAAAGCTACTGCATGTATCGTTTGAGCCAAAACATGTTTAACATCTATTTAACACCAAATTATGTTATACCTGAAATTATGTTACTTTAACAAACTTATTATACAGACCTACAAAAAATATAAACTAATAAAGTTGTGTTTTGAGCACTGGATGAAAATTGTTAATATTTTCTCTTAGTTCCTCCTAAACTTTGCGGATGCAGTATTGAATTAGTGATTTACTGAAAACTGAATTCAAATAATTTGATGGTCCGCAATGGGTATGGCTTTGACACGAGAATTAATTAAATATATGCGACTGAAGTGCACTTGAGTGGCGATCGATTGCCACAGATAGCAATTAGGCATTTTTTTTAAATATTCTTATTGTCAGAAATAACTCTGAACACTATACCTTGCTGATTAAATTTGTACTAAAGTTGATTGAAAATTGTTATTTATAAAAATTGAGGTTGTAATATTAAACATAATAATGTACTCATGGTCACACGAATAATTTTCAAAATAGAGAAACGCGTCGACCATGATAAAAAATTGATATACTTACATAGAACGTTCATAAATAATGGCATACTTCTGCTAAGATTTACCGTCGATTGCCAAGACATGGAAAAATATTTATCTAAACGACAATTTCTCTATGTGTAAAATAATATTTTTTGTATAAATAGATTTTTCCCTGTCTCATAAATTAAGCAGATATAAAAAAGAGGTAATATTTTTAGACGATTTAAAGTCAGGTTTGGACAATTATCATATATAAGCTTTGTCTTGTCTGCCTAATAAGGTACCTATTAATTACCTATAATATTGTCATTGAAACTTCATTCTATCCTTCTTGAATATAATTTCTCGGAGAGAATGAACTACACAAAATAAGTTGATTTCATTTAACTAAGAAACAGTTTGACAATAGTTACCAATAAGGTGTAAAGAAAAGCCATACGGCAAGCGAAGTGGTAGGTACTATAAATTTCATTATATAACTTATGTATAGACACGTGGATAATTATGGCCACCACAAGGGAGGTGGTTATTAGTAAAATTGCCCTCTTGACGAGTGTCTGCCACAAATAATGGTTTGTTTGGAGCGGATGCCGTAACGAAATGAGCACGCGATCTGCAATAGTCTTCGCCTGCCGTATGTCGATTCCTTAAATATGCCGTACTCCTTTTGTCGCCGTTCGACTACATAAAATCACCATAAATAATATTTTCATTCATACTGTACTTACTATACTACTATGCTAATATACTACTATACTAATATAATTACTATTATAAATGTTAAAGTAACTCTGTCTGCTTGTCTGTCTGTTACCTTTTTAATTTTTAATACATTTTTCATTGTCTATTCATTGTTATCTATTCATAATTCATTTTCCTCAAAGTATAAATTAAGAATAAAACATTAAATTCAAGAGTTCTTTTCAACCATGAGGAAATATTCACTGGACATCGAATAAAAATTTAACAGAGCGGAAACGTGTTTGTGCAACATATGAGTCATTTAAATGCCCTTTCGCCTTTTTGCCACCAACAGCGTTGTTACCTAGACGCAACTTTTTGTTTAAGTTTTTGCTCTTACTGATACTTTTTTTTATAATATTAATCTTTCCACTTTTTGTCCGCAGGTCCACATAGTATCCCGGTTCATAATGAATGGCGTCTGCGTAAGATGGCGGGGTTGGGTTGACTTGGAGCGTTTGGATGGAGCTGGCTGTTTGGAATTGGATGAGGAACGTGCTGCTTTAGAGGACGCCGCCCTTCGCGAGCAAATTGAACGTTACAATCAGAGGCTTCGCGACTTTGAAGATAAGCAGCGCGCGTATAGGGAACACGGAGAGGAACTTCGCGCCCATTCGCACGCTCATGCTCAACGCTGTCATCAAACTCGTCAACCGCCGCATGGCGCCCATCCTTCTCACCCACACTCAACACATCCCGTACACATCAAACCTCATTCGCAAGGTGCTCTCATTTCTTAAAATGTGTAAACTTTTCGTAGGTGTAAGCTACCACCACTAGATGGAAGCCAAAAGAAAGATTAGTGACTCACTAACTGCGCATGGACCTCACATACTGACTCCCATGAACTCAGTATCGTTCAGTCGCTCAGAGGTTCAGAGGACACTGTATCTATATACAACACGTTATACGTTAAAATTACAGACACAGTTTTTGTAGAAAAATTTGAATACATTTGTCATTATTACCTACACGTTTTCAGTATTTGGAATTGTAGTTGTAGGGATCTTATTCGTATGTACACAGTTTTATGAGTCCCATTGGTCGATTACCTACATATTGTAAGAACATACCCTATCTTTCTTTTTGCTTCCAATCAAAGCTACCATCACTCTATTCTTATCTATCTGGCTAAAAAAAAACCATTTGACAAAAAAACACTGCACACCGAAGCCAAAAATCATTTAGTCTTCCTTGAAAATTGGTATTGTTGTCCCGAATTAATTCTACAGTATAAAAATGGTACCTACTAAAATTCTTGCCGCAGGAATTTGGTTAGGAATTGCTTGCTTTTAATTAATCCGGCTTGCGTGCGTTGATTCTACTCAGTTTTGAAGCTGTTTATAAATGTAGAAGCTATTTTTGCTCATAAGGCCAAATAAGTTTAAGCGTCTGAGTAAACAGTCATTCATTTATCTATATATTTCTATAATTGCAATGGTAAGACTGGTAGATATTGTTAGAAAAGTCAGAATCAACTAAAAGAAACAATGTTGTTAACGCTATCGTTAATAACTGTTAACCGTTGACTACGGTGGTTAACGCCCGTGCATTACAATCACCCAATAATAACAATTTTTCGTCAACAGATCACAGTCAAGCCTGGTAACACCGTGCAAAAAAACCTCTCAATTTGTATATAAGTAGATATGAATATTTTACATAATGCTGTTTCACGTTACAGGCACATGTATAAATCATTTACCTACTTAGTTAAATGTAAACAAAACCAACTTTATTTGTGTTTCACCACAATGAATAAATAAATCTAAATTTGGTAAATTCTAATATTATAATTAAATGTAATATACTACTTATAGTAGTATATTATATATATTAAGTATTAATATTTTACAATTAATAACTTTCTGTGTGTAATACCTGTACATTTATCTCAAACTTATGTATTTAAATGTTAGGTGAAAGATGTATGAATTTTATAAAAAATAATTACAATATAATTAATAAGAAACGGCCATTTCCTACTATTTTTTTTTAATTGGTCATTTAAATATAACTTTAATAATTCGTCGAACTTATTGTAAGTTATCCGATATTATAAAAGCATTTGTTTAAATAATATTATTAATAAGATTTCAAGGCTTAGTTATTGTCAAAGATTAAAAGAAAAACTATTCCTGTAGTCGTTGACACTAACGCTACCAGTCAAACTAATTAAAATGTTTAAACAACAGAAAAGCTTTATGTTTTTTGTCGTGTAACTTTAACAGTGTCTATTGTCTATAATAATATAATGAACAGGCCTAAATGTGTAGAATTACTTTAGAGATAATTAAATAATGATAGTAGGCAGGCATCTGCAATAGAATTCACAGTTTATGCAAGAGATTAATTATAAAACCAAAAGTGAGTAGAGGTAGCTTAGGTGCTCAGAACATTAAACAAACCCGAAGGAACTATCGCACATAAAATTGAAATTGAAACAACCTAACTTTGCCGGTTTGATGTTAGCCCAAGTGGCGTCGTAGTCACTTGTACCTCGATTTGTTTACTAAGCCGAGTGCCCATATCTCCTTGCGCAGTTGATCTTGCAAGTCGGGATTCATCGCGACAAGGACAGAAACCGAAGGAAGTTGCAGAGAGAGCAACACCGCTCTCTGCAAGTGGGTATTTGCCTGGAGTGAACCATCCTGGAATCTCAACCGCCTCAAATAGTCACTGAGACAGGCCAGGCTCAAACAGTATAAAGGCAAAATAACTAGGATGATTATTGTCATTGTCAAATGTCAATCTATGACAATTTTGATTGAACATTCCTTCTAGTTTGTTTTCTTTTCTGAGCGTAGGTAATAATTTAAACCTATCTTAATTTTAAGGTAGTTCACAATGTTACAATGCATAATCATGTAAACCTACCTTAAGTTATGAAAACAAACGTATGCAATTTTGTATTTTTTTTTAATTATTGTATAGTTCTTGTTTTGTGTTGATGAATGTTAATTATTTTTAAGTTTTGAAACCAAGGAAACGATTAAAATAGGTAACATTAATGTGATAGTATAATGTAAGTAAATAAACTTTATGAACACTTTGTTTTTTTTTTCGTTACAATTTATTAATCAAACAAGAGTATGTAGTTTCCATACCTACTTAATGCGAATGACAGCGTTAAACGATAATCAACTGGCGATCTCTTCAACTGTGTAACATTTCATAATACAAGCATTAAAACTTAAATACAATATTGTTTTCCTTCAAAAGAATAGGTAAATGATTATATATGAATAGAATTTTTTTTCTACACATTGTTAATTTACAATACCAATTAATTTGTTCTATCTAATTCATATATCTCAGATGTCAGTAATATTTGAGATGATAAAGAACATTTGAGAGTTGTAGAAATTTATAACGAATAAAACTAAACAACAATAACAAGAAATCTATTCGGTCATATTGATCCATTGAGTGAACACAAGTAGCTTCCGAAGGTTAGCCCTTTCCCTACATGTTATAAGCCTGAGAAATACAAAATTCACTCAAACCAAGGGTACCTCAAACCAACGATCCCCTTTCGTATGCCTCACGCTACTCAAATTAAAAGCAATTATCCGTCAGGTGCTGGTCGGAACAGTTGGATTTAGTTACCGACACATGTCTATTTTAAAATTGTATGGAATAGAGTTTTAGAGAGATAGAGAGAGAGAGAGTTTTCCAAAATGTCGTCAACTAGGAGAATTCAAGAGAATAGGTTTCTGTAACAGGCTGTGTGTTGTAGTCTAAAATTGAGTATCGCAGTAATCTCTTCACTCAGTTATAATATAAGGAAATGGATGCAGTCGTGTGTCTTTTTAATCTGAGTATTCATCAACATATATTTTTATAAACGTGTCGTTCCATCTAATTGGTTGTCTGTCTGTCTTTTACGAATGCAGATCACGTTAAGAAGATATCCTATGGGATAAATAGTGGGATAAATATGACAAACTAAACATAGGAGCAGGATGGGCTCCGGCATTCATAACTACTCTCTCACCGAAACACAACAGACGGTAATGGGGTGTATACCTACTGCCACCAGTTAGACTACCAAATTTAGCAGATCGAGACCAGAGCTAACATGTATACATATTGAAAATTACATTTCCAAAGTTAGCCCTGCTGGGAATTGACTCGAGACCTCTGAGCCGGGACCCCAAAGCGCCTTAACTTAACCTATCCATAAATAGGATCGTCAGATTTAAATATCATATCAATAAATATTCACTTTTAACAACATACTTACATAGGTATATCTTTATACTGGGGAGTACGATGGTATGTTATAGCAATGTTGTCATTATTAATTACTAGATGGTATCCCGCAACTTCGTCCGCGTTTTTTATATTTTTAGACGATCTCTAGAGAACCTAACATTTATCCTGGATAAAAAAGTATCCTACATATATTTTAATCCAGGTTATAAAATATGTGCATGTGTGCCAAATTTCATTCAGTAATTTTTACATAAAAGAGTAACAAACATCTATAAAAGAGTACATCCTCACAAACTTTCGCATTTATAAAATTAGTAGGATTTTTTAAAAAAATTTAACTAATAAGACGATAAAAGGCACGCGCCCCATACAGACGTTATAGGCAGCGTAGTAGAAGCGCACCTGTAACAGACGCTTTGCCGCCCTAACTCATTATATGCAATTTAGCCAGCTACGGAAATGTTCACGTTTATGCTCATTGAACACAACTCACAGTTGATTACCTGCTTTAAATGGTGTTATAAAACGACTCCAACCATGAAACGTTTAATTAGACGACACTCCATAATGACAAAGTTTTTTTTTTTTCATTTACTACTTACAACTTTAGTACGTAAGTATGTGCATAGTAGAGGTACTTTATAAAAGCTAAGATTTTGATCATAAATCGTGTAAGTTCTAAGGTTCTTATCAAAACTAGATAGATACCTAATCTCGAAAACATCTATGGGTATTACTAAATTTTTTATCCTCATTAATCCTAAGTCCTAATCATTAATGTGTTAGGTATTTTAAAATATTAGATACAGGGCTTTTTTTGTGGGGTACGTGGGGGCACGCAGTGCCCCCAAAGAACTTACAACTTTTTTATATTGTTACTTAATAACATAAAAACGGTTGAACGGTTTTGGATTAAATTTAGGGCACAAATAGTTTATTACCTGGTTTAACATATAAGATAGTTTTTATCATGAAGAAATGTTTATTCCTGTGGAATTTTCAAAAAAACGAACTACTGCGCGTACGAAGTCGCGGGCACAGAGCTAGTAAGAATTCTTATTAATTTTAAAAAAGACTATAAATTATATTTATGTAACTATAAAAAACATTTGATAGATATAAATACTGTATCTTCAATTTGTAAGAGATACGGAAACGATCAAAACTCGGCGAAATCGTCCATTGTTAATTTATTTGGATATACGACAGCACCTTGACCGTGAAAAGTTGAGCAGGTAGGTACCTGCTTTTCGACATTACAAAGATCAGTAATCGATGCCAACAAAAAACATGGCTTGGCTTGTGTATATGTAAGGCAAAACTCGAAGAATTATATCCAGATCTCGTACCGGTGATTTATCGGCTGATTCTTTTTGCGTAAAAAGCCCGGGTCAGTGTTGCAGCGAAGCACCAAAAGGGCATTTCGTGTAATCCGCGTAAGCGTGGGAACGCGGTGCAGCCCCGTGCAATAACCGTCGATATACCATCACGAAACAACAACGACTTTAGCTCAGACTAGCATCTAACCGCGCCTTTGACTGCATTTACTTATAACATTAATACGTTTAATTGTTTATTAAAGTGAGCAATTCCCTATAACATGTTTCCTAAGTGATTGCCGACTCTTACATTTACAGACACATTTCAGTAAAAATATTAATTAATTGGAAGCCATAATTATTCTACTTATCTATACCAATATTATAAAGAGAGAATTGTATTTTTGTATGTAATGAATAAATTCAAATAACTTATGGATCGATTTTAAAAATTATTTCACCTATAGGCAGCTACATAATCACTGAGTAACATAGGCTATTATTGTTAAGCGAGTTTAGGGATCCCTACGAAAACTCTAATAATAATGTAAAAAATCTATAGGTACTATCACAGGTATATCACAGTGAAATTGTATTTTTGTTTGTAATGAATAAATTAAAAAACTACTGAACCGATTTTGTACATTCAATTATCACCTTACAGTCGTCATTTTATTTTAATTCTTTATAGTCTTTATGTATGTATAAAAATTTAGTGTCCACAAAACTTAAAAACTAGCCGATGGATTGTCTAAGATATAGGCTCGGTCTAGTTTAGACGCTAGTACTCAACCTAACTAAATATTTAAAATGGGACTTGCAATGCATATGTTTATAGATTTTTTAATTAATTAATAAATTTTTAATTATTATTTCATTTTAACAGAAGAGTGTTTTATATAAGTACTTTTTATTCCGATTAAGTTGCATTACATCCGCATGCATCCGAATTTCATAGTTCATTGGGACTTACTTGCCTAAATATAAAATCTAGGTATATGAGGGCTTAAAATGTAAAAATATTTATTGGAAACAAACTTATAATACTGAGTTAGTTATTTCCAGACACTATTTACAGGTAGGTAGGTAGGTATGTTGGTACCTAATATAATTAATGCTTGGTACCTATCGACTCAAAACTTTTTCTAAGTGGTTTGACGAGTGGTTAACGTAATATTGATATCCCATGACTCTCATAAGGCTTCCCAAGACACACGAGCCGGCCTGTCTCGTTATCTATCAAACTCACTTGAATGAACATTGTCTCAGTATATGTACTTGCTGTAGGAGCACCAACGTGGCTTCCTTGCAACTTAGGAATGTGTTGCTTTTTAAAATAGTTTAACATCTATTATAATCGCGGAAGTCGCTTCCGCGTTTATCTGTCGCTATTATTAATTATATTATTTTTATACTATATTATACTTATATTATTATATTCGCTAACTACTCCTAAACCACGCAAAGGATTTTAATGCGGTTTTCACTAATGGAAAGACCGATCAACGAGGAGGTTCTAACGATTAAGAGTGAAATTTGAATTGATTGAAGAGTGAGTAGATGATTTATGGATATAAATCTAGGTAGATATACCTACTTAGTTCCTCTATTAATTTTTTAATCTATAATGTCTCAAGAAATTCTCGTGTATATAGCTCTTCCCATAGATCTTCCATCTCACCTTAGTCTTCTCATCAAGTCAACACTAGGTGCCACATCTCTGTTCTATAAGCCATCACTGACAAAACACTGATATACCTACACTGAAATCATATTGGTTAACACATTCCAATTAAATAGTATAGAGAAGTTCTGTAATTAAGTCTTCAAAATACTATTTTCGGACGCTCAACATGGCTTACACTGACTAAATTTCGCCTTCAGCATCTAATGTAATCTACATAACATTAGATGCTCAAGTAGGTATCTAATACTTTAGTTACATCTATTCGAATTCAGGGTAAGATGCTAGTTTTAGAAAAAAAGTATCAGCATTACATTACGCGCGTATATGGCCTGCATTTTGCGTAAGTACGTACAGTCAGTAGGTATAAGTACAGTACAATCAGTATTACTAATGTAAGTAGTTCAGATAATTTTTTATTATTATAATAAATCAAAAGTTTAAAATTGATTAATTTCCATTACCTAAAATAATGATATATATCCTCACTTAATGGCACGAAGTCAATACACGAATGAAGCTGTTTATTTGTTGTAGCCAGAGTTGAGTTCAGTGCAGAGCAGACATCAAATGATTGAGTTTTATAGTTGAAGCGTTGTCAGCGGCACTTTGAATTTGTACAGCTATCTCCTCCATATGTTTCCTCGAATTAACGTCTGTTTTCGTCGAAGAAAACGGCCGTCGTAAACAAGTTATATGGATCACTACATTAAACAATATTAACTGTTTGTTTGTAGTCATAAAAACGAACATAAGCCGCCTGCGAGGAAATTAGTATTGCATTCGGCTCGTTAACTCTTTGACATCGGTAGCCAGCTATACTGTTTACTTATTTGGATATTTTGATTTGTAAGTAGGTATATTTACTTACAAGTATAAGTACTTACAAGATTGTAGTGGCCGCAGGGCACACACACTGCATTTCGCAGTCATTTAGGCAGATTTGGTGACAGTAATCACCACCTTAGAGAAGACCAACGGGAATGTAACAGCTAGTTTGCTGTTTTGTTTCGGTAAGTGAGTAGGTAACTGATGCCAGAACCCATTTCCCTATCCCTCAGTAATCATTGATCTTACTAAGGTCGATAGCGCAATTGCAGCATAGATCTATGGCGTAGGCGGCGGCGGAACTTTAACGTGTAAAAGTCTGATTGTACAAGGGTTAAATTGCTTCAAAGTCAATCGTACATAATAATATCTACCTACTTAAATATATTAAATGCAATTGCGAATATATATCGATTGCGAATGTCATAAAACAGATTTATAAAATAGAATATTTAAATTCATAAGCATTTGTAATATAAATTTATGGAAACACAATACATATTAAATTTCATCTCTTATTTCATGTTTTTATTACATACTATTGCCGTCTTAAATAGTTTTGGTCGTTTGTAACCAAAAGTCTAAATTTCTAAATCTACTTAAAAATTCCTGAATACCTACCTATTTGAAAATTACGAACATATCGTACCGTTCGGAGCCCATCGGTTGGATTTAAAAAAAATCTGTTCTTATTACAAAATATCACCGAAATTGTTTCATTAGTTCACCGAAATTGTTGCCTACTTTCATATCTATTCTAGATGAATATAAGTAAGTACCTATTTAATAAAAATATTTAATGTATCTAGGTTAAATATTTTTTCAAAAAAACAATTTGTACACATTGTACTTATAATACTTATGTTATCGAGGTCAATATATAGTTTTCAGAATTTTTATCTGTCTGTGTCTCTGAAACGGCTAAATCGATTTAAATGCAGTTGTCACTGATGTATTGATATTACCTGGATTAAACTACAGAATACTTTTTACTCTGGAAAAATGTTAGGTTCCTGTGGGATTATCAAAGTTGCGAGCTCTAGCTAGTTTATAATATCTACCTATGAATTAGGTTATAAGTATAAATGAATACAATTTACCTAATTATAAGCAGTATGTATATATAGTAGCCTATACTTAACAAATTTAAAGTACGACGAATCGCATTCAAATATTAATTTAATGAACCCTCTATCGCTTTATTTTATATACGTAAGATCAAGATCAAACTACTAAACAGATTGTGCAAACAAAAGTTCTGTGTGAAATCCCAGCTTTTATAAACAAACTTATCCTATCTTTTCACCCCCGCCTCTCAAACATAAGTACCTATTTTTTTTTAATCTTGTTTATTTAAGTATTTAGAGCGGCCCTGATCAATTAATTTCCTTCACGGGTTATTCACTGTCAAAAATATGAAAACACAAATTATGAAAATGCATTTTAGTATGAAACAGGTAGACAATAGTCGGACTTATAATCTGTATCCTTCCTTATAAAATTGAAGTCGCTCCACGCGTCTGTCTGTCTGTCTGTATGTCCGCTAACTACTTCTAAACCATGCAACGGATTTTGATGCAGTCTTCACCTTAGATAATTTTTCACGGAAGGTTTGTATAGTATAATAAAACTTAACGATACTTTGCAACCAAATCGCCAAATCTATCCGCGTCTGGCTGTTTCTGTTTCTGGGCTAACTACTTACTTCTAAAGCACCCAATGGATTTTGATATGGTTTTCACTAATGGAAAGAGAGATAAACGAGATAGGTTTGTGTAAATAAAAAAAAGCATCCCGGGAAAAGCCGGGAGCGGGTTGCTAGTAAAAATATAAGTCTTAAAATTTTTTTATATCCATACCACAGAAAGACACTTCCTATACTACTATAGTAGTATAGTAGGTACTATAGTGTTTTGTACCAAATATTTAGGTATAAATTTTTAAAACGACAATGATAATTATAACTTAATTGCAAAAGTATAGTTGTACCTATGTATCTATTCTGTGCATAGGTCACGTAATCCCGAGACACGTGCCGGGATAATCTCGGCTAATTGAGAGCGTGCGCTTTTAATCCCAAGTTCATCAGGTGCTCATCCTCCCGTCATCCTCCCTCGTGAGTGTAGAGGGACCGTGAATTGCTGATTTATTATATCGTTTTTTCTATTATTTGCTATGAAATTTAAATTTTCACTACACACGTTGGAGAACGTGGGAGGAACGTAGGTAAATGCGGAAGTTTGTATTTTTGTTACTCGATCACTCAAAAAAAAAAAATTCTGAAAAAAAAAAAATATTCTGAAAATATTTTAGGTTCCTGTGGCTTTCAAAAAACGCACTATCACTCGTACGAAGTCGCGGGCACAGCTAGTAGATAATAATAACATAATAATTCCGTGTCAACAAAAAATTGTAACGAGTCTCAACATTTGAGTTCATTGTAATCAACAAAAATAAGTCTGTCACTCCTAGCGCCACCCTATGATTCTATAACAAAACTTGAAGTATATGAATTGATTGCGCCATCTAGGCATTGTCGAGTTAAAACTTTTTCATTTAGGTCAGGATAATATGGCTTATGAGAAATACTTGACTAGTTGGTATGGTCATAGTAAGTACTACCAGTACTTATTCAATTTCAATTCAATTCAATTCAAATATTTATTGCGAAACCATAATGTATAAAGGTGTTACAAAATTTATAAAGACCAGTGTTATGGACCCTGTCGTGTAAACTAAATATATATTAAGATTTTTATTTTATTTAAATTAAATAATATTTATTTATATTTAAATTTAATTTATATTAAATAAAATTTACATTTACATTTACATTAAATAATGATATTATCTATAAAATATTCATTAGTGTTATAGTAACATTTACTATTTAGGATTTTTTAAAAATTTTTTATAAATATATCGTTGTTTTCTTTTTTTAAATTATCTGGTAATTTGTTATATTTTTTATAGAAGAACTGTTATATATTTTTAACCAGTAAGTACTATTTACTCTATGGTACTATTTACTCTATGATATGGTACAATGGAGACCTAGAGAGTATATAATTATGTTCCTTGATGGAGACTGAAGCAATATCTTTACCTGCTTTGAAATACATGAAAATTACAATGGAAATACATAACATCCACAAATTAAATAGTAGATACTAACGATAACATTCACGTTCTAGATTAGTGGTTAGTGGTTGACCCAGAAAACAAATTGGTAGGTGGACATTAACATGACATTGACAGTGACGCAGAGATTATTTACAAAGTATATTTTTTGGCATTTACTAAAGTATAACTAATAAATAATTGTTATTGCAATAGGAATCTATTTTATTTGCAGTATTTATTTCTTGTTGGCGTTAATTTAAGGAAACCTAATTTGTTTTTATCCTTAGATTTCTCATAGTTTATAATTAGAAATGTCTAACGAGACGAATAGCAACGTTAAAAAAATTAGGGAACTTTCTTCAATGTTCCACCAAGAATACATCATTATGGCTGAATAGTAAGTAAATTACAATTATCATCTAAGTTATATACATAAATTATAGTGTATTAATAATAATGGGATTCCTTTTTTTAGTCGAATGCTACAAACAGAGAATTTACAAGGCATTTATGTAATACCATCATATGAAAATTCCTTCCGTAAGTTCCTAATTTCTTAAAAATGGTTCTATAAAGTTGATTCATATGAATCATCTACATACATTTCAAGACAATACAATAAGATCTAATTCACTTTCCAGTATGGTTTGGTGTCATATTTGTAAGAGCTGGGCCATATGAAGGTGGAATGTTCAGGTTTACATTGACTCTGCCTGAAACGTTTCCCGGTGATGAAGTACCGGTAAGTTATAAATGTTGTAATAAAGTAATTTAAAATAAAAATAATTATGAATATTATGTTACACAGGAGATAAGTCTTACAGTTCTATAATATTGTAGATTTTTTAACATTTTTTTTTAGTAACTGATAGTCCAGTGAATTGAACAATAGGAATTTGAAACAGCTGATCAATCCTCGCCAAGCCTGTGCTTCTGAGTATATTTTATTTGTTCTATGATAAGAAATATGATCACTTGTTCCTCTCATGTTAAAAAAAATCTAGGATATCTGCTAGTCCTAGAAGACTAGAAATTTGTGAATAAAAATTAAGCTCTTCCTACCCATCTGCAGTGTGGTATCTATAGCTACCTTTACACAATAAGGTGAGACCTCTGATTACGGGGGAAACCTATGTCTGCAGTGGACGTCCTATGACTGAGATTATTGACTGACTGTGCCCAGCAGTGGAATATAATATAAGATATACCTAGCTCGGTAATAAATATAAGTTATTTATACTCAAAAACAAACCTTTTTTCCTTTCAGGTATTAATCTTTTCCTCACATTTATATCATCCCGCTGTGGACTCAAATACAGGGGTCCTCAACTTGAATGAAGTTTTCCCACAGTGGGACAGAAAAAGAAATCACATTTGGCAAGTGTTGAAATATTTACACTTGATTTTCCACAATTTAAACATTAAGGTTCCTGCTAATGAAGAAGCTTCAGTTGTGTAAGTATTGTTATCTAAAATAACTTATTTTAAAATATTTCTTAGTCAAATTTGTCATTGAAAACTTTGTTACCGTCCAGACCGGACCCCAAAGACAGGTAATATTTTAAAATAATGAGACATTGGGATACATTCCTTTAAATATAATAGGGTATTATTCAACAGGGTTTAGGAAAATGTTTCAAATGTAGCATAATGTATTTTCAATTTGATTCATTCTTTGTGAATTAATTAAGGCCTGAAACACATGACCGCGCGGATCAAACTGAACAGGTCGATACATGTTTGTAGAACTTGTACCGCACGGTTATGTAGACAAGGAACACTGTATAGTTTGATCTTGTACCGTGCGGTCATGTGAACCCAGCCTTATTGGCTATGTAATAAAAAAAAACTGCTAAGCGCCTGATTTTTTATTGAAAATTTATTGTAATGTATTTAATAAAAATAAATCTATTATGTTTAATTCTAATTATACTGGAAATTATTTACAGAATGAATAAGAATTTTTCAATGATATTATTTTCAGTTACAAAACAAACAGAAAATTATTCATGGAAAAAGTAAGAGAATGTGTGATATCCAGTATAGACCACATATATGATGATCCACCGACAGATGACAAGCATTATATAACTTTTAAACCATATGACTCTCAAGTACATGACAAAGTAAAAGAGATGATGTTGCAACCGACAAAACCAAATGAAGGTATCACTCAGGGAATCTCTTGGACACAACCTGGTTCTTATAATCCATATTCAAAAGAGGAAACTACATAGAATAACTACATATACCTACCTATGTGTACCGTAAATAATGGCCATATTCTTCATAACTGTGATAAATTTGAATTGTTCATTAAAAATTGCTTAAAATAAAAGTGGGGCAAGTATTAACAGTTGTAATTATGAAACACAATCTGAACATGTCTGTATATTTATTTTTTAACACAATTTTATAATATACCAACGTTCTTATATCTATTCACTGTTTACATAATGTACATATGTACAAAGTAAAATAAGAAATATATAAAATTGTTTTTAATCAGGTGCAGTTTTTATATTGTACTTAGTGATTTTCTCTTGGAACCAGTTTTGGTCTAAATCATATTTTACATTGTTCCATGTGAAATGTGTAGGTGGTTTAAATTCACCATTATGAAATTCAAAATGTTTACTTAATTCTATAGAGAGTTTAGACCTTATTAGTCCAACACCGCCATACTTGTCATCAGCAGGATGATAAACTCTGCCCGTCGAAGGCAACATGTAAATTTTTTCAGGTCTGAATTCAACAGTTAGCAAATCTCCAGCATACCCAAATGTTAAGAGATTGACATTTGAATTAGGTTTTGTAATTATGTGTGTGTAAACAATAGGGACATCATCACATCTTATATAATTTCTTTCCCTTCCACACAATGAAATGTATGGGAACTCTTCTGCATATCTTCCTGTATTATTTAGCTTTATTCTCTTGAAAAAAAACTGCAGGAATACCTTTTCTTTGAAACATGATGTAAAGTTTTTCATTTTTGAGTCATCTAAAAATAACTGAAATAAGAACATTCATAGACTGAAAAATCAAAATAGACTCAAAAGCTACTAAGTGTTGATATTTTACTCAATGAATAATAAAGTCCAGTCAACTAGTGACAGAAAATCGCTAAAATGCGCAAAGGAGCTCGTAAAATACACCAATAAAGTTTATGCTTGGGGGGGTTTATAAAGGAATTCTGCGCATTTTCCTTTTACCAAGAAACCACACACTGAATTCTAATTAAAAAGGGAAAAGTAGTTAGGTTTTAATACTGGCAGGTTCAATTTGGATTTGGATAAAATTAATCGGGTGCAGACTAACCGTCACACTGGTGTGGTGGTCCTTCTTTGGTTTGGTCTGATATAAACAAGTTCAAAGGTTACTTAACCTACCATGCCCTGATGATCGATGTAATAAAAATATTCTCTAATTTTTGGCTCTGGTTCTTGACCTTGAACATAGTTAAGAAACCTTCGCTGCAGCACTTGTATCTTTCCATTTCTTATAAAATTATTAAGCCTAATAAATTTTACAATCATTTGACCTCTTCTGTTTACCTATTTAACTTCTTGTCTTATTTGTGTACAATTTTTTTGTACTTTACATAGTAGATTGAAAGGTGATAACCACAGATAACTCTTATTTACATAGATATCTATGATATTTTTGAGTTATTTTGCTGCTTCTGTGCAGGTTAATGATGCTCATTTATATTTAAAAGTATTTTGCTGTTGTAGGTAAGTATAGGTTATAATAGTAATAAGAACAATGGCGAGTACTTAAGAGCGCTGTGTTTCCTTTAAGAAAATAATTTAATCGTTTGCATTTTGACAACGCTGACACTTCTGATTTTTTTTTTGAAGAAAATATAAAAGGCTACCTATCTTTGCCCAAATGACTTGAGAGACGATTTATGGCTAATGCCTTGATAATGCAATTATTTTTGAAGATTGTCACAACATTTCACAATTTAATTCAATATTACCTTAATATCAGCGCCATAGGTCTTAAAATGGCTTAAGAAATACATTTCGAGAAGTTCCCTTCTCAAAAGTTTTAATAATTTGTGCAACATTGCCGCCCCTCATTAATCAGAATAAACAAATTTCTTTGCATCCATTGAGATGAATTTAACTTCGAGTCATTAAACAATTGGAATGACGGAATACTTAAAAGCTTCTATAGAAGTAAGATCTTAAACAGCAGCTGAATCATCAGAACAACCATAGTCATGCAGGACCCTATCTATTCTCTGTGCTTTCAACTTACATCATCGAAATTCTGTCGCTCTGTTTACACTTTTGACATCCATTGTCATTGTCACCATGAAACTACTTTTACTACTGTCAACGTCAATCAATTTTCAAGCAATAGGTATCATACTTTTATATTTCCCCTTTTTATTCTACGGAATTTTTTTATTAAATATTAAATAAAAACTTCGAAATCTCTTGTGCTTAGCTACATTGATTAAAACAAAATTATTGTTTTTATTTAAAAAAAAATCGTGTGTAATAATTCTAGGCCATATGTTTTAACAAGGTTGCATATTCCTTAAATGGAATGATTATTTTAATTAGATAGATCTAACATGGAAAACATTCGTCGATCATGGAAATTACGTACGTATAATTAAACTCAATCCTTTATTTTATTAATAATGGGTTTTATAAATAATAACATATTGCAGAAGAATTTGTCGCTCACAAAGCGAATGTCAACTGTTTGGCCATGGGACACAAATCGAACCAGGTTCTGGCTACTGGAGGTGACGACAAAAAAGTAAATCTATGGGCAATCGGAAGACAAAGTTGTTTGATGGTTTGTATCACTGCTATTGTCTGGTATAAATGTTTGGTAAAAAGAAACGTCTATTCCTAACCGACAAACCACACTGTCCACCTGGTTGGTCCATTTTAGTTATTTATTGTTTAGTAGCTGTGCGTGTATTATAGGTCGTCTCAATTTCTAGTTTGTAGTTTATCTGTGTATGCCTTAAAATTGCCTTGTGTTACCTATACCTATTGTAAGTTTTATTGTTTGTGCTGTTGGTGTACCTTTTGGAATAAATATATAAATAAATAATAACTCTTCATTATTTTATAATAATACCTCATATTATTATTTTCAGGAAACATTGCATAAATTAAGAATAGTGGCTTGACTTGACACTAAAAATTTACTAACGCACCAACTAGGTTGTCGGTTAAGAATAATTAATTGCAACCTGGTTTGTCGGTTAGGAATAGATGGAAAGAAGCACCTGATATCTTTGGTTAAACTAAACACATTTAGTTATGAAAATGTATTATAATACATATATATGAATTTTCTATTTAAAAATTTTTATTCCTTATTCATTAATTTTACAGAGTTTAAGTGGACACACAACTCCTGTAGAATGTGTATGTTTTGGACACTCTGAAGATTTAGTTTGTGCTGGGTCACAAACAGGTGCATTAAAAATATGGGATCTGGAGGCTGCTAAATTATTAAGAACTTTTACTGGGCACAAAGGAGCAATAAAATGTATGGACTTCCATCCCTATGGCGACTATTTAACGACGGGATCTTGCGACAGTAATATAAAATTATGGGACACAAGAAAAAGGGGGTGCATTGTTACATACTCTAGTCATCGGTTGGCTGTTAATAGCCTACAATTTAGCCCGGATGGACAATGGATTGCATCTGCTTGTGAAGATGGTAGGTACGATTTCATTAATTTTGAGAATTATCCAAATGCCTTTTTTTACCAAAGAAGACCACTCATTCTTGTTTCTATGTCACGGTTGCACTTTTCAATACTCTTAATATGTGTTAATATTGCAATCAAAATTATTTTTCATCATATGTGTAAGTATACACTACAATTCAATTTATAAATATATAAAATATAATTTTAAGACTAAAAGTTATCTCGTCTGTGTTTAATAGTTGTCAATACATTACATACAATTACATTAGCGCAATTATTGTTTGTCTGCTTATTTTATTTTATATGTAATATATTTTAAATTAGGTTCATTAAGTAAGTATTTATTGTAAATAAAAATCTCTATGTTGGAGCAAAGTTTTCATGTAATCTGTATTTAACAGGACTGGTAAAAGTATGGGATGTACGTATGGGAAAAGTTCTACAGGAGTTCATGGAGCACACATCGGCCGTTACTTGTGTGAAATTCCACCCTCATGAGTTTTTACTCGCCAGTTGTGGAGGTGACAGAACAATAAATTTCTGGGACATGGAAAAATTCCAATTAGTTTCTAAATTTGAAAAGGATAATACGTCAATAAGGTAAATTTTAGTTTATAATTTTTTCTCTTAGATACCATTGAGCAAATTGTAAATAATATGAAACCACACTTGGGTGTTGATATGAAACACTTGGAGAAATTGTACCAGTTATAGAGTTATAGTCCATCGACCAATGCTTTAGAAATTGCAGTGTGTGTTAAAATAAACTGCAAAATATTTATTTATTTGAATAAAAGAGAAAGTTGACTATGAATATGCACATTTATATAACACTATTCCCGACTATTCCCCAGAAATATGCCTTTGCACACAGAAATATTGTTGAAGCAGGCGCTTTTTGAGATTTTTCCGCCAGACTATATGTTGCTTTCTCAATTATCATTTTCTTGTTCCACTTTTAGTCAAAATTTTCGAAAATTTAAGTGAGTTTTATCTTTTAAGATGTCAAAACAGAATCCACTCATTTTTCAGGCATATGATGTTTAATGAGGATGGTGCAACATTGCTGGGTTGTGGCAACGATGGTCTCCATGTCATCGGATGGGAGCCGGCTCGTGTGCTTGACACTGTTCACGTGCACTGGGGACAAATTCAAGATCTAACTGTTGCACAACAAACACAACTTGTAAGTTTATATATACTAAGTACTTTACTATAGGGGGTAGTTACATTTGCTATCACAAAATGAATTGACATAAAAACGAGTCCATGAAAACTATGAATGAAAGACTGAAACAACTACTCTTTCTAATTCCTAAATAATTATGGAATGATAAAATTCAGCATTGTAATCACTGCATTAAACACAAACATTTTTATTATTTTTACAAAAAAAGTTCAGTAACCACAACACAAAAACATAACTGTTTTTGAACTGATTCAATTTGTTCGCTGAAAGCACATCTCTAGGCAGCTTGTTCCATAATATAACTACTCTCTTAGAAAGAAAGTGGTTGTATGGATTTGAATTCACTCTTCTCGTCTCAAGAGCCAAGTTATATTTGCCTGATTCATAATTCCTCTTTGTCAGTTGAAATAAATAATCCAGTTCAGGCACATTATAATAATGATTCATGATTTTAAATAATGACGTACTATCAATTAAGCTCTAATTAAAATTTGTATAAATTACAGATAGCTGGATCATTTCACTCCACATATGTGGTGCTATCGGTAGTGGATCTAAATAAAGTTCATCCCTATGGTGGAGAACCACCGGAAGAACCGACCATTGTGACAGAACTGTCCCCCTTCCAAAAGGGACACTCTGTCCGTAAAAGTTTCTCAAAGGAAAAACCAAAAAGGGAAGGTAAGACAACTTAAAGACTGGCAAATATTTTTTGTTGTATTGTATTTTTTCTTAGCTTTAGCTTGTAAACAAAGAATGTCTTCTTTTGTATTCGCTTTAATGCATGCTAAGTTAGCCTATAAGTGGAGTATACAATATTATAAAAGAATTTTTAAATGTGATTATGTATAAGGAGGATTGTACACTGTGTTGGCTTCCATAAATAAATCTTGTTTATTTGTTGTCTGAACCGATTCTTAGGATGAATTTTTGAATACATTTCAATTTACACATAACTGTTAAGCGAGTGTGACAATATCAATGAAAAACTTTAAATCCTTTATATTTGGTTATTATAAATAATTATGAATGTTGCCAGTAATGCATCGTCCAACGCCTCTCGAAGAGAAGACTGCAGAAGAGTCTACATCGGGAACCGAAGCTGATGAGGATTCAGGTGCCATTATACCTAATATTAATGACTACACAGAAATTTTTCGACCTTCTAGAGCATGTAAGTAGATTTTCGCCTGAAATTTTGCTAGATTTAGTGGTAGAATTTTGAATATTTTAACTTAAACGCATACTGAATGTACGTTTCAGTGAATCGCACGCCTCCGCCCTCAACGAGTTTGTCGTCTGATGAATACTTTCCAGGTAAGACCTCATTATGGATTTCATACACCAATGGCGCAAATACATAAGAAATTAAAAACTTACTTGTTAAACTTTGTTATATATAATGCATTAAAAACAAACCACTCACAGTCTCAATATTTTGTTGAGTTAGGAGCTTTATGACTAGATCACGTTAGGTCTACATTGCGTTTGACCCTCCATTATCCAGTTTGAAATTAAAAAAGTTCCCTCTGATATTGGCTTGTGGTACACAGCACAAGAAACAGCGGTGCCTGCAACGTCATCCGTGAGCACCTCTCTACGCGACCTCTTGCTGGAGCCGCCTCCGCCCGTCGTGTCTCGGCCTCGCCAGGACTACTACTCTCGGATACCCACCTCCACCAAGGAACCTTTTATCGTCATCGACAAGAAACCGGAAATTATATCAAGTATGTTTTGTAACTCCCGACACCCAACGCAAAATGACGTGTGTTGTGATGGTTCTTAGCTATAGTTCATGAAGATCGGTTCAAGCGTTTGGAGACTATCAGCCCATTTCCTAGTTGACGAAAGGATTTCACTAACTTCCACGGGTTCGATTGATGGAAAATTTGGTATAGTGTTACTTCGGGGTATTTCCATGACACGGTTACCTTAATCTGATGCTGCAGCATCAAGTAGTCTACGGGACTCATCCTACTCCTTAGCAACTTACAGCAGATATAGCGTTTTTAGGCTTAATAGGAAGTAGGAGGTTGGTTTATGATTTTATAACTATTCATGATTATTTAACTGCTTACTAGCTTTTTAAATTTATATACAAAAAAAAAAAAACAATTGGTGGTACACAGTTTAGGTGTACTATAAACTCAATTAAGTTTGTACCGTACACCTGAGTTGTCTACAATAACAAAAATTTACAGAATTACAAACATAATAACAGAAATACAAACAAAAGAAAGAAGTACATATTTGTAGGTAGACACAATTTTAATACAACGAACCTGCTTGCTCCACTCTAACATGCAGCTAACTCATGTAAGTGCATCCTGGTTGACAATAAGAATGCACACTTTCTCGGTATTTTAACTTTAACAAGATTACTTTCTATTCGATATATTATTTTATTACAATTGGAAAGTCACCTCGTTAGTACCTTGTTAAAATACTGAGAATGTAGTTTTAAATTAGTATATTTTCGCCATTCTTTATTACAATAATAACTAAAAAATATATTAAAACCGTCATCCTATCCGCTTTTGCATAACCCAGGGACGAAGGAGAACAAAAAAGAAGATAATGGTTATCCGAGTCACACTGCAACACGAGATTACTCAACTAATCACTCTGTCGGTCATGGCTCGCTTAATAGGCATAACTCGTACAAGGAATCTAAGACAACGATTGATTTATGTAAGTTAATATTAAAGTTGTCTAATTTTTTAGACCATATTATCGTCGTTGTCAAATCAAAATCTGCTATGTGCAAAAAGTACTTTTGAGATATTGAAAAAAAGTTTACATGAAGGTTTATTTTATTTTCTTTGAAACTTAGGGTTATTTGTCATGAAAATTTAATATTTTATTAATTATTTTGATAATAGAGTAAATTTTGCACATAACAGTTTCTAGCTGCTGCACATGGTATATTTTAAATATGAGTTCTCCAAGTAGTTCTCATAAGCACTTAGCAGTTTTTTATACGATAGATAAGGCAGTGAACTGTTATCTAAGGGAACGTTCAAGTATTACGTAACACAATTTTTAAAGATTATTGTTTTTCATGAAATTATAGTTTTATAAGCTCCTCAATGGTGATTGTAACTGCACATTAAGATAATTACTATAATAAAATAATTCTCCATGCCTTCCGGTTCAAAGTTTTCTTATTGCATGTCAGTTTCACTGTTTAAATTCCAGCTCAAAAGTTCACCACATATTTTTGGTGTGCATGAACACTCTTATTAATTTTGATCTTTTCTATGTGGTCGCCAACAGTTATATTTGAAGCTCACTTTTCTTTACAACAAAACTAAACAATCACAGATTTTTATTACTAATATTATGTAAATGAAAGCAGTGGCACACCCAATTTTACAAGTAAATACTGAATACATGTATTTGTAGTATATTTTATCCATTTAATTAATATTTAAAACTTACATTTTCAGCTCATAATAATTTACGTCAAAGTAACAGTGAAATATCGCTGGGACCTCCGTCTTTGGGACCGAGATCTTTGTCTTTCACCAGATCTGCCAGCGACAATCCCAGGTAATATTTTTATGAAGGACTATTATTGTACCTCTATTTCAATTAACTTAACTTTTTTGTTTGTTAACCGATTGGAATGAAATGAACTAAGGATGCAACGAATACGAATATCAAATAAATACGGGGATTTTCAGACGGCGAGTTGACACGGTGACGACGACGGAAAGCGACCCAGCAGAGGAGCGCGAGCCCGAGCCAGAGTTCGTGCCCTTTGCCACCGACCGCCCCGTGGGTCTGGACCTGGACGACTTCCTGCCGCGGGGCGTGGGCGGGGTGGGCGCGCGGCGAGGGGTGCGCGGGGCGGGCGCCGAGCCCTCGGAGCAGGAGGTGCTCGGGGTCATGATGCGAGGCCACGACTCCATGATGGCTGTACTCACCGCCAGGCAGCGGGCGCTACAGGCACGTAACTCACCCTCTATCCTCACCTCACTCCCGCCGTACAAGATATAGAGCAATAGATTTAGTGCAATGCAAAATTGGTCTAATATGCCTAATGACATTTGACGAGCTCGTTGGATAAGCTCATCAAATGACGACAGAGATATGTAATCACTCCAGGTTCTAAAACTCAGAATGGTTCGGGATTTTTCAAATTGTTTGACTACTTTATAAAATAGTTCTCTATATTTTTAGATATTCCATACTGTTAGAATGAACAAAAATTTAAAAGCTGCACTGGAATCTCTGATAGCATTGGAAGATACATCAGTGATACTTGATATACTCAACGTGATGGCGCACAAACCGTAAGTTGGCCAATCTTAAATAAAATTTTCACTTTATGAGATTTAACATAAATTATGAATATTATACTTTCAGATCCCTGTGGAACTTAGATATATGCTTAATGATACTACCGAAAATACATGAGTTATTGCAAAGCAAATACGAATCGTAAGTATTTTATATCTTTTCTGTTTTTTAATGGAGCACACATATCAGCCATCAGCTATTTCAGCTGAACGAAGATATCCTTCTACATACTACGTTTTTTTTTTACACACCTTTTTATTTAAAACATCATTTAAATAATTAATATAAGTAGGATTTTTCAACATGGACGTGTAAAATATAGAGTGAAATTGTGTGTAAGGTACATGCAGTGCGGATGCAACGCGCTGCGGCTGATCGTGCGCAACTTCTCGTCGGTGGTGCGCGCGAACGTGAGCGCGCCGGTGCGCACGCTGGGCGTGGACATCCCGCGCGAGGAGCGCTACGCCAAGTGCGTGCGCATCCACCGCACGCTGCTCGACATCCGTGCCTTCCTGCTCAAGCGCCAGACGCTGCAGGGTCGCCTCGGCGCCGCCTTCCGCGACCTCCACACGCTCATGCAGCAGGGCCTCGACTGACCACATCTTCCTATATGACCATAGACGCCAAGTGATGCGCATCCACCGCACGCTGCTCAATATCCGCGCCTTCTGCTCAAGCGCAGACGCTGAAGGGCCGCCTTCCGTGACCACACGCTCATGCAGCAAGGCTTCGACTGACCACCTCTCTCTATGTGACCACACCGCACGCTGCAATAACCGCATAAAATTGACCACTCCCTATAAATAGAGAATTTCCTCTCTCTATGTTTGTAGTAAGTTCGAGGACCAATCAAAATTCTAGAAAAGAACAAATACTGGCCGCATGATCGCTTCGTCTCTCTCACACTTTTTGTCCAAATGTACTTAACTGGTGGATAGGGAACGCTCACTCTATTTTCTATCTCTATGTTTATAACCCCCCCACATTCTATTGACAACAAACCCTCTGCTGTATTACCATATTATGAGAATGCCACCGAAGTAACAATAGACCAAATTTCAAATCAATCGAACCAGTGGAAGTCAGAGAAACAAACAAAAACGGATCAAAATCAGTCTGGTCCATCCGTTTGGGAGCTATGATGCCACAGAGACAAATACACAGGTTAAACTATAACACCCCTCTTTTGCGTTGGGCGTTTAATGATACATACCCACTTAATTAGGATATAATTTTTAAATGTAAAAATTATTTGAACCCGTCATTTCGAAAAGGACCTCAGTCCAATAAGCAAAACTTTCTAGGAACATACAAAAATATGTATGCTATAAAAAAATGTACAATGATTAAGATTATATATAAAAAATGCTTTATATTCAATTATTTAATGATTTGACATATAAAAAAAATAAAAAGTGAACGAGCCCTTTTCGAAATGGCAACTTCATTTGCATCTAACTTTATGACAAATGACCAGGTTTAACCAGGTGAAATTTTATTTTCACTATTAAATATGAATATTAAACTGGAACTCTGACTGATATTTTTTAACAACTATTTTATTTACCATCAAATAAGTATGTATATAGGGTGTATTTAATGTTATTATTAAGTAATTTAAATTGTAGGTAAATCTATTTACAATGTCTTAATATACATGGATCAGTTAAAATGAACTTAATAAAATAAAATAAAAAATACATGTCAGTCGTGGGACTGCACATCAGAAGTGAAAAATTTTTAGCTTCGCAAACTTGTAAACATTATTTTTGGGTTGTTAAGAAATATGTTTTTAGGATTTATTTTTTATTAGAATTTATTTTCATCAACCTTTAGATCGAATTTTAGCCGTTATTAATAATTCCTTCTCAGTCACGAGATAATATTTTTTGAAATGAGTGACGCTAGTGTACCTTTGTATGCGCTGTTAAGATTTAGTGTTGCGTAACCTCGCGAGTTCAGTGATTCATATCTCCATACAAAATTCTCCATACTTAAATTGCTCAAACTCGCCTAAAGAAGTTTTCCTTCAATAAACAATTCAGTAATTCATAAATAGAATTTATGGAATTAAAATAATGCTTATTTTGACTGAAGATTATTTATAGAACTCTTTTTTTCTCAATAATAATTACATGTTTTTTTTAATTCAGGTAACAGAATTTATAAATGGATTGTAGTGATGTAGATATTTGTACACTAATAGATCGCACTTTTACGTGTAAGGTCTGTTCCATTGTGTTACATCAATATAAATGGGTAAATTTTATTCCTATTATTTTAAAAAGTCATTTTAATGTAAACAGTGGAACTTTTTTCGTTCCATTAGTTACATCGGATAGGTTTAATAATTTTTCACAACTCTAAAATCATCAATCACAAAAAATAACCACAGTTATATCATTTATTTAACTTTGTAGTAAAAATTATTTTGTCCACTAGTTACATAAATAATGTAACTAAGTAATGGGAATCAACAGCACAATTTAAAAAAAAAACCCTATGTTATACGACTGAATATGCAATAAGCATAATTCGAAATGTTCATAAATGTCTTACACAATCTCAAATTATGTAACAACACTAAAATTTAGGATAAGTAACTTTAAAAACATTTAAAGTATTAAAATTTATCCCTCTTCATTTATTGAAATACATTGTAAATAGGTAGTTCCTTATGTTAAAGTTTTATGATAAAGTATTTATAACAAATTTGTATGCAATTAAGATTGTAAAAATAAAACTAACATGAAAGTTTATATCTTTTCATTTTTAACATGAACCAATATAAGCATTTTCATTATTAACATGAAGAGTAGCTCTTGGTTACCGAAACCAAACTGAAACTTATCATGGCGCCGGATTTAGCTTGCCTAAGTATATTCATTTGCTACAGTTGTCGAAGTTAGTGATGTGACGTAAGTATATAGGGGTGGAATATGTTTGATATAAATCACAGTTATGTTGTATAGAATTTGTCTTTAAAAAAAAAATCAAAATGAAACTATATTCTTATGTAACCATTTACTTATCAGAACCAAGGCATTGAGGAGCTAATAAAACTATTACCACTGAAGATATTTTCCACTACTCTGTTTATTTGGTTTGTACATAGCAAAATTTTAAATAACTAACAACACAAACTTGCCAGAAGTAACACTTATGAAATAATATACACATTTTAATATGTGGTGAGAAAATTAATATAATAAAACTTGTACAACCCAGGTTTCATAGATTAATGAAATTTCTTTTTCTTTGCCATCTTATAATTGCTTGGACTATCATTGCATGGTCTTTTATGTTTGTTAAAGGCTTCCATCTTCTTTAACAGGATGGCATCAGGAACATCTTTAAGCATGTCATCCTCTGATTTATTCTTAATTTCTTCTAATTCCATTAAGCGTTCTATCTCAGGATTCATACCTTTAAAGGATAATCTTCCTTCTAGCAGGTCTTCACAAAAGACAAAACTAGATTCCGTTATAAAATTACCAGTTGCATTACGCATTTGAGAAGTAATAACATTTGCATATAGATTGTCGTGATTTTTTGTGTTCTCTAATTCCTTTTCTATTCTATCTTTAGATTTTTTCATGAATTTCATTTCGAGAACGGATTTCGGAATGTGTAATTTCTTTGACGCCATGGTTTTTATCGCTCGGTAAATACCTAATCACTGTGTTTTATATTTCGATTTATGTAGCGTGATTATTCCGTATTTATATTTTGTTAATTCTTAGAACACCAATTGTAACTAACAATTATAGTTGAACTCAAATATATGATTGAACTTAACTGCATATATCGGCTGATTCTGCGGATATGCTTTTATAATTGTCTTGATGGATATTCCTGAACAGAAATTGATAATTTCTGTTTTGTCACATAAAACAAAATAAGTTATAAAACTTAAATAATATCAATATAGGTTATTTATTTATATTATACACCGTGACCACCATCATGAAAAGTTAGGAAAAAATAAACAGAACCAAAAAGAACAGAACAAATGTCATGCCATTGCCTGTGTTGCCATGCTAGTTGTCAATATTTACATAGAGTAACTTTTTATATATTGTATATAAAGTATCTACTATTTAGTTTGCGGTATAATCTACGCATATTGACGAAATATTGACAGTCTCTTGAAAACAAAAAGTATTAACATATTCTGTGGCATATATTATGATATTTGAATTTTAACAGTTAATCGGTTGATTGCTTCAACTTCAAATTTAAAGTTTGTTTTCTGAAAGTGCACTTATTGCAATCCCTGTATTCATTTTCCCTGTAGTTTGTTTGTAAATGTTAATATTATTGTTATTTGTGTTTATAGTTTTTATATTTTCGTTTGTTCTTGTTACAGTATTTTTTTATTTAAATTACAGATACCTACCAGTCACTAATCAGAAAAGTTTACTGAAATTGTGAAAAGCCTACAGAAAAGCTGCAACAATGCTTCCAACAAGGTTTGGGGCTGGACAACCAATTGCAGCTCGAAAATCTAGGTAATTTAGAATAATTTATAATTTTCGGTCCTTTACGATGTTTTCTTCACTGTTAGATCAAGTGGTAATTATTTCCAACCTACTCTAAAATAATTTTGATTTTTGACTGCCTTGCCTTTAGTAGCTGCCATTGATAGTGATAAAATTGTGATAAATTCTTTGAACCTATGTTTACAAATTATAACGATAAGTGTATTACTCATTATTTCAGATTAGATCCCAAACCTTCTTTGTTGCCAAAGCCCTTCAGGCCTAATTCAATAGATCGTCATTCAGATGCTCGGAGGCCAAGTAGTACTCGCCGATCAAGCAGCGCTGACCCTCCACGCAGCACTCTCTCTGGCATTAACAGATTGAGCAAAGATGCACTAGCTAATAAAGGACCAAATAACATGGTAAACAAATAACAAAATCCTTCAGTAATTTAATAATATCTAAAAACACTTGATTTATTAATAGTTTCTATATAGCATTTTGAGTAAAATATTGTAATTTCTTTTTGGCGTATATATAATTTAAAATAATTCACACAAAAATTTCCAGTTTATTACAAAAAATAGAAGAGTTGAACTTTTCACATTTATGATGGTCAAATCAATATTTACAGTACCTACCTAATTTAGATTTTCTTATGTATCTACAGTTTTTCTTGTGTGAATGTAATGTGTAATCCTGTAAGTAAATATTGTTATTATTGTATTTTAGAAATCACGTACCCCATCTGGGTATACAACACCTCTGCGGTCCACTAATTACTACAGAGGCACCATTACACCGGTAAGTTGACTAGTTATACTCAATTTTTAATGCCCAATGCAAAAACGGGTTGTAAATTTAAAATGTGTGTTGTGTATCTGTGTATTTTGTATCTTTGTGGCTGTGAAATCGTAGTTCCCAAATGGATAGAGACCTATTTTGATCCGTTTTATTTGTTGTTTACAAGCTGATAGGATCAGAATCTGAGATGTTGCTTGTGTCCTTATGCGACGGTAACCACATTAACCACCTATCATTAGGTGGACCGTCAGTTTATCTGCCACCCTTTATAATAAAAAAATAATACAATAAGAGTAAAGTTCAAATATTTCTTCTGAAATTTTCAGGGTAAATCTCCATCAGAAGATCCTAAGTCAAGAGGATGGCAAGTATCCCTTGAGAGAGCTCTAGCTTTTGTGACTATTAAAGACCAGAGGTAAGTTTGCTAAAGCTTACTAAAAAATCTTCCTTTTACTAACAAACCCAACAATATATTTTTTGATTGTTGATGTAGAATACTAATGTAAGAAATGAAACTTATAAATAACTTGATAACCCAGATAACCACTGTTAATATGTAATATTTTATGTAACATAATTATAAATTTCTATACTTCTATAACCAAGCAAGAGTAATATCTGCTTGGTTGTTTCATATGCTAGATATTTTAAACAGCCTATCGTATTGGCAGTATGGATTAATATGATGTCTTGCTAATTGAATTTGGTGTTGTGGGATAGGGCGTTATCGAACGTGGCGTGGCAGCGGTCGGAGTTGGCGCGGGTGCAAGCGGCGTTGGGCGATCGCGCTGGCGGCGAAGGCGCTCCGCCTGCGCTTGTGCGCCCGCTCACAATCGCGCGCTTCGTTGACGTCACGGGCGGCCTGCTAGCCGCTATCACTGGCGACACCAAGCTCTCCACCGATAACTATATTGTCAAGGTTTCTACAAATTCAAATATTGAAACATTATTATTGCATGTTAATGTAAATAAGGTTTCTTGTAACGCGGTCACCTGAGGAAGTAATAATATACATAGTAAAATATATGGTATATAGTAGTTTTTCGACTTCAAAAAAGTGATCTATTTTTGAGAAATAAACATTTGATTTGAAAGGTTAAAGGTTTCGCGTAAGAAAGGGATATGTTAATGAAGTTCCGCCTCTGCAGTTTTTGTCGTACTTTATTTTGTAAAAGTTAAGAGGCGTACAAGTGCACTGCCGGCCTTGAAAGGATTAAAGATAAGGTACAAGTGATCGGGTAATGGGTTCTGGCATATCCTTCTCATTGATGGAAACACCACACCACACATGAAGTTATATATTGAAGTTATTCTCATACACATATGAGAGTGGTTTTTCTCCTTAGATGGGCTGTCTGGTTTATGACTGTGAAATGCACGATGCCTCTCCTTAACTAAATTACCAATTAGGCATATGTTTAGTGCAACCCGTTTTAGACCCTGACAATTTGGGCGTAGTGGAGGAGTGAATTGCACAGGTACACTGGCGAGCCAATTCCTGTTGGCACAATTCGACTAATGAAACGCGCCCGCCCCCTCCCCGGCCCTCACACCCCACCACCAAAGAGAACTAAAATTTGGCTTCTGCACAGTTTTCGTTTTGTGCCATGAAGTTTGTCGGTATTTATACCAATTAGACATATTTTATGACATTTATATGTGGTGATAGTTGCCGGTGGTGTGCAAGCGGCTGCTGTACCCGGGCGCGATGTCGAAGTCGTGGCTGCAGTCAGTGAACACGCTGCACGCCTTCCCGCACGCGCTCGCCCTCATCTCCTACCTCCTCGACATGCTCAACAGAATCGTACGTATCTTAGCTCACTCGCAGGATTTTCGGCATCTGCCGATGCGGATACGGATTTTTAGAGGATCACATCCGCGAATACTGATGCGGATGTGGATTTCCAGTTTTTTTAATAGGTTTAATTTTTTATGCAGAAATGAATGAAATTGATAATTATAATTAATTTTTATTTTCAAACTTGTAGAAAATTTAATTAATTTAAATTGAAAAAAAAAAAAAAAAAAAAATCTAACAATTTCATATTTCGTCCTGGGGAAATCTATTATATTTAAGACTAACCCAATATGCGCATCCGCAATAGATGCGGTTACAGTTGTAGAGGTCTAAATTTATTTATTTATTTATTTATTTATTTATGTATCCTGTATTAAAATTCCTATTCTAACTTTCGTATTATTTTTCATCATTCAATATTTATGTCATTACAAAGTTGCCGTTGGCCCGCTTTGCATTGTTACCTTTCATGACATAAGAAACTGTTGTCCTCTTTTTAATCTTAAAAGCTTAATTAAAATTTGAAACTTTTTTGATTTTTTCCAAAAAATGAGTGCGATTGAACAACAAAGTACAACAGTGATTGTGTTTATACATTACTTGCCATCTATATAATAACAGTCCTGATCAAAATCAAATAAAAAATATATCAAAATATTTATTTTTCAATTAGGTTCGTCATTGTAAATTTAAATTTACCAGTTTTAATTTACCATTAATATAATAACAGACCCGTCCTGGCTTTGCACAGATTATTTATTTTATAAATTAGTAAAAACCTTATAAAAATCTGTTCACAGTACCTTTATTTTATACTATTTAAAAACATAAAATATCACATTTATATTTTTGTTAATGGTTGCATTTTTCTGTTTAGGAGACACCCTTGTCTGAGGAAGAGTTGTACAGAAAAAAAGATGAAGTAACACAACTGCAAAGGGAATATGTGTCCAAGTGTTGGAGCAGGTATTTTATGTTTAATAAAAGTTTTGTATAGTATTTGTGTATACTGTGTTGTATCTATGCCTTTTCTATCTGAAAATTACGAAAAGTATAATATCAGTATTGGAAACATGCTATAATTTCAAATGGCCCTGTAGTATTTAAAAATAGTCATTTATTAAATATAATTGGAAAAGGCCCAGTCCGCCTTAAGAAAGACTGGTAACGTATTAATAGAACTACACGTTCCTACTGTTTACCTTTAAAAATTTGGTGTTTTCAACTAAATTCTGTCTCTCTCTCCTAACGCATTTAACACGGATTAATTTAGAGTAAGTTATACTGATTAAAATATCAAGATATGAAAACCTTGGTTAGAGTGTTAATCAGCCCTATGTACAAAAGAAAATTAAACATTTGTTAACTTTGGAGTTTGTATCAAATATCATGAAATGATGACATATGCTATTTCAGATTTCAGGAAACTGACCCCGACTACAGCGATCTGTGCGACGAATATCTATCGAATTTAAAGGAGTTGGTCTTGGGAAATATTGAAGAGAAGTTTGCGTCGGTGGCTGAACAACATGACAGTAAGTCGTCATTTAACCATTTTCATATATAACGAATAACAACACTAATTTGGCTCATCTGTAATTTAATTCACGGAGAATTTCAACCAAACCAGTAGAGTTAAACTAGTTAAAAACCATCAACTTGGTTTCATAGTGTTAAATTTACATATCGTCAAACCGAAATCTGCTATGTGCAAAAGTATACTTTTGAGATATTTATAAGAAAAGTTCTCCGGAAAAAATTTACCTGAACGTTTATATTAAAAAAAAAGTATTTTATTTGAAACTTAGGGTTGCAATACATAAAGTGAAATTTCTTTTAAATATGAAAACTTAATAGTTTAGAATAAATTTTGCACATAATAGATTCTAGCTGCTGCATGTGGTATATTTTATTAATAGGTTGTAAGTTAGAAAATAAAATATTTTTATACCATAGGACATTTTAATACCAATAATGCTTGTTTCAGCTCATAAACGGGACGTGGCGGAGGCGTGTCGGCAGGTAACGGCGCTACGCGTCCGCGAGACCGCGATGCGGGAGCACATGGAGGCGCTGGCGGCTGCCGTCCGGCGACAGCGCGAGGAGACAGAGGCGGCGCGCGCCAACGCCGAAGCCGCCCGCGCCGCCATCGCCGACGACGAGCGTGCGGTGCAACTCTTGGAGAACGAGATCGAACGCGCCACGTAAGACATTGGCGTAATTTTGTAATATCAATACCAAATTAATATCGTTAGCTTTAAACGACAGAAATATCAAAATGTTTAAGAGGACTTTAGAAAATATTATTTAAATGACAAAGTATAAAAAAAAAGATAATGTATTTGACAGCGTCTTCTGCAGCGGTATTGTTGATGAGTAACGATAAGTTGGTTGTTGGTACAGAGCGGAGTGCGCGACGGTGCGTCGCGAGTTGGAGGAGCAAACGATGACGGTGGAGGAGTACAAGAGAACGATGGACGAGGTGTTGTACGCGAATCGCGTCATCAGCTCCAAAAAGGAGCTCATACAAGAAATAGAGAAGGTGATTTATACGCAATATTTAGCTGTTTTGTTTTATCTTGTGGCCCAGATCAATGTTGAACCTTGAATCCATGTCGACATAATGGTCCAACACGCTAGTCTATCTTTTTGGTCTGTTATATTAACTTTTATACTTAGTGAAAAAAATAATTTCTTGATCGAAAATGCAAAAAAAAGGTGTTGCACTACCTATTATGAAAACAGCATTTTTTTAAAATCAAATTATGCACTTATTTTAATGAGTACTAATTCATACAGATATTAGAACATTTGTATGCATGTCTATAAAATTTCCTCTTTACTACTCGTTGGAAATATCTAGACGATTCGAAAGAATGCTACACTACACGCTACAGTCGGCGACAAAAGTGTTTAAAAAATAAATTAAAAAAAAAAAAAAAAAAAAAAAAAAAAACAAAACATTCAACAAAAACTAAATATCTAAGTAACAAAATCAGATAACAGAATCGAGGGAAAGAATGCGGAATGCGGAATAATACACGTGCAAACGCGCTAACATTGACGACTGTACTGACGGGGCGGAGATGCGACGCGAGAGGGACGAGGCGCATTCTTTCGAATCGTCAAGATATTTCCGACGAGTAGTATCTATAATGCACCTACTTGATGGAAACTACATATTGCATGATAATTTTTGGCAAACTAATAAGCGCCAAAGAATTGTAATCGTCATTTATATCATTACATACTAGTGACTCACCCCCAGCTTCGTACGGATGCAATTTTCCCAATTTTTCTCTTCATAAGAACCTTCCTGGGACTTTAAACAAATATTTGAATAAAATAATTAGCCGAATTGGTCCAGCCGTCCTCGAGTTCAATACATTGAGTGATTTATTGTTTTAATTTATATTTTTTATAGATTAAAAAGTAATTTTGATGTGTATCGATGTGTACCCTAGATGATAACAAATAAGGAGAACGAGCTGACGGACTGGCTGTTGAACACTCTGCATAGCTGCAACCAGTTGAAGCAGGGCTTGGTACAACTCAGCGCCTGCTGTCCTGAGCTCGCCGACCTCGATATCAACGAACAGTACGTACATAATTTTTTACTTTATTATATATAAATTGCGCTACTTATAAATCTACATAATTCTACATAATTATGTCTTATTCTGTCATTTAAAAAGGATATCTCATTGGCAAGTAAATGTACGTGATAACCACATTTCAACGTATTTTCATTTGATGGCATTTTAAAAATTAGTTTTAATTGTTTGTTTAATAATTTCATTATATTAACAATATAATTTGTTAAGATAATGAAATTACTGAGAAATAATACTCGCACTGAAACATAAATGAGGCGCGAATCGCCCGTATTGGTCTGTTGCCGCCAAAATCTAACAAGTAGGTATCTAGTGGTTGTCGTAAAATGTGTTTAATTTTGATTCGCTTTTCAATTGCAGAGAGCTGATTGGCGCCGAGTGCTCGTCGCGCGTGAGCGAGGTGGTGGAGCGGCTGCGTGCGCATGCGCACTCGCTGGCCGAGCGCCGCAGCACCGTCGCCCGAGAGCGCGCTGCGCACGACCGCCGCCGGGAGGCCTTGCTTGTACGTACACACCGCACCAAAAATTTAACAAATAAACTCAGTTACAAAATAAAGGAGCACTTAACATATAATGTGACTAAAAGAAATTAAATTTGTGTGTGTTAGCAAATTGACCGTAAAGAGAAGATTTTCTCAAGTGCCCGCTAGAACAAGCAAAGACTGAAGCTTGCGTTTAATTTGAGTTCTATTTTCTGATATCACTTTGAAAAAAATAACACCTTACGGCGGAGGATCGGTTCTGGGCAGGAATAAATTATGAACAACCTCATACGAAGTTAGTTTTTTGCAAAATGATACTCTTAATCTCGTGGACCAGGTTGAGGTCATCATGCGGGATAGTTATGTGCACCAGAAACTATGATTATAGTAAGCATTATAAGGCGGCGATATGAGTGCTGACGGTTGGTATTTGTGTTGATTGTCAGGAGGAGGGAAGGGCGCGCGCGGGCGAGGTGTGCGCGGCGCTGGAGCGGGAGCGGCAGGCGGTGGAGCGAGAGGCGGTGGAGGAGCGAGACGAGGCGCGCGCGGCCGTCGAGCGCGAGCAACAGGCGGCGGACGCGCTCGCCGACTTCCGACGCCGCATCGCGCAGCTCGACGCCCTCCGCGCCGACATTCACCTCCAACACCACCAGCAGCTGTGCGAACAGTACGTCACCTTTACCTTAAGAAAAAATCCTTTGCTATGCCGTGCTATACAGTGCGCGACCCTTATTTGCCTCCTGAAAATAATTACTCTGAATCTTGACTAAATTCTACATACCTTCCATGATAATCTGAGACAGAACAATATATTATCATATTAGTAACAACATTTATTGATATTGATTATAATGAAAGTGAAACATACAGGAAAGGCGCAAGTGCGGCCGCCACGCGAGAGCACGTGGAGGCGATGCGCGCCTCTCTCCCGCGGCTTCTGCAAGAAGCGCGAGCGCGTCGCATGGCCCTCGTCACCAATAGAATACGCCAGTGGCGGGACTGCCTCAACCCTATTGCCTAAGACAACAGAGCTCTTCTGTACACACTGTTGAAAAGACAAGTTTATCACGTCAGTAGTAAGCTTTATCATCTGTAACATTTTTTAAAATAAATAAGAAATTGAATAAATCCTAATAAATTGAAGCCTAACTTTTTTTCCCTTAATGATTTTATAATAAAGGAATAGATCGGTAGGTACCTATCTTTCATGACCTATTTCGTTTTTAATAAACAATAAAAAATATTGCTTTCTTATTATTTTTCCTTTTTATTCCCTTTTTATCGATTTCTTTAAATTTGTTCATAAGGTAATGCAAGGCCTTATCAATCATAGTTTCATATTTAATAATAATGTGTCAAGGTTTATGATATTTCAAGGTTATTGTTAAACCAAAGCCTTTTCCAGATGAAGCGATTCACGCATGAATCGGGTAGCGCGTTATTTACTTTGCATCCAGATGAGGCGTTGTTCGCGCGAGTATATGGATATGGGGATAGAATGTATGTATGGTTCTCTAGTATCTCAAAATGGTGCGACTGCACGCTACTCAGTTCGCGTGTGAATCGCTTCATCTGGGCAAGGCAAGGTCAAAATGTTCTTAAAGTTCTAAATGTAAAATTTAAAACGAGGAAGGTTTGCGTACGACGTACGTAATATGCAGAAAAATATGCGTCCGTGCGAAACCGGGGAGGGGTTCACCAAAGCATAAACATTCTTAGGTATTATTTTGCTGTAGTTGGTCCTTCTTTTACAGTTATTATAGATAGGCTCTGGAGAGATTTGGTGTCGTTCTTAGTAGGATATGTCTTGGAAGCCTTACGGAATATAAATGTCTGGTGTAACTATAGGTCGATATTCTATAAAGGATTAGAATAGTTGAGGATTTTGTCATAGTACCTACTAAAGACAAATTATTTTCTAATACACCTTGACGAGATCCAGAAGAGGCCAACAACTCACGTAATATCGAATGATGCGTATTCGAATTACAATACAATTTTCTAGGAAGTTAATGGGAAATCACTGAATATATGAAAAAACTTTTAAATTTTAAGGTTTATAATCTGTAATCCTGCAAATGTAACACAGAATAAGTAATACTACGGAAAAAAAATAGTCTGTGGGATAGATAGCACGTGGTGTCTTGTCAGTTGATTTTATTTATCTGTCAGTTGCACGTCGCTAAATTAAAAATACACAAAGTTTGATCGAAATTCGAAAATAAGACAATAATGTAGATAATAAAGGCGTTCATATGTAATATATAATAATTTTAATTTATACTTGTACTCGAAAGCCTTGTTTATTTGTAAATAAAGATGCAGATGTTTGAAATAGATAATGTTAAGATTTATAACCTGAGCGCAGGAAAGTCTTTACCAGATGTGAGTATACTAATAAATATATTTTTTATAGATATTTTATTATATATTATAAATATATCTAAATATTTATATTTCTTTCAGTGGTTAACAGAAAGAAAAAAGCGAGCAATTTTAAAGAAGAATGTAGATTTACGAAGAAGAATAGAGCTTATTCAAGAATTCGATATGCCCGGTGTTAGCACCAATATCAGAGTGTCTAAAGATGGACAGTACATAATGGCGACAGGAATCTACAAGCCAAGGATAAAGTGTTTTGATGTAAACAATTTGTCATTAAAATTTGAGCGCTGTTTAGATTCTGAGGTGGTAACATTTGAAATATTGAGTGATGACTATACAAAGATTGTGTTCCTGCAATGTGACAGGTACCTTGAGTTTCATGTGGGACATGGCAGGCACTATCGGCTCCGAGTGCCAAGGTTTGGGAGAGATATTGCATATCACAAGCCATCATGTGATTTATTTGTTGTTGGAGCATCCTCAGTAAGTATTATGTTCATCATTGTAGTGATCTTATTGACATTGGTGTATTTTTTTTTATTTTTGGAGTTTACTAATTAAGAATCGATTTTCATACTTTCGTTTTACTTACATTTGTGTTAAAAAAGTACTATTGGCATATAATTTTATTTATATTTATTAAATTATATTAAAATTTATGTGGTTAATATTATTGTCTATGTTATTTACAGGAAGTGTACAGATTGAACTTAGAGGTGGGTCAATTTATGGCACCATATGTGACGAAAGCAACAGAGATCAATTGTTGCACAGTGAATGAGGAGCATGGTCTCTTGACAGTTGGCACAGTTGCAGGAATGGTTGAGGCTTGGGATCCTCGTTCCAAGTCCAGACAAGGAATACTGGACTGTGCATTACATTGCACACAAGCAGAATACAGGTTCAATTTTACAATTATCTTTTCTGTGCTAAAGGAATTTTCACCTGCCCATTGCGATATAATTATTTGATTAGTAAACTTACTATTTTAGTTCTTTATGCATGAATTTAACATTTAAAATCATAGAAACCAGATATAACGACTAAATGGCAAGGTGTCTGCTGAATCCCTACAACAATAATTAATATTGTTTATAATGACTATTCCTTTATTGTGACCAATTGTTGTAATCTCTTGACCTAAACAGATCGCTATAATCAATTTTTACTGTATTCCAGTGTATCTTAGAATAAGATCATTAAAATATTAAAAGAAAAATTGATATGTGTATGAACTATAAGTGAATGACAACTGGTAGCAAATGGAAATATTCGATAATTTTGTGGAAACTAATTTAACTAAAAATCGATTCTAAAAATTCCCTTATAATAAAGAAAACTTTGAATAAGTACATTAATCCATATTAAGAAGTAGCAAAATTTGATCTTGTTTTGTGATTTTTTAAGTATCTTTCCTTGTGATGTAAGTATAGGAGTTAAAGTAAAATAGCCAGATAGCAACATAGCATTTTTGAAATTCAGAAACCTGCACTGATTCTTAATTAGCTCATAATTTTGTGTGATAATATATTGTCATCATTTTTTGCAGAAATGATTCAGTACCCGCAATAACTGCTTTGAAATTCGATGGTGCTCTTAATATTGGCGTGGGAACATCAACTGGTCACGTGCTTTTATATGACATTCGATCCAGCAAACCACTTCTAGTTAAAGATCAAATGAATGGAATTCCCATAAAAAATATTGAATTCCATAAGACCGAGGGTTACGTTTATTCTATGGATGCTAATGTATTGAAAATTTGGGATAAGAATACTGTAAGTAATCAAAATTATTTTTAAATCATACAAATTTTTGCTTCATAGCTTTAAAAAATAATAATAAATAAATAAAAATTGTAAACTAGATCATGAAAATATTTAATCAGGGCCATCTTGGTTTCTTAACTCATTTTCTTTGAGTTCATATTTGGTCTAGACTCCTTAAAAGAGTCTGAGACATACCAGGCTACTTGTATCGCAAGTAATAGTGTATTATTTTACAGATTGGCCTAATCTATAAAATACTGCCTCTCGTGTTTCACAACTAATTAAATTTATAATTTTTCAGGGCAAACAGTACACAAGTATAGAATCATCTGTAGATTTCAATGATCTATGTGTAATTCCAAATACTGGATTGAACATGATGGCAGTGGAAGACCAGAAAATGCAAATATACTATATTCCTTCACTAGGTATATTTCTTTCCTTTCCAAATTTATAAAAATAAATACATGTAATATCATAATAATATAATGTAAACTTAACTTTAAGGCCCGGCACCAAGATGGTGTGCTTTCTTGGACAACTTGACTGAAGAGTTGGAGAGTTCGGCCTCGCAGATGGTGTATGATGATTACAAGTTTGTGACCAAACAAGAACTGGATTCACTTGGTCTGGACCATCTGCTTGGAACCAATTTGTTGAGAGCATATATGCATGGGTAAGTTTAATGGAGATTTGGACTTTCAATAGAATCATTTTAGGGTCACGACATCTGATATAAAGCAGAGCTTTTAAAGGATTATGGAAACTAAGAACATCTTCAATAAAAAGCTAAAAAAATTTAAAGCATAATACTGACTTTAAACAAAAATATATTAATATCTCTTAGGACTACAAACAATCTGCAGTTAATTTAAAGAGAACTCCATACGAGAACTCGTCTACTCTATTGGTTATGACAGACGTGACCAACCCATTGCCGCTTAAGCTTGTTGATTTTTTTTATTATTTGCACAGGTACTTTATAGACGTAAGACTGTACAAGAAAGCGAAATCAATAGCTGATCCATTTGCATTTGAAGAATATAAGAAACGCAAGATTAGAGAGAAAATTGAACAAGAGAGGCCGTCGAGGATCAAAGTGGATGACAATCTCCCTAAAGTTAACAGAGAGCTGGCGTCGCGTCTCCTGCAGGGCGGCGAAAGGAAGAAGGCTGCTACTAATTTGCTGAAGGATGACCGATTTAAGGTAATTCTTCAGGCGCTGTTGTTTACTCAAACAATTTTGTTAATAATAATAATAATAATATAGCCCTTATATCCCGACACTCCTTTCATATGAAATATTTCCTCTTTCTTATATTATGTTTTGCTATAATATGTCCCGGAGTTCGGTGTGCCTCTTAGCAAAGGCCTCCTCTAACGATTTCCATTGCTCTCTATCCTTTGCAACTCTTCTCCAGTTGCAACCTACTGTTAATTTAAGTTCGTCCTCCCATCTTTTGCGTTGTCGACCTCTATTTCGTTTTCCGTTTCTGGGGTACCATTCGGTTAATATTTTGCTCCATTTCTCATGTGTGCTCCTTAACATATGACCCGTCCATCTCCACTTCATTTGATCTATTTTAGTGAGAATATCTGTTACACCTGTTCTAGCTCTTATGTATGAGTTTCTTTGCCTATCCATTTTTTTGATTCCCAGCATGCTTCTTTCCATGGCTCTTTGGCAGTATTCTAACATGTCTCTGTGATGTTTAGAAAGAGCCCAGGTTTCGCAGCCATATGTAAGGCAGGGGAGGATACAGGTATTGAAAACTTTGCACTTAATTTTTCTACTGAGATCTGTTGCTTTCATAATCTCCCTCAGTGACCAATATCTTTTCCATCCATTGGCTATTCTCCTTCTGATTTCTTTGGTAGTTAGGTCACTTTGAGAAATTAATTGTCCCAGATATATGTACTCTTCCACATATTCCAGAGGTTGGTCATTGATTTTTATTTCATAGGGGGTTGAATTCGATAGTAGCTTTGTTTTTCCTATGTTCATTGCCAGCCCGACCTTCTCACTTTCATTGTTTAGATCTTGTATCATTTCTTCAAGCTTGTGAGGGTTTTCTTCGAACAAGACAATGTCGTCTGCAAATCGAAGGTGATGCAGTCTTCTTCCATCAATTTTTAGTCCAAATTCATTCCACTCTAGTTTTCGGAATATGTTTTCAAGCACAGCAGAAAATAGCTTGGGAGACAGTGGGTCACCTTGCCTAACACCTCTTTCTATTTTGAATATTTCTCCAAGTGTTTCCATTTGTATTCTTGCTTTGCAGTTGGCATAAATGTTTTTTATGATGTTTATATAAGCCTTAGATACTCCCTGTTTTTCTAGGCTTTCCCATATCGCTTCATGCTTAATGCTATCAAACGCTTTAGTGTAATCAATGAAAGCCATATACACTGGTTTGTTATATTCACTATACTTTTCTATGACTTGCTTGACTGTGTGTATATGGTCTATTGTGGCGAAATTTTTCCTAAAGCCAGCTTGTTCCATTGGTTGGTTTTCGTCCAATGTGATGCTCATCCGATCTAGTAATATCTTGGAAAAAACCTTATATATATTTGACATCAAACTTATTGGTCTGTAATTAGATAAGTCTTCTTTTAAACCTTTTTTGTATATAAGGATTATGTGTGAGGTTTCCCACTGTTCAGGAATCTGTCCTGATGTTAGGATGTCATTAAATATATTTGTCAGTATGGGTACGAGTTCGTTTAGGGTTCCTTTCAGTAGTTCATTCTTGATCTTGTCTGGGCCTGGTGCCTTGTCCGATTTTTGGCTTAGTATAGATCTCTTGACTTCACATTGTAATATCTCTGGTTCTGAGCTTGGAAGGCATGTGGTCGTTTCGCAGTTCTTGAACTTGCTATTTGCGATATTAGCTGGGTTGGAATAGAGATTTTGGTAGAATTCAGATGCTGTTTTTATTATACTTTTGCGGTTTGTGATGTTATTTTGATTGTTTTTCAAGTTCGGCACCCAGGAAGTGGTTTCCCGGAGTTCTTTAAGAGCTTTTTTTGTTCCGCCTGTTGTAATTATATGTTTCTCTAGTGTTTGTATTCTCCTGGCTTTCCTATCCTTGCGTATGGCCTCTCTTATTTCCTTACTTATCGCTGTTATTTCCTTTACATTCCGTTTGTCATTTTTGTTGGCAAATAGACTTTTTCTTTTGTTTATAAGTTGCATAGTAGAATCACTCAAAAAGTATTTTTGTTTCTTATCTTTATTAGTTCTAGCGGAAACAAGTTGATTTTGAAGTTTGGTATATTTGGTTCTTATGTCAAATCCTTCCATTTCCTCAGTTTCACTGACATGAGTTGCTACTGGATATGATGTTGATTCTTTTGTTTCTGCGTCGTAGGCTCTGCTGAACATGGTAATGTGTTTTCTATGACTTTTAAGTGGCGCCATTTTAAGTGATGCTCTAACCATGCGGTGGTTAGTATTAAAATTTAGTCTAGATATTACTGTTGTATCTGTAAACAATTTTGGGTGGCTACTAATAATATAATCTATTTCATTTTTATACTTTCCGTCAGGAGAGACCCATGTCCCCTTTTTTTTTTTTTCTTTTTGAAGATGCTGTTCGTTATAATAAGATTATGTTCTAGGAGGAGATCTATTAGTCGTTGTCCGCTTGTACTTCTCTTTCCATGACCGAACTCTCCCAGTATAAATTCATCTTCATTTTGTCTAGCGCCTACTTGCGCATTGAAATCTCCCATTAAAATGATTATATCATTAGAATAATCATATATGGTTTGAGATAATTTGTTGTAGAAGGATTTATGTTCTAGTTCTTCAGCTTGTTCAGTTGGCGCATAGACTTGGATGATTGTCCATATTTTTTTGTAGCTGGGTACTTTTATACGTAATATAGCTATTCTTTCCGTCACTCCAATGAAATCTTCTATGGAATTTTTAAAGTGTGTTTTAACTATGAATCCGACTCCTCTTTGCCCTCCAATCTCGCCTTTATGGCACATTATATAATTGTCATGTTTTTCAATTGATTGTCCTGGTCGTCGTACTTCACTTAGTCCCAATATATCCCATTTGAGGTCTTTCAACGCTACTTCAAGTTCCAACAGTGACTCATGAGTTCTTAAAGTCCTAGTGTTGAGAGATGCTATATATATTTTATGGTTTTTTGTTAGAGGGTGGTGGTCAGATCTTCCCGCGGCGACCAACCGTGGTGGGAAGGTTTTTTGATTAGGTTGTTTTAGATTGCGTTTTTTCTGTATTTGTTTTGATGTTCCGGTTTTTGTTTTTGTCTTGATAAGTTCCGTGCGTGTGTTTGTTAGTTTTTTGAAATTTCTGAAGTCGAAGAAGATCTAACTCTTCCCATATATTGTAGTATGTTCGGTTTCAATATTTCTTTTTGACCAGCAGTGTTTGTTTTATTTAATGGGTTTTCGAGATTACTAGTTGTGTTCGGCTTTTTCTGTGTTGGCAAGTTGGGAGATACTGTCTTCTCTCTCTTCCTCTTCTCGCGCTGATTTTCCTTCGGCTTTTTGACTATTAGTTGGTCTCCTCTCAGAAAAGCTACGTTTCCCTTTTTCCATTCTTCCTCCACTTTTGGCTGTAGTTGCTTTCGAACTTCTAGTACATCCTTGGGGAAGTCTTCCTTAACATAAATCCCGGGTGGCAATTTTGATTTGTATTTTAGTATGAAATGTTTTTTCCACATAGTAGAGAGAGTAATGACAACAGGGCGATTTTTGCTGGTTTTCGCTCCAATTCTGTAGATGTTACTTATTTCATGACTATTTAGATGTATTCCCGCTTCCTCTATGATTTCTTTTATATAATCTACAAGTTCTGCCTCCCTTTTTCCATTTTCCTCCACTCCAAAAAATATCAGGTTACTTTTTCGTTTATCTTTTTCCAAGTTAGTGATTTTTTGTTCCAATTTTGTTATTTTAGTTTTCAAGTTTTTGTTTTCTTCCATTAATGTTTTCATCTTTTCGTCAAGTGCCTCCATAACATTTGCAGTAACAGCTGTTGTTATCATATAAGTTTGTTGGTTAAGCTTTTCGTCCAATTTATCATTGAGTTTTGAAAATAATAATTCCATTTGTTCGTTCATTTTTGGAATTTGTAGTGGCAACACTTTCTTCTACTAGGGTAAATTAAAAATATGCAGTGGTCACCCTATTTGCCACTATAATAATTATTGTTTATTGCAATTTTGTTACCTTACAAAAAATATAAGGCTTTGGTACTGATGAGTACATCCTACTAATATTAAAAATGCGAAAGTTTGTGAGGATGTATGGATGTATGTTAGTTTGTTACTCTTTCATATAAAATCTGCTTTACGGATTTGGATGTAATTTGGCAGATAGATAGTTTATTACCTGGATAATTAATGTTAATTAAGGATACTATTTAACCTTAAAAAATTTTAGGTCCCCCAGGGAAATGTCCGTCTAAAAATATGATAAATTGGGCGCCACTGTCGCCGTGGTGGCGTCACCGTCGTCACATCTATAAAGATGTCTGGTGTTAATGATTTATTTTCATTTTTCAACGCATGCGAATTCGTAGGCACCAGCTAATTTAACATAAAATTAAAAGAAAAAAAACAATAAGATCGTCCGTGGGTTAATATAAGGATAAGGGAAATTTTAATTGGATGGGGTTTTCAATAATAGCTATATTCTTAGTTTGTATAGTATAAATAAATTTAACATTACATTTTTTTCGCAGGCAATGTTCGAAAATCCAGAGTTTGAGGTGAACAAAGAAGCGGAGGAATACAGATTGCTGAATCCAGTGCTGTCTAGACTGACTAAGGACAAAAGAAAACAGTCCACCTCCGCAGTTGAAACTATGGAGGTAAGAACAAAATGCAAATGTTTGACTAGAGAGCTCGAGCTTAAAATTTTGTACACTTTTTGCAGTCTTCTATGTGTCGTCATTTGTTTCTATAATGCATAGTCATTATTGGTCTGTGATTGCGATCCATTAGAAATCTCTCGTTTTTTTTCTTTCGTGGGTTACAAAATGCTGCAAGTGATTGCTGGCTGTGCACTTAGTGAGGAAACTTGTGTCTCCGAAGACGTAGAACTTTGGCCACTCCACAGTAAACGAGTTATTCAGACCCTAGTCATAGATCATATTATAGATCATATATAAACTGACACCAATTGATTAAACTAATCAACAAAAGATATTTGAACAATATTTTGCAATCATCAAGAAAATTTTTAGAGTAAATATAGAGTAAATATTAAGGATAGGCGATTAGGAAAAATTAGGGGAATGGACTCTAAGCAACATGTGACTAATGCGTCGTGAGTAATGTATGTTGAATTTTGTCCAAAGGTCGAAGAAACAGAAGAGAAGGACTCTGACAAGGAACTGTACGAGGATAGTGACGATAGTTCAGACGAAGATGACCGCACCTGGGTTAAGGAAGTGAAGAAGCAGCACAGGAAGATACGGAACGAGCAACCGGACGATATTGCGCCTGCGCAAACAGATATATCGAATGAGCCAAGGAGGGCAGCCTCTACAGTGCACAGTGTGACGCACGTTAGCAAAGCCAGTTTGGGAGATCGTTTGGCCAAAGAAGGCTTCTCGACTGTCGTCGCGTCGATCGGTGGTAACATGGAGATGCGGTTTACTATGAATAAGAAGAAATCACAATCGGACAATTTTAAAACAATGAAAAAACATCACGAAGAAAGACGAAAAATTGTTAGAAAAACTGGTTTTTTAGGTAAAAAGAGACATCCGAAAGCGCGTTAGTTTTATTATTGTAAAAAAATATGTAATAAAAAAAATATGTTGTTTGTTTCATTTATTAGTGTTTAAAGATAATAGAGGACGCCTTTCTCGTGTTTTAAATTGTTTAAAATGGAGATATAAAACTTTCTTTATTGGTTATCTTGCTTAGGTTATCAAAAGGTTGAAGTAAGAGTGTTGCACCGTTGGGATTAAATAATAACATATTTACAATAAGTTAAAGGAGTGCTATGTAGAATTTAAATTCAGAGAAAAGTGTATTGTTTTACGTAATTAATTGAAATTTTTAAATAAATATTTTTTTTTGTTAAGGTCGTCAAACAGGCTGACGGCCCACTTGATGGTAGGTGGTTACCGTCGCCTATAACACACACAACGCCACAAGTGTTGCAAGCGCGCTGCCAATCGTAGTAGGATTAAAAAGATTATTTTATTATTAATTTCTTGAAAGAATTTTAAAATGTTTTATACCTCTAAAGCGTTTGCGTAGTTAAACAAAATACAATTGACGATACACAATAGATTTCATGACTAGTGTCAATGACAAAATAAAGATGCACACCGAAAACGGTTCATACGGTAGCGGTAAGTTTGTTTTTTTGTATTATTTTTTCAATTACCCCCATTAAGTACCGATCGTACGTCAATTAAAGTATCTATTGGTTTAATTTATAAGTTATTGTTTTATATAATGTGTTGAATGGCAATTAAGACATAGATATGAGCAATAAACTGGATAATGTGAAATTTTCAAACGACTACGTAGCGAGCGATTTATTGGACAGCCATGTATTGGGCAACGACAAGACGTCCGAGCCCACGATGGAGAGATCAAACAGGTCCAGTCTCGATGCCAATAGTGTTGACGTGAGTAATACGAACTACTTTAATGTGTATGAAATTGATAAATTTGTAGCATAGATTGGGAGTTTAAACTGTAGCCTTGTTTCAATTTTTAGATAGGAGAAATAACGGAATCGCCAGATACTGATTACATGAGCACGTCTGCCATTTTACATTACTGCAAAAGTAAGGTAAGGGCTTTCATTTGTCTAATCGGGGTTAAGATTAGATTTTCTCTCGACATAGTGTGTCATGAAGTCTTTGGACGGATGTCTCCAGTCAAGGCAATTTTTTAATTTTAGGTAAATGTTAAAACGTAGGTATACCTACTGGCTGGGAACGTGTTGCTAAATTTTCAAAAATATTTGTGCGGCTGAATCAGAAATACTCGAAAAATTCTCCACGAATACGTAACCGCGAATCGAACCCGTTTTTTAAAAAAGTGCTTTTATTACTCACTTACTTTGCACGCGACTTCGTACGCGCTATAGTTCGTTTTTTGATAATCCCACAGGAACCCAACATTTATCCAGTATAAAAAGTAACCTATATGTAAATCCAGGTAATAAACTGTGTGGCAAATTTCATCCAAATCGGTTTTGTTATATTAAGATTGGCAGACAGGCTAACGACCCACTTGATGATTGATTAATGATGATGACAAGTACAGGCGTTTTTGCGTGACTGAGTAACAAATATAAAATTTCGCATTCATAATATTTATAACTGTTGCTCGCGACGTCGTCTGCGTTCAAAAATGAAAAATATAACACCCCAGAAAATATCTGACAACTTTATCGCTGTGACGATGGTGGCGCCGCTACGGTCGCCGTCGCCGTAGCGGCGCCACCATCGTGACAATCTTTCGGGCACAAAACATTTTTTGAACCTTGACATGATGCTGCAGCTTCAAGTAATCTGCGGGATAACAACTCCACAGCAAGCGCGTTTGGACCCAATGTGTGCCATTCATTTGCTTGAATGTAACAGTTGTATAATTTATTTCAGATATTACTGCCATATTTAAAAATTTTAACTATCATGGGACTTCGGCCCGTGGTTGATGCTTCAAATTCATCTAAATGTGCTATTTTACTATCACACTTTCATTCAACGCAAGTAGCTGTACTCATGTTTATTGGATATGTCCTACAGTATATGGCTTGTTTCAGGTATATGCTTTTTTCAACACAAGTGAAATTGTAATCATTATCCAAACATTTGTATTGTATGATTCATACTCTCTGTGTAGATATATAATTAAATAATTTTGATTTCATCACGTGAAAGGGGTGAAAAAAAAAAAACTAGTTTTTTCCAAGTACCTAATACAAAAATTGTAAAAGTTCGAACAAAAGTTTCAGATAAAGATTGTAGTGATAATATTTATAACACTTTTTTTGCTAAAATTTAAATTGAGACAGATCGATCGATTTTACCCGGTTCTGTATATCACTACCTGCTGAACCTATGCAAGTTTAATGAGTAACTTTAAATCTTTTTTAGGCGTGATCGAGGATTCTGTTACAAGCTGATACCGAAGGCTTTGTCGTCGTCGTATGAGTATGATACTTACAAGGAGATGTGTTATGGGAACGTCGTCTTTACATACATCGGACCGAGTGTTTTACACTTTGTTGGATTCCTTTATGCCTTGTATCTGTTCAGAATATCTGACAATGAGCAATTGCAAAACTTGATGGAAAGGGTAATGTTTTTTTATCATTATTACAAAACATAATAAAGACTAATGATTTAATTAGATATTTAAGCAAAAGTTTGTAAAATTTTAATCACAAATTGACCTATATTTTGAGGCCGTACGCCAAATTCGAGAGTTTAAGCGTACGGACTACAAGTTATTCGTTTAAGAGTGCGTCTACAAACTTGCGAGCTTTTATTATTTCTCTTTAAAAAAATATTTTTAAAGAGAGTTTAGTCTCCATTTAGTCTACGCCTCGGTCAGGTAGAAGGGCACGACTACACGGGGCCCATCAAGGGCAAGCTACGCCTAAATTATGTTTCTTTATAGGCTTTTCTGTTATCATCTTGTACAACGCAAGGCATGCCAACAGCGAACCCGAAGCGACTTCTGCGCATGTTATGGTTCTTTATAACACTCAGCATAGTTTGGATGTGCCTTTCCCTTTTATCCGTTTACCTAATGATGGCAGAGGGCACCATCATATTTAGATGGCTGGAGTCGAGGTATAATTATTATTATTATTAGTACATAAGTACCTATGTGATTATTAATCCCCGACGCCTGACGAAAAAACGCCTGATTTTGAAAGCTTTTTTGTTTGAAAGCTGACGTGATCGGTTTTAGCTATAATTTATAAATAAAAGGTTTATGAATTTAGCTGTTCAGGCGTTTGAAGACCATCAGCCCATTTCCTAATTAACGAAGGTATTTTACTAACTTTGATGTGTAATTTTGTGTAACTATTGTTACTTCTGTGGTATTTTATCTGATAACCTTGATCTGATGCTGCAGCATTAAGTAGTCTCCAGGACACCCAAATTTTCAGCAACTTACAGCAGGTATAGCGTGTTTGGGCTCAATAGAAAGTCGAGGGTTAGTTAATAATTTTAATTAGCTCCAACCGGAAGTTGGCTATCATTATTGCTATATGAACCTTGGAGAGGGCGGAAATATCCAAGTTTAGATATAAACTTCTCATTTTAAGGGTAATCTAAGTATGTAGAGTAAGAGTAATTTTGAGTAATTTATACAGAGTTATACAAAATTTATACAAAATATTAATTCATTAATAATTATGGTTCTATCCCCGCAAAACAATGGATAACTAAAGAAAATATTCTTCTTGACATAGATTTGATGAATATTCGAGATATTAATCTTTAGGTTTATTAGTTTTAACAGTACTTTAAACCTTGAAGCTCACTTTAGTATTCAATTAAACAACCCTAATTATGCTACATGGCTATCTAATTATTTATATAAAACAGCAACAGCCTAGCACACTGAACAGTCTAACCATATCGCTCAACATCTAGATCCAGTGTGCAAGCCTATTAGAGCTGAACACATAATTCACTTAATAATTATGATACATGACTCTGATTCAAACGTAATATCCATTTTATTGGCAGTACCACCGAAACACAAATGATTCTGAAAGTGAGTTTAATCGTGTGCACCTTAATTCACGACATGGTGCAAGCGACAATCATCACCAGCTACTGTCTGCAAGCGCAGCTACTGCAGGCCCACCTCGTCTTCTTAAAGGAGAAACTTCTCAATAGGACTATGACGCCTCTCAATTGGATGAGGGTACGTTGTTCAATTTATCAGCTTTTATTACTGACTGAGTATAGACTAGCAGGCTACTCGTAGTAAAGTATTTATGTAAAATCTTTATTTAAAAACTACATATTAGTTTCGCCAAAGTCGTCACGCTAACAGCCAGTCTCTCTGTCGCAAAAGTTATTTGACATCAAGAAACGGCTGCTAAGAAAGGTAATAAATAAATATATCTATTGGTGACACAGGAAATAGCTGAATTTCGAAAACTGTTGAAGTATTTGAACGAAGACCTGTCGCCGGCGGTGTGCCTGTTCACGATAGTGAACCTGGCGTGGGCTGTGTCCGGCGTCATGTGGCTGCTGAACCTGGACAAAGTGGACACTGGCACCGAGCCCATCGTTGGCATCAGCGTCCTCAACCAGCTGCTGTGGATCTCCGCCGCAATTGTTCCTTTCGTGCAGGTACTTCACTGTGCACTCTTTTTCGTGTATTAATCGTGACTTTTAAAATAGGTGCAAAGGGATACCTCTTCTCATATAAACTTACCTACACAATGCTTTCTCTCACTTTATAATATCTATACTTAATAACGTAGTCGAGACGAATAATGACAAATTCATAGAAATCAGTCAATCCGTTCTCCAAATACCTTCAAAAAAATTCCATATAAAATGTATCATAAAATTAATTTTATTTCTCATTTTTTTTTCGTGAATAAATATTCAGATATGCAGATGTTTTAATAATTATTCTGCTATTCGGGGCGGATACAAATTCAACAAATCCTGACTTAATAACAACAACAGCCAACATTACAAAGTCTAAAAAACTGTAATTTCGAACAAAAGTTTATTTTATAACGTATCCGTTCAACTCCGTTAGCAGTCTTTGAATCCGTGAGCGGGTCGCTAGTAACTATATATTTATATAACTGCTGTACAAGAAGTCATTATCTAAACTTGAGACAACCTTATTTGTAAATAAATGTGACTGTAATATGAAGGCAGCACGGCTGTCGGCGGAGTGTGTGCGTACGCAGTGGGTGGGGCACGAGGTGTGCGCGAGGCCCTTCTTGCACCGCGACGCCACCCACGAGGAGCTCGTGTCGGTGCTGCTGTTCGCCTCCTCTCTGCGCCTGCGCGCCACTCTCTACCGCTGCCCCGTCTTCGGGGCACATCTCGCCGTCGCCTTCACCCTTCTCATCATCGCGCTCTTCTCCCTGGGAATGTGCCACTTCTTGTGATATACTAAGCACGAGCGAACTTCATTTTATTGAGACTGCGTACATTTATATAGATATATACTTCTTATGTTGAAATCGGACAGGTTGACGGTCCACTTGATGGTATGTGGCTACCGTTACCTATACCACAAGCAACGTCGCTGATGCTCGCAAGTGCAATCCGGATTTAACCATGGAGGGATTAAAGATAGGGATTAGGAAGGGATAGGGAAATGGTCTCTGACATCCCTTACTCTGTTATTTCACGATGGTCTTCTGTAAGGAAGGTGGTTACTGCCGCCAGACGGGTTGTCCTAATGACTGCGAAATGCAGCGTGCCCTCTGCCATTACTTTCAAAACACAGCACAGTGCTTTTTTAAATGTAGCAGTTTGTATTTTTTTTTTAATGTATAGATTTTAACATTTTAATAGTAACGAAAACACTAAAGATCCTAATTGAAATATTATAACGATGCAAATTGATGAAGATTGCAAACAATTTACTAGGTATATATATGCTAGAGGTATCGAAATAATATATCTTGCTAGAGGCACTACAAGTGGTTTTGATACTTTTTAATGTTTTCCAAGATTTCACACATCTTCATCAAAAAACCTATTCACTTTCATAATTGGCATCTCTTTATGAAGAAGATTAATTTAAGGATTTAAGTTTGTTTTCTTCGAACTGACTAAACCAAATATTATGTTATAAACGGTAAAAAGTATTAAAACCGTTCCTGAAAACTATGGTATTCAACAATACAATGGCATTTTTTGTAATCTTTTGTTAGTTTAAAGTGTTTTCGTTATTTTTAAAATGTTACCAACTATACTAGACGCGTCATAAATGTAATATAACTACTTACATCCATTCTCTAACAATTGGCGGAATTATTTACGATATTGTAACTAACATAATTCATGTGTAAAATTGTAAACTTTTCATTATTAAAAACTTATGAACTCTGTTGAACTGGCAATATCATCACATTTCCGTTTTTTTTTTGCTAACAATCTTCCTTATAAACCTCGAAATGTTACACAGTTTCATTACTTATGTAATGTAAATGTAAAATCTTGCTGTTTTATTAGAGAAATGATATACTTATAAATATATTTTGTATTATAGTTGAGAATATACTTGAAATGTTGTTTAACATAATGTAATTTAATTGTACTTAAGAAATTGTGTTGTATTAGTAGATAGAAAAGAATACTAGTAGATAGCCTTTTGTACGGAGTACAGAGTTTTATGTAATTATAATATAAGGAAATTTATCAAATAAATCACTTAGACTAGTTAACATTATTTATTTGTATCATAATTAACATAATAATAAATTATGTAAGAATAAAACAATATTTTTCCTAAACACCCATCAATAATCATCTAATAAAACTTGAATTCCTACATCACAGAGGTCTCTCTGTGTGAGAGTAACATTAAGAATGAACGAATTGAGCGGTGCGATGCACTAGTTGCGGCTGGCGACCGAGCTGTGCCGTCCACCAGGAGTGAACGTCGTGTAAGGCGGTCTGTTCGCGCGCCCCGCCCCCCGCCACCCCCGATTGCACCCCGCCCGATTGCCCAGACACCCCCGCGGTTGCACCCCACGCGCTGTTGTGACACGTGCGGTTGCTCTTCGAAATTGCTACAACAATACATATTTCCACATCAACTATTGAAAACGATTGAAAACGACTTGTTAAAAAACGAAATACAGCGCGTACCAAGTTGCGGGCACAGATAGTGTGTATTTCAATATTAAATTTTAATTTAATTCTTCGATCATGTCAGCTCACTTATTCTGGTGCAATCAAGGACGTTGGATCATATAACTGGACCGCTTACTTGAAAAAATTGCATTTACGAAAATGAACAGTATTACCAACAGTTAAAGTATATTTTTCATTGCGCCTTATACAGAGGCTAATCCGAGCAGAGAGAGAGAGTGAGAGAGAGAAAACCAAGCGGAGGTCATGTGTCTCTTTCTTTCATCTTGCCAGACTAAAAAAATGTACTTGATTAAAATTAAGATTCAAAAATCTTAGTTGTAACACTTGTATGTTAATTGTACTTCAATTATTTTAATAAATTAAGTCAACATATTATAATCACATAAATTTCGTTATATATTCTTAAATTACAAAAAGTTAATGTTTATTGTTTCAAGCCTATTTAATATTTTATTTTCTACTGGTATCCCTTTAAAGTAACATTAAGGTAAATGTCCATAAATTTGTAGCGTTAGTGGATATGATTATGTACATAATTGTGCAAACGAACAATTACAATTGGTAAATGTGTTGGTTAATTCATATTTCAATTTCAAAAAATATTTATAAGAAACTACTACTGAATGTAAGTATATTACAACATTTAATTTGTCTCACATAACAAAAATCTTATTGTCACCTTATTAGAAAGGGACACACGGCTTCTCTACTACATATCCTGCTCGGCTCGCTTTTTAGCTGCAAGTAGTAAATCCTTATTGTAATAGATCCACGGGTGTAATACATCTCAGTGGTCATAGAAAGGGATAAAACTAAGACATTGTATAACAAGAAACTCATTCAGGAGTTCAACAGTTATAGTGACGTAAGTTTTTGTTATTCAATAGTTCGTTTTTATTCCTTTACTTAAAGAATATACTTACGCGGTGACTTTTTGTTGAGAGCTGGGTGAGGATCGCTTAAGGTAGGTTGTAAGAATTTCTTCACTGGACTCTCAGGTCTGAAATGAGAACAGTATCGATCAAACAACTATTTGTTCACACACCTTTTGAATAAGGTATAATATAAACGAGTAATACCTCGGCGCGGTGACGGAAGGTAGACCGGATCTTTTGAATTGGCCTTTGGTCGATGCACGTTTAGGTTGAGATTCCAATGAAGATGTTATATCTGAAAATAACATTACATTATTAAATTATTATTTACATTAATAATTTAAAAAATTATACATTTTAAGCTGACAAATCAATACTAAAAAATCATTACAGACAAGTCAAAATAAATTAACCGAAATAAAAAAGTATAAGATCTTCTTAACAGTAGGGGGAAAAAATAAATAACATATAATTGTAAAAGTTAATAATTTTTTACTAACGCGAAAAAAGAGTTTTAACTTAATCACTTACTTGAGATAGCAGGTTGAGATGTGGATTCAGTAATCTCCGTACGTCCCTGACTGATGGTTGTTTGCTAAAAAAATAGAATTTATATCTCGAGTCAGTCACACGAAACGAAAGTATTTTATGATTTACTTTCTACGAAAGTATCCCAACAATTGTTAAACGCAAACAATTTGCTTACCTGTGGTTCGTTGTCTTGCTTGTCTTTGTCAAATTTTTCGCTGTTCATATCTACATTCTGTTCGTTTGTTTTTCTAAGGCCTGCTATCAGGCTTGTTTGTTGATTCTGTAAATTATTAAAATGCACTTTGTAATAATTGTATAAATATATTATTGCAATTGCATGATTTGACTCAACTTACACTGCTATTCGCACGTATCTTCTTGAGGCATCCTTCGAGCCAGGTCCGGATAGTTTGTTTGGCGACCTCCTCCTCAATCAAAAACTCAAACTCCTCCCTCGCTAGTAACTCTTCCATTTGTAAAGACTTACGAATGTCGACCGTTCGATAAGATAGCATGCTGAAATCGATCAACAATTTTGTACACATCCTTTCTCACTATACCTACTCACAGTAGAATTGAACAAAAGCAGTCGAAACATAAGACCAATGGTTTTTTTCTAGAATTTTAATTGGTTCTCGAAGTTACTACAGACCTTGATCGTTTTCTAGAAAGTGGTCAATTTCATGCGGGCATTTCTCAGTCCATTCTCTCTAAGTCTATGGTTTCACCAAACAAATGACACCTACTTGATGACGTCATGAAAGGTGACATCCTCCCCATTGTGCAATCTCTCCAATTCGTAACACATATATTTGAACAGGAGACGTTCCTTGTGCGTATCGCATTCGAGTCGACCTTTTAGCAGACGCAAGATGATTTTAACCTGAAACATTATTCATTCACATGTCATAAATTAACTATAATGTTTTAGAATTACCATTATTTTCCAGTAGGACTGGTCGGAAGTAGCCTGGATCCAGCGTCGACTCACGGCCTTTTTTAGGCGTTATATTGCGGTCACCGAAAGAATGCGATCCTGAAATTTTCTTTATTACTTTAGTTACATTCAGAAATTAGAATCCAGACAAACAAGTAGGCAATGAAACTTAGTTTACTTTTTTATTTAGTTTTTTATCAGCGTTATAACAGTGTTAATTATTTCCCATCACTAGTCATGACCAAATGACAGACGTCAGGATCGCATTCTTTCGTCGACTGCACTATAGTCCATTTTGTGGGTGGACATCCTACCCTGTGTTCGGTAGGTTTCGGCAGATTAACCCAGAGCAAAGCCCAATGAGCTCATAGCTCGTTGAGAGACGTCAAACTTTCTTACGTTCAGTGCCATATGTTATATCATTGGTCTAAAGCCTTCGTATTAAGGGCACTAAGGAATATGGACAAGAAGAGTTTCCTGAACTTTGCCTATCTGAGCTAGATTGGATGATTGACCTTCTTCTTGAATTTGGATCTTTATACCCAGTACTCATCAACAACTTCGAGAGTTGATTGCCCAGCTGTTACTGGGATGGACACATCATGGCCATATTTACCTTAAGACCCACTCTTTGGGAGACTCGGTTTAGGCTATCGATCATCGTAATGAAATCTTTTCGCGAATCCGCCACGATCACATTGCTTTAATTTATTCGGTGTAAAAATCAAAGGAAGAGTCAAAAAATATATTTACCTTTCTAACAGGTATAACCCCCTTTTGGTGAAGGTCGACAATGTTCCATGTGTTTTGGAAGTTCCTTATGTCAGCGTATGACAATAATGCATCTTCTTCATTTGAGTAGAATAACGAAAAGTTTTCCATTATAATAGCTGCAATAACAAAACTACAGGTAAGTAACAAGAACATATACTAGATCCAAACATTGCAATAAAAACAATGTATGATTTAAGAAAATGTCAAATCTCGTTGTCTTTTATCCTTTATTGTTTCACCACAGGCAACGTACTCCTGAAGTACTTCTAGTGTTGCTTGTGCTTAGGTGCAGTTTTAGTTATTAGGGTAATATAGTCTTATCGGCAATGTAAATATGTTCCTCAGTCTCGCCAAGACTGCACGAAGTTCACTAAGCCACAAGCAGCGTCCAACTTCGCAAAATACTGAACCATGCACACATGTAGGCTTGAGGCCGTTTAATTTAATATTAAACGGAAAGAATTGGAGGCCCATTCATAGCATTAAAATGGTTTTATAGATTAGAAAGATGACAAAAAGAATGGTATCCGAAGTTTCTTTAGGGCGTTCTTCCCAGGATCGTCATCATGGACATTTTTTTCCGAAACCCTGGTAAAATATATAATGACCATTGTTTTAATGGTTTTTTTTTTAATCTATTTGATGAATAAATAACTGTTTTATTGATAGCATCCACAGAAAGGCTTGTAAGGGATGGCAGACGTACCGACAAGCAGGTTGAGCACGATGTAGGTGATGATGACGTAGAAGGTGCAGAAGTAGGCCAAGGAGGCGGTGAAGTTGCCGCAGTCCGTCTCCCAGTAGTTGTCGGCGGGCGTGCAGTAGGGCGGCGCCACCATGCAGTCGTGCATTATCTTGTTCCAGTCTTCGCCCGTCACTATGCGGAACAGCATCGCCACGCTGTGCGTCGGCGAGTTGAAGTTCGCACGCCTGACCACAACTTATATTGTCACTCAAATACAACATTTTACAAAAGTATTACATCTTAATATTTCTTTCAAAGTGAAAGTCTGCATGTGCCTGAATCGGTAGGATGACTTTAAAAATCTTTACGTCTTCTGTGTAGTAAATAGACGACGAGAATTAATTATCTGAGCATGTTTCCAATACATTGATATAAATAAAGCGTAAAAAGAAAAAGGACAAAATGGCATTTGTTACTTTCATTTCCTTGTTTAAGATTAAATAGTAATTAACAGAAAAAAAAAGGTAATCGTATACTTATTTATATACATTACTGATTTTCGAGTAGAGAACGGTCATAAAGTTTCTATATTTTAAGATTTGAAAAAGAAAAGGGCGTACTCACCTGCCTATCCCTTCGCCGTACTTGACGTTCCCGAAGACAATGGTGCCGGCGAGCGCGTAGAAGAACACGAGCAGAAACATTCCGAATATAATGAAGAAACTCTTGCACACGCTCACGCCCACCGTCAGCATCAACATCTTGAGCGTTGTGTGTTTGCCGGTTATTGTGAAGAAGCGCAATATTACAACCATGAACCCAACGAAGTACGACAGGTCATTCTGTAAAAACATTATTTTCTTATTTGATGATGTACTCAAATGTGGTCACTACTCTCGCAACTGTATATATACTGACCTGACCTATATATACGCAACTGTATATATGTCGCACTGACCTGTAATATATACCACTGGACAGGCTATCCCATACAAATGACAGATAATTTCGTGTACCATTTTGAAATACCGCCCTCGACAGTAATCAGAACTAATTTTAACGTTTGCGTATTTTTATTCTATGAATATGTATTATAGTGTCTGTTTTATTCTAATTGTTGATGTCTTAGGAAGGTTTATTTGTGTCCGCTTGAGTTTTGAAACATGAGGAAATGTGTATTCTGTAAATGTTCCATGGACAATTTTAATTATTGCATGACTAATTTTAGTTCCAGTTACTTTCGTTCCATAGCCACTATAGCCTACAGCGCCAAAATGGCGTTTTTCAAATATGCATAAAAATATTTTGACAGCAGCCTGTCCAGTGGTATATATTACAGGTCAGTGGTATTGGATGAAATATTGAAGAAGTTACTGTACTTGACCTTTAAAATATGATCCGGATCAGTTGAAATAGTTTACAGATTGTAAATGATTAATATGTTTGGTGAACTAAAAAATGTGTGTTACCTTAAGTGTGAAGTGCATGAATATCCAAAAGCAGCCGGCGACGGTGACGAGCAGATCGTAGCGGTTGCGGCGCGACTGCCAGTAGCCGCGCAGCGTGAAGGCGATGGTCTTGAGCAGCACCTCCACCACGAACACGAGCGTGAGCAGCGCCGACGTCAGCGCCAGCTTCTCCGTGTGCGCCGAGTACCGCGACCACGTCACGGCCAACAGCGCGCTGTTCATCAGCACTATTATAGCGATCACTCGCTTGAACGTCAGGTTCTGCGTAACGTCGTACGCGAACGCGCGCACTTTGTGCCCGTCGGGCCGCGGCGGCAGGTGCAGCGGCTGAGCGATCTTCAGACGCTTCTTCAAATCGCACCTGCAACATTAAACGCCACCCAGTACTAGTCAACGCTTTCCTTACAAATCAAACGTGTTAGGGGCCGTTACTGTTTATTCAACATCAGTACACGCACGGCTTATGCATTGCTTAAGTTTTGTGTTCTAAGACAATCCAAGACGGGTGGTTACCGTCGTCTATAACACAAGCAACGCCACAGGTGCTGCAAGTACTACTGCGACCATAGTAGTATTGAGGATAATGAATTAGAAAGAGATAGGGAAATGGGCTCACTTTACTTTCTTTTGCTGTTATTTGTAATTAAAATGGTTTTAACATTACTACCATTGAAATCTATAGACACACCAATAGAGGATGTAAGACAGAAGAAAGAAAAAAGAAAGCCCGTTTTGGTAGCACGATATGTGCAACCAAGAACCACTCGCAATACGAATATCTACAATGACATGATAACAGCTTGGATGAAGAGTAGATTTCTTTGACGCGATATTGTTTAAAGAAAGTTAGAACATAAAAATGGTCATCTATATACTTTACTACATTCAAGCACGTTCCGTAAAAAATTTCCTCCGAAATCGGTTCAACGGTTTAGCCATGAAACCCGAATAGACAGCAAATAGTTACCATCTCCTCTGGTCGACGGTGAGCAGTGCTGTGCCCTTGTTCTCTGAGTAGTTAGCAATGACGACGCCAACGAACAGAGTGAGACCAATCATACAACCCAGGAATATGTATACGTGGATGTATATCGCGTGCACCTGTAATTATTCAACAAGTCAATTTAACTTCGGTCAGGCCTTCGCAAGAGGAATTATTGTAACTAATCAAATTATCTTTTATATGTAAATATAAATATTAAATAAAAAAACTTAATTTCAGAATATATTTTGATCAACTAGTTATCAAAATAATGACAAGGCTTAGTCAATGCGTTATCAAAAAAAAAATCAATATAAGTATTATTATTAGAAATCTACTATATTATAGTCGGCATTAGTAAAAAATTAAAAAACACGTGAATATATGAATTATAAAACGTCCTCGTGCTTACCGGGCCTAATGCTTTAATCAAAACGTCACGAACGTCCAACCATCCTTTGAACGAGAGAACCTCAAACAACGTTAGCAGTGCATCGCCGATATTATCAAAGTTAAAACGTTTCGGATTTGCCCTGAAAAACACAATATTCATATCAGACATAACGCAAAGTATTTTTTTATTATTATCGCAACGTAACTTAGTGAGGAGGATAGTTTGATATAATTATTATAGTATGATAATAAGTAGACTAGTTACCAAACTCTAGGCACTAGCATCGAGGGGAAGGTCTCGTTGATGCCGGGTTTTAGTTTCATTTTGGTGACGAATACGCGCCGCATGAATACTCCCACGCAGTCCTCGCGCCGCTTTATCGTCGGGTCGTTGCAACGCGCCAATCTGCAATACGAATACGTGATGTTTGTCATACATGTTCTCTCTCAATTCTACACAAATTTTGAATTAAGTATTTATTTTTATTTAGTAAGATGTAGGTAGTTTAACGTATTCGTGTTTATGTTTTTTATATATTCACTATTGTATTTTATTGTACCGCATGGTACAATGGACATAGCATCATTGTCTAAGCACAGGGCCAAGGGCAAACAAGTATATTGTACAATTTCTTATAATATAATTAGGTAAAACTAATATAACAAGCAAAAACCAAGTTACAATTTTATCACCATACTTGGATCCATCTTCATTGTCCCCTTCAAGATAAAATTATAAACTCATTACGTAAGTGTTAAATAGAATACTATTTCTTTTGAAATATAGGTTGAAATAAAAAAATATGATATATTTTTATATATCATATTTTTTTATTTCAAAAAATTTATTTTTTATTTTTTTATAATATATATTTTATATTTTTCAATTTACCTTCCTCCGTATAGCTGTACGCCGTAACTTGCAAAAACGAACATTAGCAGAATTAATAAGGTGGATACCTGGAAATAAAATAACAACATATATTTGAAAACGTTTATTTTTAAGTTCTTTACTTTTTAAGGGTTTATGGAATGGATTCAAACGTGGTAGGCCTATACCATAGATAAAATACTGGTTAAATAATATTTTATCTATGCCTATATTCAAACAAGGATTTTTTTATTTTTTAACAAATCATTATTCTTGCGAAGGAGATAACTTATTAATTTTACGTGAAGAGACTAAGATAGGAATCGAAGGTTGGTCACCAGCAGGATCTCCTTGAAGCCGCGACAGAGCTCGTAGACGACTTTGCGCATGTGCGGAACGAGCGTGAAGATACGCAGAGGACGCACGCATCGCAGGATCATCAGCATCTGAGCGCCGGAACCGGGAGGCACTCGCGATGGCATCCAGCACAGAAACGTCAGCGACACCTGACGCACCAAAAGTGCAAACGTTATTACTCTGAAGTCCTTTGCAATGGCAGTAAGTACCATTTCATGGAATGCACTCTTCACGAATGAATGCAATAGAATAAAAACATCAAAAAATCAGACACACAAAAATCCTCGTGTTGCACCCACCTTGTGATGCTTGTATCCATAGACGACGGTATACATCTACCATCATGTCGACCGTCAGCATGCATGCCACTCTTTATAATACATAAAAAATACAAATGATGACTTACAATATAAATGAAAACGTCTAAACCGGCGGCGGCGTCTTTCAAATAGGCCTTCGGCGTGAAAAATAGTCCATCAGCCAATATCTTCAGAGCAAGTTCGAGACTCATGAAAATTACGAACCCGTACTCTGCAATCTAAAACCATTTATTTTAATAAATATATACGCAAATGAATCACGATAACTGCAAGATATTTCACAGAACGATATACGATATGGCATGTAGGATACACAGAAAAACCATATAGTGTATCTTCCATTTTACTGGACACATTTAAAACTTTAATGTAAATTGACTTTTTGTGTATTTTAACGGGAAGAAACAGTGTGAGCAAAACTTATAGGATGAAAATGAAACATGACAATTACAGGATTTTATTTTAAAAAAGGTGCAAGTTCTTAGGAACCTAATGCAGTTCTTGGTGCATTAATGCAGTTTCCATTTTGCTGTAGCTACTATGGTATTTTTTATCGACAATCCTATTTTTAAATCACTGTAAATATCTCGCGACGGATGTGACTGATTGCATCCGTACTAATATTATAAATGCGAAAGTATGTTTGGATGCATGGATGTTTGTAACTCTCACGCAAAAACTATTGAACCGATCACCATGAAATTTTGCATGCACGTTGTCTGGGACACCAGAAAGGACATAGGGTACCTTTCATCGTTCAATGCGGACGAAGTCGCGGGCACCGGCTGAGTTGATTTATAATGTTTCGACATTACTATACAATATGCGGAATTTTACCTGAAGGGCGAAATTTTCCATAACTCTGTACGTAGGCGTTTCGAACATCATAGAGAGGCACGACAATGTTGTGACCATTATCATGACCCAGTCCAAGTAAGTTACCAAGCCTAGGAAGTTGCTGCAATAAAACGGTACAGAATTACTATTCAGGTATAAAATATTGGAGAAAGAGCACGAGTAATCTATGAGTACTCAACTGGCGAAGTCTTATTTGAGTATAGGTTCCGAAGTAGTTTTCTTTTTTTTTTACTGAAAGAGGTCGTTAATTACTATTTCGGATGATACTTGCATAATACTTTTCATAATCATTTTCGATGCAATAATTTCATTCGTTATAAATCAAATTTTGTTTAAATTTAGTCCTCCTTTGTGTCCAAAAACAAGATGGATGACAAATTTAACGACAAAAAATAATGACAGATAAAAGATATCAAGTATTAGATACATAATTATAAATGATATATTTATGTGAATAGTTAGTGATCCTATTAATAGACTAGGAGCAGTTTTAAAAGCCTAAAAAATACAAAACGGTCGAGTTTCAAGTGTACCAAAAAGAAATAATTTATTTTAATAATAGTTTAGTAATTTGAAATAGTCACTGGAAGCTCTTGTAGTGCACTTTCCGCTCGTTGCCAGTGACTGGATCGCGAAGTCTGGCGTCGTAGCGCGCGTCCACTATCGCGCGACAAATCTTCCTGAAGCGGGACTCGCGCGGGACAATCAGTAACGGCGTGTCGAACAGAGGGTGGTTTTCTCTTAAATCCTCCTCTCGCTGATTCCTGCAACATTGACATTGTCATTTGACCCAAAACATTGTATAGGAGACTTGACACCACGCCAGAGGAAATAGATACTCTAATCCTAAAAACGAGAACAGGTACCAACAGTAAAAGCAAATTGACCTCACAGCTGTTGTAAAATAGCACGTGTGCTGTTGTAATTCGATGAGAGAATAAGAGATGTCAGAACATATTGTCCTATTTCTTTGTTAACATAGTTCTTTATCCCATCAAGCGCACTTGCATACCCTGTCGGCGTTGCCACCTATCATTAAACTACATAATAAATTTAGTGAAAAGCAGTTATTACAAACAGACATTGAGATTTAATTTATTAGTATGGAGCATAGACATACCTCCTCATCTCGGCCTGCTGGCGCTTGGCCTGCAGCAGGCGGATGTCGAGGTAGGGAGGCCGCGCGCGAGAGGAGGGCACGACGCGCGAGGCGGCGCCGATGTCTCCGTTCTCCAGCAGGTGCTCGTACGTCTGCTTCAGCTTGAACGACCCACTGCGCACCGAGCGACGGATAGAGCGGGAGCCAAACCTAACCGCACTTACAATTTTTAACTGTCCCCCTCTCCAACCCGCGGAAGCATTATCAAGTACCCGGTAAGGTCCGCCGAAAGGGACATTAAAATTAACATCAACTTGAGAATACGAATAAAACTAAAAAATGCGAAAATGAGATTGCTCGTTTACAGGAATACTGAAAGGTCTACCTTTCATCCAGAGAAAAATATCTAAACATAAAATCAACGCCTGACGATAAATATATGTACGAGTACAATAAAGATTGAATAAATGTTTTAACACCTAAGAAAACGGAACGAGTACGAAGTCACGGGATAAAGCCATTTTAGCATAAAAATTAATGGTATCCACATTTAAAAAAAATTTACATTGAAAATAATTTAGAACGCAACATGCTTTTATTACTATCAAATGCTTGAGTTTATTCTTCATTGATTTTTATAATATATGCATATTATTTATAATCGTATAAAGTATTTTGGAAGCCATACGACATACACTTTAGTTGATTTTAAAGGTTCCTTGTGTACAACTTTTAATATACGAGTACATAACGAACTAACAACAGCAATTTCTTAAATTGATTACTTTATAAAAGTAATAAATATTATAAAAAATCTTCAATAACTCACAATTAATAAGAGTGCTAAGAGTGTATAAAATATATATATGTGTGTGGATTAAAATGAAATATGGTACATACTTCTTTTGATCCACTCGTAGTTGTTTAGCACTGGAAATAGTTCCCTGCGGTTTGAGGCCAGACTTTCCTGCCGTAGCTAACATGGCCGAATCACCAAGAACCAATCGGTGATTGTTTGAATCGCTGAAAAAAATAACTCTCATTAGACACCAATAATTCTATGTGACTTAAAAAATTGTTACCTTTCGGGAAAAATTAAACGATGTATGTACTTTTTCAATTAAAAAATAAAATAAAATCTTACAATTTAGACGTGAACTAACGGCAACATTAACTGAACCTGAAAAAAATTAAAATTAATAAAAAATAAAAAAAGCAAAAAATTAAAGCAAAAAAAAAAAAGCGTAACTTGGTAGAGTGAAACTATCCCTACATACAACCAAACGCAGCCGAAATTTCACGACCAGAGCCGATACGGAAACAAACGCTCGTTAGTACAGACTGCAGTAAAATTACTAAAAGCCATGATCATACGCATTAATTCTGTATACTTATGTTACTAATACAACTAACATCGTTGTTACATTTCACTTTCATATACTAGGTGAAAATAATGCAGCCATAATTCGTTTCATTATGCGTAAAATGACACTTCGTATAAGACTGTTACGAACACACAGCGCTCTAGAGAACACTGAGTGTAACGATGTTAATTAGCCCCGTTTGAACGATTCAAGATTTGGTGCGTATGCCTCGTTCTTTCTTAGTCAATTCTATTAAGGAATCTTTACAATAGACCAGTTCGTCGACAGGTTTACTCGTGGCTTACTTGATGATGGAGGCGACAACGTGACGCCTGAGGGCCGAGCTCGGGCGCTGCATGGGCGGCGCGACTGCGATGGTGTTGAGTGGACAGCGCTTACGGTATGGGAACGATATGTTGTGCACGCCAATGTACTCCCGTGCGCGCCTCGACATACTGGAGGCCGAGCAGGAGCCCGCCACCCCTCCACCGCCGGCCGCACACCCCTCCTCCTCCCCCTCCTCAGTCACGAACTGCCGCATGAACGACTCTCGCACCTGTCATCCACACACAACTCACTCATCATCACCTCTCTTGCCACAATAAAGCACAATAATAGTAGCTTGCACGAAAGTTGTAAGTTGAAAGTAATCTGCTCAATGGAACCAGTTGAGTGCGCGTCGATTCCATTTGATTTCATTCATTCTTAGAAGACGATATCAGACCTGTTGATACTTGAGGGCAAGAAGTAAAAAATATTATAGTGTTAATAGCGAAATTACTACCTTGGGAAGATTGAAGTCCCCGGGAACTTTGTGTAACTTGGTCATTTGCGGACTGTCTGGAAACTTCTCGAAAATTCTCAAACGAAAAGGAAGAGTCTCTTTAATTTCGGCACTTTGTTGTCGGTAACGGAGCTGTTTCAATTTCTTTATATCTTCGTCTAACTCCAAATTGTCCAGAATAACTGCTACGAAAAGCGATAACACAATCTGAAAAATACAACCACGAGTTTCTGTTATTGCCAATGCCAATGATAAGTTCTCCGTAACTCATTTAATCGATTGCGAGTGAGCGATAAATAGCGCTTTAGACCTTTTGGTCGCGAACCTTAACGTTAAGCCTTAACGCGAACTTTAATGTATTTAACAAGCAATTTTGTTTCGGTCACTAAGTCTTATAGAATGCCATCGGTTTTTGCTATTTTCTGCTGTTTACAAAGAAACAAAACATAAATTTGAAAAAGCGGACAAAGTGTAATAGAATTTTTCACACATCATATAAGTATATTGTGAATAAAATAAAACTTTAAATGAAATTTCTTACCAGTGTTACAAACAAGTGATACAATATGAAGTAAATGGCCACAAGAGGTGTCAGAGTCTGACTGGTTCGAACCATGGTTTCGTCCATCACTTCCACCCAAGCTTCTTGTGTTAATATTTGGAACATAGACATAAATGCCTGCAATAAAAAAATCCAACATTTATAACATGAAATTCGGAAATCAGCTAGATCTTAAACCAACTAAAATCTTGTCTATTATTATTAATTTTATATTTATAAAATTAGTAACATCTTTGCTGCACGGCTTAGATGCAATCCAAGAGCAAACCCATTAGTATAAAAAAGTAAATTGTTTCTATATTATATTTCTACCTTAAAACGTGCGTGACGCGGCCACGTCGTGTCGCGTTTCGATGAGAACCGATGCTATAAATCTATTCGAAGATTTTTACTAACAAAAACGTTCATGTACCTCAGGAAATGTTTCGAATTTGGTGAATTCGCAGAGAAAGCAGAAGAGCTGCATAGATATGGAGGAGCTGATGATGAGCAAACACATTGTAAATATGATGAGGCTGCCGAGCTTCTTGCCCGGACCAAATATCTTGTACACGAACCCCTCCAGAAGGGGAGACGCCTTGATCAGTCTCACTATACGAAGTACCTGAAAGTGATTAAGTTGATTATAACATCTATTAAAAGATTGCTGTTCAATTCTTAGAATATACCAAGGAAAACGTATTGTAAAGTTTACCTATGTATATAAAATCTACTATAAAGTCTATAGTATCGTCTATATGCTACTAATTTCTTTTCTTGAAAACTTTTATTATTAACTTTGCCGAGAATAAGAGTATTTATTTATTTAGCTCTTTGATTTCGTTATTTAGAGAATAATATTATAATAAAAAATAGATTAACTGATTAATAGATTTTGCTATTAAATTCGCATGAGAGATTTTTGAAAATAATTTCTGAACAGCAGACTAATTTTTTAAACAAAATTTCGTCCTTCATTAGCTTCTATAGTTTCCTTATATAGCACTATTTTAAATAGCTGTAAATTTCTTTTCCATATCTGGGGGTGTCTTCCACTCGATAGAAGTCGCTGACAGCAGTTAATATTTAAATTTAACTTTTTATCATGGTGAACTTGGCAACATATCATTTTTGTACCAGTTATCTATTTTTTTTACTTGCTATATAAATGTAAGCTTATGTTTAAATTTTTTATTGATTAACAAACGAAATTTAAGTGTACCTGGAAGTATGTGAACCCAGACATATAGAACTGTGGTATTATGTGAATGCTGGTTCCGATGGCGAGAAGCAATTCAAACTTATGGACGGAATGCTTAAAATAGCCCTTCCAACCGAGACACCAAATTTTTATCAGCGCTTCTAAATCTAGGAACACCGTAAATGCAATCTGAAAAAAGAAAAGTATATCCTGATATTTATTGCGAATACTTCTTACTTGACTTACGATATATTAAACGAAATCTAATGTAAAAAGCATTACACACTGGTCTGTTCCCACAAGTTACACTGAAATTACATTGATTTAACTTATATTTAAAAAAAGTAAAATTATGCAAAGAATCTTACGATATGAATCTAAAACTATGATAATAACTTGTGTTTAATAGTCACCTCAATGTTATAATATTTTTCATAAAAGAATTCTCTGGGATTGCCGTCATGTTTGAAGTTCATAGTAGCTGTTATTATGCCATTTGCCAAAACGACGCCCATTACGAGTAGACGAAAGTAAGCTGATCGCAGCATCTTATGAAATATTTCCGGAGCACTGCCTGGAATATTTGAAAATTCCCATATGAAACCAAAAAATATTACCAAGAAAACAGTGTGGTTGGTCTTTACAGTGTGTCATTGTCAATTTTTAGGTGGACTTGCATATTTTAGTGAGGAAAGGAAACGTATGAAAGACTTACCAGAATGTTTGTTTTCATCAATAGTGACCAATTTCCATCCATTGTCATCACCAGTGAAGAATTGTGTGGTGCTTCCTTTAGTGATGGGATTCCGAACGCCCCACATTTGTTGAAATTGAACCCGGATCTCATTGAACGTTTCAGTGATTACAGCGATGAACACGTTCTTCACTAACCACGCCAAAAAAAATATCATAGTACTGAAAGAAAAGATTTTATGAAACATGTTCAAGTCAAGTCCGTTTTCGTCAAGGCGAAGGCAAAAAGATACAAATAAGATGCAAGAAGCTTAATGATCCTACATAATAATATATTCGTTCAAAATTGCTCAAACGAAAATTCAACTACTTTCCAAACTCGGACAAATCTAATGGGTGTAGGCACCGTTAGGACCTTCCGTTAGGCAGCAACAAATTTCTAGCTTTTTTGTGTCTTGTTGCTGGCATATGACAGTAACATTATCAAGATTTTACTTATTGATAATTAATACTTATTTTACATGTATTAATTAAAAGTAGGCTTTATTATTTATGCTCAAAACATTAGATTAAATCAGAGCATAATGTCCATTACAATGAAACATATTTTATTACATTAGCAGAGAGGTATTATATAATATTTTTTCATAGTTATGTTACCTGAAATATAAAGCCGATCTCCAAGTTGGCAACGAATCGATCGCTCTGTACATGATGAAAACCCAACCTTCTTGAGACGACGCCTGGTAGACAGTAAATAAACTTGTAGCTGTGAATACACAAAAGCAACTACATTAATTTGGGTTATATATAATGAAGTGGCTATTGAATTAGAATCTCTCAGAGAAAAGGACCTGCTGTTTGTGTATTTGTTTGATATTAATAGTTTGCAGGTATCAGTTCAGTTTTCGCTTATGATATGTCGCTTACGTCACGTATATTATGACAAGCAAATTTTAATAGATTGTCAATAGTTTTCCTCACACAAGGTAACCACCAGAAACCTCATCATGAATATGACGTAATAGAGGAGACACCTTACAACCTGTACCGTAACCTGATGTCCGCTATTTAACTCCCATTTTCTGCATAAAACTCCGCCTTCCAGGGTCAAACTATCACATTGAGCCCAATAACTATTTGTAGCAAGATTGGAAGTAATAGATTATTAAGTATATTGGTTTAAAAAATGTGGTTAAATACTTACTGAACTCCTCAAATCCGTTAAATCCCATAATATATTTAGATAAGTTCAACTTCATGCACTTCATTCCTGCGGGGCACTGGTATCCTGATCCAGGATCGGGGGAACAAAATGTGTCAGGGATGGCCAAAGAGTTTATTGTTATTTCACTGAAACCATAAAAATACATTGTTTAATATGAAACCAAAGAATCTCAACTCATAACATTAGTCTTTTTTATAAAACTTAATGTATAATGGGATTTTGATTCAATTTTTGATGCTATAATGGGATTTATTATTAACTTGACATTAATTATGAGTGAACATACTTTAAAACTTACTCGGGATGAGTGTTGTTCCTAACACAATGGTGTGTCAATTCTCCAAAAAATTGTACACCCAATAAACTGTACAAAGACATAAAGAAGAGGAAAAATAATGTCACATTGTATATCTGTTGACTTGATCTCCTGTAAATAATAATAAAATATTATTTAGACACATGCATCATGTTTGAAATATGAAATAAGATTACTGATTGATTACAACCACGTGGTCCTTGATTTGATGAGGCCACTTAGTTAAGGTGCTTGCATTAACGCTCTATATCAGGGGTCTTGATTTTGATCCCATCAGGGCCAACTTTGGAAATGAACTTTCATAGTTGGCTCTGGTCTGGATCTGGCAAGTAGTCGCAGTTATTTTGGCAGCCTGTCTGGTGGCAGTAATTACAGAAGAGCACTGAGAAATAACAGCTTGTGTGCTGTTGTGTTTCAAAGAGTGAGTGAGGGATGGCAGAGCCCATTTCCCAACCCCTTCCTAATCCCTTAACTTAAATCTTACTACATTCGGCAGGGCATATGCAGCACCTGTGGCTTTACTTGTGTTAAAGGCAATGGTAATCACCTATCATTAAGTAGATCGGCAGCATGTCTGTCAATCTTTACATTAAAAAAAATCAACAATCTAACAGTAAGTAAAGATTATTGATATTTTTTTTTTCTGTTTTTTTACTGTTAGAGCAGCTGATAATTATTTCTAATCCCTACTTAAAACTAAAAATACTCAAGAGATTTAAGTTGTACAGGAATCCAAAAAGCTACCATGGCTGTAGAGCCTTCTACCCAATGATAGGCCATCACTAATTTTTAAACTAATAACTAGGGCATGCATGTCACCAAGTGCATCAATTCAATAAAGTCAAGTAATATTTACTTACTTAAAAATTTGATTAATCCTAGATTTTGGCATAGAGAACTTTAGGAAAACCCTGAGAAACCTTATCATAATCAAAGGTCTGGGTGTTCTCAATATACTTAAATGATTATATCTTGGCACAATTCCTGTTAATTCAAACATTTGAAGCAAAACGGACACCCATAGAAAAAATACCATAGAAGCATCAAACTTGCACCAGTGGTCTTTCAAATAAGCAACATCACCCTGAAAAAATATAAACAAACTAAATTTTAAGAATCCAGATAAGATGATTTTGTTAAACTAAAAAACGTAAATACCTTTAAAATTCCTCTAATATGCATTTTGGCAATCATTTCTGCAGTGAAAAGAAGAGTAACACAACAATCCACCGCAAATGTTACAGTTTCAAGTTGCGGATGTTTTTCAAATGTTTTCGGGGTGTTTAAAGAAACAGACATCAAACTTAAAAGTGCACAGAAACGTAGAACTCTTCTAACCCATAGCTGTAATAGAACAGAACGAGTTAGTATAGTATGCCTAAAAATAGTTAAATATGTAATACCAAAATATATATCTTGTCAGATGTGTCTCAATGTACCTATATAAATGATACTTGGGGACAACCAGTACCAGTAACATTACCAGTAACTAAGTTAACCATATTTAAAAGTATTCCTATATAAATTACACTTTTAAAATAAATAAATATTTTCTATAGGATAATAAGTTTTCAGACATTTTCCATAAATCTGACAAAAATTCTAACTATTGAGAACCTCCTAAATATAAATAAACATAAAATTTACCTCTTTTTTAATATTAGTATGGACATTTTTATTGAGCTTACCTTGTTTACCCACTCAATGTCTGCACTTTCATTTAAAGATTCTTCTGGTCCGTAATCAGCTAGAACTGGTTCTCCCTTTAAACTTTGCTTCCGCCCCAACATTTTGTTATATTTGAAGATAATTTTGAATAGATTTATTTATATATTTGTATAAAATAAATGTGTCCTCCGCAAGGAAAAAGTAAAATTTTGAAACTCACATTTTCACCAATTAAATATTAAACAATTATGGAAAATATAAAACAGGCATTTTATAGATTATAAAATTTATTTGATCGGTGCATAGGATCTTTGCCGATAAAAATTCAAGATTTGTTTATACATAATAATATCCCAAATCCCAAATTCAAAACTCAACTCCAATCCAACCAAACCAATCAAACCATAACAAAATCAATAATATCTGTCACAGAATAGCCAGCCTGCAAGATTTTATAGGTGTCAGAATCCCGAGAATCCAGAATAATATTACTAATATAAAAAAACCAGGTATTTAACGTTACTGTCAATGTCATCTACTGTGAGACTCTTTAAGTCACAAGGAGAACTTAGCGGTTGTTTTGTAAATTGTTTGCTTGTTATTATTTGGTTTTGTTTTTGTTAACACTCGCAGATTATTTTACAGTAGATTTTCAAAGTATTGCTTCAAAATGTTTATATACATGAGTAAGAAGGTAATTCTATTAAAATAACTTGTTTCATTGTTTAGTTCTGGTTGCTATGGCGACTGATATACCTAATAATTCATACATATTTATAATAATATAATACATAAATTCTCAGATTGCAATACCAAAACAATCCAATGTGAGTTGCATATCATGGAATCATTCTTCAGGATACATTGCAGTAGGTGGAGAAGAAGGAATGTTGAAAGTTTTAAAATTAGAGTCAGGTACATAAACTTTATATTAACTTTTTCAAATATTATGTATTCATTAAATTATATATTATTAAATATTCTATCAATTAAAAAAATATTTTTAGGAGGAGGTGGAAATCTTTCAATGAATTTAAGCTTAGAAGGGCATACGGGTCAATTACGTGTTGCTACATGGAATGAAGTTCATCAAAAACTAACTACTAGCGATGAACATGGCGTTATAATAGTTTGGATGTTATATAAGGTAGGATTATCGAATACAAATATTGGTGTTGGATGCCAGTAGCCGATAGCCTTTGAGCTTTGGACGGCACTGTCATTACAGTGATAAAGATCGTTATCACTGTGATAAGATCGTGATCCTAATCCTATTAGTATTATAAATGCAAAAGTTTGTATGTTTAGATTTTTGTTACTTAATCACGCAATATCGAGTGTTTGACACAGGATTTCGATTCATGGCAAGTTCAACTCTTCATAGTTAATTTTTCATAGTTGAACTTGACCTGTACAATTATTTTTCATCACTATTGTGTCCTACTCATTGCACAACTGTAGTGCTTGATTCGGAGCTTAATATTTTTAGATTTAGAACTAAACACAACAAAATATTTTCATCATCAATCTTTTTTTTATATATAAGTATTTTTATATTTACAGGGCTCTTGGTATGAAGAAATGATAAATAATAGAAATAAATCCACAGTAACAAGCATGGCATGGGGTTCTGACGGTCAGAAAATATGTATAGCTTATGAGGATGGTATGTATTTACTTTCTAAATAATTATCTCATCATTAGAACAGAACTGAACTATACCATATGCTAGGTATTGTAGTCCTATATTATATTCATACATTGCGTCAGCATTGTAGCATGACAGCCCTAAAATAGATTGTTATTAAAAAGTCCCTTAGGTTTTCTAAATCTGTTTTATCAAATTTTAATATAAAACTTACATCTTTATGCTTCATTTATTTGTATTGCAGGAGCAGTTATTGTTGGGTCTGTGGATGGTTCAAGAGTTTGGGGCAAAGATATCAAAGGCCCAGGTCTATCTGCTGTTCAGTGGTCAGCAGATAATTCATTGTTACTTTTTTCCTTGAATAATGGGGAATTATTACTGTATGATGATCAAGGAAATTTTATGGTATTCTCATTGTGTTATTTTTTAACAAATAGTTTTATAACACAACTTTTAAATTCATAGGTATATATATTTTTAGATGCCAGTAACAGTTCAAGGCATGCCAGTGTCCGTGGAAGTTGTCTCCATGGATTGGTATTCTGGAAGGGCTCCAGCAAATAGACCTATTTTGGCGGTGTGTTATAAAAACGGAATAATATTATTGATGAAAAATTGTACAGAAGAAGGTAATATTGATTTTATATTTTCTGAATGTTGTTTAAGCGCATAACTGTACGAGGGCGGCACTGAAAATTTCGGGAATCAAGGAAGTGATACAACATTATTAGTGGAAAAGATATTTATTGTTTTTCGAAGTAGGTATTCTCCTTGAAACTTGACACATTTTTCCATTCCATGGAACCAATTATTAAAGCATTCATTCCATTCTGAAGTTGGGGTATTCAAAATGGCCGTTTTGTAGGCATCTACAGCTTCTTCAGGTGACGAAAATGGTTGACCACGCAATTTGTTTTGGGGAAAGTATAAAAATTACTATAACTCCGTGAAATCTCTCGAGAGTTCTGACGCACGAAGTAACCAAGTTTTAGTGCAGCCCTCGTACAAGGCGGCCAGGTCGCGGCGACCAAGGTTGTCATTAAATGTGTGGGGATTTTAAAATCTACGGACTAATGTAAGTTCTCATATCTTGAGTTAGGTATATTGTATTCATTTATTTAATTGTAGAGAGTGTGATTGTGGAAACTAATATGACTGTGATAGATGGTCATTGGAATCACAACGGAACAATCTTGGCTGTCGCTGGGAGTACTGGAGATCAAAATAATGTGGTTCAATTTTTCAACGCTTTTGGAGAGGTATGAAAATTTATAACTATTTTATTCGTTTTGTTTACCTTACGAAGATGGTCTTTGAAAATAATACAGTGAGTGAATTTGTAAAAACTAATTATACAGACACTTTTGCTGTATTATATTAGTATATTTGTAATTTTCAGCACATCAGAACTTTAAGGGTACCTGGTGGTTCTATGAGAGCTCTCTCGTGGGAGAAGCGTTCGCTGCGTCTTGCCATAGCTATTGACTCGTTTATTTACTTCGCAAACGTAAAGCCAGATCATAAATATGCGTTTTATGGTAACACTTTGGCATTTGTGTCAAACACTGATACGGTTACCTTTTGGGACACAGTTACACATCAGGTGAGAAAGCTTTCCTTACAGTTTTTATTTTTTTAAATACTTCTCTAACATTTTATCTTTGTGCATTGTGTCTAATCTTGTGTCCAAAGATAACTGAAGCTGCAACAAAATATGTACTACATGAGCTGAAAAGTCCCGGGCCTAACACATAGATGGCGCTAGTTTTATTGCATTCACCTCTTTTTCAGTTAGTACTAACCTTCAAAAGACAGCTGTTAAATTTCATGATTTCATGATATTCTATTCATAAGTTTGTGAGTTATTGTGCTAGGAGTGACGCTACTATTGTTATTTTCAAAACAATAGATCAAAAACAATTTCGTGTTTTAATTTTACACTGCTTCTTGATGGGAAAAAATACCATTCAAGCGAAGCAATGGCTTTAAAAGTGTTATGGGGACTCCGCTCCATCAGAAACAACAATAAAACGTTGGTTTGCTGACTTCAAACGTGGTCATAGAGACACCGATGATGCAGAACGCAGTGGACGTCCAAATGAGGCGGTAACACCAGAAAACTGTGACAATGGATGAAACATGGATGCATCACTTCACTCCGGAATCAAAACGATCGTCATCCGAGTGGACAGCAACTGGTGAACCTCGTCCAAGGCGCCCGAAAGCACAACAATCGGCTGCAAAGGTTATGGCCTCGGTATTTTGGGATGTGCGTGGTGTAATATTCATCGACTATCTTGAGAAGGGAAATACCATCAACAATGAATATTATACATATAGCGTTATTGGAGCGTTTGAAAACCGAAATTGCAAAGAAACGACCGCATATGGCAAAGAAAAAAATTTTGTTTCATCAAGACAACGCACCGTGTCACAAGTCAATCAAAACAATGGCAAAACTACAATAATTGAACTTCGAATTGCTCCCACATCCACCGTATTCGCCAGATTTGGTCTAAGATAGTAAAGTAAAATATTTTCAATGTTCTGTTAGTAGTCAGCTAGAAGTTTTCGCTGCAATCTGATCGCGTATATCACCTGGTCGCGTAAACTGATTTTGTCATGTTAACTGAATTTAATTCATTTCAGTCCTGGATAAACCATGTTCCAAATGTGGTTGATATGTGTGGAGTAGAAGAGTACTGTGTTTTAGCTACACCAAACAATTTAATTGTATCAAACCAACAGGGTATTCAATGTGATGGTAAGTTGTATTTTTACGATTGTTTTTAAGTTTTTGAGCATTGTCGTTCTCGTTGTAAGCTAAAAAGTTGTGTTATAAAGTTTGACGTGTGTCTGTGCATGTGTGTATGGGTCTATCTGTGTGTCTGTCTATGGAATTAACGTTACCCCCATACTTTACCCCTATTATCTACCGAACCTATTAGTACCGAATACTACTACCATTCTATTGTCAATTTCGTTTCTTACAGCCAAGACGGTCACAATGCCTATAATGTACGTGACGATAAATAGTAAGGCAACCGTAGTAGCGGCTTCGAAGGAATCCTTCATAATATGGAAGTTTTCGACACCTTCCAGACCAAGTACGTTAATAAAATAGGAATACACTGACATTCATTACTTCGGCCTAGTATTCACATTAGTCGTTGCCCGCGGCATTATTTGTACAATAAATTGTCATTGATTTTAGAATATTCCACTATATTTTGATTCCGAACGCTATAAAATATTAAGTATAAGTAGTTGTGTAAATTAGTATATTATGGTTTATCTGCTTTCCAAATTTAATGCAAAATGCTCAAAATTAAGTGTGATTCAGTATCAAACATACTCAGTACTCTAGAAAAAACAATTTATATGATAAATCAGTGTGTTCGTGTATTTTTTCTCACTATATATAATTTATTTTATTGGTTTTAAAAAATAGTTAAGTTTAAAAAATAAACTTGTAAATTGTAAATAAACGTAATAATAATAATCGTAATTATTATTATTACGTATTCAAAGTTTAAGTTGTATTTTGCTTGAAAGTTAATTCGATGTTACAGGAAGTAGTGAGCAGTTGTACAGAGCAGATGGCACTTTAATGGCATCAGGCGACGAAGGGTTTCTGGACGATATAATATCTTGCATAACTTGCTCCGACACACACCTTCTGGTGGGACGAGACTCTGGAATAATTTTAATCTTTTCGTTGACCAATTCCAAGAAGATCTCTTCTATAAACATTAACTCGAGACCATACAAGATGGGCTTAAATTCAAATTCAAGGTAACAGTAATTAAATTAGTAACAGTTTGAAAATGCGGTTGTTTAAAAGGCGTAAGTTTTCAAGTTTAGTGGCGAATATAAGTCTGAAACACATAAGTCCACCTCAATCCCACAAATAATCTTATACTATTTAGGAGCTTTAACACGTGTGTTTGAGAAGCTTTTATTTTTTCAAACTGTCCTAATTTTTAATAGTGTCTGTGCAAATAATGAAAATTAATTTACGATAAATTCGCATTTTCCAATGAACTTCTTATTGTAACTAGTCCGAGTTATTAGTGCAAACTAGTCCAAATTACTAGTGCAAACTAGTCCAAATTACTAGTGCAAACTAGTCCGAAATACTAGTGCAAACTAGTCTGGATTAACTCTTTCAATCTTTTCTAAAATAAAAAAAAACATAAGTAAGTTTGAAAATAAAAAGGCTAAATAAATATTAATTCTGGTATTCGTTTGATATGTTCCAGTAAAATGTTCGTAATTGAGCAGTCGGGCGCTCTGCGGCTCATAGAGATCGGCGCAGAGTCGGGCGGCACTGCGGCGGTGCTGAGGCGCGACGTGTGGGCAGCTCGCTGGGCCACAGACAACCCGCGGTTGCTCGCGCTCGCCGAGAAGGCGCGTCTTTACGTCATGCGCGACTCGGAGCCCGAGGAGCCCCTCTCCATCAACGGATACCTGTGCACCTTCAAGGTAACTCCAAACTTCACCGAGATGTATGAAGCGGAATAGCCAATCTTAGATTTGAATTTTATCAAAGTAAACAGTTTAAATTAAAAAATAAATAAATAGATAAAATACATTATAATTAAAGGCCCTTTTCCTGTCATTTTGAGGCCTTAGGAAAAGGCCTTAGTCACAGTTTTGAGTATGCACTCACAGAATGATATTTTTTTTTTTCAATCTATAACACCTTATAGAGATTGTCTGTCATTTTTTTACAATAAACAAAATTATTTTACAGGAATTGGAAATAACAACGGCTCTGTTGGACAACATCACAGACAAGTGCACACCCCAACATATAGTACGCGTGGAAGTTAAATCGCTTAGAGATACGCGACAACTCATCGAAAAAGTGGGATTGAAAGAAGCTGAAAACTTTATTAAAGACAATCCTCACCCTCAGTTGTGGTGAGTGTAATATTATATTGTTTTTTTTATTTTTTTTATGTCAAGGCTGACACACAGGCTGACGGTCCATTTGATGTTAGGTGTCTACCGCCCATAGTAGCGATTAGGAAGGGATACACTACAGCTTACATTTATGGTAATTTGTGTATCGATGGTAGGTTGCTGCTGGCGGAAGCCGCCCTTAAGAACTTGGAGGTGGAGGGAGCCCTGGAAACGGCGGAGGCGGCGTTCGTGCGCCGAAGCGACTACGCGGGCGTGCGCTTCGTGGCGCGACTGAACGCGCTGCACTCCGCCGCGCTCAAGAGGGCCGAGATATTCGCCTACTTCAAGGACTTCGACGCCGCGGAGAGGATCTACCACGAACAAGACCGACAGTGAGTGTCTCTATCCATTCACAGGTATACAGCCACTCCATTGGTAAGCGCGTTAAGTTTCTTTTTTTTCCAATTCACTAAAAGAACAAATATTCCCTTTAATATAATTAAATCTTCATCAAATAAATTATATGTAGATAAGAGATTATAATCATTAATTATTAAATATATTAATAAACGAATAGTATAAAAAACTGTAAGCCAGTTAGAAATATAAAATAAAATAAAAACTAATAAATTTAAATATCTATATGTTATTGTCTCTAAAATTTAAGCTACATCCATTAGGGCACAATTTGCTTGATACATTTTCCTAAACTATTCCTATAGTTGTATATGTATTTATGGAGTCAATGTAATGAACAGGGATCTGGCGATCAGTCTGCGCAAGCGCCTCGGGCACTGGTTCAGAGTGGTCGAGCTGCTCAAGACATCTTCTACCACAACCGACGGTCAAATCAAACAAGCCTATAACAGCATCGGAGATTACTACATAGACAGACAGAACTGGTAACTGTCTTCTTTATTTTTTTTTCTTCTTTATGAAACAACAGAAATATTGTTCACACTCTTGTGTGAACCGTTATATCTTGTTATTGTAAATGGAACCAATTTTGATTAAATTTAGTGTGAATGTAGCTTAGAGCTTGTGACATCACATTAGCACCATCTGTCTGACTTTAACCTTTTCGAGGCATATAATACTGATAAATTACATTTCAACCAAAAATGAACAAAATTTTTCTAACGTATTTTATTTAATACTACCGTCTCGCTTCCGGCTTCGCACGGATTCAATTTTTTTCTAATAATTATATACACAAAGCTTCCTCTTTTGTCGCTCTGTCCATTACTGGAAACCATATCAACATCCGTTGGGTGGTTTAGAAATAAGCAAAGAAACAGACAGACGTTAACAGTGATAATGCATGTTATACATCATCTTATATATTTTTTTGTGATTTAAAATAATATTAATTGTACGAACCCTTTGTAGGATTGGTGCCTTAGAATATTACACGATGTCAAATAACACAGAAGGCTTGAGGAAATGTTATATGGCTTTAGAAGACAACGAAGCCTTAGCTAAATTACTTTCTGGCTCGCCCAGGATGTCGAAGGTATGCTATTCATTATTGTACCGTTAGGGATAATTCATAATATTGCCCATACCAATATTAGGCTGTGCCTTTATTTTCTTCGAAATAAATTCAAACGCGCATTGATGTGTACTTACATATAAAATAAAGTATGTAATAAAGTGAATTATAACATACAAAACTGTTCTAAGTTTTACTTTTCTTTACGTTTCTTCAATGTTTCAAAGAATTACAGTGATATGTTAAATGATAATTTTCATAGAATAAATTGTACTTTGTAGGACGTTTCCTTGAAAACTAACATAGTCGATGACATAGGCGACGGAATACATCAAACACCAACAATACAAGGAATTATACAGCTAAAGGAGACCGGTAGGATGATGCAAGCAGCCGCAATGGCTTTTCAGGTAACAAGTTAATAGGGAAGAAAGATTCCTTATATTATCACTTTGGTCCCTACAAATTATTAATAATAGTCTTTGGTTTAATTTAATTTTTGATATTAAAAAAAAAACTATCTATTTTATTATACTAGTTGGCAAATTTGGAAGCATCAAACAAAGCATCGCCTACCAGAATTAAGAAACTTTACGTATTGGCTGGTCATCTGTATAGTCAAAACTCTGTAGGTAAGTACGAGTATATACATAAATTATGTAATAATCTCAATAACTTCAACTTTTTTTAAATACATTATATTATTAAAATATGAAACGAAATATATCACCACCGCGTAAATACAGCCCGACCGCCTTCAATGCCCGATTTACTTGGACGTATTTTATTGACGTATATTTGTCGCAAACTATTTACAATTTTTAAAATTAGTTATCAGGGGGAATTTTGTTTGAATGTAGGAGAAACCTTCGAAACTATTCAACTAATTTCAAAACTTTTTTACTAACATTTAGAAGGGACCTTCAGAGTGCTGGGTGGACATAGATGATTGTTTACTTTACATGCAGCGAAGCCGACCTTACATTACATGCAGCAAACACAAGAAAACAATGGACGGGCGGCGGCGTGGCGACAAGTGACCAAGTGCCCGTTTACACGATACCTACGTGGGATCAAGGCTTGACGTTTACATCAATGAACATTTGGATGTGTGTGTGTGCAAAGAGTCAATTGTACAAAGCATACGTGTTTGTCGTTTGGTGGTGGCGGCAGAGGGTGGCGGTGGTCGCGAGGCGACGCGGTGCTGGCGCGCGGCACAAGCGGCCCACTGGTGGGGGACGGCGGCTCGACGGGCACGCGCCCTCCCCCCGCGGCCCGACGCCGCACTGCGCGCCGCCGCTCGTCTCGCCGCGCATCATCATCTGTTGCCCGCCGCTCTCCATTTACAGGCAAGTCAACACAATGCGGTGCACTCTCTCTCTTCGTACGTAATCCCCACGACAATACAAAAAATAAATTGTAAATATTTCAGATTTGGTGTACTGTGGCAGTCATAGCAATAGAGGCTCGGGCTTTTGAATTGTGCTCCAAGGCATTTATAAAATTGGAAGCTCTGGATGTAAGTGCATTTTTTTAAAATATTTTTACAGATGTATAAAATTGGGCGTTTCCATAATGTGTGAGTATGTATTAAAAGTGAGCGTTCTTTTTTTACTTTTACAGAAAGATACGTTTGAAAGCCTCGCTATAGAAATATTTAGCAGATGTAAACCGAAGGACGCTAAAGGAAATAGAATTGAATGTCCTAATTGTCAAGTCAGCATGCCAGACTGGTGAGCAATTTATTTATAACGTATTAATTTCTTACCATACAAATGTTTTTTTAAGTGAGCAACAAGCTTGTCTTGAAAATTTACTTCCATTAGTAGAAATAAAAGCGTTGTTATAAGGCAAGAGTCGTGCGCGGGATGCGGGCAGCAGTTCCCCGCGTGCGCGGTGTCGGGGCGTGCGGTGGGAGGTGCGGGGGCGACGGGCTGGGTCTGCGGGACGTGCTCGGCGTCCGCCCACCGCCACGAGCTGGTGTTGCGTCACGCGTGCCCCTTGTGTCACGCGACCATCACGTGAACGACGAGCCATAGTCGTCTCTATACTGCTACATGATAGAGTCCATTTCATGAAACAAGTCCCACAGCAAACGGCGGAACTAAATAAAAAATCTTTACCTCAGTGAGCAAAATAATACCCTACACAAAATTAATTTACTAATTTTTTATTCTATGAAAATTATATTTTAAAATATCACTGTACTAATTGGTAAAACAGTAAAGAACAGTTTATAGTGTTTAAATTTAAAAATAAATAGAATGGTAATATCAAAACCAATTCCGTAGGCGGTACGCAAAAGGAGGTCAATGAAAAATTACATTTTATTTAGTGACGATAATTTTAATAACCTGATATTATAATCAATATGAGTGTGTTTATGCTTAAAGCTCTAGAGAAGCTTATTAATTAGTCAGTAGGGTTCTCCATAAGAAACCATATTTTTGTAAAAGGGCTATCAAAACATCGCTCTAGCCTAGGATTACGATTCTTTAGAATGTACAGATAAGGAACAAAAAAATGTGAAGAACAAAGTTTTCTCTTAGCGTACCGTAAACGACTGTAGAAAGGCTCGGCCCCCTGCGGTGTCATGAGAACGTTGTGACACGACATCCGCAACAAATTCGGTCATCCTACTTAATAAATTGATAGATTGACAGTATAAATTCTTCTCTTCAATAAATTAAATAAGTTTTTGATTAACCTTTCATTGGGAACCGCGTAGGTATAAGGATGTTTTGATTTTACAGCCCTATTTCATTTTTTTCGGTATTAGAAATGCTGGTTTGGATTTCAACTCCATTTATAACTGCTAAGATTTAAAGAGTTGTATACCACACCACAGTACCTACTGGAAGTGCTACACCACAATTTACCAAACGATGCACAATTACAAGTAACAAGCATCAATTAAAATTATAAACTAATTCCGACTTTCTTTTGAGCCCAAAATACGCTATAATTGCTGTATGTGTCCGAGGAGTTAGGTGTAACTACTTGATGCTGCTGATGTAGATGTAACACTATACAAAATTTCATATCAATCGAACATGTGGACATTAGTGAAATCCCTTAGTTAACTAGGAAATGGTTTTCAAACGCCTAAACAAATCAAAATTGGTCCATCCGATTGGGAGCTACGGTTCCACACACACGTCAAACTTATAACACCTCGTTTTTGCGTCGGGGGATAAAACGTACTATACCGCAGTAAATTATTTTCCTCATAGAAATGTTTGAATATAATTTGTTTTTTTTTTTTTTCATAATTATCTTGACATTAAACGTATGTTATTTGAAATTGTTTTATTTTATTAGGGAAAACAAACAATTACACCATAAGTATATAGTAAATTAGAAAAAAAGAGAAACACACATAATAAATGTAGATAAAAGCGCAATCAACAAATTTTCCACGAATTAGTAAACAAACTTTATACAGAGAGGATATGCAAAAATACAACAAAAAAACAAAACAATCTCATTAAACTAAAACATTAACTTAATAATATTATTTTTATATTCATGTTAGCTAGTTGAAAATAAATCAATAATAATATGTATAAACAAACTATTGTACTTATGCATAATACGATATAAAGGCGCACGTTCACAGCGTTAGTTTTGCAATATTTCGGCATAAATAATTTATTCGGCGTATAACAATCTCGAACTATGGATGTTTGTTGTCAGTTTCTCATTTATTCAAAAAGGCTTTCCCAATCTTTGGTAAATTAATTTTATTTCTATTGTGTTGATCTATGTTAAGTTTATGTACATATATATAAATGTTAAGTAAAATGTAGTTTATGTACATATATAAATGTTAAGTAAAATGTAATTTATGTACATATATAAATCCGTCCAAATAATTTATTAAGTTTTAGTTTAAAATCACTTAGTAAGTAAATATTTTAAATATATAGTTTTCTAAGCTTAGATCAATCAAACAATAACTTATAAGTTTTTGTTTGGTTGATCTGGCTTTCGTGATTATGAGAATTCACAAAGCTTGATTAAATTAGGTTTTTAATTTTACATAACAAAGGTTAAACACTGAACAAAAGTGCCTATATGCATAGCTGGGCACAAGACCGTTAAATTAATAAAGTTTCTCGTCTAATGGATTAATTTTTAAATATACTTTAAAAAATGGTAACGGACGGGGGACAAGGCAGTTAATCGTTAATAACCTAACCTAACCGTTAGTGCCTTCTATTTACCAAAAAGATGCCGCGCGAAAAGCGCAGCGCTGCTAATAACACGTTCTGACAAGTATATTTGGGCTGGTCGGCATTGTCGACGCAAGCCGAGATAGACAAAGCAAGTCAAACGAAACTATGTGTTTTGTTTAGTTTTTATAAGTAGATCATTAACGCAACGACATAAAAAAATGCTATAAATAACACTTGTTACCGGATTAACGTTAACTCCCGTTAAATCTTACAAAATGCAACACTAACTTTTTTAGTATCTAATTAGCGATTAACGAAGTTATCTATTCGACTAACGATGCCCAGCTATGCCTATATGTATTATATAGTAACACAAGCATGGACCAATATAAGTCAAATATATATAATAAAATGAAACAGCAATAGAACAATCTAAATATTTATTCAAAAGACAATTTTTCACACAAAAAGTGACTTACTTTGTTATTGAAGTTTATATTCTCGACTAGACAATTTTTACAATATTTAATGTAAATTAATGACACATTTACCAAAATAATCATGTACAAATAGTACTGTGTAACAAACATGAATCTAAAGTTATAAATTAATATTTATTTATGACGTAAATGCAAACATCTCTCTTTATAAGTGAAAATAGAAGTGAATTGTTACTATTTTGTCTGCTAATAAAAATGTATTTGGAATTTTTTGTATGTTTTATTTGTAATGAAAATAAGAATAAAATTTACAAATGGTATTACTGTGCAAAATTATTATTTGGCAAATCCATTTTTGAAAACTGTAATGTGTTGTCAATTATTTGAAACAATTCGGGTGGTTGCGGGATTCTTCCTGTTTCTAATTTCGACCATAATGGTATATTGTTAAGGGAAATTTCAAATGCACCAGACGAAACAAGTTGACCTTCTATCATGTTGGCGAGGAAGAACATCATCATACACGCATACAATTTGTTCTCAAGACACCAGCTCCACCACGATGGCTGAGGCTTATTCAGCCACGCAAAAATATTAACACCACTTAGTATGCACATTATCAAAATCATCTTACCAAAACTCTGTAAGAAAACAAAGATTTTTAAAATATTTAAAGTTTTATGAAAATCTTTTTTAAATATTATATCATCATCTCAGCATCCACTGCTGGACATAGGGCTCCCCCATCATTTACCAGTAGGACCAGTCAAAAGCATCAGATAGAACTCTTAATAACATTCAAGAATAAAAACCCTCTGAAGTTTTGGTTTTTTACAGTTATTGATTCCCATTTTACATAAACTCATCAAAAATGTGCATTAATACACTTTAAAATATCTTATATTTCTTTCTTCATAATTTTATTTATTTAACTAACGGAAAGAACAACAAATGAGGAGTTTGCAGAAAAAAAAAATGCAGGTCATTAATGCATATTATAAAATATATAATTATAATCTATATAGTTGTTGTCTTCATCTGTGTCTCTAACTTCTAAAATACACTTAGCATAGGACTTTGATACAGTTTTTAATTTTTATTAATGGAAAGAAAGCAAGAAATGAGTAAGGTTTGTATATATAATTTTGCCAGGAGCATGACAGTAGTATATAATATAACCTCAAATCTAAAAACATTGTTTCCCTTTATGAGAAGACATTATCATTATAGTCTTAGGTACTTGGTTATTTTAAGTAATGACAGGTCACAGTAATTTGGGCAGCCCATTTGGCAGCAGTCACCACCCCTTACAGAAGACCACTGTGAAATAACATCAGGTGTGCTATTGTGTTTCGGGGAGTGAGTAAGAAATGCCAGAGCCCATTATCCTATCCTTTCCTAAACCCTCTGGTTGGTGACACTTTTGGAGTACAGCTGTGGTGTTACTTGTATCATAGGTGGTGGTACCATCAAGTGAACTTTCAGCCTCTCTGTCAACCTTAACAAATACTTACTATCATCCTTGAAAGGTACATGTTTAGACCTGGAGGGTCATAGTTTGATCCCATTACTGAGATTTCTGGATACTTCTGTTGTATTATACCCGCATAGTCTTCAAACACCTTTCTGTAGCCACAGGAATAGCTGAAAAATGATGTGTGTAATGCCTTTAAAATTCTTGGCTTATTAAAAAACTATAACATAAAAAAAACAGTCCAAATACTTACCAATAATAAATATTCATAACATGACCTACTCCTTGCCCAAGTTTTGAGATGCTTTCAATATCATTTTCATTAGCATTAACGTAGTTATCATTAGTTAAGATGAAACATGCTATGAAAATAGCCACCGTGCTTATAGATAAACATAAATTACTTGATAAACTCATTTTTAAAAGAAATGAATCGGTATTTCTTTTAAGACGTTTTACTTCAAACTATTGTAATTAAATTATCCTTGCTACTATCACTAATTACCTAGTTAAGTAAGTACACAACACAGTTAGCTCTTCTCTCGTCTACAGTAGAAAAAATGAAATGACATCTGATTCTGATTTCCTTCAAACAAGTACATAAAGGAAGATAAAAAAGCAAATAATTTATAATCAAAGAAATAATCAAGGAACGTCAATTAAATGTCATGAGTCATGACATGACAATCATGACATGTTGACAAAAAATTGTTTTATATCAGTTTGACAATTACCTACGCGAAATATATAGAGTTAGTAGAGTAGAGTTGGAAGTTGGTAGAGTAGTGTATGTTCGACAAACTTTGAAACAAAAAGATATATTTTGTATTTTTTTAGTTTCCCCCAGGGGGTTACGTCACTCCCAGAGTCCTTATGTTATCGTAATTTATAATAATGATTTTTTGAATAATTACTATAATAGTTTTTTTTGTAAACTATTATATTAAAATTACAAAACAAAGTTTTTTTTAAATTAATAATACTAAATCTTTATTACTCATTCATACTCGCTTTTGACTGGAGCAACAAGCTTCAATGTGGTCACGTGATGTTTTGAAGCAAGGAATATAGTACTCTCCACTTTAAGTTACTCTTTTGAGATTGAGCAGTTTTGTTTGACTATGATATGGTCAGTTAGAGCTACGTCTATGGTTGAGTTTTGTTTTGCGGTTTTTGCTTTTGCTTTGCATAATAATTTGTTATTTGAATGAATTGATTGAAGTTGAAGTTTCGACTTTTCGTTTCGAGTCGAGCGAGTCTTGTTTCATGATTGTGAAATTGTGATTATTTGTGATATTATTATAGGTGATAATTAAACTAGTAGTAACTTGTGCAAAGCGCTGACCATTCTTTTTAATGTGCATTTCGTAACTATACTACCACATTATCAAATTTTAGTTCAGGTTTGTAATTTTGAATTTTGTTAATAAACTATTTTAGTTTGACTTTTTATAATAAGTTATTACAAGCGATCCGCTCCCGGCTTCGCCCAGAAACAAATTAAGTTTTATTAAAAGTATACATAAAATATAACAATTCAGTGAAAAATTATCTAATTGATGGTGAAAACCGCATCAAAATCCTTTGCGTGATTTAGGAGTTAGCGGCCATACTGACAGACGTGGAAAGCGACTTCAAATTATACTATAGATTTCAAAGATGCTTATAATGTCTTTATCTACCCTCTTCCTCTCTTCAGTGTGAATGTCTTTTATTTTTGGAGTCATATAGTAGGTACTTAAATGGATTTCATGATATTAGTATCCAAATTCCATTTGAAAATCTTATTGGCTTCAAAATCCTATCTAAATTTTTTTATGAAATTAATTTTTTTTATAGTAAAACACATAAATTGAAATTGCTGTATTTAAATTAAGATCCTGAAGATGTGTGTTCGTGCAAATAAAGATTTGAATAGCTTTATATGTGCATTGTGACAAATTAATAATACAGGAAGTACTGGATACAAGGACATTGGTTATATAACATTAATATTGCTTATAACTTTCTATTATAAACGATTTTAGTTGTCTATTAAGATTGCTGTAACCGATTTTCACTGTATTAAATAGCAGGTTGTTCTCTATATATGTCAATAACATCACAAGTCATTTCTATTTTTATTTTTAAATCTGAACCACGGACATCCATGAATTTTGAACCACTTCAGGGATATTTCCTTATCATGAAGTGTGACCACTTCTAAATGAAAGTGCTTAAATTGTTTATAAGTTAGAAATTCCCACACAATTCCAAATGGATTTTAAAATAAATAAATATATTTTTCAGCTAGTTTACAAGAAAAAACATGCCACATGGTCATGGGCATTGCCATGATCACCATGATCATGACCACGGTACTCCAGATGAAGTTGGTATTCATTACAATTTATTTGAAAGGATTGACACAGAGAATTTGCAATGTTTAAATGAAGCCATAGAAGGCTCTGGAAAAACTGTTTTCAAATCATGGGAAGAACGATTTGATACAACTAAAGTGAGTTTGTTGTTAACTAACATAACTTATTGTTAGTATAGTATTAAGTACTAGCTGGTATTTCAATATTCTGTATAACTTTTTTGTTTGTAAACCAATTGAAATGAAACAAACACTAATGTTACTGCAAGCTTGCATTAGTGAAAGCTGCATTCAAACTGGTTAAGCCCTTTCTGAGATTAGCGGGCACAAACACACAGATAAACAGACAAAAATTTCTATATTAAAATATTTAATGTACAGATGTGGCCAATTTACCATTATACATATAGATATTTTAAATTTAATTGATTAAAATAATGAATTTCAGTTTGTGGAGAGTGATGCAGATGAAGAATTGCTGTTCAACATACCTTTCACTGGAAATGTTAAGTTGAAAGGTATAAAAATAATTTCCGAAGATACAGATGCACATCCAGCTAAATTAAAACTGTAAGTATACTTACAATTAATATCACTATCACTGATTATTTTTACATTCATTTAAGTACTCGACTGCATTGAAAAATAAGAGAAGGTTACGCGACATCTATCGGATTTGTGTAGAACTGCTTGGTGATATTTGGTGATTTCAAATTATATATAAAAACTTTCCTCGTTTGAGCCTCCTTCCATTATAGTGAAATACGCAATAAAATTTATTGCGTAGTTTAAAAGATCTAAGTGTACATACATACAGAGGGACAGCGGGAAATGACTTTGTATTATAGGAAAGATGCGAAAGTTTGTGTCGATGTTTGGATGATATATTTATATTATGATAAATATCATCCATATATCATGTCCATTTATTTACGTTATGATGATATATTTATGGTATGATAATGATATTTTTATTTATGTTACACATGATGCATTTATGTTTATTACTCTTTCATAAAAAAAACTGCTGAATAGATTTGGATGAAATTTGGCACACAGATAGTTTTTATCTGTTTTTATATCTTATACCTCTTTTTAAATTCCTTATCATTTTTTTAGGTTCAAGAATAAACCAAATATGACCTTTGATGATGTATCTATAAATCCTGATCAAGTCTTTGAACTCCAGAGAGACGGCGAAGGTGTTATCGAGTATTACCCCAAGTAAGCTTAATTTTATTGATATTTTATTGTATATTTCAAATTGTAATACCTTTTAACTAATTTAGTCTGATTTCTGATTGTACATATTTAATTAAATTTGGTCTAATATATTGTAATTAGTTACAACCGTCAGTTAGTCACTACCTTCACATAAACAAAAAGAGAGAATTGATTTTTCTATTGTTAGTATAACGTTGTTGTAGTTGAAACCGGATATAACGACAGATCCGTTACAACGACCAAATGGCAAGGGCCCTGTCGAATCCCTATAACGAATTAATATTGCTTATAAGGACTATCCATTTATTAAGACCAACTTTTTTTGTGCCTTTAAGGACGCTATTATCAATTTTTACTGATATTTATTTACTTAATTTTTTTTAGATTGTTTACTATAGGTATAGGATGTTTTAAATTGTAGTTAATATTTTTTTTTTCAGAATTGTTTCGTTTTCTTCAGTGTCACATCTAACGATGCATTTTCCATGCAACTATGGTGCTGAGAACACAAAGATTTATTATATAGGCTTAAAGGGAGAATGGTCTCCGGGGCACAGACACGGTGTTACCATATGCACATACGAAGCGAGGCCAAACGTTACAGACCACACCTTAAGGCATTTAGAGTCCGCATCTAAGCCTGTCGGTTAATACCATTTTTCATGTTAAAATGAATGTGAACAGGTTTAAATTGTATATATTTTTTATTTCAATACATAAAATGCGTGATATTTACACATTTTTTTTATTTACATAATTAACATCATCACATTTGGCTACAATTAGTTTTTATTTTATAACAGATTTATAGAGTAAACGCTTTGTCTATTGCAGACTAGAAATAAATATATAATTGGAGTCATACTCCTATTAATTATAGCTTTGGAAATTAAAATGCTGCTTGATTAGGTGTACGCCAAAAAATTCTCAAATAAACCTTGTTTGGCTTAACATCAAGATATCCCTTTTAGGGTTCACGGGAAACAATCAATGAAGTCCACAAGTAACTATACACATTAACTATGGGCTTTATTCTTTAACTTAGATTCTATTAAAGTTGTAGTGCAACTCTGCGATAGCGACACTAAACATAATATCTTAACTTTTCAATTCAAAACATCGACCTATATGTATTCTACTAGACTTGGTGATCGGAACAAAACTGTTTGTCCAAATACGGTATGAGTTTAGAAAGTCGCGACCAAAAGGTCGAAAGCGCCATGGAAAATGCGGTGCTTACGCATTCGTCGCTTCCTTCCTTTGCTCACTTGCAAATAAGTTTACAGGGAATTACCCTTAACTAAATGCGCTATTTCTGCTTTCCATTCAGCGAGTCAGCGTAAAAGATTAATTAAACAAATTACAGTAACCAGAAGAAATATATATTTTAAGTGTTAATAAACGCATAAAAATAAAAACAGCAATTCACGTTATGTTTCGTGACTTGGAGACTAGGTCTAGTGTTTGTGGTTATCAAGATAACCTTACTCTACACTTTTTTCTTAATCATTATTATGTTTGTAGACTAGTTTCTTTTATATGGGCATGGAACGAGTTTGCATGCAGTTAATTAGAATTTGTAATTTGACTTTACTTTTAACGACTACTTAACTCTGTTTTACTGAAATATTTAATCCTTAGTTACCGCAGCATTGTTGCTTCACATGCCTACGTATAATTAGTAGGTAGAATTTAGTAGACATTTGAAATTATTCCCATTTCTAAGTATTTAAAATTAAAAAAAATAGCAATGCATTGAATCAAAACAAAATTATACATAGTGTAGGTAAAATATTTCGATGCATATATTTAGTTATTTGGCAGTGATACAATAATTTATCTTAATACATGTACAAACCTAGTATTAATAATTACATTAAATATCTAATAGGTATTTTAATATCTCATCTGCACTCATTACTTTTGTGTGAAAATCGTGTTACATTAGCGCTGCCATTGCAATCATTTGCATAGCTTGAAGTGCAGAGCTTCAATTTGAAGTTAGAAATCTAGAAAACTAAGGGTGTTGTCGACGTCTACCCCTGACGATGTGGTTTCCACGGCGTCGGTAGTTGCTTCTGCCGTAAGGGCGAACCACTGCGCTGGGTACGGATGCCACGTCGCCGCCCTGCCCTGGATAATATGGACTCGATTGCACTGGGACCGGTGGTCGTCTCATGCACACAGCGCATCTGTATAACAAATGTTCAATTAATCGCCAGCAATAACACCACATTTAAAAGAAACTTAAGTTTTGCCTTAAATTGAAAAAGGCTTCCCTCTAACTAGAATCAGCTACCGGGACCATAAAAGATTTAAAAAATCCATGAAAGCTATTATGGGTAGGTATACGCCATGTAGATGGAAAATATTTGCAATATTACTATCTAATCTTCATTTTGCCCATATACCAACTAGGTTCGCAGTCTTCCCTCGGAGAAAGATCAACGAAATATTTAACTGTAACGTGTCAGAATGGGTAGACAGATTTTAATTGGTTTTCGCATATGGATAAATGGGATAATTTTTTTATATATAAAAATTGCACCCCGACGTTATTTATAAAAAAAATAATGTCAATGGCTCAAAGCGGTGTCGATTTTCTCGATATTTAAAGCAAAGCAATCAAACCAGCACTCGAGTATTAAGACGGCGAATGCAAATTCTAACCCACTTCGTATTGTTTTTTATTTCACGAGTGAATTAGAAATATCTAATGGTCACTTGCACAAAAGGCGAAGGAAAAAATAGTAAGCCAACGATTTTTAGGTAACTTTTTTAAAATATGAACCTTAAGCGATAATGCCCGCTAAAATACAAATGATTCGACTATTAGTATATTGTCGGTAGAGATTACAATTTCCATTATTCAAAAACTCGGAGGGATCGCCTTGATATGGGGTCTCAGAAACATTAACGTACCTGCTAATTTTACTCTCGACGTCCATGTTTTTCGCTTTCAATGTTTCCTGTATGGGCGTTTCAAACATTTTGTTGTCGTCTATAACCGACAGCCAATAAGAGACTGCGGTCGTGAAGTAGTTGCATCGTCCGAGCCCGTTGCATTCGATGAATGGTCTGAAACGGAACTCGCGCAGACAAGACCCTGGCGATATGAGACTCTGGCCTGCTGCATCCGCGCCAGAAGTGTGCTGAAAATCATATTTAAAAAAGAATATTATAGAAAGGTCAATTTAAATGAATGTGCAATTCAATGGAACTGTAGTCATCGGACTAAGTTAAGTAGGTTAGAAAAATATTTTCTCATTTTCTCGGGAAAAGTTATGTAGGTACGTATAATAGATTTGTTTATTGAATTTGGTTCCTTAATTCTTTACTTACCATCAAAAAGCTGTATCCTATCCACATTTCTTCCCAACCATTGGGGCAAGATGGTGCTACATTAGTTTGACTGTGTATAGCTATGGTTCTTGTTGGTGATTCGCAAACTTGGCACCTGAAATTATCAAATTTGTTTGAGTGCTTTGTTTTTATTTATAACCTAAAGATAAAAAATCATATGGGTTAAAAAGCAGATGGTGTATGGGAGCATCTCGCCTAAAAATCATAGACAGATAAATTAAACATTTTGGTCTTAACTACACTTATTTGCGTGCTAAATTAATTATGGTCAAAAAATGACCACACGTAAAATGAGCGACAAAGTAAAATATTTAGAACCAAATCCCATAGCAACCTAACATTTTTACAGCATAAAAAGTATGTTAATCCAAGAATTTTAATAAACTATCTGTGTGCCAAATTTCATCCAAATCCGTTCAACCGTTTTTGCGTGATTGAGTAACAAACATTCAAAATTTCAAACATACGAACGCATTTATATAATTAAGTTTGGGATAATAAATGCAAATATACTATACATTGTATAACAGGTATAACACATACGTATATGTACACCTAGCTAGATTAATGACTAATTTGATTTATAACAATACTGGAGTTATGTGGGAATCTACCTGGATATGTATGTTCCAACTTCTCTAGCTCGAATGGGAGTCATAGACATTGGCATTGGTTCCAGAGTCGACAACCAAAAACTGTAATCTTCACGTTGAGCAAATTCACATCGTTCATTTAGATTACAAAACATGTACGGCATTGTAGAGAACTTGCGTAAACAACTGCCAGGAGCACCTGTAGAATAACAAAACTATTTAACTTACAATAATTGACAGATAATATTATATTAAAGCAAATCCTATCAATGGCAGTTTTGAAACCCCTATAAAAGTTGACTATAGTGGGCTTTTAATAATCACCCACCAACAAACTAAATGAAAATTCTTATATAAATATTAATCTTACCTAAATCTTGTCCATGCGCTTTAGCATTAGCGACAATATGAATCAGTGAAAATCCATCCCAAAGTGGTGACGTTCCAACTGGACATTTCGGGATGTAGCTCGATTGGGAATGTATTGTAAAGTAAAATCCTCTGGACTTGGGTATATGTGGCGGAGCGGGAATACCCGGCAATCCTATGTCGCCCATACGACCTTCAAATCCTCTTAGACCCCTTTCACCTTGAATGCCCTGTCGCCCCGGTGGACCTGGTTGTCCTTCGTATCCACTAAATCCTATATCGCCTACTTCTCCCTTCATCCCTGGGATTCCATCTCGCCCAAAAGAACCTGGCATGCCTGGTTTGCCTGGAGATCCATCGAAGCCGCTTAATCCAATTTCGCCACGTGGTCCAGGTAATATATCTCTTGGTAAGACGCTATCTCCTACATCTCCCTTTATACCTTGTGGACCAGGATAGCCTGGAGATCCTATTATACCTTCATCACCTCGGAATCCTTTTAAGCCTCGTAGACCTGGTGGACCCGGATATCCATCTGAACCACTATCACCTATCTCACCTTTATCTCCTTTAACTCCTTCGAGTCCAGGCCAGCCTTGGTCGCCCCGTTCTCCTTTGGGACTTATCGCCATACCAGGCTCTCCAACCTCTCCTTTAGGACCAGAGAAGCCAGGATTTCCTTCCATTCCGGGAGCCCCAGGGATTCCGGAATTACCTCTTCTCCCAGGACTTCCGTCCATGCCAACAATTCCTTTAAGTCCTTGGAAGCTAATACCGGGAAGACCTGGTGCGCCTTCTGGACCGTCAACACCAAATTCACCAGGCAGGCCTTTTTGTCCCATGAAACCTGGCCATCCGGGCAAGCCATCAATACCAGGTGTTCCCGGCTCGCCTTGTGGAGCATTGTACGGAGTAATACCTGGTAGTCCAGGTGGTCCTTGGCTACCAGTCATTCCTTTAAATCCGGGCATACCTATGTCACCACTTTCTCCTTGTAAGCCTATTTCACCTCGTTCCCCTTTTATGCCTTTAAGCCCCATAAAACCAGTATCTCCTCGTTCTCCAGGCATTCCTGCCAAACCTGGGAAACCTATGTCTCCCATATCCCCCTTCGTACCAACATGATAGCTACTAAAGCCGGTGTCCCCTCTTTCGCCTTTATTTCCTGGCTCTCCACGAGGCCCTGGTAGACCCACATAACCTTCATCGCCAGGTAATCCCGGTCTACCCATTCGACCTGGTTCCCCATCCATTCCTCTGTCTCCTTTTATTCCTTTTTTTCCGGGTATACCTATTGGACCGGAATCTCCTTTAGTACCATCTTGACCACGTCGCCCCGGCATGCCATTAATACCAGGAAATCCTTTATCTCCAATATCTCCTACTACACCAAAAATACCAACATCACCTCGTTCTCCCTTTATTCCATCGAAGCCTGGCCTTCCATTAAATCCTTTATCACCCTGTTCACCTTTACGGCCTTCAATGGCAAATAAACTAATGCCCACATCGCCTTCCAAACCTTTTAGGCCTTTCAAACCCCTTGGTCCAGGCCTACCTGGCCTTCCCATTATACCTGGTTCTCCTTCATCACCTTTCATTCCATTCAAAGCGTCTTCGCCACGAATTCCTCTGCGGCCAATAATTCCTATTTCTCCTCTTTCTCCCTTGCGTCCATTAAAACCGTCCAAACCTGGGGGGCCTGGATAACCACCGTCGCCATGTTCTCCTTTTAGACCTGGAGGTCCTGGTGGGCCCATTTGGCCAGGTAAACCAGGAGTTCCAGTAGAGCCTGAGTCGCCCCGTTCACCCGGTTCACCATTTAAGCCGGGTTTTCCCATCATCCCTGGAAATCCAGGAAATCCGTCAGCTCCTACGTCTCCCGTTCTACCCCTAAATCCGGTTAGTCCTCCTTCCCCTTTTAACCCCTTTGGTCCAGTGGCGCCTGGTATTCCGTTTAAACCTTGTAAGCCAGGTTCTCCTATTGGTCCGATGAGTCCCGGTGTTCCTGGTTGGCCACGAATGCCGGGGGCACCTTGTACAGTGATGCCCTGAATACCTTTACGTCCCTGGAAATAAGTTTATGCTTTAAAGTGCTATAAGGACAAGTGGAAATTGCATTTTTTCAATTCTTTATTGTTAATTCTTATTTATGCACTATTCGATTTTACATCATTATAAATTTATGTACTCACTGGAGGTCCCATTGGCCCATCAGGGCCTACATCGCCAGGTAATCCTGGCTTGCCTTTTATTCCTATTGGACCAGCTCTTCCAGGTGTCCCAGGATAACCTTCTGGCCCTACATCACCAGCTTCACCAGGTAGACCGTCAATTCCCCTCGCACCCATTATATTAGAGTATCCTATACTGCCAGTTGAACCTTTTTGTCCTTTACCACCATCAAAGCCTGTAGGACCACGGGGACCTTGACTACCAGGTTCTCCTGAAGGTCCTTCGTCGCCTTTTTCACCTGGAAAACCCCTGAACCCTTGTGGACCTTGTTGTGAAGAACCAGGCAATCCTTGATCTCCTCTTTGGCCTGGAAAACCTTCGTAACCAAGATCGCCCTGGTCGCCTTTTCTACCACGATATCCTGCACAGTTAAAATTAAAAAATACGTTAGACAATCAATACGTTAATAATAGTACATCAAATATAATCTATCCTTGCGTAATATTTCGAATATTCGGAAATCACAAAATTTCTTGTCATGGTAAGTACCTTCCTAAAGAATAATATTCAATATTATGACAGAGTAATAGAAGTTATCATCAGCTCCTTGGATTTGATTGAGGTGACTTTATTACAATATTTAAATGTATGTATATCTAAAAATAAAAAAAAGCTAAAAATTTCAAATTTAAGGGTATTTGTATATCTTGGAATAGCTACAAATTCCTTGTTTAATGAGATCTGTACGACCATTTCATTCGAAGTTACAGCCCGTTGAAAATCACCTAAAAATTTGTATTCTTTTTCTATATCCCTTAATTTTTGTGACTAGTGTGGTTGTGTTGGTTTATGTATTACATGGTATTACTGAAAAACTTGAAAACTAACCGTCGGGTTGACTTGAAATTTTTACATAATATGCAATCCGCTTCAAGGATTGATCATATCTGTTTTCTCGATCGCGAGATAATCGCTTTTTTACGGCGCTAACTGCCGAAAGCGAGGTGAACTCACTCGCCAACGAGAACCGCTGTCACATTGAAAGTGGAAGTTAGCCGTTGTTATGGCAGCCGAGTTAAGACTGACTGAGACAAAGCAAAGCATGGTCAGGTTTTTAATAAATTTACAACATTTCGTACTTTGACTCTTGAGATATACCTATTATATAGTGTCCGAGCGAAGCTTCGGCTTCGGCTTCGGCCAAAAAACCACCTTCGGCCTTCGGCCCAAAACCTGGTCGAAGCCGAAGGTTTCGCCGAAGGTTTTAATTAAGAAGTTCTTGAGAGATAAAAATATGTTTAGCGAACTTCACTTAATGTGATCTAATGATAAAAAATTATTATTATAATTTGTTGTATATAATACAGTAATTTTGTGATTATTTATAATTATCGTAATGGTTACTTTTATTTTTAATTTTCTAAAATTTGCAAAACTGCATTTAATTGATCAATATTTATTAAGCACTAGTCGAGAAAAACAAAGACTGATTGACCGATCTGATTGTGATTGATAAATTACTTCAATAAATAAATAAATGTTATATGTAATTCACATTATTTCAAATGTAATGTTATAATTTTTGCCTAATAAATTGCAAGGTATTTTTTTATCACCTCTAGATCAACTTCTAGACATGATTAATTACCTTTTCTTTATATTATACAGTCGATATAAATATTCAATATTAAAGTCTTAAAATCATTTATCTTATTAATTGTAGAGCTTTTAAACCTTCGGCTTCGGCCGAAGGTTGTGGCGATAGCCGATAATCGGCTTCGGCTTCGGCCAGAAATTGACCTTTGGACGAACAACTATTATATAACGTGGAGCCTACTGCATATATATACAGAATTATTAGTTACCTTTTGGACCAGGTGGACCACGGAATCCGGTGTCGCCTTTTTGATTTATATTTTGTCCTAAAGACTCTCCTTGGTCACCCGTTACTCCATCTTCTCCAGCATCACCGAAATCTCCCCTATAAGTAAACCCCAACATTAATTTAACCTAAACACTAACAGTTCAACAAATGTATTCAACGTCAGTTAATCAGCCGTCATCTAAGCTGATGATAGTGGATGAGGCAGCCTCTTTATACACAAAAATCTGTCCAGCCGTCCTTGAGTTATAAATGGTGTAACTAACCCGACTTTGTTTTATTATTTTAGACCTATAGATAAAAAAGAAAAGATTATTTATATTTATTTAATGAAAAAGGGAGATTCAATACATACTGCGAAAATAGGTGTGTGCACTATATTTTTCTACTTACATAGGTCCTGTATCTCCTTTTTCGCCGACCAAAAAAGCAATAGGAATATCAGCTGGAGCTCCTGGCCACCCAGGGCCACCATCGCGTCCATGAGAGCCGTTGTAGCCTGGCAAACCGGGTAAACCAAAGTCTCCCATTCTGCCTTTGAATCCCTTCGCACCAGGAGGGCCAGAGCGCCCGGGAAATCCTTCGTCACCAGGCAGACCTGGTACTCCAATAAAACCTAGATAGAAAGTTAAAATTAATTAGATCAATAATTAAAGTTAAAAGGACAAATAATTATAAGGGTTTTGCTATTCTTAAGGCTGTTATTAGTGCTATAAAATGGGTATTTTTTTAAACAGGTGTCTCGTTTATGGCTTAAATAAAAAGCTTAAAAATAAAATCTGAACGTTCTATGGCTGACATCACCAAGTAAGTGCTCCGTGGCTGACATGAAGTAACTACTTAGTTGCATTTTTTTTTTCGAACACTTAAGAAACGTCTGCAAATAAAATCGGCGAATTTAATAATTCCGGAAAAATTAATTTCTTCTTTCACTTTTGTTATAATTTATTCGTAATATTTGCTAACCTGGATCTCCGAATTCGCCTGGTACACCTTTAGTTAAATCTTCCGGCACAATAGTCTTTCCAGGAATTCCTTGTGGGCCCTGCGGGCCTGCCATCCCTGCAAGTCCTTTTGTGCCTTTGCTTCCCTTTGAACCTTGAAATCCTGGTCTGCCAGGAATACCAATTTCACCTCGCGGTCCTGGTATGCCTTCGTACCCAGGTAAGCCTTTCGGGCCCTCAAATCCATAATCGCCTCTCTGTCCTTTAGGTCCAGGATTACCTGTAGATTTTAATAATTAACATTTAAAACTGAGCAAAGGCTATTTTTTATTATAATAACTAAGTGTTATTAGTATAAAAATTTAAATAATTTAATGAGTTCCTTTTAATAGTTACAGATAATAAAAATATATCTTACAAGAAACATTAAAGTAGCTAATTTTCAAGTTAATTTCTGTGGTAGCAAAATAAGAATAATAAGCGAACAAAAATTATTTTTTAGTTTAAACAAAGAGATTTTGAGTATTTTTTTAAATTTACCTGAAGGGCAATATGGACAGTCATCACCACGATGACCTTTTGCTCCTGGATAACCTGGACGGCCAGGTCTGCCTGGATCTCCAACTGGACCTGCACGGCCTGGGTGACCATCCTCACCAGGCGGACCGGCACCATGAACACCTCTGCCAGGGTAACCAGGTGGACCAGTAAAGCCAGATTCCCCTCTGTTCCCACGTTGACCTGGTGTGCCATCAATACCAGGTGTTCCTTCTTCTCCAGTAGGTCCTATGACTGTGGCACCTTTAAATCCTTTAGCGCCTGGTTTTCCTGGTGCTCCAGGAAAACCAATAGGGCCTCGTTGTCCAGGTATACCCTTGAAACCATAGTTACCAGGTTCACCTTTAGGTGATATACCAGGCGGTCCAGCTCTGCCAGGGATACCTTTTGTACCGGGTAGGCCTGGGAATCCCATTAAACCTGGTGAACCTTTTCCGCCATCTAACCCTGGTTGTCCTCTAAATCCTGGTGGTCCTTCATCTCCTTGGGGTCCAATAGGACCTGGTAGTAGTGGTTCGTCTAAACTTTCATCATACAATCCTTGCAGACCGATAGGTCCTTGTGGTCCTGGGTTTCCCGATCTTCCATCTTCTCCCATTTCACCCTTTACTCCATCAACGCCGTCTAATCCGTCATAACCTGGGGCTCCTTTGTCTCCTTTAACACCTGGGGGACCGTCCCGTCCTCTGTGTCCAGGTTTCCCACGTGGCCCGTCTGAACCTTGGTCTCCTTTGTAACCGTGGGAACCAGAATCTCCCCTTAGCCCCTAAAACAGAAACACTGTTATCATTTTTGTTTTAACTATTTTAATTCATACTGTTTAACTCAGACATACTTTACCATTGGACCTGATGAACCTCTTTCACCCTTGCTTCCTTTATTTCCCTGCATTCCTTGCATTCCACGATCTCCTTGATTTCCTTTGCTGATTATGGTTATATTTACCCCAAATTTTTCCACTACAATTCTTGGTCGGCCAGGATAGCCAGGCTCACCAATTGGTCCTTGATCACCTTTTTCTCCTGGGGGTCCTAATACATCTTCTCCTGGATCCCCTCTGTATCCTCGTTCCCCTTGTAAACCAATTGGACCCTAAAAACGAAGATTGGTTTAAAAAAATTAAAATCAGAAGATTCAACAAGAGATTTTAATAATATAAGATCAGAAAAAATACAAATTAGAACGACGTAAAAGAATAGCAAAAAATGGAAAATGAACACAGACTAGGAGGGTTTTTTTTAGATCTTTCCCTTAAATATAAGGCAATTCAATTCTTGCTGAGTTAAATTAAATCTGATATTAAAACCTTCGAGCCCTATCTAGATATAGTTGTTTCGAGAGACAAAATGGAAGTGAATCGGCACAATGTGATGTAGCAGTGGCCAATTTATGGGAGGAAAGTATGGTAAGACGACATCTAAGTGGCAGGTAACGGCCCAGGATATTATACTGCTCTAGATAGTAATCCGAAAATTTTTGAGCAATTACAAAAACATGAATGACTGTGAAAAAATAAAATTATAACAACATAAAATAGTGGGTACTAATCTTCTGTCATTAGGTCTGTATAATCCCAAAGGTGGATGGGACGAGTCATCTCAATCTCAAAGTTAGAAGACAAGTGTGTCCCTATAAATTTGAATATAAGATCATCTGTTTTATAACCTATGGAAATAATTAATTTCTTTTAAGAGTAATTAAAATGCAATACTTGTTTACCTCATCACCTTCGTCACCCGGAAGCCCACTATCGCCTCTGTATCCTCTAGGACCTGGAAGACCAGGAATGCCAGCATACCCGAATTCGCCTTGATCACCTTTCGCTCCTCTAGAATTAACTCCACCTTCACCGGCTAAACCTTGCGATCCTTTCTCTCCGAATGGACCGGGTTGACCTCTGTCTCCGGGAGGACCTACTCTTCCCATTGGTCCCGTGACACCGTCTACGCCACTGCATCCATCCAGACCTCCAATTCCCATCACACCTTCAACTCCTTGTTGCCCCTGTTGTATATTTTTTCGTTTAATAAAAATGCGGGATTTGAAAAAAATGTATTTTCGTTTTTTTTTTAATATTACTTTTAATTATTACTATCAACCAAATTAAGTTAAATCGATGCAAATGATGCAATGAAACATACCATTTAATGTCTAATATGTTAAATATTCACATATTCTCGTATGTGTATTCCATGTTTCATGTTTCTAGACGAGTAAATAATTTAGGTTTGTTCATAAAAGTTTTTTGGTTAGGTACGCTGCCAACCAAGGAAAATTTCTCAACAAAATATGATAAAAGAATCTTACATTGGTCTTAAGTACTTACTTGTAGCCCCGTTGGTCCTCTTGGTCCATATGGCCCATCGGAACCCTGAAATGTGTCAAGAAACTCATGTAATATAATGAAATATAGCGTAGTATATAATATATATTCACAAATAAGTTAAAATATTTTTACACACCCTTTCTCCTTTGTCACCATAATCACCACGATCACCAAAGTCTCCTGATTCTCCCGGCAAGCCTATGCGACCTTCTGGGCCGTCGAAACCGTAATCTCCTTGTGGACCAGGTATACCAATGGGGCCAATATTACCTCGATCCCCTTTGAGACCCTTGCAATCGCATTGTGTCTGGTTGCATATTGCCTGGGAACAAAATTAAAAGAAGTTTTTAAATAAAATAGTAGCTCGTTAAATTATTAGGCATAAAAACGATAAAAGTAAAAAAAAATACACGATGTGAGCGACAGCCCAATACCTTAACTATAAGTTATCTAAACAATTTATTTTTTGTTTAGTTTATAATATTGCAAATAATTCGCTTGCATCGGCTAATACATAATATAAATAGATAGACCTACAATAATATGTGGAATATGTGTTCATTTATACGCAATACAATGAACGTGCCTTATCATAAGACCTCTGACACAATGTAGGTCTTACAAGTGGGAAGCAAGTGTAAGGACCAATGCACTTCCTACATTATTACTGGAGCGTACTAATCTACTTTTATATTTTTATAGTATAGTATAGCAGTTATTCCCACTATTATTAGATTAAACAATCTAGATTTGTGTTTTAAGATACAATATTTGCTAAAAATGTAGAGTTTCGGGGAGCTAGGGAGAGAGTAATGCTCAGCATTTCTGTGAAAGAAGTGGTCTTAAATTCAGAGTGGTTATGGAGCTTTCCTTAACGTTTTGTCTCAGGGGTCCTTCGGTTGAATCGGTTTGATTTATCGCAAGGTCATCTTTGGAAATTAACTTTTCAAAGTTGGCTTTGGCCTGGATTTGGAAAGTAGTGGCAGGGCAGTTGCATACGAAGTGTTTCGTAGTCATTTAGGCAGCCCGTCTGGCGGCAGTAACCACCCCCTAATCAAATAAAAAAACAGTGGCACTCCGGGAGTGCCGACAGAAGTGAAAACTTGAACAATCACGTGTGTATTTTTGAATCGTCAGGAAAGTACATACTTATATACAGAGGTGTCGGTTACGGTAACAGTGCGCGAGTTCAAGTTTTCACTTCAAAAGCATCGTTAAATACCTATGCTGTTGTGTTTCGGTGAGTAAATAAGGGATGTCAGAGCCCATTCCTCTATCCTTTCCTAATCCCTTAAATGCAGCACTTGTGGTCTTGGTTGTATAGGTAATAGGCGAGTGTGGCCTCTTGATGCACAAGCGCAGTCACATCCTAGGAAGCCACACAATGGCTTGTGAAGATGTGAGGAATGCCTCTATCAAAAAAGTACTAAAGTTTATAAACGTGGTAGGTATAGGTAGAGAGCTTTAGTATATGTGGCGATCACAATATTTCAGCAATGGACGAAGTGATACTGTTACTCTAGCAGACCAGAAATAGCCACTAAGAAGATAATAATAATGATCATAACCATAAGTTGGCAATTCAATAACTTATTTAATATTTGATATTGACGCAGTCTTCTTATATAAAATAATAAATAATCACATCGATTCTTCTTCACTTTTAGAATGTATTCACTTTAAAGTACCAAAACTCAGAACAAGATTAAGTGATACATTTCATATTCCCTACTGTAGAACTAATCATTGTAAAATTTCCTTCTTTCATCGCTCTAAGTATCACTACAATAAGATTCTGAGTGATATTGACATATTTTCCAACAATTTGAATTCTTATAAAAAGAAAATTGGCGAATTACTTTTGAAAAATTAATTTTAACACTTATAGAATATTCTCTTTTTTTTCTTTTTCTTTTTCTCCTTCTTCTTCTTCTTATTATTATTTTAATTAATAAATAAATGTAAAAATATAATTTTTATGATTCTTTAGGCCTATTTGTGCATAATCTTATAATATATATTTTTTAAATTTATGGCTGTATGTAATCTAAATAAATAAATAAATAAAAAAATATTTATAACATAATTTAACATAATATAATTTAATAAATTTAGGTACTTAATCATGGCTGAAATAAATGATTTTTATTTTTTATTATTTATAAGCAGTTCACATATTATTTGTTACACCCTTCATCTAGTAAGAATTATTCATTTCATTGTTCTCTTATGATCCATTGAACCCTTTTTATCATGGGCATACTTATAGCAGACTTGCGGCCAGCCAATTGTCAGATATGCAGTGTTTATTTTATGCACGTGCTTTTCTTAGCTCATCACAAAATATAGAATTCATCTTATACTCGTATATCTCGCTGTATTTATGTCTAGTCGATTCCCGCTAAAAAAAATCACCAAGCAGGTAATGGTGAAATGATTATAAGAAAATTGATGAAAAATAAAGAAAGAGATATGAGTCAAACAAATATATGTAAAATGATACTACATCAAGTTGTAAAATATAATCTGTACAAGATATTGAAAATATATTTTACAAAAATAATATAATATAAGTTACAATAACTTATGTTTCCAATGTGTTTTCGATAAAGAGTTATTTCTTAAATAAAATAAATCGAAAAAAGAAAACAAAGACGTTAAGTTACGAGTTAAGTTAATTAATTAATAGTTAAGTTAATTAAGTTCTTTTATTTCATCCAAAATGTTTTAACTCGTAAACATTCATAAATGAAAATCGTATGTTGATTAAGTAAAACAATCCAATGAGGCATTCAGCTTTTATAGTAATTGGTTAAGTTGGAGAAACATTTTTAGTGACTCAACTTACGACTTTGGATTTAAATCACCCTCTCGCTACGAAACTGAATCTGCGCATGAATACAGAAAAAAAGTTTCAACAGACTGAAGAGATTTCTTACTACTTTCTTGTTAGGTAAGTAGTAAGAATTTATTGCCTATGCCTATGTGTTTAATATATAAGTATAACTGCACAATACGAAGGTCGTGTTGATGTAATTTAATTGATGTAGCAATTGAGCACAAGTACTTTAGCGGACTTAAAAGTTTACTGAAATGGGTTTTGCAGCGTCGCTCTTGGCAGAAACATGATGTCACCCACCGTAGACAAGATTACGTAATTTCTTTATGATTAAAAGTATATCAAAATAATAAATGATCAAACGAGTGGCTGTGTTTAAACACTTATTTTATTATACCTAATTTTGATTACTCTATTAATATGTAAATAAGTGAATTAACAAGCATGATGGAGGAGTGGTTAGGATGCGTGCCTTAAAGCACAGTCTCACGGGTCCCGGGTTCATAATTTTCAAAATTTTTCAAAGTTGGCTCTGGTCTAGATTTGAAAAGTATTGGCAAGGCATGCTGCATTTCGCAGTCGCAGTGACCAGTAACCACCTCTTACAGAATACCAGTTCGGTGAGTGAGTAAGGGTGCTAGAGCCAGTTTTCCTACTTCCTAACCCTGCCTTTGATTCTATTTGGTCGGCAGCGCCTGTGGCGTTGTTTGTGTTATCCACTTGATGGAAGCCACCTACCATCAAGTGGACCGTTAGCCTGTCTGTCGCGCACAAAAGCACAAACAGACAACAGTAAGTATACAGACCTATTAGTCGTACCGAGAAACTTTATAAAATACCAGTATATGCCCGCGACTTCGTCCGCGTCCGATCGCTACCAAACTCACAGGAACACCCACTGGACTAATCTGAAGATTGTATGAAAGTTTCATCAAAATCGGTTTAGTGGTTTTGGAGTCTATAGGGGACATACATACATACATTGCCTTATTTTATATATAGAGATTTAAAGTAATGTTATTCACCTTTGACCTCGTTATATGAAATTTTACCTACGTAACCATATATGTTGTCAAATACTTAGAATATCTATCTTTCATATAAGGCAAAGCGTCGCTACTTTTATTTGCACTGTGCATCATTTAGTTAGAATGTAGCTCGCACATTCATTTAGATTTTAGAATAATATCATTTCGCAGTTGTCATGACAGCATTGCTAAATTTGCATTACGACGCAACACAATACCTACGATCATAATACTTATTCGCGAATCTACTTTGATTGAATTACAACTGACATGTAGTTTTTATGGTCACATTGTTCAACATCAATTTAGCTTGTAAATATTAATTTCGCAGAAATGGATGTAGATTTGTTTTTGGAGTTTACTCCTTAAGAATCGATTTGCATATATATATATATATACTCGTATATAAGCCCGTGGTATGAAAATTTATGGGAGTAAAATTAAAAATGTCACAAGGATTGCGAGCACGAATGCGTTATAGTTAAGTTTTATTTTTTTGAATATTTTAGAATATCTGAAGTTTTATAGATATCGCGCCATCTACACAATATTATTTAAAAAAAGAACAATGTTGTTCTTTCGGCGTGTTCGAATTGTGAAAATTTAAATTTTGTAATCGTTCGTAAGGAGTAAACTCCAGTCGTGTGTCCGGAGCTGACACACACATTTTTTTTTCTGTAACTATCCAGTACCTACCATAGTAATATTAATATTATAATAATATAACTTTATTTGCATGAGAATGTGAGTACAATTTATATGAATTGTCTCAGATAAGTAAAACTGTTTTACTAATCTGAGTGAATTGTTATAGAATTTAAAGTATTATGCAAACTCCTTCGTGATAACGACGTACCATTTTTTAATTTATGTACATTAATCATATTTTCAAGTTAATTACAACTTTTTGTGCTTGTACTTAGTTGTGTTTTTATACAAATAACAATAATAACAATAATAAGTGAGAAAAAGCACATCGAATAAAACAGATTGAGTTAGGTAGTATATGTATAATTCATTTATATTAATTAAGTTGTATCAAAATTGTCACCAGATATTCACAAGTGGCATGTAGTGGCAGTCATTATATATATATAATATTATAGCCCGTCTGGCGGCAGTAAGCACCGCCTTACAGAAAACTACTGAAAATAATAGCAAGTGTGTGTTTCGGTAAGTGAGTAAGGGATGCTAGAGCCCACTTCCCTTAACTTCCCTACCCTACCCTCGTATTCTTAACTACAAAGCCAGCGCCCTTGCAGCTCTTGTGACGTTGCTTGTGCCATGTAGTTACAGCATCAAACCGTATGACCCGATTTTGTTATCATCACTTTTCTGATTTCCTCTTTCTATGGAAACAAATTTGAAGACGTAATTCACGTCAAAACCTATTTGATCTTAGATGTAAACGGGTGACTTTAAAGTAACATTGTAACGCAGTGGGTTAAATGCAGTTCCGGGCGCGAGCTTGCAAATAGTGTTATGCTTCCGGTCATAGCACGTAGGCGGCGCGCGGGTTGCCGGTCCGACGGTCCGCTTGCCTCTTCCGGCTTGCGTGAGCGCATCGCCACGTGCGCCACACACCAATCTCATTTTTATAACTAAACGTTCTTCGAACTAATTTCGAAATCATGACTAAAAACTAAATCGAGTTTTCTATTTTAGAAATTTGCGCATAGAAATTAGAAAACTTAAATGTGATTTAAACCTATTTTCGTTGCCCGATTTTATGTGAATGCTTCTATAGTGGGAGGCAATTCAGAAAACTGATGATAACAAAATCTTGGGATACAGTTTGATGCTGTCTACATATTTGTCATCTTATTATATATGGTATATTCGAATTTGTTGGATATGTACATATAATAAATTAATAATATACTCAAAGGAATTTACTCGTAACGTACAAGTATTCACGTAAAACAAACGCCTGTGTCCACAACACAGCAACACCCCATTTTTTAACAATATTCAAGTAATACCTATGTGTTATCTGTTTGCCATGTTTTATCTAAATCAGCTCAACTGCATAATAAATAATGCATGGTTGAATTGAGTAACATACATTTTGTAAATATGTCGCACAATAACAACAAGTTTGCACTCCGATTAGCACTCGTGATCTGTTGATATATCAATTACTTCCGAACTGTTGAAAAACTTATCACCAGAATTAAAATCTTGAGTTCAAATGCAAAACATTGGTCTATTTGTCTGTCAAGTTTCATCCAAATCTGTAACAAGTAGGTAATTGTGTTTAATGTTGTCTACATTACTTAGACATGTCCAACAAACACCCTTCCTTTTCCTTATGTAGACATATATTATTTATCTTTTTTGCTGTTGTTTTTATAAAACTCTTTCGTTAAAATACAATGTTGGGTAAAAATTTTAAGTCAATCCATCGGCTAGTTTTCGAGTTTTGTGGAGATTAACTTAGTTGAGGAAGCTATATTTTTATATAAAAAGATAACCACTCATTTAAATGTTATATATTACATACCTACTTCGTGACTACTTTACTTTTGACTTTTTATGACTGGTAGCAGTAACCCTTACAGAAGAACACCGGAATTGGATGAAGTTTGGCAGACAGGTAGTTTATTAGTGGTTAACATGGATAATTTTTATTCTGGAAAAATGTTATGTTCTAGAGGGATGGAAAAAAATATAATGAGATTTTGAAATCGTGCTGTACGAATTATTTACCCAAAAAATTTACTCTAAAAATCTCATGAATTTAACTGTGGGTTAAAAGCACATACATACCAATTCGTATTTTATGACATTAGAAGATAGAAATAGTAATAAAGAAATATTTTTTCTGGTTTAATTGTGTAAAAGTTGATTGCGCCACGCGATTATAGAACAGAATGAGTCATTTGCATTTCGAGGAACAAGCTGGATAAACAATGATTGCAGTGTCCCAGTCGATAACGGCCATTCGCACATCCCGATGTTGCTGTGCCGTCCCCCGCTGCCCCGCAACACATTCATACAAACCTAATTAGGTTTATGAGGATGGTTGGATCGACGTTTGTTACACTTTCACACAAAAACGGCTGAACTGATTTTGGATGAAATTCGGCACACAGATAGTTTATTATCTGGATTAACATGTAGGATACTTTTTATCCTGGAAAAAGTTAGGTTCCTGAGGGAAATGGAAATTTTGCATGCACTTCGTCAGGGGCACAGATAAGGACATAGGGTGGGTACCTTTTACCTAGAAAAAATACCGTTCCCGAGGGATCATCCAAAAATTTTAATAAAATCTCAACGCCAGACAGAAATATTTATAAGTATGCAATAAAGATACATAAGATGATTAATTTTGTCATTATGCAATAAGATTAATTATTTTCCTTTTGTCAGACGTTGGATTTTTCATTTTTCATAACTTAATAAAAAGGAACGCAGACAAAGTCGCTTGCAAAAACTAGTATAAATATAGAATATAGATACATATATAATTCATAGGATAGACATTTTATATTGGCGAGAACTATATTCCATACCATATAAAATCGTTATTTTACAAGTAAGGAGCTCCCTTACAGGTACCGTGCTTTTACGTAGCTTTCAGCCTACTAGCCTGTAACGGCTTTGTTATAAAAACACATCCAGTGCTCACGTTACAAATTTAATTAGGCATTTACAAGTGAGTCATGTCATATAGTCTATTCTTGAAGATAATAAACTGTGTCAAAAGTTAAAAAATGGAACAGCGTACGTGCGTTGTGGATTTATGACCGTTTGCCGGAATCTGGTGACCCCGCCGGCCACTCGTAAATGTGTTCCCGATACAACGAACGGCGAGCATGTTGTTTAACTTCATATAACCAATACGTTCGTTACACTATTAGATTTGACAAGAAATCGTTGTTAATTTTCAATTATTAATGTAGCACACCGTTCCTAATTTTATTACAAATTTTATGGTTTACTAGCGTAGCGACCCGCCCCCAACTTTGCAATGAGATGAAATTTTCAAAAATCCTGGATGGATTTGCAGACTTAAGACTAATCTACATAAGCCTGCAAAGCTGAAACTTGAATTGTCAATTAACGTACAGCTACGTAGGGCAAACTATATTATAAGTATACTAGCCGGTGCCCGCGACTTCGTCCGCATTGAACGTTGAAAGGCACCTTTCTGGTGTCCCTGACAACGTGTATGCAAAATTTCATGGAGATCGGTTCAGTAGTTTTTGCGTGAAAGAGTTACAAACATCCATACATCCAAACATACTTACGCATTTATAATATTAGTATAGATATTAATATAGTACGGATAGATACTCCCGAAATATGTGTCAGTTCTCACTTCACCTAACTTTTATATTTACACAAGTTCTAATTAAAAATTACATAAGTATTTACTTTTTATGTTTCAACCATCAAACCAAATTATATCATCAAACCGAAACAGAATCGACATACAGAGTATTTTTTAACAAATGTATAAATTAAAAAAAAAATGTGTGTGTCAGCTCCGACGTACGACAGAAGTTTACTCATTACGAACGATAAATAAATACAAGAGAAAATACGAGTATATGACACTGACACACAATGACAATTAAATAGAACATAATTATTTAACATGAACTATGAACTTCATAATGACAGACCATGAATTATGAAACTTCAGAGATATTCTAAAATATTCGTAAATAGAACATAACGCATAATATAACGCATTCGTGTGACAATTTTGATTTTACTCCGATAAATTTTCATACCACAGGCTTATTCATAATGCAAATCGATCTAAAAGCGTTTCCTTGTTTTTGAAGTGTAGGAAAATTTCCAAGCTTTTCTTTTACGACTTTAACAGTTCTGAATGGGGTCGGGTTATATTTGTATAAAGTTAATGTGGCAAATTAACTCAAAAATCCAATTTAAACAAATTGGATGTTTTGAGTTAATTTAATTCAAACGAATTAAATCCTTACAGATTACTATAAAAAAAAAGTCCCCAGCCGCGTCTGTCTGTCTGTATGTATTGTCGTGATTATCTCAAAAATTACTGAACGGATCTTCATGTGGTTTTCACTAATTGAAAGAGCGTTAAACGGGAAGCGTTTTATTATATATATCAATTGCGGAAAAAAAATCCAATTGTGCCAAGCCGGGTTAATTAGATAAGACATTATTATCTATCGTATATCTATAACTTATACACATACGAGCTGACCCAGCAAACGTTGTTTTGCCAAAAAGTTGCTGTTGATTTGACAGTACAATTTCTTTCTATAGTAATTTCGGTTTGTTGTTATTTTTTTTTCCTTAATTTTTTTCGATATATTAATGGTTATTCGGGACGGAGACAATTCCAACAAAAAAAAGATCATGAAAATCGGTCCAGCCGTTCTCGAGTTATAAATGGTGTAACTAACACGACTTTCTTTTATATATATAGAATATAGATTACAAAATCTGTCCATTTCTCCGCTAACTATTTCTAAACCACCCAACGGACGCCGTCACGATTTTCACTAAACGAGGAAAGTTTTTGTTATAATTTGCAGAAAAAAAACCACGCGAAGCCGGGAGCGGGTTTTAATTCTACAGTTCACACGTCAACAATTTTAATAAAATTATTGGCTCATTTATTAATAAATAATAAATATCTTCACACATTCCACACAGCACCATCTAGTTCCACACTAAGCAACTAATGCTTGTTTTATGGTTGATATACTACCAGACAGTTGATATACTACAGTTGATATATAGTTTTTTTTGGGAAATACATACATATTATGTATAAATACAAACATCCATGACTCAGGTATGAAGGTAAATGTTAACACATAAACATTTGCCTCTAGCGGGATTCGAACCCGCGACCGTTTGGTTAACAGCTAGGGTTACTAGCCACTAGACCAAACGTGTCGTCGTTGTTATGAACAAGATTATTGTTATTATTAATGTTGCATCGTACGCCACGTCCTATAAATTATATTAGGGGTAATGTTTAGACGAGCAGAGTTCAGTAATGATTAGAATCCGTGTACTGTCAGCGATGCACGCTAAATATAGATGGGGAATATTGCCCCACGTTTTAACTGGCTTTTGTTACCGCACTGAAACTATTGACCTATTTCATTTTACTGGAAGTAAGCAATAACTTTCAATGCAACGCGTACCGTACCTACCGAACATAAAATCAACTTGCTACAGCACACCACTTAATGCAACAGTTTTAATTGAGTAAAGTTTAAATTTAGGAGAATGTTAGGGAAAGAATTTCCGTTAGTTATGTATAACAATCTTTAATTTTTCATTAACATGTTGACTAGTGCAAGTAATTTCTCATCGACACCGTTCGTAAAGATGATTGGTCAATTTGCAGATAAAAGCATTGGAACGGTGACAGGAGAAGCGATATGGGGGCAAATATTTTGACTGACATAAAATATTTCCTCTTGGGTTCAATGTTCTGTGGAGTTACGTCACGATGATAAAAGAGCGACTCATGAATTGCGCCCGTGCATTGACAGGGCGACTCACCCCGGAAAGTAGCCGCCAACCAATGTTTTATATTTGTATGTAATGTAAGCAATTGCCACACGCTACCAACGCACTGCACTTTCGCCCGAGACTAATCTGAGCAAAATTAGTCAACAAAATCTTGCTGTTAGTCAAAATTAGTAACAAATAGCAAGCTATAGCAACATTTAGTTTGCCAAAACACATCCATAGGGTAGGTACACTCAGACCAAATAATAACTATTTTTATCTTGTTGTATCTGAGAGGGTAGACTGAGCTACATTTTGCCATTTTCATGAAATCATGAATCAAAGAAAAGTTATCAATTAATATATTTATTAATTATACCTTTTAAAACAAGTAAAGTTTACTTATTCCGCTTATTCACGTTCCAGTTCAAATGCGTTTTAAATGCTCAATTTTAAATTTAGAATAGAATGCAGTTTATAGAGTTCTCGAGTTTGCTACTACGAACGGGTATACAAAACAAATTTACAATTATATGGTATGGTCCCACTATTCGCTTTAAAATCCTATTTTAGTAATATTATAAATGCATAAATGAGTTTGTTTATTATGCTCTCACACCTTAACTTATAATAAAAATGTTATCAGGGGTACAAACAAGTACATAGGGTACATTTATTCAGAAAAAAAGTTCTGTTCCCAGGGCATCATATAAAATAAATAAAAATATTCAACGCCTGAAAAAAATATGAAAAATGCTTTAACACCTAAGAAAATGGGGCGCGGATCAAGTCATGTGCAAAAGCTAAAAAAATAAAAGTTGGATAAAGTTATTAGATTGTTCTAATAAATAATGTCTATGAGATTAAATAGTTAGGAGTTAGTACTACGGTAGTATAAAATAAATGACCGTGTGTGCAGTGACTACTTAAAAATGTATAAAAGACAAAGTCGATATACATAAAATCCTATAAATCTGTCATAATATTATAACAAGTGCGATGAGGGCTTTTTTGACAATTATAATTGTAATTACATTGGGTCGATTGAGGGAGACACGGTTATCAGTGGTTGGTACAGGACTGTGGGAGTTATATTAAATTATTTCGGCAACAATAAAATTGCAAAAATTGTGTTATATACCTATCGTTAAGTTGATAGTCGTTTCCTGCAGTGTTGATAAGAGTAGCCACTGTTTGTGTCGCGACCTCGTTACGAGAAGCTTTGTCAATGGAGGCTGATTTTGACCTATTTTACAACTGCTCCATATTCTTTACATCCACATTTAAATAAATACATTCCGTGATTCACATTTGGTCTGCTGAATACTTCCTAGTAAGATAATTATTATATGGTTTTTTTTTATGTTGTTTCGCTTGGATAATGTTACATTTAAGCCACACATAAGTACAAAAAATCTTTTTATCATGTAAATTTTCTAGTAGCGACACATTGCGTTTCACAGTAATGAACTGGGAAATTCACTCTGGGTTCCTGGGAAATCACCCCCATACAGAATATTAGGTCCGTGTAGTACCTAATATTCTGTATGCGTACTGTATTATTGTACTTATTTCAGTGAGTGTGTAAGGAATGCCGTGGCCCATTTCTTCTTTCTATTTCTCTCCTTACACCTATTCTTACTCCCGTCTTTATGCATCACCTCTGTGTGATTTATGTCTACAAATGACGGTAATCAGCTACCTTCAAATGGCCCATCAGTCTGTTTGCCGAAAAATGCGTTCATTGGCAACGATACTACCAGGCGGCACTACCGTACTGTAGTTGCCAATCAACTATACTTCCAAGCCTATTTTGGATGTAATTGTACAGACAACATAGCAAACTTCAGAAATATAACTTTTTATTTATTACTTACTAAATTATGAAATAAAAACAAACTTTTTACAATTTCAACATATTGTAATTTAAGTTGTAACGTAATATAATTTAAAAGAAATAAGAACTAAAGCGAAAAAGATCGATTGGCTCTCCAAAACGTGTAGTAAGGTTTTTGAGTAAAAAGAAAGATTAGTGATATATAATTATATATTACATATTTATGAATACTCTGTGAATTTAGAACATTTACGACTGTATATTGTTTTGGTGGAGAAACAAAACCTATTCGAACTTATTTGAACCGAATATTTGTATAACAGAATTAATAAATAATTATTAAATAAATAGGAGAATTATTTACACTATAGATAAATATTTATATGGACACAGACAAATATAAATTAAAAATATTATAAATTTGTTACTTATATAGTAAAATACTAAGTCTTTTGGACTAACTTTTGGAAACCGATCATCATTTTTCGTCTTTCTTCATGGAATGTCTTCATACGTGGTGGACAACCTGTTGAATTAAATTTAAGGACAGCTTAGCGACAATCACAAAAGAACTTGCTTCATCAGCTAAGTACAATTATCTTATTAAACTCATACGGATGCTCCAAGCAAAGTTTCCCACAAGTTTTCCAAATTTATCCACAAATACATTTTTTAGATTGAAAATTATATACGCAAACTTTCCATGTTAATCTCTCTTTCTATTAGTGAAAATCGTAACAAAATCGGTTTTACGAATTAAAAGTTAGTGGAGAAACAGACAGATGCTAACAGGAACTTTATTTTATATTAGCTGTTACACGCGACTTCGCCCGCGTAGATGTATAAAATATAGCCTATGTTACTCGCTGATACTCGTAAATGTAACTTTCTATAGGTGAAAGAATTTTCAAAATTGGTCCAGTAGCTTTTGAGTTTATTCATTATAAACATGAATACTAATATATACTAATATAATAAGTATTAGTATAGAAGTATAGATGTATTTTACCATGTCAATAATGTTTAAACTTTTACTGAAAGCACCATAGTAAAATATGATATATGATGACATAATATGACCTCATATCTATTTGATTAAAAAGGATTTAATCTGAATTCCGCATTTTTGAATATTTATTTCATTCAGTAATGAAATCCATTAGCTTGTAATAACTGCCTACGAATTACGCGCATAGTTAATAGTTAAATTGCTACAGTAGGTACATATTATAATACATAGATAATTAAAACATTTACGGATGTTGTATATCTATAAGTGTATATGTACTTTGTTCATACTTTATAATTATAATTATATTTGTGATGTCATGTAACGTTGCGTGGATTCATGTGTAGATTTATTCATATCTGCCGGAGGTTGTAACCTCACAACCTCCTAAATATCAAACAACCAATATAATTGCTTCCAGTGATATATATTTTTTGCAAAATGACCTCCATATTTCTACCAAGAAATATTCGATGACAAAATAAACTGCCAGTAGATATTGTATTATAATTTATTAATATCTTGCCCTGGTTTTGCACCAGGGTTTATCCGGACAGATTTGATAATTGGGAACAATATGATATTAAAAAAATGGGCCAGGTTTTTGTGACGACTTGAGTTTTTTTATAAGAAATAGCTGCAAGCATTCCGATCCTGAATTAATTATATATTCAGAAGATCTCCTGGCGAAAAAATATGATATTCCGCCCGTTCCACCTATCCCTACTAAGGTATCTCCAATGGTGGCTATTTTTCTACTTATCCCTACCAGTACCGCACTTCTCGAGTTAGCGTACCACTGGTCAGTTTCCTTACTCGTCAATTTCACTAAATCGCCAGTTTACTCATTTCATTTGCATGCGAGTATTCAACTAAACATAATATTGTATTGGAATTTGATTTTATGAAAAGCGAAAAGCTTCTTTAAACGATGCAGGAGAGATCGAATCAATTTAAAAAATCTTTCAAAATTTAAAGGGTTAACTTTAAAGGGTTAAGGAAAAACTTGATAAAATATTGGTTTTTACGATATTTTTTCAATGTGAATAAATCAACATATTAATAAGGCATAAAATATGTATTTTCCTCAAAAATATTGTCTGGTCAGTTTATACATCTTTTTAAATAATGTAACAACATACTTGGAATAAATGTCCAAGGTGCAATATTATTTAGGTAACTCAAAATGTAGCCTACATATTTGGAACGTCTTGAAAATTATTTTCTAATAAATGTCAGTCCTATTATATTTATGTTAATTATTAAAATACACAATATTGTCGTACCCGGCAGGTTACGAAATCCGATTTTAGAGATGGCACATGTTGCCGGCACCACAGCGGCGGAAGCGGTAAACTGAGAATGTCTGTAATTTTTAGAATTTGTACGTTTGTAATCATTCATCTTTGTATTTCTAAAGTCACCATGAACGACCCTCTTTGCTCTGAGATTATCAAGAAGTAAACACAACAAGTTCTTTATTACCAGTTAAATGTCTTCAACAAAGCGCATAATATGACGAGAAACAATTTCATAGACGATTAATATACTTACTTATATCCGATATGGGAAATAACGTGCGTCACTATGGAATACTGTTCTAATTATCTATAGATTTAATAAAATTGTAAATGAGCCGTGTCAGTACATTAATTTTTTTTTAAACAATTTGTACACGTCGTTCCTACTTATGTTACCGAGGTCAAAAAAATAATTTGGGCAGCCCGTCTGGCGGCAGGAACCACCCCCTTACAGAGACCACCATGAAATAACAGCACGTTTATTGTGTTTCAGTGACTGAGTAAGGGATGCCAGAGCCCATTGCCCTATCCCTTCCTAATCCTTTATCATTAATCCTATTAGTAGGACCTTAGGGTCGGTAACGCACTTGCAGGATCTGTGGCGTTGCTTGTATTACAGGAAACGGGGCCTACCTACCATCATATGATAAATTGCTTACTCCCGAAGTCTATACTAATATTATAAATGCGAAAGTATGTTTGAATGTATGGATGTATGGACGTTTGTAACTCTTTCACGCAAAAACTACTTAACCGATCACCATGAAATTTTGCATGCACGTTGTCTGGGACACCAGAAAGGACATAGGGTACCTTTCATCGTTTAACGCGGACGAAGTCGCGGGCACCAGCTAGTATACATATATATATATAAAAAAGAGGTAAGAATACTTTAGAATTTAAAATCTTTTCTTTTGTTATACAAAATATTTTTTATTTATTATTAGGCGTATTATTTCTTATGTTTTTATTATTATTATATTATTTTTATATATTATTAGGCGTATATTAAATTTAATTCATGCTTTAAACATTTTTAGGTCATGAGGCTATTACGGTGGTGATAACGGACGCTGTTGCCAGTTGATAATGTTTCAAATAAAAACTTGAATGATGATAATAGAGCAAAGGTTAGCGTAACACTTTGTTAACACACTAAAATATGAAACGCTAAATGCGTTAAGCAATCTCCTCAATTTATTTTTATTATTTATATAAATATATGTTTATGTAATACAACTTCAATTGAGTATAGTTCCAATACATGAACTATCGTTCCAATTAAGATTCAAGTTTTTTTTTTGTACATCATCGTCATCTCAGCCGCTGGACGTCCTCCAATATGATTGGTCAGAAGCAGCCTGGATCCACCGTCGACCCGCGGCCCTTATCAGGTCGTCTGTCCACCTTGTGGGTGGACGTCCTGCACTGCGCTTGCCGGTCCGTGGCTTCCACTCGAGAATTTTCCGCCCCCAGTGGCCTTTTTTGATCCCCAGCCCCTTTCCGTACTATGTGTCCTGCCCACTGCCAACATTAACTTACTGATCCTACGGCTTATGTCGGTAACTTTCGTACGTCTACGGATCTCCTCATTTCTGATTCGATCACACAGTGTAACCTTATGCGGCCCATAGTAAGAGACTATACGTTCCAGCAACATATGTCATCACTGGTAACAACTACGTTTTTGTACGAGCTTAAATAACTCGTATGCGGACAAGTTCATTTACCATATACTTATCTAGACATTTAAAAGTATGGGAAAATTTGAAACATCTTAATAAAATTGTTTTCATCATCCAGAACGACAGTACCGTTTCCGATCATCAATGAAAAATTCAACGCCTGATGAAAATATATTATAAGCAGTAAAGATTGAATAAATGTTTTAACACCTAAGCGCTAGTATTATGATAAGCCTCAAATGTAAATCGCTACTTTTGGATTCCCACAGTTGTAGAAAACCAATTGTACTTTAGAAGTTCGGCAGTTCAGCATAGGTACAGCATCTCCTTATCATACGATCATCATCATAATGATTACGTATCACATTCACCTACTAAAGTAAATAAATACTCATTCATTAGGTCATTTGCTTAAAAAAAATTATATTAAAATTATTTGTTACACGATGTATTAATGAGATAATGAAGTTAAGTGTGTGATGACATCAATAATTAACGACATTTAGAAAACATTGACTCTTATCAAACATCAAAGCTTTTTTTAGTCTTACCGCTTTATCGAAATTCTACGCAAGTGTTGTGGTTTTCCTTAACATTTTAGCGGACACCCGAATGAGTTTAACTCTCAAAATCAATTATTGGTAGGAATTTGAATTTATATTGAAATCAAACTTATTTCTAGTATTTATCTGTAGACATGGGTCAACCTTACTGTCTAAAAACTTCCGCTTCCGCCGGTAAGGTTGTCGGTCTTGGTAAAATATTTTTTTGTTTTTGTTACTCTGTTCATTAAAATTACACTTCCTAGAAATTATCCTAGCTATATAATATATTATATATGTAGATAGATATCCTAGATATTAGTATTTACACATCCTAGAGTTAGCGAATATTAGTTATAAGTTATATATTAGTCAAAGTTGTTAAAATGGATAAAGAATCTCATGAACTCTTGAGAAGACCTCCATAAACTTAAAAACAAATTGGTTTTACCCACATTAATACGTTAATATGTCAATATGTTCTATGTATGTTTGACAAGCACCATGGTCGAGTGGTTAAGGGATTAGGGGTCCCGGGTTTGATTCTAAGCTGGGCCAACTTTGGAAACAAACTTTTCATAGTTGGCTCTGGTCTGGATTTGGCATATAGTAGCAGGGCACACTGTGTTTCGCAGTCATATAGGCAGCCCGTTTGACGGCAGTAACCAGGCCCTTATAGACCACCGTGAAATAACAACATCCAAATCCGTTGAGCCGTTTTTCCGTGAAAGAGTTAACAAACTTTCATATATCCATATATCCTCATAATCTTCCGCATTTTTATAATATTAGTAAGATTTACAAATAAGCTTTAGCTTATAACTTTAGTTATAAACGTAGATAAATTTAAGTATCATAATGCTTAAAATTGAAGTTAAATTATTATTTTATATATTGATAACTTTTTAAATTTGGTATCAGCTGTCTGACGTCTGAATGTGGATTAAGGTTAAGGGATTAGGAAGGGATAGGGAAATGGGCTCTGGCATCCCTTACACACTCACCGAAACACAATAGCACACATGCTTTTATTTCACGGTGGTCTTCTGTAAGGGGATGGCTACCAATACTTTCCAAATCCAGATCAGAGATAACTTTGAAAAGTTCCCCTATTTCTAAAATTTCTAAAATTGACACTGCTGGGAATCGAACTCGAGACCATTGAGATAGAGCGTTAAAACAAGAACCTTAACTACTCGACCAGCGGGCTCGTCAAAGTCAAGTCGCTTACGAGTATTACGAAAGAAGAAAGCGTCGGACCACTTCTTTAAAATTAACAGTTTTCTGGTAAGACAAAAAATAGCATTGAACAAAAATTTAAGTCGGTACATAACATGGATAGGGGAATGTACTATTCCAATACCTTGTCATACTTTTCTAATATGCCTATTCTCATACCTTCAGGTTCCTCTATTTCATACCTGTCTAAACTTTAATAACGTCATGAACTACACATCTGAAATATCCAAGGTGTTACAAGTTCATAGCATAGGAGATATCTTATCAAAAGTGACGTCGGCTAATTAGTTCTTACACAACATTAAAAAAAAAAAAAACAAAATAATATCTACAGTAACAATATATATTGGTCAAACAATAAAATTTCTTGATCCATCTCAAATAACATTTTGTGTGGCATTCATAGGTATATAGTAACTAATATAAGCTAAGTATAGAAGCAAGTTATTTTTTTCAAACTATTACTCATCATTCTTCAAAGTCCTTACTTTTATTATGCAGAGCTAGCAATGTTTCGTATTACAACTTTGGATTGCAGTTGTACTGCGTAGCCAAAACATTCACATTTATTCGTTTAAATGCTTAATCAATTTGTCATATTGAATTTCGAAAAATATGCATTTGTAATTATTAAATGGCGTACGTGTAATTTTAAATGAATAACATCACCGTGATTACCTTAATCGACGGTATACCGTATATTAAATAAGCATAATTTGAACTCAAAATAGGTTTAAACTAAAAACTAAATTAAAGAAGGAGCCTCAGTTTAGTGTGTTACAGGGTGATCAAACAAAATGGGTCAGTGAGGGCCAATCTGAAACCATAGGATATAGGAACTAAGGCTTCAATTTTTTAAATTAAGTAAGACTGTTTTTTATTTATGCAATGTTCCATGAAAATATTTATTTCTTACTAGCTGTTGCACGCGACTTTGTCCGCGTAACTTTTTTTTTTATAAAATATAGCCTATGTTACTCGCTGATGATGCAGATTTCTATAGTTGAAAGAATTTTCAAAAGCGGGTCAGTAGTTTTTGAGTTTATTCACTATCAAACATGCAAAAATACAAGTACTCAGTATAAGTAATTATACTCTCTTTATAATATTAGTATAGATTAGTATACATGACCCACATCATCAACTATACTCGTAGTAATAAAAATAATTGCGATTTTTATAAATTAAATTATGCGTTTTTTTTTTAATTTAGATTTAACGGTTTTAGATTCCTGGCTGCGTATGAGCGTAATTTAAAAAAGTATACATGCAGTTTTTCTTAATTCAAAATACGAAGTACTAGTTCCTAAAAAAAATTCGTATTCAGATTTGCCCTCACTAACCATCAATTTGCATTGAACAATCTTGTATATAGACTGAAAATTTTCAATCTCCCTTAATATTATATTAGTATTGACGGTTCTTTTTAATTAATAACTTGCTTGAACCATCAAGTACTAAGAGTATGTCAGTATAGATGAGGCACAGATGCAAGTGCTCAGCCGATCCTGTTAGGTTATTAAGAGGTAAAAGACAAGGCATGGGAGAATTGATCCCGGCATCACTTCCAAATGATATTATCATATATAGGTATTGTTAAGTATTTCACGTGAATATATGGTTTAGTAGAGGTTTCGCACGATTTTGTTTCGTACGAATGGCTCCCGACAGACTGTTGCGAAACGATGCTACAAACCGAAATACTTAGTTCAAAAAAGTTATCAAATTTTCTCTATGAATGTTTAGATTAAAAAAAAAACAGAATAACTTTATTACAAAGTTGAGGAAAGGATTTCACTAACTTCCACAAGTTCGATTGATATAAATTTTGGTATACTATTACTTTGTCGACCTGTTATTTCTATAACTGTCACCTGTTATTATTATTTCTATGACATGGTAACCTTGACCTGGAGCTGCAGCATCAAGTAGTCTGTGGAATAACCAACTCCTCAGCAACTTACAGCAAACCGCGTTTGGGTTCAACAGAAAGTCGGAGGTTAGTTTATAATTTTAATTAACAAAATAAACAACGGTCTGTTGACAATTGAGAGAGTTTTGTATAGGTACTAAATCAATATTCTATTTGAAATTCTTCAATAATATTCAATATTCTTTATTATAAAAATGGTTTAATCTCTACATAGTATAAAACAAAGTCGCTTCCCGCCGTTTGTCCCTCTGTATATAGGTACTTTTAGATCTTTTAATCGACGCAATAGATTTTAATGCGGTTTTCACTTGTGGAAAGAGCGTTAAAGGAGGAAGGTTTATATATGTATAATTTGCAGAATAAATCCGTGAGAAACCGGGGGCGGCCCGCTAGTTTGTAGTATAAGCTTCTTTGTTCCTGTCACCATTTGCCACAATTAAAACTGAATGTAGGTATACGTGAAATGCTTGAGCGATTTGTATAAAATACACACAGATAACTCATAGTAAGTACATCTGTACCTTATCACATAACAATTTACTACTGAAATTCATCAGTAGTATTATACAGTAGGTTATTAGAATACTTTACTCGTATCTAAGTAAGTTCCATTAACTTATGACTTTCATATACGATTAAGCAAAAAAAATAATTTACAGTAGGTACCTATTTCTAAAAATTGACGTATAGGTAGTCATAATAAAAATATAAATTTAAACAATTTTAAAAAGTTGCTGTTAATTTAAACTAGTATCGCATTACAAAACGGGCTTAACTTATCTTCCTTTAAAATTGATCACTTATTATCATCTACTTGACAACAATCGATCTTTTATTTAAGTACTTATTGGACATACTATAGGAATGCTAACTCCTGTAAGACTAAAGTGTATGTAATTGAAGGTAAATATAAAAAGGCTTAATGAGATTTGTTATAAATTCATATCGAGTTTTTGAATTTTATTAAACAAAGGCAATCTAATATAAGTGATTGGAATACATGTCATAGTCCTGGCTGAATGTCATCAAAATTTGTTAAGCGTTTAACCAAATGATAAAGCAATTGTGTAAAGCACTTTTTCATGTAAGTATGTTATACTTACGTATAGTTTTCAGTGTCTAAATATTCTGAAAACTATATGTAGCCATTACACTGTCCATATCCTGCCAGAAAGATATCCGAGTCTGTTAAGAAATTACTGTTACCTATCCTTTGCGAGATTTTGCACACAATGCAAGGTTAACCCGCCAAAAAAAGGATAAGCTCCGAACGATTTCGGATCTAATCTAAGTCATGTAGAGTTTAGGACTTTTTGACCTAAACTTTAGTATTTTGGGCTACATGTACACGTATCTTTAGAAATAAACAGGGTAGGTACTTACAGCGGCGGCGAAATCTGTACACCAGAGCAGCAGAAAAAGCTTGGTGATCACGAGATGTAGCGCGTAGGGGCGCGCACGCGCCGGACCCGACATGGTTGTGCCGCACTACTGGCCGCGCGCCTTCGCCACCGGCCTGAACCACGGGCTGCGTCCGGCCCGTCGCGGTTGCGGGGCGGGGTGACAAGACCACCGCCCGACCATTCCTCTTTCCTTAGTATCCCGAAACGTACGGCGCGCGCGCACGGGATTCTAGCGCAGCGCGCTTACGGGCCATGGCAGCCCACGTATTATGGTGAGATGATGATACTTACACTTAACTTAAAAAAAATTCATGTTTATTGCAAATATTTACTAAAAAAAAAATATTTTTGTAGTTTTTGTTTAAAAAAAAAAACAAATTTATTTAATGTGATTTTTATTTGTTTAATTTTTTTTTGGCAATAAATAAGCGTGTTCAAATATTTGTAGGTTTGTGGCCGCGGCGTTGCCGTTCTTGGGAGTGAACGCAGTAAGTGTTATTTTTTATTAATTTTTTTTTATATATAAAATATTTATAGTATATGAATTTTGAGTAAAGTTTGCCTACTGGAAATAAGATTATGTGCCCGCGCAGTACGTCGGGCGACGGGAGCGAGGCGGCGGGCGGCCGGGTGGGTTTTGTTGCCTCTTCGCTTAAATTCGTCCTTTTGCAGTTTCTTCAAAACTGGCATGATCGCATCAAAGAATTCCAGGGTAGACATTCTAATTAACTCTATCTTTTTATCTTCTCAAAAGTTATTAGAAACTTTTGAGGTTAAAAAAAAGTAGAAACCTAATAGGAATATTAAATTGCTTTAAACTTATTACCCACTGTAATTTCAGTATATAAATTACTTTATTTATTAAATTTATGAACAATGTAAAACATTGTCAGTAACATGCTCTTAGTCCGCTTCTCCTCTAAACCACGCGACGGAATTTGATGCGGTTTTCACTGCATTATTTAGGCATATTATCCTCAAAAATTTACATGATGTGCTCTAATTGCGTCCGTGCATGATCGTGGCAGGTTTTAATATAATATAAACAATTTTTTTTTTTAGTTAAAATGTATCCAAGTAACTTCCAAGTAGATTTATTCTATAAGTAAAGTATAGTACATAATTATAATGATATTTTCCACTAAATGTTCAACCGAACCGTACAAGATACATACAACCGACAAAGTTTATCGTTGCTCGGATGTTCGCTATGTAACTTTGATGTATAATTAATTTATTGTATATGTTTTTTATCATTAGATATTATTATCTTATTTTGTAACGACATTTCGTTAATCTTCATGCTAAGTATAGCTTACTTAGATGGAAAGGTAATAAAAGATAATACGAAAATATCAATCACGAGCTGGTGCCCGCGACTTCGTCCGCGTCGAAAAAGAAAATATTTGAGTAATTATTATACGATGAGATATCGCAAAAACAAATTTAAAAAAACAGTTGCTATTTGCGCCATCTGATGTTCTGTTCTGACTATAACTATCAAAACACAGCCAAAACTACTAAGTACAGAAAGCTGAAATTTGAAATATAGATTTATTTTATAACATACTATCAACCCGCTCCCGTTTTCGACTGGGATGGAATTTTTTTTCATAAACCTACCTCGGTTATCCCTCTTTCCAAAAGTGACAACCGAATTAAAATCCGTTGGGAGGTTTAAAAGTAGCGGAGAAACACACATGACGGATTTGTAATACTACGAGTATGTAGAGCTAGGAGATTGATAAAAGAAATGCTTACTGTGAGTCAACCATAACAGATAGAGGCTTGCTATCACTGAGTGTTCTTTAGGAATTTAGGAAAACTACAATTCTCTAGTACATCATTTTCAATATATCTCTTATAAAGTTTAGTCTATGTCTAGCAATGTAAATTTGTTTTTCTGCGAATTGGTTGCGAAATATTGTTTTATTTTCTATTTACATAAAAACTTAATTATTACGTTTATTAAGTATATACTAGGTTTTGCCCTCGACTTCGTCCGCGTCCATTTATCTTATCCGATCGCTACCAAACTTCCCAGGATCACCCGCTGGACTAATCTGAAGATTGTCTGAAAATTTCATCAAAATCAGTTCAGCTGTTTTGGAGTCCGTAGGGAACATACTAGAACATACATACACACATTGCCTTTTATATATTAAGATATATAAAGCTTTGGTGAAAATTAATGGAATTGATGGTTAAAACCGAATCCAAATGCGTTGCGAGGTGTAGGCAAAGTTAAAGCGACTTCAAATTATATTATGTAATAAGCATCCGCTAAGAAAGGATTGTATATTTCAGACGAAATATTGTATATTCTTAACAAGTCTTTATAGCATTTATAGGTTAGTATGTTCGTAAGCATGTGTTTAATAGTTTTCAATGCAGGTATCATTTTACAACACGTAGGTACGAGTATCGTACCGCACATTGCATTAGCAAAATGCATTCTAATCTATTCTTCGATATAATATGCTGAATATGTAAATATTTTAAATTACAATAATAATTCTAAGTTGAATAGTATCAAAATAAACACTATCATTTGTGTCTTATTACTGTTAAGTAATATGTTTAAAAAAAAAATCGCTTTTATTTTACATATTATGTTTTAATACGGCTGTCTAGATAGAATAATAGATAGAAGAATAAAATGTATAATAATGAAACATATGGGTCCAGTTGCCTGAAAATAAATGATTTTTTTTATATATAATATAACTGGAAGCCAGTCCACTACTAAGCTCTTCTTACAGAAGATCAATTTGAAAATATTCGCAACTTTGAAAATATAAGAGTTGATTTAGCCCCACTACTCCCCAGCCAGGTATGTACTTCTGTGTTAGGATGTGGTTTCACAAATAATGTGGTTCCATAATAGACTATATAATAACTAGTATACTCAATTAGGCACCTTTCTGTATTCTTAATTTACAGGCCTATTTCTGTATTATTAATTATGTATTCTGATTTAAGGCCAAAGTTACTTATATAGGGGCTACTAACTCTTCAAGGACCATCTTGGCGACAGTCAGTAACCATGTCCCAAAAAAAAAGGCGCTGTAAATGTCCTGCAATCAATTGAACCGTCAGTCTGCCTTCCAGTTGTCTGGTGATTAATATTTTCAAGTTACGCATATTTAAAATTGTTGTGTTATCATATTTATCGCAATTTCAGCAAGACGAGGGTTATATGGATTGGAATGTCAACAACGTCGATCCAAGACAAGAGGAATGGAACACAAATGCACCAGAATGGGCGCGACGTCCCGCTAACACTTACGGTTTATCGGGACGACCGGATTATTCTCAACCACGACTTGATGTGCCGCCATCGCGACCGACGCAGACTTCAGGCATTAATAATTTTGCCGTATACGATCCTGTGACCAGGCAACGTACGACAGCTTTCGATCGCAACTGCACTGCCCCTGGCTGCTGCGTGCCCAAGTGCTTTGCAGAGAAAGGAAATAGAGTAAGAACCTCTAATAAACTTAAATATTTGTAACTGTGTCATTCATTAAACAAATACGTTTTTTTTTAAATATTAAACCTTATGATATCTTTATTACACTAAATTTTTTATAACAGGGTTTTCCTGGTTCCTCTGGTCCACCAGGGCCAAGAGGTCTCCCAGGCCACGAAGGTATTGAAGGTGCTCAAGGTCCCAAAGGGCAAAAAGGTCAGATGGGGCCCCAAGGGCCGCGCGGACCTAAGGGTGATAGAGGCAACCCTGGTGCTCAAGGATTTGTAGGTTTACCAGGACCACCAGGATCACAAGGTGAAACTGGTTATCCAGGTATTCCGGGTAGAGATGGATGCAACGGTACTGACGTAAGTGATAGTTTTTAATTGTTAGCAATTACAATTTGTTGTCAATATTAATGTAAATCTTCTGTAAAAGCTACTTTTACATCTCAATATTACAATTAAAAAGCAGTATTGTAAAGTTATATTAATTCGTCTTTAAATGATGGCTCATTTGATTGTTTACTTCATAGGGCCCGCCAGGACCAATAGGTTTTAAAGGACTACAAGGCCCTCGTGGTTTTCCCGGGCTGAAAGGAGATAAAGGTGATAAAGGAGAAGCAGCCACTATTGGACGTCATCCCAAAGGCCAAAAAGGAGAGCCTGGTGCCGATGGTATGCAAGGACGAGATGGACCAATTGGACCACCCGGTCCATCTGGTTTAGTTGGACCAAAGGGAAAGACAGGACCAATGGTATGTATTGTAAATTTGATCTAAATGTTCTCACATTTATGTTCACTGCAAAAAAAAAAAAAAACAACTTCACAAGTAAAATTCCTTTTATGGTCAATTGAATTTTGAAGTCAAATTTTTCTAAAAACAAGTTTATCATAACTAGATACGGATTCTCTTAACCATACGATGTCTGTGCTAGGAGATTTAAAAGACTATTGTTTATACTAACATATTCTGTTATTCTGTGAAGTGGTAATATTCAGTGTTTATTTTTAAGGGTCCAGTAGGTCCAAAAGGTGATAAAGGAGCTAAAGGAACGGGTGGACAAGCTATCCCAGGCGACAAAGGAAGTAGAGGTGATCCTGGAGACCGAGGCCCTGCTTGTACTGATATTTCACATGTAGTCGATGAAAAAGGTCATATAACAAAGGGTATTCAAGGCGATAGAGGTGCAAAAGGAGATAAAGGAGAAATAGGTAGAATGGGCGAAAAAGGAGATATTGGTCCCATGGGAGAAAAAGGAATAGCAGGACTACCAGGAGCAAAAGGTGAAAAGGGCATCATTGGAAATCCGGGTGAACGGGTAGGTTGTTTACTATTCTAGATAATTTATGAACTAATAATCAAACCTAAACTCCTGGGACTAAGTGAATTTATATTTTCATTTCTATTATATAGAATAAAAATAATAAACACTTCATTTCATATGTCTTATGTCATACATTACAACTAAATAAAATAATTCTGTTCTATCCCCCTACTTTGTTTGTTGTGAATACCAACCAAATAGGTACCTTTTGCAAGTCAAGCGTTCATCAACATGTAGCATTAATCATGCGTGAAATGTAGCATCAAGCATGGGGAAGCCTTTTACAAGAAGAATTGGTAGGTTAGAAAATTTTATCTAAACAGTCCTCTGAGATGTTTCCGCCCCAGAAGTGACAGTATGGACTAATGGACTTCTTATAGGGTGCTGTAAACAAATTACGATGAACACCAATCATCAAATCAGCCTAGCCTCCTTTTCATTGTCACAGCTTTGATTCCCTACTTAGAAAAAAAAACAAAAAAAAAACAACTTCATCTCATCTGTAGGAGGTCCAATGGATATACGGCCCAATTTTTCAGTAGTTTTTTTTTAAAACAACATTTTAAGATTAAATCTAACTTTTCAAGATGCTTTTTTTTCATACGCTAATATTTTTTATGTAATTTTTTTGTTTTTATAGTAAATAAATCTTTGTTTATTTAGGGTCGCGATGGAATGTATGGTTCGCCTGGTCCTAGGGGGCAGAAAGGAGATAGAGGGTTTGATGGCTTACCCGGCCTGCCAGGAAGAGCTGGAAGCAAAGGAGATTCTGGTAGAGATGGATCTCCAGGTCCGAGAGGTCTTCAGGGTGTGCCTGGACCACCAGGAGGTCGAGCTGGTGCTCGTGGACCTCCTGGGCCAAAAGGTCCAATAGGTTATCAAGGACCAACTGGTGCTCCAGGTTTAGAAGGTAGGCCTGGTGAAAAGGGTGATCTAGGACCAATGGGCCCACCTGGAGGTCAAGGTGAACCAGGGCAACCGGGTATAGAAGGACCGTCAGGACTAAAAGGTGAAAAGGGAGAACAAGGCCTTGACGGTTCTCCAGGTGATGTTGGTCCACGTGGATATGACGGACCTAGTGGGCCGACAGGTCCTCGAGGGCCTAAAGGTGAAGACGGATTTTCTATTGCGGTTAGTGAACATTTAGCCTTAAAGAAATTATAAAATATCTTATTTTGTTTCTATAACATATCACTGGCATTGCTATTTTAGGGAGAAAAAGGCAATAGTGGACTACCTGGTCTTTCTGGTGAAAAAGGTCAGAAAGGTGAAAGAGGTTATCAAGGACTGAGAGGTGTGCCTGGAAACTCTACTTTGGGAACTCCAGGAATTCCAGGACAAATGGGACCACCAGGAGATAAGGGTGATAAGGGAAGCCCAGGTTACGACGGAATACCCGGTAGTACAGGACCTAAAGGTGATATTGGTGGACGCTGTAATGAATGTTGGCCTGGAAGTCCCGGAGCGAAAGGAGACCGTGGACCTGAGGGTATTCCTGGAGAACGGGGAGACCGAGGGCCACCTGGTCCTGCTGGTTTGCCTGGTGAGCGTGGAATGGACGGTCTTAATGGTATGCCTGGTACACCAGGTGCACCGGTAAGTTTTATTTTGTTACAGCAACTTAAAATTGAAAAGGCTTATTATTATTATTATTAAAACATTTTTACAAAAATAAAATTAAGCATAGAAATGAAAAACTAACTTCAGCTAGTTATAATGATTACATAATAATTATTGATACAATTCTGTTACAGGGTGAAAGTGGAATCGAAGGACCTATGGGACCTCCAGGAGAGAGAGGTGCAAATGCGGTAATACCTAAAGATTTAATTAAGAGTTTACCAGGTGAAAAAGGTGAAAGAGGCCCGCGCGGTCCTCAGGGACCAAAAGGTGACAGAGGGCATGATGGTTTGATGGGCAGAATAGGACAACCTGGTATGCCCGGAGAAAAAGGAAATCAAGGTCTTATGGGACCCCCTGGTATGGATGGAATACCCGGAAACGACGGTAATCCTGGCCTTCCAGGAGCTAAAGGTGCTTCAATAAAAGGAGAAAAAGGATCATTTGGCAACAAGGGGGATAAAGGGTTTAAAGGTTTTCCTGGAAAGAAAGGTGATAGAGGGAGTCCAGGTGTATGTGCAGCATCTTTGTATGACTTAACAAAAGGTGATCGTGGAGCACCAGGGCCTGCTGGGCCACAAGGAGAAACAGGTAATTTTGGATTGTTAAGATAGATCAATTTCAACATTATTTAAATAACTCATTACAATTATATACTCTTATTTAGTCTCAGTTAAATGAGAAAATATCATGTGTGAATAAAAAGCTCTTCTTAGATCTTTCGTATAATATACTTTTATTAGTACAATTGTAAGTAATACGTTTTAAATCATTTCTCAGGAAAACGAATGTTTAGAAATCCAATCAATTTAATTTAATAAAATGAACAACACATGGCATAGCTCACATTTTACGTGCTTTAGCTTTTACAATAACTGAAAAAGTGTACGGTTAATAAGTATTATTAACCCGCTATATTATTTTACAGGAGAGCCAGGTGATAAAGGAGATAGAGGATATCCAGGACCACAGGGTGAAAAGGGAGATTTAGGAACACCAGGTAGACAAGGCCTCACTGGGCCGCGAGGTGTTCCAGGCATGAGAGGAGAAAAAGGTGAAATGGGAGCTTTTGGTATACCTGGAACTCCGGGAGATGTTGGCCCACGAGGATTTCCAGGAGCTCCTGGACCAAAAGGAACTAAAGGAGAAGAAGGACCTGCAAGACCTGGACCTCCTGGGCCACCTGGCTTAGATGGGCGTAAAGGGGAATCAGGCCCTAGGGGAATTTCAGGAAATCCTGGTTTTGATGGGCCACCAGGAAGCATTGGTTTACCAGGAGAAAAAGGAGAACAAGGATTGTTCGGAAGAACTGGTCCGCAAGGATTACAAGGACAAAAGGGAGAGCCCGGTCCAGTGGGACCCCCTGGAGTTCCCGGTTTAGCAGGTGTACCAGGACGCGACGGACCAAAAGGTTTACATGGATATCCTGGCCTTGCAGGAAAACCAGGCGTGATTGGTTTACCTGGTAGTAAAGGTGAACCTGGCATGAGAGGTTCTGATGGACCTAGAGGTTTTCCTGGACCACGAGGTAAAACAGGAAACTCAGGGATTCCGGGAGCAAATGGAATACCAGGCGAAAAGGGAGATAAAGGAGAAATTGGTTATTCCGGAGCTCCAGGTTATCAAGGATTACCGGGAGAAGTTGGTCCTATGGGAGCCCCTGGATTAAAAGGAGATCAAGGTTTTACAGGAAACCCTGGTCAACCTGGTTTAATGGGCTTACAAGGTGAAAAAGGAGACAGAGGTTTTACAGGTCCTGAAGGACCAAAGGGAGAACCTGGTTTAGCTTCTGATAAAGGACAAAAGGGTGAACCTGGGCTAGCGGGCCTTCCAGGTGAACCTGGTTTGGAGGGTAGAGAAGGTGAACCTGGGGAAAAAGGTAATCCGGGCTTACCGGGAATAGGTTTGCCTGGACGTCCTGGGTTGAAAGGTGATATTGGTATTCCTGGAATGGATGGTATCCCTGGGCTACCTGGTGATAAAGGCGATCGTGGTTTCACCGGACTAAAAGGAAACAAAGGCGACAGAGGTTTTCCAGGTGAGGTTGGCTTACCTGGCATGCCGGGAATGGATGGTCTTCAAGGAACTTCGGGTGATATTGGTTACCCTGGATTGGAAGGGGAAAAGGGAGATAAGGGTGACAAGGGTTATGCTGGAAAGGACGGTTTCGATGGACTCAAAGGGAATCGAGGACCAGATGGAGCTCCAGGTTTAGTAGGACCATCGGGTTATCCTGGAATCAAAGGAGACAGAGGTCTCCCTGGGCCAATAAGAGACATAAAGGGAGACAAAGGAGATGCAGGTGCTCCAGGAATACCTGGTCTCGTAGGAATGAAAGGTGACAGAGGTTTTGATGGGGAACGAGGATTACAAGGAGAAAGGGGTGATCAAGGATTTGTTGGACTAAAAGGTGAAAGAGGACAAATCGGTCTAACTGGTGAAAAAGGTAATTTTTTATATTTAAAACTTTAAATGTGTGATTAAATTTAGTTCATTGTAACTCACAAAAAATTATTAATCTAATTAGCAATTGTTAATTGAAATAATAAAAATAATTGTTAATAAGAAAATAATATTTTAAAATAATTATGAACCTATTACTTCTGCACAAATAAATATAAAACGATCACTTTTCAGGTGATAGAGGTCCTGTTGGTCCCGAAGGAACACCAGGGTTAACAGTTGTAGGAAAGAAAGGTGTAGTGGGGACACCTGGAAAACATGGACGCCCAGGACCGCCTGGAGCACCAGGAGAAAAAGGGGATGTTGGATTGCCAGGTCTTCCCGGTCAAACTGGTAGACCAGGAACACCTGGTCCCCCTGGACCAATAGGTGAACCAGGTGAAAAAGGCCGCGACGGAATCGCTGGACCACCAGGATTTGATGGAATACCAGGTTCTAAAGGAACTACAGGTTTTCCTGGTGCTAAAGGCGATAAAGGTGACAGAGGCCCAACTGGATTTGGTTTGCCTGGAGAAAAAGGTGATCGTGGTCCACCTGGATTCAATGGACAAATGGGTCAAAGAGGGGATAAGGGTGACCGTGGATTTGATGGTCGTCATGGTCAACCAGGTATAATGGGATTACAAGGAGAAAAAGGCAATACAGGACCGCCTGGAAGAATAGGCTTATTAGGAGTACAAGGTGTTAAAGGTGACAAAGGAGAACCAGCTAATATTGTTTATGGTCCTAAAGGAGAACCAGGGCCACGTGGTCCTCCTGGGTTAGATGGTCTTCCCGGAGCTGATGGGTCACCTGGTCAACCTGGTTTAGATGGAAGTCCAGGAATGAAAGGAGACCGTGGCTACCCAGGCCCACAAGGTGTACCTGGCCCCCCAGGACCTATGGGATTGCAAGGGTTACAAGGCGAAAGAGGAGAAGTTGGACTTGCGGGAAGAACGGGCCCACCCGGACGGCCAGGTGCTCCTTGCGTTTCCAACGACTATTTAACAGGAATGCTTTTAGTACGTCATAGTCAAAACCGAACCATACCACAGTGTGAACCAGGACACATCAAACTTTGGGATGGATATTCATTACTTTACGTAGATGGCAATGAAAAGGCGCACAGTCAAGATCTAGGTTATGCAGGATCCTGCGTTAGAAAATTTAATACAATGCCTTTCCTATTTTGTGATGTCAACGAAGTGTGTAACTACGCAAGCCGCAACGACAGAAGTTACTGGTTGTCAACTGCTGAACCTATTCCAATGATGCCAGTAGAAGGGAATGAGATAATTAAATACATATCAAGATGCGCTGTCTGCGAAGTACCGGCCAATGTCATCGCTGTACACAGTCAAACTCTCCAAGTGCCGGAATGTCCGGCGGGCTGGAGTGATTTATGGATTGGATACAGTTTTGTCATGGTAATAGCTTATCCTTCCTTACATATTATAAAAAAGTCCTCCGCCGTGTCTGTCTGTCTGTCTGTTTGCGATAAATTCAAAAACTACTTCACCGATTTTCATGTGGTTTTCACCAAAAATTCACCCCAGGCGAAGCCGGGAGCGGGACAGCTAGTACACATTATAAAACAAAGTCCTGCGCCGTGTCTGTCTGTCTGTATGTATGTTTGCGATGATCTTAAACACTAGTGAACGGATTTTCATGCGGTTTTCACTAATGGAACCGAGGAAGGTTGAGCGAGGAAGATTTATATATACAGAATAGAAAAAATTGCATGCCTCCGAAACCTTGAGTGGGTCGCTAGTTTTATTCTAAAATTGTTTAGTTAAATGCTTAATCGGTTTAATGTTAAATTTTACCCCCACTTTATTTACAGCACACTGGTGTGGGAGGTGGAGGCGGTGGGCAGGCTTTAGCCAGTCCAGGCTCGTGTCTAGAATCGTTCCGAGCAACGCCGTTCATCGAGTGTAACGGAGAAGGAGGTACCTGTTACTACTTCGCTAACAAACTCAGCTTTTGGTTGACAACAATTGGCGACAGAGAACAATTCGAAAGTCCGCAGCGTATGACATTGAAGTCAGGAAATCTTCTTGAACGCGTTTCAAGATGCGTAGTTTGTATCAAAAACACATGATTAAGTTAAACCAGTTGTAATGCTTTTAAATTTTAAGATTTGGAGATGTTGCGCGAAGGATGAATAAATCATTTATGAAGTTTCTTATGAGAAGCTTCTTATGAGATGTTTGAAACCAAAGCGTATTTTACTTTCTTATTCTTCAAATCGACTTCATTTCAAAATTTGATTGCGTTACGCTATATGTATAGGCACCTATTTTTAATATTTATGTGATTGAGTGTTGTTATTTCTGTCTGTTTCACATGTTAACGTATCAAACATAATGGTATTCTTTATTACTTACACTAATAGGTACATATAAATTAATGCCATATGAATTAAGTTAATTGATAGGTTAATATGGGAATAAAATTACACTAGTCACGAATTTCCATAAGTCTTATACCTACACAATTTAAATATAATTTCACGTTGCTTAATAGTTATCACCAAAAATCGAAAATTTGACTAAAATGCAATGTTAACGGCAGGTAATTTTTTGATGATTACATAGTATATACATACGTGAGCTTTTTGTCACTTAACACTTACCTACTTATTATTTATGATATCAAAACCTACCAAGACATAATTATATGGAGTATGGAGTAAATCATATTTGGAGACCTTGTTGTACCTATATGAGAGACAATTTAAGAGGAAACACTGCCAATGTAGATATTGTAATGATTAATAATATTATATATAATGTAGATAAACTTCTTTTATAATAAGAGCTTAAGCTTAATAAATGTAACTTTAAAAAAAAATCGACCTTATTATTTATAGATTTTATTTTTACATTTAGATACTTACCTACATTTTTTGTAAATAGATCTTATTAAAACCATACTCTGTGCCTTAAAATTATTACTCTATTGAGTAAAATTAGAGACCTCAAAAGTAAAATCTAAATTTTGGCGAGTCATAATTGAAGACGTAAGTGGATGAAGTCGCTTAAATCCAATTTTAAGTTAATCAAGGTTTAAGTTTTACTTTTAATTTTTGAATCGACACGGAACTAATTTTTGTACTAAATTATATATAGTTATATAATAATATTATATATACTAAATTATATTATATATAATATTCATATCTAATTATTATGCAGTTGTGTGTAAACTTTGGTAAGTATGAGCAATTAAACACTTGTATTATTTTTTAAAATAAAAAGTGAATATACCTCCCATCTTCCATTAACAAAAGTAAACTTTTCTGCACTTTTTGCTTTTTAAGATTAACTGTAGGTACATAACATCTTTTTCAACTTTCTATTTTTCAAAATATGTCTTAAATCGACTGGTCTGTAATCATTTATATGGACATATTACTTTAATCAACGCAAAAAAAAGAAAAATCCAAAAATGCGACCTTCATCCACTCACGTCTTCAATTATGTTAATTTGAGATATTTTTTTTTAAGTTATATAACCAGACAACATATTTGTCTCTAAAAGTCTGAACTCGCTTCGAGTAAGTATTTTCAAGATTTTATGAGTCAATTTCGAAACTGTCACAAAAAATTTACAACATACCTACTGAATAGGTTTATATTTTCTACTTTATAAAATATTAAAAATATTTAATTGCAATTAGGATAGTCACTATAGGTATATGTCCATACGCAATAATGTAGGTAACCTTAAACTATGATAAATACCTACCCTATCTCATATAATATATAAAGCGCCTGGCCAGGTATGAGACTGTCACCAAATAAAAGCAAACGTAAGCAGACAGTGAGACGCCCGGAGGTACGAAATAGTTTTTTCCTGACGCGGAGGTAACTGTGTGGTTCAAAAGATACCTGATGGTACAGGCGCTAACGGGCCACGGTGAGTTTTCGGATCACTTATATAATAAGTATAAAAAGAAACCAGCTCCGGACTGCCTGTGCGAGCCTGTGGTGCCTGAGCTACTGGTGGGCCTCCAGTTACCTAGGTTTGCGGGGTTTATTTCCAGTAGAGTAAACTTCCATAGTTGGCTATGGTCTGGACCTGGCACTGCGTTTCGTTGTCATTTCGGCACCCCATCTGGCGGCTGTAACCACCCCCTTACAGAAGACCGCTATAAATCATAAATCAGCATGAGTGTTACGTTTCGGCGAATGAATTAGGGATGCTAGAGCCCGTTTCCCTATCCCATCCTAATCCTTTATCCTTAATTTTACTATGGTCGGCAGCGGACTTGCAGAACCTGTAGCTTTACTTGTGTTATAGGCTACGGTAGAAATCTATACCATCAAGTGTCTAACTAAAATAATAAAAAAATTACAGTTATGTTTACATTTTAATGCAATATTTTTTATAAGAAACATACTTCTTATAACTCAAATTATTGTCATAAATGCAAAGTAAAAATTATTTACATCTACACATAATTAAAAATGGCTCTCATTTATCGCGCTTCCCCGGTATAGTGTGCGCGTCTCCCCGGTAGTTCAGCGAATAACTTAAATTTTGAATTCGATCAAACCAGGCTCAAACATAAAGTTTTAAATCTTGGTTCAAAATATTTGCATCAAAGCATTCATTGGGCTATGATATGTTAATGACGAGAAAAAAAATTAAACATAATTTTAGATTTAGTAACCAAGCCAAGGCTGTTCTAAGGCTGTTCTAAGTTTATAAATATATGAGTTGTTTAAAAAACTAAATATAATAAAACTAATATAATAACTTTAAAAATTAAGCATAATCAATTAATTTAGTTTTAATTTCAATTAAGCAGTTTAATTATCATAAAAACTTGTTGAAGTGAATAAACAGATCTTAGTGAATATAAAAATCATTTTGCGATATAAATGTAGGTGGAAACATTTTCAACCTCTTTTCACATTTACCAATATATATAATTTCACTTCACTCCATAAATTAAGGTTGCGTAATTCGAATGCTTAATTTAGTCTGTGAGCACAAAATGTAAAATATTTTCTTTATTCGATATCTATGCCTTGCTCCGTCCATCTCTGTGTGTCTGTCTGTGTCTGCGCTAAAGCTGTCAAAAGCGAGTAAGAAAAGAAAGAATAATACAATACAATAGAATAGAATATAGATAGATAAAATTCACAAACCTTGAAAAAGTAAAAATGTGGATGAATTATTTATAAAAAAATCTATAGTCCAATTTTTAGATGGAGATCATATCGAATAATACTTATTGATATTTTTTTAGAAAAATGTTGGAATGGGCCTATAGTGGGGCTAACAAGGCTGTGCCAAGAAATGTAGGACCTGAATGTGCATATTTCTTATCACCTCAAAGGCAAATAATTGAAACTATAATTGTTACAACGATCTGCATATTAGTATTAGTAAGTCACACATTTTATATTATACTTCTCAACCTGAATAAGCCCCACATTTACATCTAGGTCAGTAATGACATTGTGAATTAGTAATTAGATTAATACATAAATTTTTAAATATCTTAAATATATCTGCCAGCGATATATTTTCAACAAACAAAATTGTCAAAATATTTATATATAAATTATTGCACTATAACTATTGAAATGATACAAACACATACATTTATAATAACATTTTTATGAAAAATAGATCATAATTATTTTTCAATACATACACCAAGAGAACTAAGTAACATTTTTTTTGTCTCAGGGTCCCGACGCTAGTCGATTTTATTTTATTTTAAACTTTTGTCATTTGTTTTTGTTCAATGTAAAAAAATATATTCTAAATTCTTCATGTTATTATTGTGTCTAGTTTGTTTTATAGTTAAAATAATTCTATTTTCCCTCTTCCATTATTTAACATCTTGACTATAAAGACGAACTCTGGATTTGAATAAGTTTTTATAAATGCTTGTATATATATAATATTAAATTTATTGTTTTTAAAACATAACATTAGTGTAACTACAAACTGCAATTTTAAATGTTGTTAGTTTTTGTCGTGCCAATATATGATTAAAATAAAATTATTTTCAGGTTAAAACATACCCAAAGTTATGTATAGAAGAAGAAAAAAATTATATGAAGAGTGACAGAGGTGGAAAAAGGCTATTAGTGATACTCCTCGCTTTGCTGTGGGGGATGGAGATTGGATTTAAGTTTGCCTCTCGTACTGTTATTTACTTGTTAAATCCTTGTCATGTTACAACTTTAATACAAGTAAGTACTTCCTTAATTATGTTAATTAATTTCTTTTATTATGTGCATTGTTTCATAAAATATCTCATAAGATCAATACACTATAAATGTGTTATTTCACCCATTTTTTGTAAAATTTAGAATTATCACAATCCATAGACTTCATAAGGTACTCACAAAAATTATGGAAATATTATGAAATTTTGTAAAATTTTGTTTACAATACAAATGAAATGTTTAATTTACTTGTAATATTTTTAATAATGAAGTTGCCTTCACAATAGACCACTTAATTCTTACTTTACTTTTCAAAATGAAATCAGAAATCAAAATAAAATCAGAAATACATTTGAATTTTTCAAAAAATTGTAATTTTTATTAATAAGTGCAACTTTCAATAAAATGCAAACTGGCTTTGGCCACAAATGTAATCTTTGCACAGAGAAACTACATAATAAAATTTTTGCTGCAAACTGATAGTGTATTTTCTCATTTCAGATATATTTGTTAGCGGCTCCCCCAAGCAAGACTGTTACGGCCTTGTTTCGTATACATCTGAATCTACTGAATGGGCCTCTATTGGCATTCTTGTTTCCAGAAACTGCTTCAAGGACGGTAAGATGAAACTAATCACTAACTAGATTTTAAATTGTAAAATTAACGCTAGCACACTATCTCCAGAAAAGAAAATTTGGGCACGCTAGGAATTAATTTATGTTACAGTTATAAATAATTTTAATATATTTACATTATGCAGTGTCGTCAAAAAGAAAAATTAGTATAAAGTATGAATTATGATGGTTTAAGAAACTTAAAAAATATTTAATAGTGTTGGTATAGTTTGTTTCTGAGTCGGAATGGTGTTGTCAGCCGACTTGTAAAATAATAGGGAGTCTGTCTGTCTGTCTTCTTCTATCTGACAGAAACATAAATGATTAATAAAGTTTGAATAAATTATTGGTCATATATTTTTGTCGGGCGTTGATTTTCTGGTCGCCAAGAACCAAATTCTACCTTTAGAATTAACTTGTGATAGATTTATTGTAATAAAGTATTATTTTATTTTTTAGATTTTTGCTGAAGCAGCCCTTTATTGGATTCAACATGGAATGATGTTTGTTATACCTTATTACCTACTAAGACTTGGCGGTACATATTCAAACTTAAACTGATTTAAAATCCATATTTTTACAAATTAAAATATTATAATGATTGTTTCAGGAGTATACAATGTAGAGCCGGTTCTGGATTTTAACTGGGCCATATTCAGTTACTGTTTAAATTTATTGTATCACTTTATAGTGTTGCAAATAATTGCAATTGTAAGTATGTTTTATGATTTATTTACTCTAGTATGATTTATTTACTAAACGTTAAAATAGTGTCATCGAATTTTTTGGGTAAAACTAAAAGATAGACTAACTCGCATACAGACTATAAAATGACTCAATTTTATTACAAGAAAAAGGGTAATATGGTCCCAACTTTCCAAGTGTTTAATAAATTATTACTTGATGTATAAGTAAAAATTTAAGATTGTAGATTACAAGTACTCTTAAAATTAGGTTACAAGTAACTTAAAAATAATGGATAAAGTCGTTTTCTTCACTGCTGAAGGTCGATCACCAGCTGTTTCCACTCCATCCTGTCCTCACTTTTTTATTTCCTTTGAGGCCTGTAAGAGCAACAACTTGGCTGTCGATCCGCTAGGAGACCTCTCGCCATCCACTTTCAACCACAACCAGTTACTCTCAAGTTTTCTGGTTCTCTGCTAACATTTCTGAAATGAATTGATGGCCAATTTGCTGCTTTATAATCAAACTAGTTTTTTCCTGTAATTTAATTCTTCCTCTTCTCTCTTGAATATTTTTATGAATCATCCGGTGACGATAATCGTCGTTGTTAACAATGTAAATCTTTTGGCAGCCGGCTCAGGTGAACCTAAACCACATGCTGTGCCCGGCCCTGTTGGACCCCTTCGAAGGCGCATGGTTCCGAGTGGCGGCCGTAGTCCATCAGGCGCTACTGTGTCCCCTACTCGCGAAGACGTTCTGTCTCCTCGCGGACTTCTGCCTCACCAAGTTCCCACCGACGAAGGTCAAGCCTCAGATGAGGGATCATCTGCTCGACTTGAAACAGCTCGAGGCCAAACTGAGAGACTAGCGTCGAAGGTCACTCTCACAAGTTCGTCTATCTTTCACGGCTGTAATCCCTCTCAGGGTAGTTAGCTAAGAGTCACTAATTTACTCGATCGCCTACTGTAGTTGAAGAACAATACTTCATCGCGTCCATTTAATTCGTATTTAATCGTTACTAAGTAGTAGTATGTCGTTTAAGGGTTAAGTAGTTACGAGTATCGTAGATATGTCGTCACGACGAACTATGTTTTGTATGCTGAAGTTTTGCACTTAGGTTTTAATAACTTTAAAGCACGTCTCGGGTAATGTTTAAAGTGAACACAATGTTTAAATTGTTAAGTATTGAAGTTAAGACGCTTTAATAGGTCACATCTGACAGTTCAACCGAACAACACAATGGTGTATTGTACGCGTTATTACTGAAGCTGCGTATTAGTATTTTTTTTTATTCAATGACTAATCTGAGCGCTTAAAAATATATACAAAAAGATTACGAAATTGTCTTAAAAGAAGTAAATTTTATCAAAGTGAAAAAAGTCAGACTAAACGGAGATTTTTAAGTATTATAACAATGACGGGTATTTTATAATTTAATAAAACATTTTACGTTCTACGTAAATTTTCCGAAACTTTAATTTGATGAAGATGTATTAAAGTCAGTAGTGGCAAGGTAGTGGCCTATTATCGTGATTATATTTCGCCGAATTTACAAACATTATAAACTAATTTTTATGGTTTATAAGAAGGCAGTTAATATTTCTGCCAATACCAATATACTCATTTCATTCGTTTACTACTTTAGTTAAACGGTTTAAAGTGAGGCCAACGAGACAACGCAAAGAATGTAAACAAACTGTCAAGGGTAGTCAAGATGGCTTCATGACAGAGGACCGGGTTTGTTTGCGTTGTCTCTTTGGCTTTACTTCAGTACTTTACTTACTTTGGTTTCATTTATTTTTTACATTGAAGTTACATTCAATCGCGATCGAATCTCAACAAGTTTTACTACGCAATGTAAATTCGGCTAAATAACTACAAGATCTGATAAAATGGTTGATTAGGGCCTCTTTCTTTTATTAATATTGCTCAGTCTAATTTAGTAAGAAAGCAAGATCTGTGGATCTGATGTTGCTGACCCATTGCATGAGTTGTTCATAGGAAATCGAAGTCAGTGAATTAAACCTACCAAAGAAATTAGTTTATAAAATAAATAATAAGGAAACAATATAAATGTTAAGTAATTTATGAATTACATACTATTCTAGTCAAGCTTTAAACTTCAAAATTATCTTACGGCGGACAAGTTTTGATAAATGAAAAGAAAAAAAACATGAAGTTTTAAAATCTAAAATCTAAAGTCTTGCCATTACGGCGGCGTAACACAAAATAAGTATTTAGAAAATTCTATTAGTCACGTAAAGATACTGTAATTTTGTCCTTTGCATATAATACTTTTCTTTGACATCTGAGGAAATAAAAAGCAAAAAAGGCAGTCCACAGTTTTTGCTATAATAAAATATAAAATAATCATTCCATGTAATTTGGTAGTTTAGGTTTATAGAATTCATATTTTAATTTAAAAGCCAAAAAATCCAAATAAATTTGTGAAAAATAGGCTCATGGTGAAAATTGGTTCGTGTTTCGATATATTTTTACAATTTTTTCTATATAAGTAAAGAAAACAATTCCTTATGAAAAAGTTTCCATAAATACTATAAATCTAAATTGGTTAGATTGCATACGTTGAAACTTGTCTGTCGGTCGAGTCAAATTATATATAAGTATCTACATACAGTATTGTTCTAGACTTGTGTGATAAATTTATTAATCGATATTAAAATTAAAGCTAGTCAAAACGCCAAACTACATTGTTTATCGATCACATAGATAAAAATATTTAATATTCTTTAATCCTTAATAGTGTTTAAAATTGTGGTAATTCCTTATTAGAAATTTTCCCCATTCGTAAAATAGGTTCTAGGTATTTTAATGAGATTGGTAAACATATTTTATTATTTACGGGTACATACCCAACCCACCTATTGTTCTGTGGCTTTAAACGTATTTATTAGTTTTTTTTTTACTTATTGGTTTCCAATTCTTGTAAAAAGATATAAAAATCTTGAGTAAATCTTATTTTTATCCCCCGACGCCCGATGCAAAGTTTAACGTGTGTGTCTATATATCTGTCTGTAGAATCATAGCTCCTAAACGTATGTATGGACCGATTTTAATTCGGGTTTTTTTGTTTATTTGAATTCTGACATGATTGGGATGGTTCTTAGATATAATTTATGAAGATCCGTTCAGGTGATTGAAGACCATCAGCCTATTTGCTAATTGGCGAAGGCATTTCTTTAATATCCACTTAATAAGCTTCGATTAATGTCAATTTTTGTATACTGTTACTTCGGTGGTATTTCCATGACACGGTAACCTTGATCTGATGCTGCAGCATCAAGTAATCAGCGGAATACGCAACCCTTAGCAACTTACAGCAGATATAGCGTGTTTGGGATCAATAGAAAGTCGGGGGTTAGTTTATAGTTTTAATTATAGCTTAGAATTGTTAATATTTTATTGTTTTTTATAAGCACTTATTGGAGAAACGATTCTACATATTGGCCTATCGCTGACTTGCGTTTGTCATAACTAATCATAATAAATAATTATTTTAAGTACATAATTTATCTGCCGTTCATAGAATAGGATTATTTACATATTTGTCATACATAATATAATGCAAATATTTTTTTATAGCATCTGCTTAACAGCCCTTTTTAAAAAGGAAATACATCTAATCTGCCTTTTGGTGCAAAATATTGCAAATTTTCATTTTTCATACTCTGTCTCTTGAATCTAGTATTTAAAATTGTATTAATAACTTTGTAAAAACGGCGAAGTTGGTAATGTGGATACTTTTAAAAGAGTTTTCGATAATACTGATAATGACACATGAAAGTATGAAAGTTATCAAAGTATGCGGAAATAAAAATTCAGAGATTTGTTGGAGTCAATAGACTTTTGTTATTTGTCAATTATTGTTCGAAAAAGATGAGATGTAATGTATCCTGTGTGTGAAGCAAAAAACATTTTAGAACCTAATTATTATTTTAAATATATCCACATTGTTTTTAAGTATTTTAGATTTTTTTTTGGTTTTTCCATTTTCCATACGTAATAATTTAAAACTTGAAAAAAAAAAAAACATATTGGGCTGTGTTCTACAAATTTAAAATTTGTATAGAGTTATAATTTATGATACAATATAAAAATAATTAAGTATGTTTTTATTATTATTTTAACACTATTGAATGCATGCCTCCTTTCCAGAGACAATGTGTATTTTTTTTTATAAGACGATAATGTACGTACAGAATGCTTATTTGAACTTAGTTCTAATTTTGTTTTAATTTGAATGAAATAAAAGTACAGTACTATGGTAACTGAACAAATTATCGCAGTCGAGCAGAGCAAATCTGACCATTTAGTAGCACGATGTCTACTATTGTCCCTTCTTGACATTTTAATATTTCTGTGTTAAGTGTAATTGGTAGCACAGTAGCAACATTTTGCAGTTTTGCATAAGCTGTTGCACGCGACTTCGTCCGCGTAACTTTATAAAATATACCCTATGTTACTAGCTTTTTATAGGTGAAAGAATTTTTAAGATATGCCCAGTGGATTTTGAGTTTATTCATTACAAACAAAAATACAAATCTTTACTGTTTAACTATATTCTATGATTGCAGCTGTCAAAATGCAATAATGCGTCAAACAAAACTTTACTTTGAGCGTTCAAAATGTGTGCGTATTAGAAGTCCATTGCATTATGCCATTATGTAGTATGATGATTTAAAAATTACACAAAAATATTGAAAAGGCTAGTAGGCATCGTACTACGAAATCAATCCGATAAATGTGATATTTAAAGTTTTAAAAACGCCTCTCGAACCTAAGTAAAACTAGAATATAAAAATCCCTTAAGATAAATCCTTAGGTAGGACTCAATAAAAAAGATTATCTCTCGGTTGCGATAGTTAGTTAGATAATATAGTCCAGTGGATTAATGTTAATGTGTGCAATTAATGTTGGTATTTGAGAATAATATGCTACAGTTGGTTAATACCAACTGCTGAATGATCAGTTAATTGATGCCAACTGGCGGGATAAGTATTATGGTTACAAGTCTAATTACATATCCCAGTTGGCATCATTCGATATCACCATTAAAATGTCTTGATAGCGAATTATATTCAAAAACTGGTTTAAATATGGTTCCTTTTTACAGACTTGATAAATTGATTATGCCTGGCTCTCAACAGGATTGATAGTTCTAATTTTTGATCTCATTTATTAATTATTGAAATATTTTGAAAATGTATACTTTTGAAAATCAACACGAATGGCATGTAAACGAAGAAATGGCCGAAAACATTCAAATTTTTCGGTTGTTAGTCAAGTTGAACTCGCGACACTGTCATGTAATGTAATGTAATTTAATGTAACCGAAACCTCTGTATATTTTCAGATATTGCGCTTAAATTAAATTTAAATAAAGAAAAATTTTTGAAATGGGAAAAAATCATTGAACTCGCGACACTGTCATGTAATGTTGTTTTTTGTGAAGCTTAGTTTTCACTTCTGACGTACAGTCCAAGACTGATATGTTTTTTAATCTGGTCACAAATTCCTAGCATTGGTCCTAGTCCTGACAAATTGAATCTTTTTTTGAGAATCTCAATTCAAAAGTATTACTTCAAACAATTATTATTCCACTGGGCTATCTTTGCTGTTATTATCTTTGACAGCTCATTTAAACCTCAAAATATTTAAATAGGCAATAGTAAGATGTCTTATGCATTTGCAAAAACTGATTATGTAAATTATGAATTAGGCAACAAGTAAAGATCTTTTATAAAGTTCATGTTTGTTTTTTTTTTTTCTATCTAGTTAGATACCTACTAAAAATTCTTTATGAATTGTCTCGCGATCAAAAAACAGCAGAGCAAAACATCGTCCACCGGGGCACTTTTGAGCTCGGTTCATTTATCGAGAACGCTTGATGGTAGGTGACTACCGTCGCCTATTTTCATGTAACGGACTACATTACGCTATCGAGCGAGTTGTCAAGTGAAATAATAGGTAAAAATCAAACATCCGGTTCGGGCGAGATAAATTTCGGCGAGTAGTCTAGTAACTCACACAAACAATCATCGTGAAGTGCTATAATACTAGGCAACGAAGATTCTTCGTGTTTCTTTTACCCTTTGCTTTGTTTCTAGGTCTTTTATTTTCCCTGTTTTGAAATATAATTATTGTTTAAAAACGTATTAGAAAATCAACATCAAGTAGTGTACCTAGTAGTTACCATTTAAGTGGGTGTTAAAAATAAAAAGACACACATAAATATAGGTATCGTCATTGTTTATTAAAAAAAAATTAATTACATATTGCACTTTGTTTACAAGTCTATTTCTTTATTAACACATTCGTAGAATTCGGAATCATTGTGAATGTAGGAGGCAATTTAACTATGCTGTAAAAAATGTCACATTATTTTATAGCAGTGTTTATAAGGCCCACAAAGTTGTTATTTATATTAGTTTTATATATTTCTTAAATAAAGAGCAAATCACCATAACAATAATTTAGATTTCACATTGTCAAATAGCCTATTTCAATACTAATACTATTAAATAAAAAACGCATAATTGTGAAGACTGTATACAATCTCTTTTGCATTCACGAAGTCATTCTACATCATCATTAATCAGTCAAAAAGATTTTGTGATACATGGTGAAGGCTTTTTAGTATATCCATCAAATGATGTTATATTTGATTGTGAACAGTGTGAACTTTATTTCAGGCGTTATATAAAAACAAACTTTAATTTCAATACCTAAGCAATTATTAACGAAACTTTTACGGCACATTGATACTTTAAGCCTTTTTGAAAAATTGATAGTACATTCTTATGAGCAAGACATTTTTTAAATAAATAATTATTTGCACTAAAGTTATATCTTGTTTTTTATTTAACATGAATGCTAAATACTGTTCTAGACACATCTTATTTATTGATATTTTGTTACTTGTCGATAACGAAGGGACATCTCTAAAACTCACACACACGTTTCTATAATCATGCACACGAAAACATTTCTGTCTTGGTGACACGGGAATCGAGAGTCTGTTTGTCTATTACGTTAGTATATTAATGTGTGGTTTAGACACACTATAGTATATGATCACAACTTCTTTGTATATATAAACGTGGGGTAAGATGTATATAACCTAACGGTTTCATTGCTTACAAAAATTTTGAGTGAACAATGAAACAGCTAAAGAATTTAAAACTTTATTTTGAGTCAATATAATGATTTAAATACTTCAGTGACCAAGTCATTTTAACCGTACATCTATTGCTAGCATCTATAGAACAAACTGTAGCATTGCACCCACATCAATGCCAGCCGTTCATATTGATACAAAGAATCCTATCGACCCAAAACATGGGAATGATTCCGAACTCTTTAACTTACATAATTGTACTGTACTTACTTAGATAATTGATCATGTGTTTGTAATTAAAAAATTAACATTTCCAAATATCAAACTGTCCAACTACCTATAACGGTTATATGATTTTTATTTAATATACAATATCAATACAAATAATGAAATTTATAATGATAAAATAGTTAGACAGTGATATTTTTGATTCAAATTATCATTTATATATGACTAGATTAGACATTATTAAATACCCAATCAATAAAATCTTTTACTATCAGCCGTCTACTGGAGGTCCTAAGTACACCATGGATACTTCTGTGTTGCCATAAACTGCTGAGACAGTTGGATACAACATTTTATTTGGAAGATCTGTAACACAGAATCAAAATATCAAGGAAATACTTTCACAGTTTCGCTACAAAAGAAAAAAATCACAAAGTTGAAGTTTACATACCTCTGAAAGCTACTCCTAAAAATTCATAACTTCTTTCAAATGATAATGTGTTATCTTCACAGTCTAATATAACTCTAATGCGTTCTCCAACCTAAAACAAAATAATCTTCATTATATTAATAAAATCACAAACAATACAAAACTATCACATTGGAAGTATTGTCATGGCTTGAAATAAAATGTCTAGACAAACCTAACAAAGGTTTACAGACATTGTTATTATCTTGTGTAGAAATACGTGTTAGATAATAAATAAATAAATAATCACATTTTTTTTAGTTCTCTACTAAAAAACCGAGTCCACTTTTCCGGTCAAAAACAATAAGGCGGTATGACTGTTGATTGACACAGAATTCTGCCTGTCTGTGACAATACTAGTTTCCCGCCTTAGACATCTTGCCTTGAATTTGAAGTGGTAAAAACATAAACAATCTTTTGCGGCGCCAACCAGTCTAGACTTGTTTACTAGGTCGAGTACCCACCGCCGGGATCCCTTCAACATAGACCGCACTGTCTCGCTCACCCAGTTGATAGGTAAAAACACATACCAAGTGCCACTCGCCACTCATCATATTACAGTGGTGAGTAGATGTTTCCTACCTCTTGGCCAAGTACAAATATGCTGTCTCGCCTCTCTACACCGAGTAGAGAGGCGAGACAGCATATTTGTACTTGGCCAAGAGTGACCATGTGTGACCAAGCCCTAATTTACAATTACTTTTTTTTTGGTATGGTAATAATAAAGTCAACAAATTATTTTCAATTTCTATTGCATCAATGTAGACATTCTAAAATGAAAATTGAATAACATTAATTAATACGAAATAGTAAAATAAGCTCACTTGATATTTGGGACAGTTATTTAAAAGTGGATAGTGTCCTTGGGTATCACCATTGTGCAATAGATGATTATCAACTAAATTCCAACCCCAACTTTTCTCATCTGAACCCAACAGACCCACATATCCTTGACATTGTAAGGGTGCATCTTTAGTTGATACGCCAACAACAGCAACTGTGCCTAAAGGTCCTTCCCATATCACCTCCCATGTGTGGCGGCCTTGGTCAAAACCAATTTTACCTCTACATGCATCTGTACTTTGTGCAACTGGATTTCTGTAAACAAATATTAAATATAGTGTACGTACATAAATAATAAACATCACTTATCAGTCATTTCCATCGATGTTCATTTCAAGTTATTAATTCTTATGTGTCACCTGTGTAACGTAAAACCATTTGGTTTTATGTATATATTTCTTGAACAATCTCGAGGATTCCAAGCGTGGTAAAAGGCCCTTAATTTAGATTTATAAGTATATAAATTAGATAACAAGTCAGACTTCCGTACTTCTTCGGCTAATTTTTTTATACAATGCTGTCTCCAAACATCACTCCTTTCATCACTGAGAATTTCATACCAATGTTTACACACAAGAGCACAGTTAAGAAGATCCTTTAACGTCAAGTAGGTAAAAATACTTTCCATAACATTATCAGGTATCATATAAGGATCATAATAATAATTAACGTTCATTTTGTATATTATAAAGTAGAAAGTTAACAAGTAATATGAAAACAGAAAACAGCAGAAATGTATGTATTGTATTCTCGGCTTTTACACTTTCACTTGATTCTTGTCTTATCTTATCTTACATCACAGAACACTATATCTAGGAAGGAAAGACTGAAGGAGCATGGATGGATGGAGTACTCTGTGTATTACTTGTCATGTCTTTTCGATATTAGTAAAAAAATCTAAAAAAATTGATTTTGTAGCGTTATATTTGACAAAGGTACTAAAATACCCGTGGTCCCTTGAAAGAACTACGAGACGAGAAAGACCACGCCACTGTAACAAGCCCTTTTTTGACACTACAGTAACAAGCCCTTGGAATAATAACTAAAACAACAAGCCTAGGCCCATAGAGTAACTTTTTTATTTTTGGTACTGACTGAGGAAGTGATAGATGGGATGACTGACATTATTTTTTTTATTCTTTTGACTATTTCGTACGTTTCGTTCCTGTCAAATCAAAGATCGCTGGATGGATACCGCGACGCAAGCAGTTTCCAAAGTAAATAAGAACATTGTTTATTTATATAAATTGAATTAAAATGCCTGCCATTGATACATTTCTTACCGACGAAAGTTACATTGTTTCAAGAGCAAAAGAGGCTCAAATGCAGAATAATATATATTCTGCAAAAGCATGGATGTTGACTGCTAAAACTTTATTCCCTGCAAATTTTAATATACAATTCGAAGCCTATTTAATGGAAAAGCAATCTGGTAATGTACAAGAGGCTGCTGAATGTTTTAGCTCGTTAATGAAATCAAGACAAAACTATTCTGATTTAATACCAGAAATTTCTGCCATTGCAAACGCACTAAAATCTTCTGACCCAAGTTTTCTAAGTCAAATGTTTGATAACATTTGTCCAGATATACAGTTGAGCATTCTCAAAACAAGTGTTGAAAACAGCGATGACACTATGGAGCATTGCCGTCTTTTGGTATTATTGCTGAAGAAGTTTCCGCAGCTCGGTGTCGATAGTCTCGTTAAAACTTTGATAAATGCAGAGAAGTTTTTCTATGATAACCGTTATGCTCGTTTATTAGTAGTAGAAACATTACCACTTCTCAGTTCTCTTGAGTCTCCGAGACTTTTGCAGAGATTAGTGGTGAAGGCTATTGATTTTTACAACTCAAATGTGTACGATGAAACTGAACACGACATTATGGATCCATGGCAAAGACTGTACGGTGTATTGGACTTGTTGGGAAGACAATTGGGTTGGGATTCATTCTTGACAAACTATAATAACAGTTTAAATAAAGAAACATATTTACAAAAATTAATGGCCTTAAGAAACAATGAAGATTGCAGACAGTTACTATATTGTGGGACTACATTTTTCTTGAGATCTCTTTTTGAACAGAAATCCTTAAAAGGTAATCATATCCTTGTGGAATCACTGTCGGATCCAACTATATTGCCTTCTAAGAGGCGAAAAGGAGATGTGGAGGTAACCGGGGCGTCTGCTCATCAATTTCAAGCAGCGGCCAATTGTTGGGAATTACTACATAGTGATGAGGTTATAACGAGAGAATTTATGAAGTTATGCAATCAGCTACAAGCGAAACCTTGGACGGAAGGGTTTAAAGAAGAGTTTGCCTTATACCAAGGGAGATATGACGAGGCTATGCTACCGTCAACTGTACGAAGCGTCAACGCCGGCGTAGTGAGGGTGTCTATATATTATATTCAAAAAAAATACGCTGCTTGTATAGAAAGTATATTAGCGACGTTATCACAGTTACCCAACATAGAAGGCACATTAGAAAATGAACTGATCGTTGGAGGCTCTCATAGACACGTGCACTTCTTGCCTCTGACAAAAGTTGCTATTGTGCATTATTTCTGCACTTTACTCATAAGAATTTTACTCAATTCCAATAGCAATTCTGATATGACATATGGCCACATGTTAGTGTTAATGCAACTTGGATGGCCACAGGAAGAAGCAATTTTTACTAAAATACTTGAGCTCATCACACAACAACCTGTTTTTCATTATCACCTATTCTCTGCGTACATAATTCATATAGATATATTAGAAGAGTTCACTTATATTTGGAATGAACAAGGCAGTCATGTTGCTTTAGACATATTGCCCAACTCACAGCAACATTTAGGACAGAGGAGGATTGGAACTCGTGGAGCTGATAAAGGTGTTAAAGAAGATTTTAAACAAGCCATGAAGGCACAGGTTGCAAGAAGCAATGAATCAATTCTCAATTTAATTATTCAATTCATAAACACTGAGAGATTATATTTTATACAAATATTGCAAATGTCATTATAATTAGCTATTTTCAGGAAATAAAGAAAAAAAAAATGTTTACATAAAATTTTTATTATAACCAATAAAGTGTAATCTTAAATGGTATTTCCTTATGAACTCCCTTCATAGGTCCCCACAGCGAGTAAAAGATTGCGTCGAGTGAAGTGAAGACAATTAATTGGGGAGTTCTTTGTTGCAAATGATCTCATTAAATATTTTTCCTCCTTCTGTGGAGAATTGTTATTGCCTGTTGTCTCTTCAGTAGATTCATCTATAATAGCTGTGAAGTCCCACAGGGTAATGTTGCAATCTAAAGAACCTGTAACAAAGCATAAATGACTACTTTGTGTATATCACCTATATTTCTAGACAATCCCTCGGGAACTTAACTTTTTTTTTTCAAGATAATAAGTATATTAAGTATATATTAATCCAGGTAATAAACTATCTGTGTGCCAAATTTCATCCAGATCCGTTCAGCCATTTTTGCGTCATTGGATACAAACTTTTCTATTTATAATATTGGGATAGCGTAGCTTGTGTAAGATGTTAGCCTAATTAGTTTACATAATAGACAGGCTGACGGTCCACTTGATGGTAGGTGGCTACCATCGCTTATAACACAAGTAACGCCACAGGTGCTGGAAGTGCGCTGCCGACCTTGAAGAATTAAGGATGCAGGGTAATGGGTTCTGGCATCCATTACTCACTCACCGAAACACATCACATAATATGGTGTTATTTCACGGTGGTCTTCTGTAAGCGGGTTTTCAAATCCAGACCATAATAACAGTACGAACCTGAAGCGAGCACGGTGCCCTCTCGACTGAAGGCCAGCGCGTGTACGGGCGCCGTGTGAGCCGCGGGCATCGGTCCTATCGGCGCGCCGTTGGACACATCCCATATCATCACTTCGCCCCCGCCTCCTCTGCCCCCGCCCGACGCCAACCATCGCCCGCACACGGAGAAGCACAGAGTAAATATTGCCGACTGAAATCAATCAATCAACACATTCAAGTCCGACGTTATTTTCCGAATTTTTTGAGCCCACTCCTTGGGTTCTCGGCATCGCGTATTCAGTCAGTTTCACCCACTTTATAAGTCCGAGAGATGAACCCACGTCGAGAGCTTGCGAACTTGAATCCCTTGAATCAAATTTTACGATGATAACGCACATGGCTGCCGAAGTTTCTTTTATAAGGGAATAAATTTTTTCTATTGTGTATTGAAGGACAAGGTAACTTTATGTTGAAAAATAAACGGATTATTCTTTTGTTTTTCACTCAAACTCTAAGATATTTTTGATTCACCTTAGTAAACTGAATAATACCTTGTGTCCAGTCATAATTCGCACTTGAGATCCCGTTAAACAGTCCCATAGACGTATTGTCCTGTCACTGGAACCGGTTGCAATGTAGTTTGAATTCGGATGAAATTGAACACACTGAAAAAAAATATTTTTTTTTTCACAATACCATCAATTGATAATAATAAATTTAACTAATTATTTTATATTTATGACTTAGTGGTGTGGTGTTGGCAGCTTCACGCTATGCTGATAAATCTTACGACGTCACAGCGCGCATGCTACTTTACATAAATTCACGCTTTCTTACGTCGGTCGCGTTTCACACTGACCATAGACATAGAGAATGGACTGAGTAATACCTGCATGAAATTGACCACTATCTAAAAAGACCAATCAAAATTCTAAAAAACAAAATAACTACGCACGATCGCTTCGTCTCTCACACTTTTCTGTCCGTATTTACTTTACAGCAGTGAACGCTCTGTCCATTCTCCATGTCTATGGTCTGAATGGGCCCTTATGCATAAACATACACTTGATGTTTGGTGTTGAACGAATACTCACATCGACATCGGAGAGGTGCCCTGCGAAGATTCTGAGCGGCTGGTGATGGTCGGTGGCCCAGAGGCGCGCGGTGCGGTCGTGGCCGGCGGACGCGAAGTAGTGTCCGTGCGGGGACCAGCGCGTGTCCCACACGGGCCACACGTGCCCCCGATACACCACCAAGCAGCTCCAGCTCAGCATAGACCACAGGCGAACTGTGTAGATACTTTTGAACATTACATTTTTTCTTATAATATACCTACCACTAGCAGTTGCCCGCCATTTCATCCGCGTTGGAAAATTAAAAATATAACACCTGAGAAAATATAATGCCCGACATCTTTATAGCTGTGACATTAAATTAATTGAAATAAACATTTACGAGGGCTGCTACTTAAGTTTTGAGATAGACAAATAAAAACAAACATTTATAATCGGAAATGGCTTTGTTGTTTTTCAAAATATTCTCCATTAAGATCAATACACTTTTGCATGCGTTTGAACCAATTGTCGATGCACTTTTTCCATTCCGATTGAGGTACCTCCAAAACATGTGATTTGAACAGATGAAGCGCTTCTTCAGGCGTCAATTTATTTTTGATCTCCAACTTTTGTTGGATTTGGCTCGTCGTGAAAGACCCATACAGTCGATTGTTGTTTAGTTTCGAATTCATATGCATAGATCCATGATTCGTCGCCTGTTACCATCTTATAGACGTCTTTTGAAGCACCGCTATTGAATTTTTTTCCTTGCATCAATCGACATGAGCCTTTTTTTGAGCGATTGTCAAATTATGCGGTATTCAAAGCGAACAAATCTTTTTGACAGCCAAATATTCATGCAGTATTGAATATATGCGAGTGGAACTAATGCCCAAGTATGCCTCAATTTCATGGTATGTCACATGACGATCTTGCAATATGAGTTCACGCACAGCATCCATGTTTTCTGGCACAATAGCCGATTTAGGACGACCTTCGCGAAATTCATCCTAAAGCGAAGTGCGACCACAATTGAATTCGGAAAACTAGCGAAACACGGTGGCCCGAGATGGTGCTTCATCACCAAAAGTCGAAGCTAGTTGATCGGCACACTGCCGTTGGTTTAATCCACGACAAAAGTCATAGAAAATCATCGCACGAAAATGTTCGCGATTTAATTCCATTTTTTGACCAAGGTGAATGTTTCAACTATCAAAAACAACACAAATAGCACTCATATGACAGCACGTTCTGAGTACGTTTACCATTAAAAATGTCAAACTTTACGATGACAATGTCAGATTTGACATATTCACATCAGTTTCGCCTCATCTCAAAACTTAAGTAGCAACCTAGGTATTCAATCTATCGCGTTTGACATACGCACGATTGACACTACACTACATAATTATGTAAAATGTATATACTCTTTTGTTTATGGTCAAATTTCAACTACTGGGCGATTCTGGTAATGTGTATATATAGACCGTCCAATACAAAATAAATTAATTAAACCGCCGTTCCGGAAACCTGTTTCTACAGGGAACTAACCGGCAACAAATCTCCGTATTTGATCTTTTCAAATATATTTTTATCAGTAAAATAATTTACGGGCCTTATGAATCATACAAATGGAGCCTTACTTGTAGAATCTTGTGAACAAGACAACAGCAATGTTCTGAACGGATCGAATCCTACTTTGAACACTGGTCCCGAATGCCCGAAAAGGGTACGGCACGTATCTCTATCTTTCTCTTCCATCATTTTCACTAGAACATCACCTGCAAAATCAAAATACGTTACATTTATTGATCATGTACAATATGATTAATAAATAAATTACATAATTCCAGGTCAACATCAACAGGTACTATGTGGGTTTCGATTACTAATATATGAGAATATAATAATAAGGGACATCAATGGGACATATTATCATCAAATAAATATTATGTTCATGAAAAAAAAAAAGATTGTTTTTTACCATCTGACAGTGAAAAGGGTCAATTTAACTGTTGAGGTTACACCTAAAACATGATAATACTTTTAGATATGTATTTAGGTAGTCTATCTACAGCAAAAACAAAGACATACATCAGATTAAACCTTTTAGTTTATAATACGTATGAAGTCTTCTAGCATAGGTGACAACTTTTTTTATAGGCAACATTTTTTTAGTATGGGCACTATGTTTTATGTCAGGAAATTACGGTAAATGAACTTGTCACACATGTCTACAAATTATTCACATTTGGTTACAAGTGAATTTCAATTATATATTTTTGGTGAAATAATTATGTAAACATATACCTGCTTCTCTGTCAATGTCCTGTAATTTTTCAGCAGACTTCATGCCTCTTAGTTTTAGAGGGGTTAGAGTCCAAACCTGTGTATACAACAAAAAACTAGGTGAGATTTCATGAGAAGTCAAAAATAATGATATTGTTAGGAGCAAATATGTCAAACTAAAATAAACTAATAACCAAGCACTTGTAAAATGGTGTTAAATTGTGTTATGGTCGAATAATATGATTTGATACCTTGTAGAGAACTGCGTAATTGAATTTGGCTTAAGGGTTACCAGGAAGGTGGTTTGTGTACCCTTAAAATTCGAGAATGGGTAGACTGATTTTAATTTTCACATATGGAAAGAAGGATAAACGGGGAAGGTTTGTACATATAAAAATTGCACCCCGGGCAAAGCCGGGAACTCTAGTAGTAGGTCGCATACTGACCTTAATGGTTGAGTTGTTAAAGCCAACAGCGAGTAGTGTAGAATCTTCGCAAATATCTGCACACATCGCAGTGTGACCACTGTTCAACAATGTATAGAAACATATCGAGGGCAGACTTTCGGGGCCCAACTGAACCCGTTTTGCTGCATCCCTCAAAGCCTTGCCTTTCTCTATTTTGTCCGTCTCTTTTCTGTTGATTGCAATATACATATAAATATACATATAATATAAAATACTTTTTGTTGGAATGTCTGTTAGTCTGCTTAGTTCTTCTAAATGATTCCAGATGATTTATTTATTTATTCATTTATTTGCCTATAACATGGTAGTAGCTAAGATGTTACAAAGAAGTTAAAAGGAACATCATGTTTCGTCTTTTATCACAGGCATGCAAAAATTAATTTAACAAGAGTTAAACATTAAACATTATTATGATTATGCAAAATCTTTAACAACATGATTACAGTTATAGAATAGTAAGATGTCAATATTAATTCAATTACAATACAATTACATTACTTGTTTACGTTGTTACATTACATTACTTGTCAACCCATTACAAAGCTACACTGTCATGCATGGCACATAAAGATTAAAAAACAAGAAAACAAAACAAAATAAACAACAAAAAAAGAAAGATTTTTGTAAAATTTGTTCAAGGGCAAAAGTTTAATGTCAATTGGTATCTTTATTATATATGTTAATACTCATATGAGTGCAGCTTTTACTGCATTTTGTCAATCGAGGCACATCATCAAACACCAATTTATAAGGATTTCTTTGAGACAGTGGGTTGACATCAGTTGATTTTCTAAATAAATACATATGTCGTTGGACACAGATTTCAATATATACAATGACGGCAGAGTCAATAGTCCTAACTCTTGAAAAATCGGTTTACAGGACTCGCGTGGACGTAATAATAATATTTATTAATTAAGATAATTAATTATGAGAAGATAATGTTTTATAAGTAGTGAAAAAAATTCTATTTCCAGTAGTTTGCAGCGACTAAACCTCAAATTATTATTTGATATATAATAACATTATTAAGTTGGGCACAAAATTGCCCCAAGGAAATCAGTATTGAAGACATTGCAAATATGAGACCTAAATTTATGACTTACAATTCTGGAAGTGGAAATCTGTCATTGGGGGGAGCATTAGGGTCCGATTTAGGTTTTTTCATAAATATGTTGTCTTTTTTAGCTTTTTTCTTTTTGGGTTTGTCGGGAGTTTCTTCTGTTTCATCTTCATCTTCATTTGGTGTTGTGAGTATTTGTATATTAGGTTCCTTCAGTAATCCATAATAAACCTTTGACCGATTTTCTGTGAAATAAAATAAAAGTGCTGATGTTGGTATTTGAAAACTATATGTAAATCTCCAAATCTAATATAGATAATTTGGTAGAAAAAGTGGATTATTACAGTTAATTTTAATAAGTTACAAAAATAAAATAATGATAAGTAAAAATGCATCAGGGATATATCTATAAGTAAAGCCAAAAGATATATTGGCATGCATTTTAACAGAAGACTTACATGACATGACAAAAGCATATGTGGTCTAAATGATTAATATGATACAAAATAATAAATGTATTATCGGAAAATACATGCAATTGAGTAAATAACAAGATGGCCATCTACAAATTTATTAGCATCAATTAGAAAGAGGCTAAAAGCCTAAATAAATTGGCATAAAGAATAAGGGAATTACACAGAGGCTTCCAATATATAAGTTTAAAAACCATTAAGGCTTCCCTTCTTTTAAATACCCATTCTTTAGCATGTGGACAACAGAGTGGACAAACTAATGGACTACATTCGAAGTGACCATCTCAAACTAAAAAATATTTTTAGACGCAGTTTTGTACAGGAGATGTGTAAATTATACCACATACCATTCCTTGTTGCTTCGCCGAGAAGTCCTCCTGCAGTAGCTTTAATTTGAGACTGAGTTCTGCCCGGCCCATCGTGGATATCAATTTGTATGTGATTGTTTACAATATTACTAATGGTTGGCGTTTTTTGTTCATGCAAATATCTCTTGAGTTGGGATGATGCATCCCTTGAGAGTTGTACCACAAATTTGTTCGAACTAAAAAGAGCAAAAATAGTTAGTTTTAGTACACAAGTCACAGGTGCTGCAAGTGCGCTGCCGACCATTGTAAAAGGATAGGGGTTAGGAAGAAATAGGGAAATGGGCTTTGGCATCCCTTACTCATTCACCGAAACACCACAGCACAAATGCTATAATTTCATGGTGGTCTTCTGTAAGAGAACTTACAGACTGTCTGCAGACGGGCTGCCCAAATGACTTTGAAACGCAGCATGCCCTGTAGTAACTTTGGACATTTAAAAAAGAAGGAGTTGGGTGGGTGCTATTGGATTCAAGCTGAGCATATTCATATTCATATAGCATAATCTCACAAAATTTTGAGGTAACTGTTGATTATCATCCATGCGCAACAATATAAGATTACATTGCCACAAACGAGATAGACCTTTAATAAATAGTTATAACTTTTACAGGATAAAAAGTTTTCTATATGTGAATCCAAGTAATGAACTATCTGTGTGCCAAATCTCATCCAAATCCGTTTAGCCGTTTTTGTGTGAAAGAGATAAACAAACATCCATCCATACAAGCATCCTCACAAACTTCCGCATTTATAATATTAGTAGGAAGAATTGCTTGTTTAAAGTTATTAGATTAATACTATTTAGCACCAGTGTTAAATCAAAGTAAGTAGATCCTAGTAGTACCTAAAGTAGTTTTGATATTCTACTAAAACTACACATTGAAATTCATTAAAATTATTAAACATCTTTGTTAGTATACCTGTATATCTCTGCCAGTTCATTACCCTTAATTTGTTCTTTGTTTGTAATTATGGATAATTTTTTCAAATCCTCTTGATAGTAATCCTCTTGTTCGGGACAAAATTTTTGCATAAGATTGATTGCATGTTCAGTATGATCATAAAGTATCAGACCCAAATACATGTGTATAAGAACTGGATACAGAAGTGTTGATAGCTCATACTGAAAATATTTTTAAAACATATATTTTACTTTTAAAATGTTGAAACACAATAACAAGGTGGTCTTCTGTAACGGGGTGTTTACTGCTGCCAGATGGGCTGCCCAAAAACTGCAAAATGTAGTGTCAACTTAGTAATGCACAATAGGTGTGTAAATTTAGTAATAAGACTGGCCAAATGGTGATACATAGGGCATGTGGAGGAACTGTAGGTCTGTCTGCCTCTTCTGTACCCCTTTAGAGTTTTATGATTATTGTAAACACTTGATAAGTACTGAATTGTTAGATATAATTCAGTACTTATCAAGTTTTGAGACAAAGTTAACACCCACTTATCACAAAATGCAATTTTTTTTATGTAAATGTTTTCAGATTGGCGGGCGGTCCAATTGATAGTAAGTGGCTACTGTAGCCTATAGCACAAGCTACGCCATAGCTGCTGCAAGTATGTTGCCCCACCTAGTATGATAATATGAGACAAGAGATTAGGAATTAAGTAAATGGGCACTAGCATCCCTTACTCACTCACCAAAACACAATAGTACATTTTGATTACTTAATTATTTTCTTTCAATTCAAGGAAGTATTGAATAATAGTCATATATACATACCTTATGTATGTCTAAGGAGTTCTCTATAAATTTCTTCAACCCCTCATAGGCAAATTCATAACTGTGAGGATCACTTTCAATGTGATGGGCCGTAAGAATGTTGGCTAGTTCAACATCAGGTAAGTCCAAGTTCTGAAACTCTACATCACCTAAACTAGCTTCTTTTCTAAGTATTTCTTCAGTGCCCTGTCAAAAAATAATTTAATAAAATTAAAAATATCAAAATGTATGTGTAAGTAATAGAATGTTATTAATGTGTAATAATATCAAAATAGAATGTTCAATAACAATGTAAAACGTACCTTCAAATTATACTTTCTAAGTAGCTGTAAAACCGCTAAAAGTGGAGTTGATTTCTCACCCATTGTTTTCTTATTGTATTATCCTATTTTTAAGCCGAATGTTTAATTATGTTTTGAAAAATTATCAAATTCATTTATGTAGTTTCTATTTTAATAATTCATAATAGTGCAAAACATAATTCTAAGTAGCTGTAATAACATTAACAATAGTGATATGATTGTGTTCTGTGTACGGTACACACTCAACCAACAAGTCAACACTGTCAGTCACTCTCTGTCAGTCCACAGACAATATAAGACAATGAGTAATTAATAACCTATGTAGGCGCCCTATTCTACTATATATGACTATTGTTTTTGTATTATATTATTGTAGGTCTTATATGTTTCTGCTTTTGTTACCGTTCTTGTGGCTAATGTTATATACGCCTAATTGGTGCGCGTGTCAGCTAAAATACGCTGTGTATCATTATATCATAAATAATTTTAACATGTGTAGGTACTGTTTGTGTATCTTAAAATAAATAAAAAAAATCAAAAAAAACACTACGCAGGTCCAATAGGTATGGACTTTACTAACATAAAAGCTAAAAAGTACTGTAGATTACTTCTAAAAGACTTCTAAAAGATGTTTACTTATGTTCGAGGGATACAATCATACTTTTTTATTTTTAAACATACTGACACTACATACAACTTTTTTAAAATTTGAAACTGGTACATTAGTGCCCATAGAATATTCTACTCTCTAGCGAGAAGCAGTATCTACCACCTCATCAGTCGGAGATAGACTGGCGGACACATCTGATTGGCAGATCCTTCTTGTGCACCCCATTATCTGTACCTAATAAAATTCACACTTTGAGGTAGCGCCCTCTCTACACCTACCTTCCCTGTAAAAATGTTCCAACAGCAGAGAAACCCTCTGGTGTTGCTTATGTTGATTTTGTTTCTATACAATTCAATACAAAACCACTGTAATGCTCCGAGGCCTCCGAGATCGTGACACGTGACGTCCCGTGAGCATAGCCGTAACGGTCTGAATTCACTGTTTTGCTCCCTAGCCCCCTCTTATTTGAAGATTAATAGGATATAATATGGATGGAACGATTTCAATTTTCAAATACCAGTTCTTCATTGTCATAGATTTATTATTTTTTATAATATAAATAACAAACAATGAACTTGAAAGAATTGCCTCTGACACTGACATATTTGTATAATTAATAAATAAACTACAGTAACTAAAATTACAGAAATATTAGCCTAAAAATGTTATATCTCCCTACCATTCAGATCAGATAGACCAGAAGTACGAGTATTACTTGCTTAGCTTCAAGGAAGGAACATAATATCTCTCTAGCGAGAGTCTTAGCACAGAGTCCAAAACAAAACGAAATGGATTAATGGATAGATGAATTACGAACGAATCCTCATTTTATGATAATGAATGAACGCCATTTGGGCATATAAAAGCAAACATAGAAATCATAGAGTAACTTTTTATATTGATAGAAATCTTGTATGATAAAAGCGTATTGTTCGCTTTGAGGAACGAAACGATAACGTGATATAACCTGCCGACAAAGAAAACAAGAACAAGAAGGTAGCTGTGGAGAATAGAGGTAACGAGGGCCCAACTCTATATGAGAAAGTGTCGGTCAACTATAATTAAGTGGGAGGCGCACTTTGGGCACCTGTGGGGTTGCTTGTTTTATAGGCAACGGTAGCCACCTACCATCAAGTGGCCTGTCTGCCTGTCTGCCGTTAACACAAAAAAGGTATCGTACTTCTATTAAGTGCTTCTACTTTATCGTGTCTACAAGGAGCAAGAAATAAAAAAAGTTTATGACAATGTATTTAATTATTTCGCGTATCAGGATTCGTTTACAAAATGTCAGTAAAAGCGCTAAGTAGGTTCTACTTTATTTCAATAACAAACAACTTGTTCCACAATTACCTACGCATATTTAACATGTACGCAGGTTGGCAATATATATCAATTTCAACAAATGAAAGTAATATAATTTTTTTTTATTAATTATGAATTCAGTCATCCGAAACTCGTAAATACTATGCATTAACTTCTATATTCTTTCTCTCGTTGACTTTGAAAAGCGACTAGAAATACATATAGGTACTAGGAATTTATAATAGCTATCAGACACTAGATGGTTTTAACTAATGTCATGTATTTTTTATTCGTCATTATTTGATATTGGGTTTTCAAAACCATAGAAGGAAATACTATTTTTTTAATTGAGTAGGTACTCAATATTGCTCAATACAAGAGTTGACGAGTGTTATACATACTTGCTTGAGATTTTTTTTATAAAAAGGAGACCACATGATTATATAAAGTTTCCTCGAAAATCACATGACGACATTGTTATTTATAACTAATATTTCATTTTAGGGAAGGCGAGTGGCTCTCCTTGGGCGAGCAGCTAAGTAAATTATTATAGCATTGTAACTAAGGTACCTACTATTGCTTTTATATTGCATTTCGGATTTTAATTTTATGTGTGACTAACTAGGCAATTCTTTGAATGAGCGTACTTATTACTCTCATTCTGATTTTATTAGTTACTGGCTAAAAGTAATAACATAAAATTCGATTTAAATGGTCTCAAATGTAGGTAATTAACATGACAATTTATTTGTAGTAATAAAATAACTATTGATTATTGTTTAGGCTCTGAGAATATCGTTTTATAACATTTAGGTGTGCTATTGAGGTGTTATTGTATCATTTTCATCTTTAGTAAAACAGTTTACCTAATAGGAGGTCGTCAGCAGATGTTTGAATATAGATTCTAAGAAGTTCAATAAATACCTAAGTTCCTACGTTAATTGAATTTAAAATTTATATTTTAATTATATAAAAATGTCTTTAATAAGTTAAACATTATGTAAAATTATGTTCTTAAGGTTTGAGCTTAGTTTCATTATCTACAATAGATATGTATCGCGGGTGATCCTTCCCAATTTATGAGAAAGATAAAAAATAATATTTAGCAATTAATACCTACTTTTTCTATATTTTTACAAAGTGGATCAATCCAAAAGGAATAATAAACAAATCTTAAGATCAAATGCTTATTGAGTGACATACCTAATCTTTCAATTTTTATAGAGTTAACATTAGACCAAGTCTGTTAGAGACATGCCTACAGTTTTGCACAAATATCTGCAAAGCCTATATAAGTAGACGTATACTTATTTAAAATCATTCGTCAGTCTTAAGATCCGTCTATTATGTAGTTATTACTAGTCGTGCCTTACTACTAGACATGGGCCATTATAGTGTGAAAATATTTAATGAGAAATTATATACTAACTTACCAAGTGAAAGATAGTGAACCAAGGACCCAGTGAAAGAAATGGTTTTTGGTTATTTTTGGTAACATTTTGAAAACTAAAATTAAAGCCAATTTAAAAGTGTCATATTAATTAAGATTTACACAAGTAAAATAGTTCTCATGTGTAAGTTATAAATATAAATGTAAGTTATAAAGTAATAATTTATTTAAGTTATAATTATTTAGTAATTATTATTTAAGTTAAATTAATTTAGCAAATAAAAGTGATATTTTATAAACATTCATTTATAAGAGAGGTCGAGATGGTTTAAATAATTTGAAAAGAAAAAAAACTATTTCAGTTTATATTTCAATATTTAAAATCTTCATAAACTTTATCATTCGCAAGCGGATTTTGTTAATTCTGCTATAGGTACTCCTAGGGGCGCTGTAGTAACGTAGATAATATTTTGTATATTTTACGTCCTGTCTCATAAGACAGTACGAAGGGAAAAAGAGAATTAACAACAATGGCCCAAGTCTACACATAATTGCCATAAAATTAACAAATAATTTTAATACTTTACTTTATTGCATTAAAATTTTAAAACAACTCTAATATAAACATCTACATTTCTAACAGTTTTATTTGGTCATATATAGGTAAGTAAAGCTAAGAAGAAATAGGTAGGTAGGTACTGTTGGATTTCTTTAAACTCTTATAACAATTTATCAAAAACTTCCTTGTTGATGATCTATAAAACATTATCACGCACTTAATAAAAAATTCAAACCACAAATGATGTCTTAGTAAAAAAAAGCTTCATAAATAGTACTAGGCAACTGCATTAGTAAACTGTGTTCGCAGTGTCGAGTGATCTTGCACAGTCTAATATGATTTATGAAGTAGTCAGTAATGATTTTTAAACATATTGATTATTGAAACATGTGTATCATTCTCGTTAGTAACTAAAAAAATGTTTGGCACATTGTTCACTTAAATGCCTATCAGGTATTTATTTAAAAACTTGCTTAAATCTACGCGCTAGTTCTAGTCACCTGGGCGTTGCAGCATAATATGGTGGATCGTGGCAGTGAAAAAACATAGGTACTGCAAAATATGTAAGTAGTAATCATTATTATTTATGAAATAATAATTGTGTACACTTAAATTAATCTATAATTCTGTATAAAACAGTGCACTAAGTTACCTAGTTATATTTTGTAAGTAAAAAAATATATAATACAAATATTCATTTTTCGCTTTCTGGCCTGCTGCCTCTTTGCCCCGGGAGGTGACTAGCACTTGCGTTACTCGTACTAGTGATGTAACAAATATTCGCGAATGTGAATCTAGGTAAAATTCACAAATCTGGCGCCATTGATCTATTACCTACTCGAATTTGGTAGTTAACTTGCCATTCGAAATTAGTACACTAATGACTAAATGTCATCTTATTCCATTTCCGTTGAGTTACAAAGGTTTTCTTACTCATAAGTATAATTTACTTATCTTTACCTATAATATTAAAATTTACACTTGGTGTGTTTTTTCTGATATTCACACTCGCAAAATATTCGTTTAAATATTGCGAATGCCTTTGAAAATTGCGAATAAATGCTCGACTTCGGGTCCAGATGAATATTCGTAACATTACTAGTGCGTATTATATTATTATTTTTTTTCATACAGAACCATTAAATACTACAAAACAACTTACAAAATTAGTAAAACTCCTACATATACTACGAAACCTATGGGATAAACTTATCGATCTAATATTTTAATTTATTAAAGCTTGGAATGCACGATTTATATTCGTAATTTTATAGGTAAATATAATAACATTATAAATACTGTAATAATTTTTCTAGGTATAAACGCAGATTCGGGATTTTTTGGTCGTTTATTACTTTGTAGAAAGAGAAACTGTTACTATAGATAATTACATATAATCTATTGATGTGTGTGTGCTTATCGTTATTGGCTGGAGCAGTTCTGAGCGTTGGGTATACGCGGAGACAACTCCTCGTAGGGTTCGACGTGCGCGGAGGCCAGCTCCCGGGAGACCCGTTCGGCGGCACCGAGAACACGCAGCAAGTTGAGCCCGGCCAACTTACGAAGGTCTTCCATACTCCAACCTTCTTCCATTAGCTCAGCGAACAGGAGAGGATACGAAGACACGTCTTCTAATCCTTGCGGTGTGCTGTCCGAAGAGTTTATTGTTAATCTTTTTATATAACTATATGCATACTTATTTATACTAGATATTTTTTTTTAAATGTTAAGGCCGACAGACAAGCTGACGATCCGCTTGATGGTAGGTGGCTACTGTTGTCTATAACACAAGCAACTCCACAGGTGCTGCAGGTGCGCTTCCGACCATAGTGGGATTGAGGATAAGGGAATGCGATATATATATATATATATATATATATTGAAATGGGCTCTGGATTCCCTTACTCACTCAACGAAACACAACAGCATACATGCGGTTATTTCACGGTGGTCTTCTGTAAGGGGATGGTTACTGCCGCCGGATAGGCTGCTGCTACTTCTTTCCAGTACCAGACCCCGGGACCCTTGTTAGCTATTAAATTACTACAGTAGTCCGAACAAAGCTTTACCTCGCGGCCACGAAACCACCGCTCGAAGCGAATTCGCTTTGTGCTGCAAGCGTCAGCGTAGAGCGTAAAAAACAAATCGTTGTAGTTATGTAACACTGCGTTGCAAATTGCATCACAATTTTCGACGTTCGACGCTGATGCTAGCAGTGCTCAGAGAATTCGTTTGGAGCCTCCATTTTGGGGCCCAGGGGTTACGGTCATTGGTCCAGTCAGCAAGCGGCCGGCCCCCTGGGGCGCCCACTCCCAAGATTCGTTTACCTCATAACTATAATACCCACTTTAAATAAATTTAAATGTCCTCAAATTTAGAGTTAACCCGAGAAATGAACTTAGTAAGCAATAAAAGTAGATATACTTAAAACATTGTGAATACTTACTAGTTAATTCCATCGTAACCTGCTCCCAGTCCAACGCTGTCTACTCCCGCCACGTCTCTTATATGATTTATATGAGCTGTAAAGATATGGTTCGTGCTCTTTATAACGTTTTTTATTGCCAATAAATTGTTTATGGGCAATATATTGACAGTGATTCTACTTCTTGTAAATGTGGGGTCTAATAAAAGATGAGGGCGGGAAAACTAAACTGTTTGCATTATTTTCCTTATTATGATACCGATTAGTTAGATAGGACACAAATGTTACTAGGTGTCAAAAATAATTATGAATGCGAAGATATTTGCACGTTTTAACTTCAATTTGCGTAAACTGTATGGTCGGGATTAAAATAAAAATTAAAGAAATTACAATTTTGCATGGGATACAATTTCACACTTTAGTATGATATACGAGTACAATACACATGAGATGACGCCTTGCATTTAGATTTTACTTTTCCATAGTTAAACTAGATAGAGTAATGCTTAGTTACCTACTTTGTACAGTTCTGAGAAACCACATATCTTTCATAAAGGCTAACTAATTATGTGAGTGAAGTCGGAATTTAGCTATCGAGTGGTGTAATTAATTTGTGGATGTATAATTAAAATGTACTGTATCTCCTGATTTTGTTTTATCATCAGTATTCTGAATTTAAAGATATGTTCACGTCAAAAGATTCATTCATTCATTTCAGGCGTAGAACATCCACCGAATAACTCACCCATAATTTTGTATTAGGACCGGTCAGAAGTAGTCTGGATCAAAGATTAAAGTTAAAATTATTTAAACCAATACACTCACCAATGGCGTCTTGAATGGTCGCTGTGTTTTTGCATGTCAGAAACGATGTGTAAAAGTTGACCATAATGAGACCTTTATTGGCGGCGAGCAACCGCAGAACACCATCGGGCACGTTACGCGTCACATTGCAGAGAGCACGCGCAGACGAATGAGAAAATAGTACAGGAGCACGTGACACAGACAGAGCGTCACGCATTGTGCGTTCTGACACATGAGACAGATCCACCAACATACCAAGCCGATTCAACTCTTTGATCACTACCTGTGAAAAAAGTAATAATGTAATATGAATGAACATGGACATATTACCTTCATAATTATGGGAGTTGGCATTTGAAATGTAGTCCAGCTGAATCTAGTCAGATTTATCTAGCCCATACAGGGTTTCATTAATTTTGGACAGTATCAACTAACATGTTTCGTAGGTACACATCATGTGACGACGTGACGCTTTACGGTATACAGGCTACATGGTCGTTACATGTAGGCATTTTTGTTGAAATATGGAAATAAATATTAAATTTAATAAAATGACACTAACAAAATATTTTGCGACGTCATTAAAAAAAGTAGCCATTAAATTATTATAAAAAAATACTTCGTAATTATAACTAAATATATATGAATATTATAATTATATTTTAATTGGGCTAACTTTATGTCGATAGCATATATGCATTTTTTCTTCAAATTATTATATAAAAAATCTTCCTCGCTTGTCGCTCTGTCCATTAGTGAAAACCATATCAAAATCCGTTGGGTGGTTTAGAAATTACCGAACAAACATACGAAGACGGACAGCGATTTTAATATTTTATTTTATAATATGTATAAATATTGTATTGTATTTCATTTGTAAGAAGTAGATGAAAGTTGCATCTAGTCTTTGTATGTCCCAATAACTATTGCTTTTTTCTTTTAATTTTCAACGCGGACGAAGTCGCGAGCACCAGCTAGCAAAACATATTTAATTATTCATAATGCAAGAGTAGGTCTACGTGCACATATGGCAGGCACTCGTATTGTTTTTACAAAAGAAAGTATTACGAAAACTATAGTTACAGAAAACAAAAAGGCTTCACAAGCAGCTGAAGCTCATACAAAGCGAAATATTGCAGTACCGCAGGATGTTTATGATTATGGCACACTCACTATACGCGATGCAACGAGACGTCTCAATCTTTACCGTTCCATTAGGTACTTTTTTACTTCCATTATTATAACATTACAATACCTACAGTCTTTTGTTTCGAGTTTTAAGGTAGGTTTGTCGGTAGTTAGGTGGAAACGAACGAGGTGAATGTTTTGTTTACTTGTAGAAAAGGGTAGCAACAAGATCACAAGCTAATTGACGGTAGCTACAATCGTTTAAAGACAAAAGTAAGGGAGTACAAGTACTGCCGATCTTCAATGAAGAAAGAAAAAGAAAATGAAGAAGAAACACACGCGAAGGGTGTAACAACATGATCAGGGAGGTGATAAGAACACTATTGGCTTTGTACTGAGATGTTGTCTCTGGCTCATGTCTATGTATCATTTCTATAGCTGGATAATAAACAGCAATTCCCCGGGATAAAAATAAACAAGACAACGCTTGAATGTCGCTACATTAAAGTGGACCCGTGTAAGAACCGTAGATAAGTTGTTTAACTCTGTGTTGCTCTGGGAGTAAGCAGCCAAGCAAGATGCGAATGGACTGAAGTTGCTAGACAATATTTACAAAGGATATAGCAACAAATCTTGGACTTTCAACAGATAAGTGAGACAGAGACCGTAGCTATTCATAGGAACATTAATCTCGAACAAGAAAAAGAAGAAGAAACTTCAAGGAGACGCTTCAGTACATTCGTTGCCTAAGGTAGAGTAACATACTACGAGTATACCTTAGGACTACCTAGTAGTTTGTGTCCATAGGCAACGAATGTTACCTATTTAGTGCAAAATAAAATTGAAATATGGGTTGAATAAATTGTTGTAGGCAAAAAAATATACGTGCAATTTAATATAGAGCCGTATGAGTATTGTGCATGCTGCATTACGCAATAAATAAAAGCCACGCATGTGAAGTTATTGCCCCAACGCGTCTGCAGAACCACCCACGGGAAGCGTTTATGACGTGTTTTAATTTTTCAGAAAAATGAAATTCCATATTTGTTAATAAAAATAAAAATAATATACTAAAAATATATTGTCATCCATATAATGTACACAAAAAGGGACCCAACGAATTTCAATACTATCTCCATTTTGTGTATTCTGCGAAATTTGAGAAAATATATATTTAACTAGCTGTTGCCCGCGACTTCGTCCGCGTTCAAAATGTTATATAGCCTAAAGCTTTTCCCGATAAATGAACTATCCAACACAAAAAGAATTTTTCAATTCGAACCAGTAGTTCCTGAGATTAACGCGTTCAACCAAACAAACAAACTCTTCAGCTTTATAATATTAGTATAGATTATATTTATGCTTTATTTAATTATTTAAACGACCTTATTCGAAGCATACATTTCATTAAATATTTTAATTTATTTATTTATTCATGAATGTTGTCATAAAGATGGCCGAACAATTAAGAGAATAAATCCAGTTGTAACAAGCCTCTCTTGTGTAAGGAACCAGTTAAAATGATTACAACTTTTCTTTATCGCGAGGAAAAAGTTCTGAGGCAAGAAGAGGATTAAAAGGGGAAGATAAGGAGCCATTTTAACTCGATAGGAAACGATTCCTTTCAGTTATTCAGTTCGTTTATTAAATTGTATAATTACTTTACAAAGTAAAATAAATTAGTTACTAACTTACTAATGAATGAATTACTAATGTAACTTACTAAAGTATGAAAACGAATGTAAAGTATATGTATAGAAGTATAAGTAGCTATCTATTTGAAGTTTAAGTAGGTACTTCTATTATTGGATGTTATTTTGTTTTAAGTATGATTGTATCTTGATAACTGACTAATGGCAAGCACCCTTTTTTTTACCGTTGGTGGGAAATCCTCATGGATACCCGGCAGTGTAGAGGACGCTGCGGGGTTATGCTGAACCTCAGATTAAATAATAGTTACGGCTGAACTACTACCGGTTAAAATAAAACAATACGATTTTCTAGCGCCGCCGACTGGCCGTAGACGTTATGACAAGACATCCGCAACGGACCACGCCTGTCCAGCGAGGGGAAGCCTACTCTTCTTGTCGGAACCTCGGCACACCAGAAAGTTAAGGTAAGCTGACCATCTCGGAGGATTTCACGACGCACTCATCCAATGATCTAATGTGTAGGTGTGTGTGTATAATGTTGTGTGGTTAAATCTAGATTCTAGTGTGAGAACATTTTGTAGCGTTAAACATAAAACTGGCAATACGAGCTAGTGTTACCTTTCCAAAAGTGGTGAGTCCTCCACGGTGTGAAGTGTCCTCCCGCTCTGTCGACGCACACTCGGCCCATGGCGTGTCGCATGTTGACGTGAGTGTCAGATAGCGTACACCCACTTGATACAGTGTTCGCAGCACTCCGAGAGACCCTCCAATCGAATGCCCACCTTCCACACCCACCAAGGAGCATATACGATGGTTTGAATGCGCTGACATGATATCTGATAAAAAAATCTTTATATACTTTTTATATTCGGAACGTAGTTTATAGTTTTTTTTTATCATTTTATATGGGGAATTCCTATGTGATTTGTCAATTAATTACGTTTTGTGTTAATACTTTTTCTCTTTATATCTCAACTTGGTTTTGAAATGCGTATGTAATTGTCTTATTTTAATAATCCTATTAATACATATTATAAAGAAATGCGAAAGTTTGTATGTTTGTTACTAATTGTTACTCAATAACGCAAAAAGGGCTGAACGGATTTGGATGAAATATGGAATACAGGTAGTTTATTACCTGGATAGGATGGATGGATATAGGATACTTTTTATTCTAGAAATGGTAGGTTCCTGTGGGGCGCGTACGAATTTGTGGGCACAGCTAGTATTAATATACAATAGTAGTAACATATTATTTTGTTGATTCAAAAAGGCATTGATGCCTCGGCCACTTTAATCACCGGACATGTCCTGTGCGACAATTTCCTGTTCCTAGGGTTTGAAGCAAACTTTGCATGGAATTTGATAAATGTCAACTTAAAGAACATTTAATAAGTGTTTAAAATAATTGGAATTTGTTTACATTTTAATATAAGTACTGTTGTATGGATGTTCTATAACATAAAAATATAAGTATAAAATTATAAATACGTGCAATAAACAATCGCCTATGGCGAGTGTTCATATAAAATATTAATTTAAGTATAAGTAATTCATTTAAATTACTTTAATATTATTAGTACCCAAAAATTTAATTACTCAGAAACATCAATTATTAAAACTAAATTTAATATTAAAGTAAACTTAAGTTATAATATTAAAGCGATAAACGAGTAATTTCAAACAAAAAAATAAGAAACTTCGCATTCGAACCGGGAAAACAGAAACTTATGTCATTTATTTAACTTATAACTGACGTTTCTTGCATGTTAAATGTATTAAGCTGATCATATTAAATTATGCTTCAATTTAATATAAACTAGTATGATATATGATAATTTTATATAACTAGTATGATAGTATGGAATGCAAAATGCGTTTTCATAGGTGCAAAAAAATAAATAAAGCATAAACAGATAGCGAGGTAGGTAAAGGCATATAATATATCAATGTCGACGCCAGATTTGAAAACTTTTTTGGCAGTCAAAAGTTTTAATCGAAAACAAAAACACGCCAACAAAAACTCAGCTGACATATTTTCAAAATATTAATACTTTGTGATGATAGCTAAAATTCTTTCTATGATGAAGGTAAAAAAAAAATGTGGCTAATGTAATAGCCGCAGTGAAGAGGCACAGGCCTCAAGAAGACTTCCTTTACCATTACTTATTGTTGGATATTACCTCCGAGCTCGTTTCAATAATATATATTACCTACTAGAGAGCTATCAAATACATATATAAAAAAGTAAGAAGCGTGAAAGTCATCAAACCAGCGAACTTTCATAAAACAGATTCCAAGCTTTGTGTCTATAGTTTTGCCTTATCTTAATAAGCTAAAATAATTTAATTAGGTTTTAATAAGCTTTTTGTAAAGGTAAGTACATTATTATCTACCGTTTCAAGCAAAACTGCTTTTTCCTCGCACTTTCACTGCGATCCATAACCCTACAATATTATTATTATAATAGATGATTATCATTCATAAACCACGTATGATTGAATTAAACTCTTGACTAATAATAATTTTTGAGCAACACACTAAAGTGGTATGGCAGAAATTTATTCCCAAAAATTATTTTAAGCGTCAATGAATTAAGTAAAAACCAAATAAAGACACGTTTGCACAGATCCAGGTAAAAACTTACTTAAAAAAAAAATAGTACCTGTACCAATAAATTAATTTCCTGTTAACTTCCTCTCATAACTTAACTTCCTTCAAAACCCAATAATTTAAAAACCTGGCCTCGTCTGTTATTTTTTTTTTTAGTGCAAAGCTCGAAAACGTATTAAATAGGATAGATTTCATTTAAAGACGCTAAAGATTGTTCAAATTCAAATTCAAATTCAAATTATTTATTTACAAGTGACATGGGTCAATGTAAACCAGTTCTCATTAGTTAGAATATGCCACCTCATGCACTGCCCCGTCTGGCGTGTAAATTTAAAATTCATATATCTTTCTATTTAAATAAAAATCATATAAAACGAAAATAATACTTAATAAAAAATACATCGTAGTCAATTGTAAAATTTATTTAAATGTCAAAATATTCCCTAATATTATAAAAACATTGATCCAATAGCCATTTGGTCAGTTTTATTCTAAATAAATTTCCCGGTAATTCTCTGAGTGCAGTGGGTAACTTATTATATATTTTAATAGAGGAATAATATGAATTCCGTCTACAAATTTCTAAATTCATTTTTGGAACATCTAAAAAGTTGTTATTATGGTAAACTAAAATGATGTATGGGAAGATTTTATATAGACACTAGAGAAATTGTCGGAATAATCCAATACCTTGTACGGACGTGCAAAGTGTCAGTTGCGGGTGGTACTTGTCTGTGAGTCTTTGTATCAGGTCAATCTGTTCGAACGTCAACTGCACCGCATCTCGATACTGAGCATCGCAAGGCACGTACGCGGCCCAGAACTGTCGGACAAGTTTATTTATGTCAAAATTGTATTCATGTTTCTTCACTTGTTTCAATGTAAACTAGTAAAATTAACCTGCGCCGCGATTCTCCCCTGTTTTAATCGCAATAAATCCGTGTGACTCCATGAACTCGTGGCCCAGGGCGATTTTGTTCGCAAATCTTCGTCGAACCTAGAATTAAAATATTTTTTGTATCTCCAAGTGTCCACATGCTAACCTTGATTTTCGAGTTACATAATAGAAGAAATGACAAATCTGTAAAGATTACTTATGGCTTTCTTGATAAATATACAATTGTTCAAACTATAACCCAAGTCAGTAATAGCTGATGACCAATAAAAGTTATAGTTACGAGTATAACAAATAGTTATGACAAATAAGAATAAAAGTTTTAAAAGGATAAAATCATTTTTTACATAAAAACAATTGGAGCATTTTTTATTACCTAAAGTCCTTAATTTTATTGTGTAAAAATTTTCTTATATTCCAAGGCAGATCGTTGTGACCATCTATGAGTGGTGTGTCGTGTAACAGCCGTTCAGCCAGTCGAAGTCTTTCCTGAAGCGGTGCACCAGGCGGGGCCCGTAAAGCTAAAGGTCCAGCCACACAAGCAGTACCGGCCACCAACACCAACACTGCTACCCAACACCATCGACGTTGCCACATTGAAAAACCTGAAAACAAAACCTGCCTGTAAACTTCAACAAAATCAATTTGGGTCGTAGCAATCACTCGTTGCGGAGCTCCCGATAATCTTGCTGTCAAACGCAAACGCGTTCCATTAATGTGGAAGTAGAGGCTTATATGTGATAGAATGAAGATCTTGTGGACCTAACGGAGACAAAAGAATGCTATTATATATAAAATTAGATCTCACGTGATGAGTTTCCTGTGGTTGTGGAGCTGTGACTCGTTGTGGAAGTAGTCCCTGTGGACACCCATTGAGAAGACTTGCACGCGACGCAGGTACGATTCCCTTGACCGCGGTCCGTAACATCCGGAGCAGGGGCTGTGTTTGTGTGCTTCTTACCCTTTAATACACAATTAATACCATTATCTCCCTGTGGAATTACTACATATCATGTCAGAGTAGTAAGTTTTGAAATGTGTTGGAGTTCAACTATTAAATTTCATGTGTGTTGTGAGAACTGAATGTGATAATTGATATAAAGTTTTAATTAAATATTTGGTTTTGAACTGAAAGGCTATTAATTAAAATATGTCCCACATTTTTCGACATGATGCGGACATCTGTGATCGAGAGGAATAATAATTTATAATGAATTGCTTAATATGAAATAACGATACTCTAGTTTTTTTGCGTTAATTGTTAAACCAGTGTACAAAATCCAGTGACCTCAATTTTTTAGGTATATTAATTATATAAAAGAAATATCTACATAATTTTAAATATTTTGTCTATTTGGCAATAGGTAGTCCATTCGACTGTCCAAATATAATATCATTAAAGAGCAAGCATGCATTATACTAAGTATAAAGTATTAAACTTAAGCGTACTACGAGTACGCTAAGTTTACACACACGTGGTCTATTTCTTTATTTTATACACGTGGTCTATTTCTTTATATGTTAAAATATCACAATTTTATGTCATATTATATCATATAAAAATGCCATTACATGAGGACAACCCTTCGAGCAATTTATGCGTAGGTAAACAAGGTAATAAACTTACATGAGTGGCGTAAAATATAGATGGTATTCTTGTGTTGCCCGTGTCGCAGGTGCAACGTGCGTGAGTGGCTGGCGGAGCGGCCATCATCATAACGTCGGCGTCCATAAACGTTTGTGCGTCGTCATCTATTAAATCGCTGTGAGTACTTCTCGAGCCAGTCGCGGTATCATCACGGACCCACAGCTCTCCTCTATCTCTGAAGCGTTCACTTGGAAACTCGTTGTATGACATCTGTCTTCTTATACTTCGACCACGACTTCGATTATCTAGAGTAGAGAACTTCGTAGGTACCGGGGCTGAGTTCTTAGTTACAACTTCATCGTTATTGTCGAAGCTTCTCATTTTAATCAACCTATGCGGCGTTCGTCTATTTAAATCTGTGCCTACATTGTAATCTCTGATTTTGTCGAAACACTGGTCTACATTTCCGGATAAATTTGTGTATGTGGTGGATGCATTCTTCTGATCGTCTTTCGGCTGGAATTCGGAAGATGAAAATATGCAGCTTTGACTGTTGAAGCGTTTTTGTGATTTGTCTACAAGTGATAACATTGAAAGTTTTTTGAGGGAACTCGTCGACCCGGGTGTCATTTCGGCCAATTGGACAGCGTTTTGATGCTTTTTTGTAATAGCTTCTCCTCCGATTTTTCTCAAATTGGAGAGTTTCCTTTTGATTTTTTGAACGAGAGTGTTTGTCGGTTCATACGATATTAACTGTCTTGAAATATAGTTCGATACACCTATAGTTTTGCTCTTAGCATACTTTCTATCAAGGCTACGATGTGATCCTATTGTGAGATTTCTGCGTCCGGTGTCTCTTTTAATTTTTTCCAAGTCATAAATATTTAAGGTGTGACCCCTTCTATCATTAATATCGCGATGACAATTTAAATAGTTATTCTGTTGGATGCTACAATTACAGACTAAGTCAAAATCGTGCTCTGATATGTGATTGTTGAAACATTGCTGTTGTCTTTGAGCGGCTAAGGCAAGGCAGGCTTCGCAGTCGACGCCTAATAACAGTTCCAAACTTGTGTTTCTAATGAATCCGTCAGAGAATGTTCTAGAACGGAAGTGTCCCGCATGCTGGTTGGTCGTAAGGCAGTCAGTGGCGACGCTAGTGCTTCCGTTGTTTCTTAAACTGTCTGCGCCATTCCTCTCGCTATCCACCATTGTGGAGGCGTCTCGATTTACTTGAATGACTCGAGGTTGTCTAAACACTCTGCTGTCACTTCGCACAGAGCTTCTCGAAGGTGATGGCGAGGCACGCGTACAGCCGTCCACTTGAAGCATGACTTGTGGCTCGCAATTTCACCTAAATAAATCAAGGAAATAACTTAGTTAAGTATATTATTCTGGAAAACTAAAACTAATTAACTAAACTCATCATTCTGGAAATGACAATTCGATTCAGTACTTAGTGTTTTTAGACAGCAAAGTGAAAATTTATACCTAGGTTGCTATTTAGAGATGTGGCAAGACTGATGTGAATATGTCAAATCTAACATTGTTATCGTAAAGTTTGACATTTTTAATGGTAAACGTGCTCAGAACGTGTGGTCATACGAGTGATATTTATGTTGTTATAGATACTTGAAATATTCACCTTGGTCAAAAAATTGAATTAAATCGCGAACATTTCCGTGCGATGATTTTCTATGACTATCGACGTGAATTAAACTAACGGCAGTGTACCGATCAACTAGCTTCGACTTTTGGTGATGAAGCACCATCTCAGGCCACCGTGTTTCGCTGGTTTTCCGAATTCAATCGTGGTCACACTTTGCTTTAGGATGAATTTCGCGAAGGTCGTCCAAAATTGGCTATTGTGCCAGAAAATATGGATGCTGTGCGTGAACTGATATTGCAAGATTGTCATGGACATAACGCATATATTCAATACTGCATGAACATTTGGCTGTCAAAAAGATTTGTTCGCTTTGAATACCGCATAACTTGACAATCGCTCAAAAAAAGGCTTGTGTCGATTGATGCAAGGAAATGTTGAAAAAATTCAATAGCGGGGCTTCAAAAGACGTCTATAAGATGGTAACAGGCGACGAATCATGGATCTATGCATATGAACCCGAAACTAAACAACAAAACAAGGGTCTTTCAAGACGAGCCAAATCCAACAAAAGTTGTTCGCGCACGAAGCACTTCGAAGCAAATGGTCGTCTATTTTTTCGGAATAACTAGACATTAGAGCAAAGTAGAACGGTCAATTCTGAATGGTACACCAGTATTTGTTTGCCACAAGTGTTCGGAAAAATCAAGGAAACCAAACGCAGAAGACGAATCATTCTCCACCACGACAATGCAAGCTCTCACACATCAGCTCAAACAAAAACGTGTTTGAGCAGTCATAACATCGAATTGATGGGTCATCCGCCGTACAGTCCTTGTTTGGCACCCAATGATTTCTTCTTATTCCCGCAGATCAAAAATAAATTGCGAGGTCAACGTTTTTCGACGCCTGAAGAAGCGCTTCATGCGTTCAAATGACATGGAGAATATTTTGAAAAAATAAAATAAAAAAAAAAGAAAGCAATAAAGCCATTTCCGATTATAAATATTTGTTTTTATTTGTCTATCTCAAAACTTAAGTAGCAGCCCTCGTATTTAAATTTTTGACTACAAATAGCATTGAAATAGCTTTTTGAAATCACCCGTATTTTAGGGGCGAAAACAGAGGGAACAGATAGTTAATTAAAAAGGTAGATAGGTAGAAATAAAAGTAAAATATCTTTGCAAATATTATTAGTAATTTTTATATAAAGAAATACCGAAACTATTTATTCAAACTTAATTTTTCACAAAGTAAAAAAGATCCCAAGTAAATGTGTAGAGGAATATAGTTATTGGATTCGCTCCGGGAGAAATGGATCAGTAAACATTTCGTTCGACGGATTTTTACCGCTTCAATTTTCGGTCAATTGACTTGATGTTTCAACCCTTATTTACATGTATCAATATATTTGAGGGAATATGTTTGCTACGAGGCAGATTCAAAACGGTTCGTGAATTTTGATTAGATGTGGGAACGTATATCATTTCACTTAACTTTATAACAATATACCAGCTCAATAAAATGATCAACTTCGCCTTCATATTTATGGAGTTGATCGAATTTATGAAATACTTCATTGCTACGATGAGATGATTATATTTTGCGTGCGAATTAAACTAAAAGTAATTTTATTTATCCTTTTTTATTATTTTATTCCTTTTTTTATTAAAAAGATGACGGTTTATTAGATAGTAGGTGGCTATAACCATAAGCAACACCAGGAGCATAAGTGCGCTGCCGACCCATATAGCATTTATGGAAATTAGAAATAGGGGGTTGCAGGGTTGCGAAGGGTTTTTGCATTCCATACTCACCCATTGAAACAAAAGAGCATATGCTATTATATTATTTCACTATGGCATTTTTAAGGGACAACTCTCAAAATGTGATGTTTGTGAATGTCTACTCGTATGAAATCGCTAAACTCAAATACAATTTCACCTTGAATACTTAGCAAGTTTAAGTTTATTTTTATGTAATAGTCGCGTCCTACGAAATACGAATACTAACTAGTCCTATTATCATAAATACGAAAGTGAGTTTTTTTGGTAAGCTTTCACGCCTTAACTACTCAACCGTACGTTGTCGGGGACACAGAAAAGGACATAACATTCATCCAGAAAAAAGGACTGAATAATGTTTGAAGTTTGAATAAATGTTACACCTACAAAAAAGGGGGGCGCAGATGAAGTCGTGGGCAAAATCTAGTTAGATTATAAATGAAAAAGTGAATTCGTTTGTTACGCTTACAAGTTTTAACTATTCAATCGATTATCATGAAATTTTACATACATGATTTCGTTCCGGGACATGGCTGTTCACATGACAGAACGTCCAAATGGTTCGTATGTGTAGTTGTCAAAATGTACAAAGTTAAATGTTTAAGATGTTGCAGTGACAAAATGACTAAAGTTCACATTGTGTTTACGTTATGCCATGCTTGTGTCAGAATGTAAACATTTTATCAAGCCAGAACTATCAACGAATATTATTATTATTATTTTTTTGAGAAATTTGTTCTTTCTATTAATGTAAGTGAAATATTTGAACCGCTAAAAGCTTTTCCCATTAAAGTTAAAGTTCAGGGTTCTAAAGGATGAAGGCAAAAACGGATCTTTTGTATTACGGTCATGCCCGAGCGTTTGTTTGCCACTGCTGACAAAATAGTGTTATTTTGCAATCCTTTCGTATTAATTTTTTGAAAATTGCTACTACATATTACTTTGAATTCTATATATGTAAAAAATATTTACTTATATTTATATCTTACTATATTATTAGCTTTTATTTCTATTCTTAAATGTTCCTTTATCCTAACAACAACGGGTTTTTCTGTATCCGTAACAACGAATATGCAAAATTTCATAATGATCACTTTTTCAATTTTTATATTTGTATATATAGGAAAGAGATTGATCTAAATGCCACCTTATGGTACATTGATGGTCGAATATGGAGTTCGCTTGCCAGTTAATAGCATAAAGAGTCCCAAGTTGCATATTACAGGGAACACTGAAAAAGGGAGAGAATTCCAGTCCCTCGCTATGCTCATAATAAAAGAATACGCAAATAAGATTTTGATCACCAATGTAATGTTACATTGAACTTATATGAACTTTACTTACTAAGGGTGAGGCCCATAAAGAGTTTAATGTAGCCGAGCTTACCGCTTCCGTGTTCGTCCACTAAGACCGGAATCGCTCGAACCGTTCACAAAGTCTTTGGACCGTAAGCATTAAAACAAGTGTTTATTGTTACAAAACTTTTGATCTTTTATAGAGAAAAATGTTCGTATTTTAACTCTTAAGGCGGGAACTTAGCAGAAAAGCGTTATTTTCGTCGTCTAATTTAATTTCTTAGAGTAAAATTAAAACTTAGATAAAAATACAGTGCATAATAGACTATATCTAAAAAAACTAAATTCGGGCAGATTGCAAAGAATCTATTTTCTGAGAAAAAATAAATAAATACTAAATTACTGGCCAAAAAAAACCTTTCTCCTCACAAGTAATAAACATTTTCAGCGACAACTGCATTTGTTTTTAAGCTTATTAATCAACTTAAGTTTCTATTAATTAATATTTCTATTATTGTAGACAACTCAGGTGTACGGTAAAAACTTAATTGAATTTATAGTACGCCTAAACTGTTTACCACCAATTGTATTTTTTGTGTGTAAATAAAATAAAATAAAAAAGTTTTAATCGAGTACTTTTATATCTTTTTCCATATTTTATACAATCTTTAAGAAAAAAAAAACTTTTGGGTTATCTCCGTGAAGCTTCAATAAAATATTGCACCTTAATTCATAGGTTATTAGGTTGCGCTCATTTTGGTAAATGTCGTGTTTGGTTCATGGGCGCTGTAATAAATATTTTGCCAGCTCTACAATATCCATATTTCCACGTCGTTTTATCTTGATATCTTTTGAAGGAGTTGTACTTATATCATAAGGACAAGCGTTGTCTCAAAGCTTGTTAAGCTATAAGCTGGTTGTGTTGTGTACAGACGAGTTCTCACGGCGGTGTAGGGATATTTGTATCTTTATGTAGAGAGCTGTATATTACAACGCTATAATCAGTTACAGCGCGGCATCCTCCTCGCTGACCTCATTGTTAGTGACACGGACGTGACAATTTGAGCTCGTTTCGTGGTTATATTGTGGTAAGATATTTCGTTTACTTTTTATATTCCTTTTCATTTTAGGTTTTTAAAAATAAACACACAAAAAATAATAACACCATAAAATGATGCATATAAATAATAATTGTTTATTCAATAGAATAGATGGTTTGATAAATGATGTGCAAGATTGAAAATTCCAAAATTTAGCAGGAAGGGCACTTGACTTAGTTTTTTAAATTGTTTCATTATATTATAGAATGAATGGTTTATCTTATTACGATTAAAACTGACATTTAAGAATTTTTCTTTAGTTTACAAATGTACGTTTGTTACTCTTCACGCAAAAATGTTGTTAGATGTTTGTTTAGATATATAGCTATATTATAGATAGAAATACGTAGATAATAGATATTAAACTTGAAAAATATTTCACTCCATTCTTACTGAACTGATTTTAATAAAATTAGGTTTATTGACAGCTTGAGTTTTGAGGATTCAAATCAAGCTATAAATTTTCCGGGCGTACAGCCGCGAGCCATAGTTAGTTCAGTTATATACCTAAGCTTATTCGAAAGCTTCAATTAGAGTGAGCTACATTGTTTCGTTGTGCAGGTAGATTTACAGTGTAGGGTTTCATGTAACATATCTTCGGGATAGAAGCGTCTCACGAGTAGGTACTCGTATAGATTAGTAGATGACGGAGCGAGCGTACGAGTACTATAGTCTCGAGTTCGGCAGACAGGAATAAACAATTTTTGTTTTACATTCGTTTACTTCTCTCTAATGACAGTACAGCTTTCCTTAACGCTCATTTTAGGTTTTATTTTTGTCAGATTACAACAAAGATTAAAACACTGTCTTGTTAGGCTATCTGACCTAAGTCAGATCATTCAATAAAATATTCTTGATACACTAACAAAGTATTGATGTTTTGTAATGAATATAATAATGTTACTAATTTTTAATATATTAAAATTGTATTATTAGGTATATATTAATTTAAAGTGTTGTTGAATGATATTGATTTAATTTCATTATTATTTATGTAAATGCTGAGCACAATTGTTATTAATGTACAGTCGGGACACGAAAATCTTCGTCAGTTTTCAAATTCATTCCTTTATCAAGTCGTAGTCTCGTAATACCTTTAGAAACTAAAGCACAAAGCAGACAACTGACAGACGTTTGAAATGAAATTTTGGCATGACTCTTAATTGCCCTGGTGCAAGCAAATGTCGACTTTAAGGTGACGAACTTTTTCTTACCCTGTATATACTACTCTAACTCTAAAATTGTTCAAACGTATATTTTTATTTTTCATATTATTGTTATTGTGCACAAATAAATAAATATACCTTGTCAGCCGCAGGACGTCCAGGACGCTGTGTTGTTAACAAGTTGATAATTTTTATTTGTCAAGTTGCAATATTACATTTTATGGCAGAGCACACTGCATTTTGCATTCGTGGCAGCAGCTCGTCTGGCGGCAGTAATCACGCCCTTATAGAAGACCACCGTAAAATAACAGCATGTTTGCTGTTGTGTTTCGATGAGTGAGTAAGTGAAGCGAGAGCCCATATTCGCAAGACTCCTTGTTTTAATTTCTTATCCTTAATCCTAATATGGTCGGCAGCGCACTTTCAGCACCTGAGACGTTGTTTGTGTTATAGGCGACGGTAGCCACCTAACATCAAGTGAACTGTCAGCAGATCTGTTTTTTTTTTTTTTATGTTGTCAAGGTAGCGCTTGGCCGCGATCTCACTTGATGTAAAATCAAAATCTTTGAAAAAACCTCCTAATCTGTTTCTACTATCATGTTTCGTTAAAAAATAACGTACATGTTTTTTTATATTATTTTAAAATATTGAATACTTTTTTATGTATTTGTGGCATTTTTTAATTATATACACCATTGTGGCATATTTTTTATGTCTTTTATTTATTTTTTACACTATAAAAACTTTTTATACTTTTTGACATAAACTTGTAATTAGTATTTTTTCTGTGTCGTTCGTTAGAATAAATAAAATTGGAGCAGCTATTAATATACTTAAAAACGGAATATTTTAAATTTTATTTTATTTTTAATTATTATTTTATATTTTACGTAATAGCAGAAGCGTATGTGTGTTGATAAGAATTTCCTTTTAAAACGCTTTTAAAGCAAACGGAATAATACAGACAATACCATTAAGCAAAAAACAAAGAGGGCTAGTTCCGTTATTCCCACTTTGTTCATTATCCTTTTTCCTGTCAGCGTCCTGTGCATATTAGTGTTGACTGTGTTTTAAGACGACCGCAGCCTCCTCTTATCATTCTCATTTCGCGTAATGACCTATTGAATGACCTAATGAAGTTTTTATTTAAGTAGAAAAAAAAATTAAAACAATATTTTGCAACCAATCTGCGAAACTGTCCGCGCCCGTCTGTTTCTCCGCCAACTACTTCTAAACCACTCAACCGATTTTGATAAGGTTTTCACTAATAGAAAGAAGGATAAAAAAGGAAGCTTTATGTATATAAAAAATTACACCCCGGCTGAATCCGGGAGCGGGTCGCTAGTAATAGTATAACGTTGTGGAGGAATTTTTGTTACGAGTATCTCAAAAATAATGGTTGTCAGCGCCAGCGAAAATAAATTATTTTATTTTGTAAGAGCCGACGACACAATTAATATCACGCGCACAAAGCTACATTCGCGTGTGTTATGAATTTCATCGTCTCCCCTTAGATAGGGCTACATTGTTTGAGAACTTCTGTACACTATTCCATTAACAGAATATAGAGAAGTATCTGTGCGAGGGAAAAATAAAACGTGAAAGAAAATTTTCTCGGTAAACGGTCATTTGTAAGCGGCCGAGAAAAATGCTCACTCGACCAGAAAAAATAATCGCGGCTACGAAGCGGCGAGCTCACCTTTGAGTTAGTGTACATAGTTTCACAGGAAAATATTGCCTGCTTGAGACTTAATAAATTGTCCACTAAAGAATAATCATATAAATGGCAATATTTTTTAAGGTATACGACAACAGACCGTCATCTTGAGGGTCTTCTTGATGGCAGGTGGCTACTGTCGCCTAGGTACACAAGCGCAGACAGGTGCGAATCGGAAATGTGCACTTTTTTGAAATCCAATATTTTGACCTTAGTGAATAGTTCACTGCCTTATCTATCGTATAAAAAACTGCTAAGTGCTTATGAGCACTATTTGTCTAAATAATGATCTCATAATAAAATATGCCATGTGCATTGACTATTATCAAAGTAATAAATAAACTATTAAATTTTCATGTTTAAAAGACTTACGTAAAATAACCGTAAGCTTCAAATAAAATACTTTTTTAAAACATTTATTAATTAAATTTTAAAAATGATCATTCAGCGTTTATTATTTTTCTTATTTCAGTACTGTATCTATTTTATATTATATTTATTTTGTGTAGGTATGTGGAACTCCCAAGTTATTTATGTTGTAAAAAATATGTATAATGACTGTTTCCTAAATAAAGAAAAAAAAATGAAGATTTATTTTGTAATTTTTTTCAGAAAAATATATTTGTCAATATCCATCTCAAAAGAATTCCATTCCAGATTTTAGTTTGACAACGACCTTATGCTTTTATGGTTATGTGCTTTCATTAAATTATTTCTCTTCTCAGTTTTCATGCAGGAAAAGTCGCAGACTAAAAATCTAGTATTTTTTTTTAAACGAGAACATACTTTAAATACAAGCAACGTTTATTTCACTTTTCACACATGAATAATATTTTTTTAAATGATTATACTTCAAAGAGGAGATTTAAAGCTGATTGCAATTTTGAATTTCCAATCCGCTTTTAACCGGTGATATATTATTATGTTATATGCGCATACGAACTGTGACTAATTCTAATTGCTTTTTGCCAATAATTGGACTTATCAAGCTGTGCTATCTGTATTGGCCTATACAAATTTATATTTATTATATATACACTATGTATGTAAGTAGCTATGATGGCGACTTCGTACGCGCTGTTGTAGATATGATTTTGAAAAAATTGTAAAACAGGAACTTAACATTTTTTCCGGGATAAAAATTATTAATTAACTCTATTGAAGCTAGTGATCATTATTTCCAATTTATGTATAAAATTCGAACTTGTGACTACCGTTTTAGCAGATGAAAATTCGATTGCAAAATTTTTTGTTAATGTATTTACTTTTAGTTTTACTATAATAAGAGAGCACTTGTGGCAAGTTTTTCTAAAAACAATCTGTAACTATATTATATATACACTCCAGCGTGAATAAAATAACATTTAAAGGCAGGCGCTGACTGACGATATTGTAAAGCAAGACTTCGGCATATCGCGGCATGCTTAGGAACGTCGTGGTATCCCGCAGTACGTAGCCATATACCGAAAACTATTGAGGCTAGCATTGCGTTCCCCCTATGTCGGTTTTGTATATATAATTTTGTTAAAATGGTTGATTGGCATTTTAATAGCACTTTTGCTAAAGAGATGCTTGTCGTGGCATACCGAGGCATGACGCGAAATGCTATGATGTTTTGGTATTGTAATAAATCTTGAACATATTATTTTTAACCTTACCTATTGGAATAGGTAAGGTTAAAAATAATATGTTCAAGAAAAAATCTTTCACCATACCGTCAATCAGCGCCGGCCCTTATAGTCCGAACTTCATTTAAAATTTATTTTAACTTGATTCCGTGGTTTATTCATGAAGTAACAGACAGATAGACAGACAGTTACTATCGCATTTGTAATATATATTAATATAGAATAATGATTCTAATGAAGGCGAAACACATTAATTCTATTTATTGTATTTATAAGTGGAATAGTTAATAATTTGATTTATGAAATAAAAATAACATTTTTATTAATATTTTTGTTTAGGTATATTCGTAAAAAAGTGTAAAATTTGCATAAAAGTATAAAATTCTCTAAAAGGTATGAAATTAAGCTTGGCTATGAAAATGTAACAAAGAGAAAGACAGACTCTTATTTAGAATATTACTAACTGCTGCCCGTGATTTCGTCCGCATTGAAAAATATTAAATGCAACTGACAAAATATATGATCAACATAACGCCTGACATATTCATTTTTTGGACAAACGGTACCTTATGTCCTTTTCTGTTTCCCTGACAACGTGCATGCAAAATTTCACGATGAGCGGTTGAGTAGTTAAGGCGTGAAAAGGTAACAGATAGGCAGACAGAATTTCTCTCACATTTATAATATCAGTATGTTTTTATTTAATATTGGTTTTTTAAAGGATTTTTCCACTCGGATGTAACTCGGAGATTATCGGTTATTCCACGGGAGTGGCGTACCTTTCACTGGTTTGATGTATATCGCCATTAAAATCTTTCCAATCATTTATTTGCAATTAAGCAAAAAACATTTTCGGACATGAAAATTTTCAAAGCTGTTGAAATGAGTTTTGTTATCTACCGAGGATATATTACTTAAAATGTAATTAATTAGTTAAATTGATTAGTTGGTAGTAAAAATCGACAAAATCTGAAAATAGTCCTAAAATTTAAAGAATTTAACAATGATCCGAAAGGCTTTCGAGGTGGAAAATTTGGATTTGTTATTACCATTTCATTAGTACCAACATATAAAAAAATAAGATTTGATGTAAGGTAAAATATACCAATTCCATTGGCTATAACAAACATACAAACTTATTAGGATTTATAGTATTTTTATATACTTATCGAAATTGAATAAATCATGTAAGTAATTTGAGATTTTGAATGCCAAGTAATTTAAGATGGTTCAAAACAATTTCAATACAAAGTCGTGTATCCTTTTAGAACAGCCGCTTTGACAGAGTTAAGTCAGTTTAAGAAGTTATTCTTTTATACTTTCAAATACCTGGCGTATAAATAACCTGGCTGTTTTGAAATTTCAATTTTTCAGGCCCCATAAATATGGTAACGAAATAACAAATTCACATTGTTGTGTAATCACCATAATTATATATTTGAATATTTTATTTAATGCTGGCATATGAAAGTTTTGTTTTAATGTGTGATTTTTAAAATATATTACTAGATGAACCCCGCCACGTTTTCTTTGTAGTTCGTTTTCTTCCTGTTTCCGTTGGAAACTTGGAATAAAATGTTTATAAAAACACTCTTCTTTTTAAATGCAATATTGCGTAAAATTTTTAAATCAATTTATTGGCTAGTTTGTGAGTTTAGGTGACACAAACATACGGAAGCTGAAATTTCATATAATTATATGTATAAAGAACACTTCTAGTTAAAATTACTTTGTATGAACAACTAATCACATAACATGGTGTTCATTTAACGCGTTCATATCTAAAAGAGCTCGTCTTTTGCGAAAATTAATTGTTTCACTACAGGGGAACTTCTTACGTGTGTTACCAGTAAATTGTTTATGTCTTGATTAATTAACATTGAATAATTTACATACAATACAATACTCTATTTATTTTTTGAAAAATAATTCAATTCGTCAACAGTCATATAAAAATAGTTTGAAAAAAAAATCCTTTAATTTTTCTACAAAACAAAAAAAAAAGCTATACAATAACTTTTAAATATTACTTACTTACATCAATGTAGAACAGTTAAATTGACACAAAATTATCACATGAAACGTGCACTAATTAGTACCACGGTTGATTAATGTGACATAATAATAGTTTTGTATTAGTCTTGTTACGTGAACATGGTAAGAGTATTTTTTGTAGCATTGTTTTACGGTCACAGTTAAAATACAATGCAATGGTAAGATGTGAAATTTATTGCGTACACGCCGTAGAGCCCGGTTCGTGCGAACGAGCTACGAGCTACGAAGCTACGAGGGGTTACCGGCTACGAGAGAGCTACGGAAGAAGGCTACGCCGTTCGTGTGGAGCGAGCGGCCGCGAAGGGCGCGTGGGTTGCACTGGCTCGGTTCACCGTTCGTAGCGAATAATCCATACCAGAGGCAAGGAGGCTGTGTACCGGACCGGAGGGCGGTCGGGCGAACCAGCCAGCTCCGACTGCTCCCGCCTCCCACCGAACGCCACCGGCCGTATACCGCTAACCACCGTGCGCCGTGTGGTGTGCGCCCTTCGTGTTGACACAATTTCAAATAATGTCACATAATTTTAGAATCCGTGCAACTATATGTGCATGCACCCTTTCAGACTGCACTTCTTTTGACGGACTTTACTGAAGACGTTTAAGAGTTTGTGATTTAAACTTTTTGTTGAAAATAAGTTTGAGCGGCTTAACGTTTAATGACGATGTACATTTACGCGCATAGTTACAAAATTTCAATGCTTTTTTTATAAACAATAAACACTTAAATTTTATAATTATATATATATAGTGTATTAATATTTAAAAAAATTTTGAGACGATAAAAATGTCATTAACATTTTTAATACATACTATTAGCAACATTAAAATACATTTATACATATTTTGTAGCTTTCTTGGCAGCAGTAACCTAACAGAAGACCACAGTAACGGCATGTATGCTGTTGTGTTTCGGAATGTCAGAGCTGATTTCCTTATCCCTTTCCTAAACCTAATCCTACTAAGGTCGACATAGCACTTGTAGCACCATAAATTGGACCGTCTGCCTGTCTGACGACCTTTGCATAAAAAAGCTACTTCTAATAATATCAATCGATTATACGGTTTATGTGTGTGTAAGTCAACATTTACACACATAACTTTAACTTGTATTAATAGATGACGGTAACCAGTCACCATCAAGTGGACCATCAGTTCTGTCGACGACATCGAAGTATATTATTTTCGTGTCGTGTCGAAAATATATTATTTTTTAATTTAAAAACCGCATATGGTAAAAATTGAGGCTCTCTTATTTACATTGATTAAAAAAGGTCGTTTTCAATGACGTATTTCAAACATTGATTTGAACGATATATTTCACAAAACCTTAGAATAAATAACTAATTAGAAGGAACGTTCAGTCAAGTTTTCATTACGTACACTGTGAACTGTGTCCTAAACAAACTTCAATATAAACTGCGAAAACTATTCATGATAGGCGATAAACAAATTAATTCACAAGTACATAAATAGAATTGTGAATTAACTACTTATACCCAAATGTATACCATTTTTTCATACTATTTTTTCGCAATTTAAGAAGCATTTTTACATGATATAACGACACAAGATAATGTAATTTACATAAAATATATTTTATGTAACAAGCGCCTTCCACAGAAACTCTACAATTTTCTAATGTTTGATTTTTGTACGCGATCACCCCTTCTGGTATATTCAGAATTCTGAGCAAGAAGGACGTAAATCAAATGAGATGAAATTTGGTCTACAAAAGGAAGCGATAAATAAATAATACTTTGATCGCGAATAAATGAAGGAGAAGTTTTTTCTTTTATAAACATAAAGTTTAGCAAAAGTATATTTAATGCAACGAGAGGATTAAAGTTTACAAATGGTGTATATTAAGCATCTAGGTGAAATAAGTTAAGTAAACGTCCTAGCCCGGCTCAGCTGACCGAATGAAATTTAAAAAAAATATCCTTTGAAATTTAATGCCCATTTAGATGTTATTATGTTAAAGCTGACGAGTTTGACTCTATTATTTATCTCTGACGCTAATCTCTCAAACTAGCAGACTAGTGAAAAAGCTTTTAGCATTCTTTTAATATTATGCTACGACTCAGCAATTGAACAAAAAGAAAAAGTTTATTGATTATAAATTTTGAAAAATATAAATATTAAAAACGGCATTATTTTAAAAGTTCTTCCTTTAAAATAACAAAGGGCACTTACCATAATGGTTCAAGCGTAGTTTTTATAGCACAACTTTTTAAGAATAGGCCGTGATTTATGTTTTTGCATCAGTTGTTTACGAGCTCAGCCATTTTTTTATACAGTGAACGTATTAGTGTCGATAGTCCTTTACAATTGTGACAATGTATAAAAAAAACACTTTAAAGTAAAAATTTAAAATATTTATTAAGAGAAATTCTAAATTTCCTCACTTACATAGTTTTAATAAGCCCCCTAAAATTGCCCAGACACAAAAGTGTATGTAATATTTATTATAGAGGTTTGTATGTTTATTTGTTTGTATGTGGGAGGAAATCTTTGAAACTACTCATCCGACTTTAAAATTTCTTTCACCAATAGTTCAGAAAGGCCATGGGCTAAATATTTCACGCAGGCGAAATTACGGGCACCAGCTATCTAAAAATACAGATCCAAAGCTTGGCAAAAGTATAATAATGTCAAGCGTCAATGTATGTCAGGCGTTTCAATTATTTTTCAATGCGGACGAAGGCGCGGGCACCAGTTGGTAAATTATATAAATCTAATTAATTATAATAACGACTGTCAGAACTTTTTTAGAATTAAATTATGACTGGTAATTGTCAAAGTAAACTGAAACGCCCAATCGCTTTGTGAGCCCATTTCAGTACAGCGATACAATAACTACATTAACTATTTATTTCTGGTATTTCAATTATTGAAAAACGGGTTGAGGAATATGCAAAATATTTTATTTTATTATTTAATAATTAGTTTGAAATAATGAGTAGTTGAATTATGTAGTTGAATAGGGAACACCTGTCCTCGCGCCTGTCTCTCGGGCTGCCGCGATTGATGTGGAAATGTCAGGCGGAAACCCCTTTTGGGCCGTCCACCCTTAATGCCGTGGAGATGAGCGGCCACACGACCATGGGTTATCCTAGAGTGTCAGGTGGAAGCGGCCTCCGACTCTGCTGTAGGTTGTGCCGCAGAGAAGAGGTTATGGAGTGCTTCATGAGTGAAGCCCCTCGCTGACTGCCCGCTGCGAGAGGTGGAGATTAGGCGGCCTGTGCCGCCTAATCTCCGGACGGCGGACATGGGGTCGTCCGCCGTCATCACAACACCGGGCAACGAAGGGAGACGTGCAGTGTGTTTCCAGCACGTCTCTTCAAGGCGCGGAAGTCACACTCCGCGCCATACGAGGTGGAGCCCGCACACTTGCGTATGGCGATGGTTTTTATGATAGATTTTTTTGGAAAATACACGGGAACGGATGTCGGGTCAGCTACTGTGTGAACAAGCTGATGATGATAATAATGACATTGATTAAAAGATCTATAATTTATTAATTTATGGTTAAATTACCATTTGCCATTTGCCTGTACCTTCCTAATCCCTTACCCTTATCCTATTATGGTAGGCAGCGCACTTGCAACACCGATGGCGTTGCTTGTGTTATAGACGACAGTAGCAATCTATCATCAAGTGGACCGTCAGCCTGTCTGTCGAAAGTGACATAAAGCTTTTTTTAGTGAAATCATAAATATAAATTTAAAGGCAAACAATTGTGAATAAAAAATAAATTTCATATACGAACAGTTAAACTTTTCATACTATGCTATATTTTACAAAAAGAACAGTTGGGTTACGTGGTGATATTATTACAATAAATAATAACAATAAAGTGACCGGAGTATGTCCCATTCGTCGACCATTACGGGCAAAGGTAATCATAAATGAGATCACATATAATAATATGTAAGTAATATACGGTTGCTTGAAAGAATGTAAATGTTTGTTTCTCAAACAACATTACTTACCTCGAAATTGTCCTACGATTTTTCACTCGCGTAGATTTTAAAATTCTTTCTCAGCGACCGACTTGAAGTGAAGAGAAAAATACGTGTCTTTCATATTTGAAGCCTTTAAAGTTTTGTAAGATTTCATGATGACTCGACGAGTGGGTGATACTTAGCTTTTATACTTAAAAGTTTTTTTTAAAGATGTGTATAACGGACAGGCAGTAAGACGAGACGTAATGTCGCTTTTAGATCAGCGCAACTTTAAGAGAATTGAATTCTTAAAGAGGAAATCCGAACAAAGCTCGAGTCTGTTTTAATCAGCACATGTTTTTTTAAATACTTCTGTAATTCTTTATCTATATTAATCCATTGACTATATTTTATAAAGTTACGCGGACGAAGTCGCGTGCAACAGCTAATATAAAATATGTTTATATGTGATTTATAAAAATCCTAGTAATAGATGAGCTTTAAACGAAATGATCAACTCGACGTACGCAGCCGTGCACTTGTCTCATTTTTATTGAGCACATTTTTAACGAGAATGCGCTCAAATGGCTTTTCAGTATGATTTAACGGTCGCGCTGTCGTGTTGTGACATTTTTATTTGTAGCTACAATCAACGACAGAGCTTCGCGATTCCCCCTTTAAAACGATTTGTTTTTCTTACTTGGACAAAAGTGTTTTTATCTCATCAATCAGAGGGAAAGTTTTGAAACGATAATCGAAAAGTCTCAACTTAACTCGCGGCCTAAACTTTTATTGCCGGAGTGAAAATATTCAGAGAGATATAAACGTAACGCCAATTCTCGAATAGAGGGGAAAAGTACTGAAAGGTAAAAGAGTAAAGTGGATGAAGGGCAAATACACCTCCAGAGAGAAAAAGTGAAAGATGTTTCGGTCGCGTCAACCGACGTATACATTTATGAAGGCTTCACACCCTCTTCAATAAGGGAAAAGATTTTACATGCTGCTCCTCTTTAGTAAACCTGCTATTGTTAAGGTAATATCAATATATTTTCAGGTAGAGAGTTTTTGTCAGTCAAAATACGCGCTACATTATTTGTAAGAAGCTCGTAACGTGATTTTTATATTGTGCCGTTCTTGTAAATATTGTTTTATTAAAAGGTTGCTTTGTATACTATTCTTGCTTATTTTTATTTATATTATCACAAATTGTCGCTGATTGTATTTATTTTATTTTATGATATTAAAATTACATTAAAAAGATTAGTATCGAAATTAAAAAAAAATGGTTGCTCGCTACAATAAATATTATCTAATAAAAAAAGGTATGACTTTTTAAAATTAAAAATTTTAAATCTCTAATTTAAAATTCGCAATTTTGGAACAAAGTGGTGAGTGAATTCAATGGCTGATAGGGTAGGTATTTTAAACAGGGGTCGTAAGCAGCTTTTCTTCGTTCATTTGAATTTATTTCCAACGAGCTTCTTGACAACATTAAGAACCAAGGCGAAAGAAATGTTATGAAAGGCCGCGTGGTTCTCGAAAGAGAAAATTTAATTATACTTAAGAGTTGACTTTTAGTTGGTTAAATTAGTTTTTAGTGAGAAGCTTTAATTTTTAAAAGGAAAATCGCAAATCAGGTTAGATACGTACGTATTTAGTTTATGTAAACCCGGAATTCTAAATCTCTATATCTGGTGGCACATTTGTTAGTTGGTGTATATTTGAACTTAATCCTCCATGAGTCTAGCAATAAATTTTCAAACAGATTATTGTACATATTAGTTTATTCCACTTAGTTAGGGTGTATGTACATATAAGATAGTAAGCTTTTGCCTGCGACTTCGTCTGTATCTCTTTTTTCAAACATTTATTAAATTTTTATCTGAATAGTGCTGCATCCTCTAATTAAAGCTACATTGAAATCGGTTCATCTGCTTCAAAGATTAGTCGACACAAACAGACCGAAATAAAAGCAGACGCGGAAAAAAATTGAAAACCTATTTTTACGTTTTCTTAACTTAAAAAACATAAGCTTTAATGAAAGCTTCTATTTCGAATACGCAGATAGATATTTGGTTTTATTTATTTGAATGTAAATAAGAAACAGTTTTCGTCAAAACAGTTAATCCTTTTAAGAGGAGTTAAGAAAAGTAGAAGAATTGGAAAACGGTGTAGTAAAACTGTGAATTTATTCGTGAAATTTATGGCCAAGAAAATAAATTAGTTTTAGTTTTTACTAAGAGATTTCCTACGGGCTTTATGTCAGAAGGTATATTGAAATGGGGTAATCGAATTTAATTTAAAATGTTTGTCCTAACTTAATTCTATCCAATGATTTAAAAAATAGATATGTATATTAACTCGGCGGAAGTTAAAATTGTTGTTAAATTTACTTCATTGTATTTTAATTGCTGGGTTGGGCTGCTTTTGGGAAGCTTTTTGCAAGAAGCAGCTGGATGCGAAGAGAAGACTGTGCGTAGTGGCGAGCCTTGGGAGAGGCCTACATCCAGCAGTGGAAAGACACAATTGTTGATAACTATGATTTTAATTGTATAACAATAACTGTATTTTCATTGCATTATTTTTTTATGTTAAGCTCGACGCTGCGAAATGCAGCGTGTTCTGCCACTCCTTCTAAATCCAGACCAGAGCCAACTTTAAAAAGTTCATTTCCAAAGTTGACTCTGCCGGGAATTGAACCCAGGACATCTGAGACAAAGCGTTAAGGCAAGCACCCTGAACACTCATTCAACGGGCTCGTCAAATGAGAATGAGAAGCGTTCGAATATTATTTGCAATTGTTAAGTGAAATGGCGCTCAGTTAGTTAATTAAACAATGGACTGGTCCCTGTATTGATCCCGGACAGATAGCAATAAATGCTACATTTCTTTTTACAGTCTGTATTAAGAGTTTTATTTTGGGAGGGTTTAGGAAACATTCATTTAACAAAGAACTTTTTATGGTTCCGTCAGAAAGGAAACAACCCTCACTAATAGGAATTCCTTCGGAACGCTGCAAATGGATGGACGTGATGGAAGTAAATGTAATGTTATCGAACTCATATCCCCCCTTCACTGCTGGAGCTGTAGATTTGACTTTATTGTGTAGTTACATCTTAAACAAAGAATTTTTTATCAGTTGCTCAGCGATTGATAATTTTTATCAGTATTTTTATACTGATACAAAGTTTACGAGACAGATAGAATTTGATAATTCATACTAATTTTATATAAGCGAAGGTTAGGTTTTTGTATCAGATGACCTAAAGGTGGCGCGAGCCTTGGGAGAGGCCTATATCCAGCAGTGGGGAGACACAGGCTTATGATGATGATGCTGATGATGATGGTTAGGTATGTGGTGCCCGTGACTTCGTTCGCGTTGAAAAAGAAAAGATATAAACGCCAGATAAAATATATACTAGTCCTCGACTTTCTATTGAGGCCAAACAGGTTATATCTGCTGTAAGTTGCTAATGAATCGAATATCCCGCAGACTACTTGATGCTGCATCAAGGTTACCATGTCATAGAAATACCACCGAAGTAACAGTATACCAAATTTCATATAAATTGAATCTGTGGACGTTAGTAAAATCCCTTCGTCAACTGAAATGAGCTGATTGTCGATAAACACCTGAAGAGATCTTCATAAAAGCTAGAATCATCCAGATCGCGTATGCTTTCAAATGGTAAAAACCGAATCAAAATCAATCGAACCGTTTGGGAGCTATGATTTTACAGACGATACACAGATACACGCGTCAAACTTATAATGCCCGTTTTTGTGTCGGACGTCGGGGTTAAAAGGAATAAAAGACACGTAAAAATATATAACGTACCACCTTACAAGACCAACTTAGGTCTACACCGTCCATTACCTAGAATGTGTTCAACCTAGATGCAACAGAGTTGATTGAAAAATATCTAGACATTGAGATTCTTTTGTGGTACAATGAAGACCTTAAAAAATAAATTGCTGAAACGGTGCCGGCTTATTTTCCAAATTATCAATTTTCCAAATTATTATTTTTTCCAATGCTAACATGTTAGTTTTCTTTATTATTCATTTCTTCAATTTAAAATTTTCCTAATTCTACTTAATATTCTTTTTTATATATTTTATCCAGTCTAAATTTTCCTAATAGTTACAGTTGACGATTTTAATATACGAAGTATAGATTAAATATTATTCGAAAAAACATAAAACGTTGAAAGAATAAACTGTCTTTTTTCAGCAATATATCACAGTCAATACTTAGGTACGCGTTTTTCGTTACTTCATTTTATAAAGTCTCCATTGACGTGTTAACTCAACTTAATAATGATTTGTGTTAGCAGACCACTTTTTATGCGCATCTTGCTTTATTCCGGTTAACTTTATTCTTGTTATACCTATGTAAAGTACTCTTCAATTATAGTACCTCTTCAATTCTCGGTCTGATTTATATTTACATTTAATGTCTGTTTAAATAATGAAAGGCAACATATTCAAGCCTCCAAAACATCAATCGGGGCATCATTACACAGAAAGTGTTTTATGGTTGTTTTTTTAACAAAACAATTATAATTTTTATACTAATAGTATGGAATTGGTATGCAGCTGCAATCAAAATGCAGTTGATCGTAATGGAGGAAGTTCTGTGATGTCACATACATATTTTCATATTTGTGAAATATGGAAATCTATAGTGAATAGTGACATTAAATATAACACTGGCAGACTACAGTGATAAAAAGTCTTATTTTCATCCCAAAAGATGGCGCAAATAGCAACAGATTTTTTAAATTTGTTTTTGCGATATCTCATAGTATAAAATTACTCATATATTTTCTTTTTTATCGCGGACAAAGTCGCGTGCACCAGCTTGTATTTCATAAATTCTATGTGGTTTCTTGTTGGAATTTTCCACCATTTTACAATAACTGATAACCGGTACCGGAGATAACTGCAAAATTTGAAAATTTTAAACGACTGAATTATTTTAAAGAATCATTTTTATTGTATTTATTTTGAAAGCGACGAAATTACATTTTCTATTATAAAAGAGGACGAAAACGTAATTGTTTAATTTTTATTATAAAGATGACAAAAATAATTTTACAATATTTACAAACTAATATCTAAAGATAAGATAAAAACTTAAAAACTAATTATTTTAAAAAAATACTTATAAATAATTTTAACCTATTAAGCCTTTGGCAGACGGAAAATGCATATGCTTATCTTCTGGGCAAAGTAAGAGCCAGTACTCTGGTCACCCGACGCCTATACCAACCGTTTAGCCAGGCTCCTTGTAAAGTTCCTCCTTGTAAGACGATGGATCCGTGGCGGCTGGCCCCCACGGACCCATCGTCTCTACCGCAAGCGGCACAAACATGTAACCCCTATCTAAGTTTACATATTTGCGCCGCTTGAGATTTTCGGCTTTTTAAGCGGCAGCACCAGCCTGTGACGTGCTTCCTGAAAGATGAGAGGGAGCCAGGGTGTCTACACATGTGGGATCCCCTACCAGGGGTCTTTCTAGCTTCCAGGGAATAAGAGTCATGCCGTCGGGACTCTTATTAGTCCGTTAGGTTCTAAAACTGATGGGACGGCAGCACTAACAAACGCCCGACGGATGATGTCGTTCATACTGGTGTAATTTGATTTTTTTGCACTTGTTTATTTTCTTTTGTTTTTTATTTAAAATAAGAAACGCCCACGAAAAGGGATTGGAACTTTATCGTCTTCATATACACAAGAAAATAAAGTATAACCCTCTATCGAAAATACCTAATCTTATTTGTTGACGTCTACGGTGCTTCGGAGAAAAATAAATTTGTTCTGTTCGATGGATATGTGGGCAGTCTCGGGGCACTCACCGGCAACGACTTATTGAATGCAGATCTCTAGTATTGCGTTGACATAATATAAAGAAGGGTTTACGAATAATAAAATATATTGGATGAGTTAGAATATAATTATTTATTTTAAGTCTCTTTCATAAGATTAATGTGAAATAACAGCACGTGGTCTGTTGTGCTAGAATTTTCCTACACCCTTTTCCGCGAGGCAACAACAACACTTTTTCTATTAAATCTTTTATTTAAATTTATCATTAATCCGTATTTAAATTCGAACCCAAAATTTTAATAAAAGATTTCCCATTAAAAAGTTAATTACGCGAAGCTGAACATGGATCTCCATTAATCAACAGCTGGTTACACAATAACTCACTAAAGACCAACAGGTCGCCAAAGTTAACTTTTCTGAAAACATTCTTGACTGGTGGCACATTAGCGCCTAACGGGATCTGCCACTATACAATTTTTTCCCCCTGTATCTGGAGTATACACCAACTTGATTTAAAAAAAAAATTGCACCTAACAATGTCATTTTTCATTTACTTGTTTGGTTATTTACTTGTTGGTAAGGTGTGTGTAACGAAAGTTTGTTCGTGTGTTTCAAATCCATTTTTTTAAAGATATCCAAAAGTTCGTACATGAAAACTGTTAACCATAGAGAAAATTACGTTAATGTTACCCAAACTCTGCAATTGATCCAGTTATTTAGGTTTTATTCCACAAAAAACTCCAAAAGGTTACCCAAATTCTGTACTAACTTTGAATTTGATTTGAATAGTAGTTTTAGGCTTAGTTAAAATAATCTCAGCTTATTAATCCATAAAAATATCAGTAGAATACATATAATTCAATAAACAGGAGTATATACACATTATATTTTATATCTGTATCTAAGCATAAAAATGTTAAAAAAGTATTGAACCCAGGCTGACTGTAAGGTTTTAAGTTTAATATCTTTAATAAATAAACAAAATTACTAAAATATAATATAAAACGCCAAATTGAATTACTTCAATATGTATATTTTCTAGCGTAAATTCCGAAGTGTCTATCAATGATAAGCCTAGAGTTGGCAACCCTACACGGGACACAGAGGAAATGGGAATCTATAGGCAGTAGTCGGTTTGTTATGTAGTTTTGATTTATTGTTATAATAGCAGCGTATATTTCAACATTTCCTTCCATTTCTTGTATTTAATTTCATGTCATGTTTACAATGAAAACGTTCAATTCTCGGTTGATAAACCAATATATTATAATATACTCGTACAGTGTTCATTAGTTTGGATAAAAATCTTACGCGTCTCCTTGAAATCGCCAAGATAAGGATGGCAATAGTAATGACTTTTATGTACTAGATTAGGCTCGCTGAGCGGAATGAAGAAATTGCGCTTTTAGTTACTGGACTTTGTAACTTATTTGCAAGCGAGCGAAGAAAAGAAGCGAAGAACGCGTAAGCGCCGTATTTTACGTGGCGCTTTCGACCTTTTGGTCGCGAACGTAAGCGTAAACTCTTACCGCATTTGACAAACAATTTTCTTCCGATTACCAATCCTTGTCAATTTCTTGACGTGTAGATATGAGCGCTCTCCACCCCAACGGAAGCCTAACGACCTAGCTGCATTTTCACATTCTGTCTCCGTTTCCGGGACATCATTCTCCCTGGCCAGAGCGTACATAGTGAAATCTTCGCAGCACATCATCCCCATATACCGGCCCACAACTTTCATGCGAGCGTCCTCAAATTTTAAATAAGGCTGCGGCAATGGACACTGAAATGCTTCAGTGAAACCCAACACATTTCACATCAGTTGCAATTTTTCACTAGTCAAATTTCCTCTATTCGTTCAGCAGACTTTCCAGTTTAAATGTTTGCTGCGCATGAATAACGAGAGAAACTATTACGGACATTAACGAAGCGTTTCTAGAGAGGGAACTTTTTTTCTAAAATGCATTCCATTTTATATTAGGGTGCTTCCAAATATATTTGGCATACAATATTCAGGCACAGTTGAAAATTTTAATATATACGTGAGTACTAAATTTGTTAGTCTTTCCCGAATCCGGTCATTTGTCAGCAACGTAAATTAGCTAATGTACTAACAATATTTAAAGACACATACGAGTAAAAACATATAAAAACAGACAGAAAACGTCCATGACTTTAATAATAAAAAAAAATGTAAACTTGACTTAAATTCTAAATGTGTAAAAGTCGAAATATACGGGGGAAATATTAGCTAGATTGCTCATAGCTTTGCAATTCAGCTATTTTAAATTCTACATTTAAAAGAGATGTGGTTAGCCATCAAAGGTAAGAGGTATTTAGCTATTCGTTAAACAGAGTTTAATTATTGGGCAAATCGAATAGAGCCATAACAAATTTAATCTTTATCTCCAGTCTGAAGTAAAGCATTAAGCAACGCAATAGCAAGCTGAAAAGGAGATTTAATTAAATTTAACGCGTAATGCAGTAATGTTAAATGAATCGAATATCAAAAAGTGTCCCAACAAATGTACCGGCACGAACAAGTGTGCAAGCACCCTTATAGGAGAAGAAAGGCGCTACTGAGGCCCCCGACCGAGGCGGAAATGGTATACGGAACTGTCTCCACGAACAAGGAACAATATTGTCTCACCTTTATTACGGTCCTCTATCTTGACGAGCGCACGGAAAACGCCTACAGTGCCAAGGTACAGTAGAAGTATTTGCACCCCAGGTCGAGGCTCCATCATGAGAGTCGCTTTACACCATTCCATGCCCTACTGGTCTACTATAGCCTTGAATTTTCGACAAATTTGTGAAAGAGAATTAAGTTAAAGGATTTTTCTAAAAAAAAAAAGAAAAAATACTAAGCATAAAAATGCGTCCATAAGAACTGATCTTTTAAAATGCACTATGTCTTAATTTCAAATTATATATTATAAAAAAATATTTATATAATTCCATTCTTGTTTATTGTTTTATTTAAATACCTATATATTTCATATTATATATAAAAAAAAAATACCTATTTTTCATAATAATCATGAAGCAACATAAAATATCTAAGCTAAAAATTACATTGCGATGAACATTATTTAATCAAATACCTATTTAGTTTTATATACGAGTATCAATTATAGTGTTTTAATACTAAGCATGTCAGATAAAATAATCTATTTTTTTTTTTTTTTTTATAAGAAGTAATAATCATAATAAAATAAGTAATCAGAAACTAAAAATTTAATTAAAATTACTTTCTAATTTAAAAAAAATATATAATTGTCATTAAAAGTTAACATTTTTGACACGATGGTGTTTTTATAAAATAAAATTAAAAGATTTGTTTTAAAATATATAACAAAATCACGTTCAATCGATAGGCATTTTGGGAATACGGACCTATCTAATATTAATAGCACTTAGTAGTACTTCGAAGAGAGATAATCTACTTCAGTGTAAGCGGTAGTAATAATTAAGCTATTAGTTCTGACTGCAGATGCGCTGTACATATCCTTAACACGGATAATATCAGTTACTAGTATATTCTGTATACATATCAGGTCAATTATTACAATTTAATAGACACTAGATTACAAAAGATTATACCCTAATCTTATGTAATGTCCTATAATTTAATTGGTCATCCATTTTAGTTAACACTAGTTGAATTAAGGGTAAGGTGAGAAATTTTCAAATTTTCTTGACAAGGTATTACAAGAACGCTAGGTTTAGTGATTTTGAGGCATTTAAGAGAGTGGTTTGGTATAAGCACTCTCTCCCTCTTTTGTGCAAAGCTTCCAATAAGCCAACCGTCGTAGAGAAGCGGCAAGAAAATATTTGAATTTTTTTAACGAAGTTATTATCAGTTTTTGTTGTAACGAAGTAACGAAGTTTTTGAATCAGTTGTTAGTATATTTTTGAACAAAACACTATTGGATGATCTTATTATAAATATACACATTATATATATAGTAGTATGTATACGAGTAAAAGGGAAACTGGCTGATTGATTTATCAACGCATAGCCGAAACCAGTGAACATAGAGATTTGATTTTTGGAGGATTTTTCCTATTAAATTACTCTATAATATGTATTTATATATATCTATAACTATCCCACTCAGCGGATTTTGATACAGTTTTCACTAATGGAAAGAGTGTAAGCCGGGGGCGAGTCGCAAGTTTAGCTATATGTGGCTTAATTCTTCTTATATTTACAGACATTTTAATATATCGTCGCTGTCAAACCAAAATCTGCTCTTTGCAAAAAGTATATTTTTAAGAGATTGACAAAAAAAAATTCCTAAAAAATTTGCATGAACCAAATTTAAAAAAAAGTATTTTATTTGCAACTTAGGTTGCTCAAATTTATTTCTCTTTTAGACATGAAAATTTAATAGTTTACAGTAAATTTTGCACATAACAGTTTCTATTTGCTGCATATATTTTATTAAGAGGTCGTAATTCAACAAATAGTGCTCATAAGCACTTAGCATTTTTATATGATAGATAGATAGATAAGGCAGTGAACTTTTCACCAAGGGCAAAATGTTGGAATATCGTGTTTCGCAGTTATTTTGCAGCCCGTCTGAATATCCTCCATGCCGAATCGACTACATCGTGAGGCACAAAATGCGCCCCATTTTCAAACTCTTCACAGGTGGTGAAATCGGTTAGTGTGAGAGTGAGAGCGCGCTCAGGCCCCAAGAGCACACCGCACAAAACAATTTCAAATATCCGCATCCACGTAAACATTGTACTGGTCCGTTCGGCCAGTAATTTCCCTTTATTGTTTGCATACAGAACCATATATAGTGATTGCATCGCACAGATTCGATATAAAGTAGAGGATTCAAGTGAATGCAGATGGAAAATTTATTTTTAAACTCAATCCTCTTTTTATTCCGCATTCTTCACGCGATTATTTATAATATAATAAGTTCGCGATCCGCTCCCGGCTTCGCACGGGTGAAATTTTTGTAAAATATATTAAACCTTCCTTGTTTAACGCTCTTTCGTTACAAACTCTTTTAAACTACCCAAAGTTTTTAGATCTAAAACCGCTTAAAAGTTAAACATAAGTCAAAAAAATGCTCAAGTATTTTTAGATTTTAACAAGTAAAAGTGTAGCTATATATTTTATTTCACTTAACGGCTATAGTCATTCATGATTAATCTTTGCATCATAATAATTTTGTTGACAATAATAAAGTATTCATAACAGGATTTTGAGATGAATGTTTGTTGATAATTATGGCCCCAATAAAATTATTGAATACCTATCTATACATATAATAAAATAATAAACGAAGTGTGTCTGTACAGTAAATGTTTTTTTTTTTTTCAATATAACAATTACCGGTACATGTTACAAAGGTAAATTTTTTTTTTATAGAATTTTTCTGTGTTTGTTTTGTGCGTTTGTGAACGCTAATCTCAGAAATGGCTGGATTAACTGGCTGCACATTAGATAACTATAGAATAAACTATAGGACCTGGATTAAACTATAGGATATTTTTTATCCTGAAAAATGTTTGGTTCCAGTGGGATTTTCATAAAAAGAATGTACGAAGTTGCGGGCACTAACTAGTGTCCAATATAACTTAGTACATATTAATTAACTAAGTGAATAATTAAATGACATAGGTTTTTTTAAAAAAACCACGTAGGAATTAAATGGAGCAGGCATTCTAAGGGTCTACTGTTCGTAAATAACTACTGTCGAGGTAAGGTACTGGCTGTCATTGCACAATTGTTACTATCGTCAGTAAAATTACCTGTGGTATCACATTTTATGTGTCTGTCGATGTACACACGTCTTACAAATCCCGTGGCATTTTGTTTATCAGGGACGCAAGCTAATAGTAGAAGCGCATTTCGAAACAAAGATTTCTTTACGTCTGCAAGTCGTAAACAATTGTCACCCCACGACCCACTAGCGGCCGTATTCCGAGCCTTTCACCGTCTGCTATTAACCTGTGCATTTTATATATTTCTTTTCAATGGAATAAGGATTTTTTCAAACTCTTCGTGTGTTTCAAGTTCAAGATCTGAGGTTCTGTGTTTTTTTTTCTGTTTTATAGCTGTGACTAGCTGTTGCAAGCGACTTCGTCTTCGTAACTTTATAAAATGTATAGCCTAAGTTACTCGCTGATAATATAGCTTATTTTAAAATCTGTCCAGTAGTTTTTAAGTTTAAAATCAAAAATATTTAATCAAAAATCAAATATATAAATACAAACAAAAATACAAATCTTCTCTCTTTATAATATTAGTATAGACATAACATCGTAATGCAATCAGTCGTAAATAAGACTGCTGAGATCAACAGCATATGTGTTTTTTGCATTTTAAATGATTGTAAGAACGAACCTCTGTAAATGAATTGTAAATAAAAACTTTGACCAAAAATTTTTTTGTTTGTTTATCAATCCAAGACAGGCACACATAGGCAGTTCGTTAAACACCACGCTTGGCAAACGTATTCAAAGTGCTCCGTCAGCTTCCAGCAACCATCGACGCCAATCTAGGAAGAATGCTGTCATAGACACGCTTGGCTAGTGAATTGTCTATTGTGCACAAATACGAAGACTCGTTGGTACGTAAAATACACACATAAGACTTTTTTTTTCCTACACAAAACCGAAAGGGATACGAAGATCATACCTATGTTACATAAGAGTAAAAATGTGTATCAAAATTGGAAACGATATCTCCCGGATTACCGATATATCAATCGTATCACATTTTCCTCGTCTTATAATTCACAAGCAGCTTGTCTCTGTTTCGCTGCCATAAGAAATATTGTGTGTATTCTTTAATAAAAAAATATTTAGTTTGTCCCGTTTTATTTTTGTCTGAAATTCGACAGACAAGCTGAAGGTCGTGTCAGTGATATTAACCCTTTAATTGCCAGAGTCGGATTTATCCGACAATTATTTTCGAGTCCATTTCGCCAGAGCCGTATATATATGACAAATTCCTCTACTTATTTAATGTTGTACTTTTAAATCATTGTGTTGCTTTCTTTTAAAAAAAAAATCGAGTCAAAACCAAGCGGTTAAAGGGTTAAATAATACACTAGTCAAAATTATTGAAACGAGCAATGGTAAGCGATTGTTCAGCATATGCTGAACTGTGTAAGAGCGTCTATTACAAATTCGTAGTATATTATTCACGCTATGAAGTTAAAATAGCGCCCTCTCTCTCGAACCGTTGCATGCAACCGAAATGAACAGATGACCGCAGTACATGGTCAGTGGAAGTAAACAATGTTCTATGAAAGTAAAACCTCGTCCACATTGGTGTCAATTATTTAAATATTTATGTGAAGAGTATTCATATCGCAATAATTGCACCTGTGCAGCACCAGCACCTGTTGCGTTGCTTGTGTTATAGGTGACGGTTGCCATCTACCATCAAATGGATCGTCAGTCTGTTTGACGACCTTAACATAGAAAAAGCATACTTATGATTCGTATGGCATTGCTTGTGTTTATAGGCGACGGTAGTTACCTACAATTAAGTGTTTTGTCAGCCTGCCTACTGATCTTTACATTAAATAAGGAAAATGCGATCATGTAGTAAAATTTGGAAAATCGGTCATAACTTATGAAAGCACCTTTAGTTCATGAAAACTGTAACTAAACAGTCCATTATCCTTCTCTATGAATGGACTAGAGATTTGTTCGTTGTCGTTTCGCTTTTGTAACTTACAACCTTTAATTATGTCGAAAAACTAATCTCATTTAAAATTAAATTTTACTTCTGTGAAGTTCCCTTCCATAGCGCCTCATGTTCTCAATGTTCGCTTGTGATATAGAACACTTAAATAGTTCCATTCCGCCTAGGCATTGTTACCGCAGTGTACAATAGTAAAGGGGGTAATGTAACGACCGCAAATTGAAAAGGAATTCGAAATGTATATGAGAACACGTGGTTGGAGGCGTAAATGCACAGCCAAAGGCAACATACGAGTACATGCCGACTGCAGGCGGCGTAGCGCATTGGGATTACATAATCCCGGCAGCACAGCCATACTCTTAAATAATACCTTTAACAATATATAATTCAATAGCGCATTATGGAAACACTTTGGATATTACTTCCGATTGTAAACTTTGTGGCATAGAAATAAAAAAATATATGTTTGAAAACTATTCAAGTATCTAATCAAAATGTCGAATGATACAATTTTTAATATTCATACTGTATTTTTTAAAAGAGCAGTTAATATATTCATAGAGGCGATCAATATATGGAAAATTCTAATAATTAATTAAATGTGACGTTAAAAACATTTTTAATAAATATTGTAAATCGTAATAGATATGAAAAATAGGTTAACATGACAAATTATTTTATTGTATTGATATTAATAAACTCTACCGTACCTTGAATCACAAAATTCATGTATTTACATGAAAAAAAAAAAAAAACCCTTAAATATATGGAAAATGGAAGATAAAAACAACCTCGTAAACGTTATTATATGATATTATGACAATTGAAATACATAAGATATTTCTCAACAATAATGAATTGTAAGTAATATGTAATTAATTTCAATGTATATTTATAACCCATCTGATTACAAATGTGTTGAGTGCAAATACAATTAAGTAGACGTTAGAATGTTATCATTGTACTTAATTCTTATCTGTTAGATAAAACGTATATACGAGATAGATGTCTCGCGAACGCGAACGTCTGGCGCAGCCATGTCATTATCTCGTGCTCATCTAGTGTATTCCACGTCTCTATTAGATCTGTGTTTCTGTTGTTCTCGAGGCAGAACAACTGTAATTTCATACAATTTTGCTACCAAATAATCACGTTTAACAAACGTTTTTGGTCGAGTTATAAAGCACCCCGAACACATACATTTTTAGGACAACTAAATAAAATTTATTTTGACAAGTAAAGTTTCTTATTAAATTTGCTTAAATTATTAATAGTACTGATTTCTGTTACGTTAAGGTCAACAGACAGGCTGACGGTCTACTTGATGGTAGATGGCAACTTCCGCCTATTTATACAACCAATGCTGCAAGTGTGTTGCTGTGGTATCTTACTTTACCTTAGTAGGATAGAGGTTAACGAATTGGAAGATGATAGGGAAATGGGCTCTTGTAAAGATGGAAGAAGAAAGTTGTCATAGCTATATAACATCCGAGAGTGGAACGCTATTATAAAACCTTGGAACAATTGTTTCGATTCGCGAAAGACGAGGAGAGATTTAAGAAATTGACTGCCGACCTTCAGTAATGGAGATGCACGTAAAGAAGAAGAAGTCATTACATACTTATCGAAAAACACTCGTCTGTTACTACTCGTCCAACGGGTTCGATAACCTAACTTATGTTAATTTACTTATTGTCGAGAGAACGAACCTAATTTATTATCTACTGCAAAACGCAGGGTGCACTGCAATTACTAAAAACGATTTTATTCATTAAATTTAAATTAATTGAATGGATTCATTAAGTTCATTTAATTTAAAATAATCTATTTTATTTTATTAAATAAATGTTGTTTTATAATAGAAGGTAATTTATAGTAGCACACACTGCATTCCGTAGTCATAAACTGTGAGCCTGATGCCAATAATCACCCTCTTAAACAAGATCACCGTGAAAAAAGGGTGTTTGGTATTTCCATGCGTGTCTAGGATATTAGTCAGAACATATTTACCCAGACCGATTTTTACCCTTAAGGGGTTAGCACTTACACATCTAGGCACCTAAAACAGATTCTAATTTGAGAACATTTTTACTGGATCCTTTAAAAAATGGGGATAATTAAGAATTTTTACATTTAGTACCGCGTCAAGAGGTTAAATGTGAACAAGTAGGCAATTTGTTAAAACCACAATATTATCTTCGGAATACTAAGATTTATGGCTTTCTGTTAATGGCTGGCTGTATGGCTCTTTCCATTATTGAAAACCACATTTAAATCCGTTGCATAGTTTAAAAGATCTAAGCGTACATACAGAGGGACAGAAGCGACTTTATTTCATACTATGTAATGATTTGCAAAAAAAAATGCATCCGTGCTAAGGCGGGAGCGGATTGCTTGTATAAAATACTAGATGTTGCACGCGACATCGCCCGCGTAACTTTATAAAATATAGCCTATGTTACGCGCTTTTAATGTAACTTTCTATACTTCTTTAGGTGAAAAATTTTTCCAAATCGGTCCAGTACTTTTTGGGTTTATTCATTACAAACATACAAAAATACAAATCTTCTCTCTTTATAATGTTATACTTAGTATAGATGAGCATATTTGTATTACACAATATCACATTAAGTAAATTGAATAAATGTAATAATTATATTTATACATCTCCTAGTTTGCGGCCATCCTTATTCCTGTACTGAATTCATATTGTATCATATTATAACTAACAAGGCGGCAGATAGACATAATTGACTTGCATGAGACGGCTATTGTGATTTTAACGCGAATAGGAATTAATTCATTTAGTTTCTACTCACTTTCTAACAATCAGTTTTGTCTGAAGTCGGGGGATTAAGAATTGGGAAATTAAGAAATGTGGCTTAATCTAATCTTAAATTGAGGAGCGAATGTAGGTATATATATTAAGTTTAATATATATTATATATAGGTAGGTATGTATAAGTAATATATTTATATATCTCAAAATCCATAGCTCCAACATAAAATTTACAGACAAAAACAAAAACATACCTACTAAGAGCCAATTACGGATTTTACATTGATACAAAGGAGCGAATATAAGTAAGTATATGTCACAAAGACATACTTTATAACATATATCTATAGACTATAAACGCACTGCCAAAACTACTTAAGTCTACAAAGATAAAATTTGGAACATACTTATGTTTATTTTATAACGTTAGCATCCGATAAAAAAGGATTTTTGAAAATTTCAATCCCGTGCGAAGCCGGGGGCGGGTCGCTAGTTATAATATATAACATACAATTATAATAGTTATTGTGGTTAAAGTTGGTTTGTGCACTATTTAAAAACTCGAGGATGGGTAGATCGATTTTAATTCGGTTTTCACATATGGAAAGAGGGGATGAACGGAGAAGATTTGAAAAATTGAAAGATATATAAAAATTGAACCCCGAGCGAAGCCGAGAGCGGGTCGCTAGTTATTAATAAATGACTACGAATATTATTTTTTACATTGTATAAATAAAATAGTAAGGTATGAAGATATCAGGGTAATTTCCTTGAACAGTTTGTCGTCGCGTGGCGCCTACATAGTGGAAATGTTGAATTCGTGCCAAAACTTATTATTACATGTATTTTTCAATACGTAGATACGAAGGTAGGTACGTACATCAGCAAATGTTTGGTGAATGACCTCTCTAATGTCCGATAGCGGTCCGACACCAGCTGCTGTTACCAATGAACCACCTACACAAATATCTATATACACTTCACACTAACAACACGAGACTTGCCACGAAACGCCACATGCCATCATTATTGTGGCGCGAACATAGCTTTATCGCCTTTATGTAAAATCTTTTTTTAATAATACTCGTAGCTACGCAATCTCCTATCGAGTGTATTTTTACTCGACATTTTTACCGTCAAAAACTGGACTTATATTGGAATATTTATTAGTAGTAATGCGTCATCTTTTTAATCAGCCGGCAGACGATTTCATAGGACATATATTCACTTGCTTATTAAAAAATATAATCCGCTCACTGACGATATTAAAGGGCTGCTATATTTAGATTGTACAAAGATGCAATTATTTTTACCTCATGCATTACCCTTTGTACAAAGGGTGCTTTTGGTGCCTAAAAACTCGCAGGAAAATCGATTTTTGATGCGAGCGTGATTCGAATTTCGAACATGCGATTTAAGTCACAGGAATAAAATTTTGATTTCATTAGTGTGTCCAACTATAGCCGACTAGAGATAAGATAAGATAGATAATAGATAAGAAGATAGATAAGATAGAGAAGATAGTTTCACAGCCGTTCAGAAACAGGTTCAGCATTAGGTCTTGGTGTTTCGCATCAATCACAATAGTAGTCGCTTACAATAGGACTAATAGCAGGTAGTCGCTTTCGCATTGAACCAACAAGGGGAGAGCATAATCCAAAACCTTAAAGTATCTGTAGTAATTATTATGATTTCAAGATATTTCGCTAATATTTTAGGCAGTTCTATGCACTAATTGCAGCTCTTTGATGGATACTTAAATTTCTTGGCATTATCGAATTAGGTAAATATGACTATTATTGATCGCAAGAAATACAAGAGAAAATACATGACACTGACACATAATTAAAATTAAACAGAACATATTTGACATGAACTTCGTAATGACAGACCATCAAAAAGGTTTGATATTGATATGAAACTAGATTATTGGTCAGAGGTGTATACCATATTGATCCTTTTTATTATCTCTAATAAGTTTACTTTCATATGCAGTTGTCTGTTTAGTGCTTTAGTTTCAAAAGGTACTAAGTGTCTATTACTTAATAAAGGAATGAATTTCTACTCCCACTGTACGGTAAAAGTCGTAAAACGCGGTAAAAAAATTAAAAAGAAAATAATAAAAAAATTAGCCTATCGAAGGATGCAGTAAACCGAGTGCATAATTTAATAAAATATAAAATTATTTCTAAAAGTAACTAATCAATACTTTACTTGTAGTTGGTGAAAGAGGCCCTTAATCTTACAAATTGCAGTAATTTTACTTTCAACTTTTAATATTTTTGTTAATTTAGTTATAATTTATGTGACTATGGCTATGTGAATGTTGGCTATAATCATAATAAATTTAAAATTGTCTTAATAATTGATTTTCTTACCTAAAGATGACCTAGTAACGCTTTTCTCGCTGTTAGGTGAAAAGTTGTATGTTTAACACGAGAGCAAATTTTTTTATGTCTCGTGCACTCGGCACTCGGCACTCGCAGGAAAAAACAATTTGGCTCTCTAGTTGAACAAATAACTATTGTCTTTCAATTGGCGACTGAAATAAATGAATGGATGAGATAAAGTATAAACTGTCTCTAAATTTTTAAGAGAATTAATTTTGTCATTAAAACAGAGAAAGTATTTAAAAAAAAAATTAAATGACGAGAAGAGCCTTTAACATTTTATAAGAATTATAAATTTTAATTATTTATGTATTTCTTATTAAAATATAGTTGGAGTGATATAAGATTAAATAAAACTTTTTTAAAATATGTAAGTGAACAGGAAACTAAAATTAACCTCAAGAAATCCAACTTACTGTTTGTTATTGAAACAACTCAAACACACAATCCAGCGATCGTTAGTTATCTTAGTAGCGATGATCTAGAGAAGATCCTTTAATAAGCGTTTCGTTTATGGCACGGAACAAATTAAATCGTTAACTAACTATTGGCTACAAAGACATTAAGTTTTTGCTGTGGTAAATTAATAAAAAAAATCAACTTACTAATCAGACGAGTTATGTCGTTAACTTTCGTTCGTCTCCGGATCTCTTCCTTCCTGATTCGATCTCGCAGTGTAACCGCTAGAATTGCCTCTCCATAGTTCTTACTTGGCCCATACAGACACCACGTTTCGGCGCCATATGTCGTCACTGACAATACTTTTTAGTGTAACTTAAAATTAAACATTACAAAAATCGCTAGAGAGAGTGACCGGACTTTAACTTTTGACCCAGAACTATTATCTTCGAAACAATTGTATAAAAAATGTTCCAAATCATCATATTTTTAAATTTCGTTATATTAAAACTATTATTTTTATTATAATATTGAGATAGCCTTCCTGTAACCTCTATAATCAAAGTAAGTTCACGTAAACATCTTTAGAACAATACTTGTTCCTACCTACCTAGATTTCATCTGTATGTAATATCGAGCTAGATTTTCATTTGACCTACCTTTTAATTTGAAAACCAAAAATCAAAACGATCTCTGAGACCACATGATCCGACTGCTTCGTCCGACCGATCGGACGACGCGGACTTATTTTTCCCGTTGGTTCGATTCATAGGACAATGAGGACTTTGTTTTGCCATTGGTTCCATTGATAGGACAACGAGGACTTTTTTCCTGGTGGTTCGATCACAGGACTACGAGGAAAGGTAAAAGCATGAATTTTCATATAGATCTAGACAGGAATATTAAACAACAATTGGATAACGTGTACGGACATTCATCTCCATCATTTTCCACAGTGATCAGTGGTATAGAAAGATTTCGAGAAATTGTTTGTTCATTTAATTTGCAAGTTAAATGAATTTTTAAATTAAATTCATTCAATTTCAACCTTATCTTACTGCTTAGAAATACTATCAATAAATTCTCTATTATCCTGTTAAACTATTTTATTTCTATTACACAATAAAATAATACTGTGCATTATTGAATTCCAATTCCAACGATTGTTTTGACGAGCCCGTTGAATGAGTAGTAAGGGTTCGATGTCCGGCGGGGTCAACTTTGGAAATGAATTATTCAAAGTTGGCTCAAGAGTTTAGCGTACCGCCTACAAGGAGTAACCCACCATTTGGGCTACGCTAAAAATTGATACAGGGCCCATCCAGGGCAAGCTACGCCACTGATGTCTGAACACATCCAGTGAGTACATTGCTCCGTAAAGCGAGCTGATAACTCTATTAATAATCTGGCTGAACAGCGACGCGCGCGCGTCAACCAATCACAACTCGTGCCTACTGCACACTGATTCCGTAGACGAAAAAGTTAGAAAAAAATAATACATAAAAATATTGCTAAATTTTGTATATGAAAAATGTATACGGGCTAAATATGAAGCTTCAACTAAATATTTTCTTGGTTGTAATATTTTTTAATGTTCAGGTCTACACACAAGCTCAGTACAGCTCATAACAGAGCAACGCGCAACGCGACAGCTGTTATAAGGGCGCTGCCAACCATAGAGACTCAAGGATAAGGGATTGGGAGGAGGTAGAGAAAAATGACTCTGGCATCCCTTACTCACTCATCGAAAGACAACAAAGGGGTGGTTACTGCCACCAAACGGGCTGCTCAAATGACTGCAAAACGGAGTGTGCCCTGCCACTACTTAAAACTGACGAGAAGTGCCTTAAAGGCACTTTTTAAAATTTTTATACTCAATATCTCACTATAAAAAAATATATATTGCAAATTATACAAAAACATTCCTAAACATATTGCAATAAGTATTATTAAATGCGAAAGATTTTAGGGAATGTATGTATGTGTAAATCAACTCAACTGATTTGGATGAAATTTTGGATAGCTTATTACCTGGATTAATATATAGGACACTTTTTATCTTGAAAAATTATTACGTTCCCGAAGGATCGTTTAAAAATATAAATAATTGGGCGCCACCGTCGCCAGAGCGATAAAGTTGTCAGATATTTTCTTAGGTATTTTTCAATTTTCAACCCGGACTAAGTCCCTGACTAGACTAAGTATTTTAAAATATGTATATATTATGTTTAACTCGATAGCTTCGAAATAATACAACTTCGATAAACACCGTTATTATTGTTAACATGACGGCATGTAACACGTTGTCTCTAATTTATTTAATTTATGGAAATGTAATTCTCGAGACACGATTCGATTTTAATATTCAGTCTCCACTGAGCCATCAAGCGATTGTGAGCGTCTTTGTTTTTGCAAGAAATTCTTTATGTAAAAAAAATCTATTTTTATCATATCCACAATAAAGTGAATCGGTACTAGTGTGCGCAGTTGTAGAAGATAACCGTAGGTATGATACGCGTGTGCTTGCGATAGTGCTTGTTTGCGCGTTGCTTCAGAATCATGTTTCTATAAAAAAAATTTAAAAAAATATATAAATTTCTTTACGCGTGTCCACAATTATATTTGATATTTTTTTATTGTTTGAAGCGGTTCCCTTAGACTGTAAGTTACGATTTTTTTTACTCTTATTATCACTAGCTGGTGCTCGCGTCGTTGTCCGAGTTGAAAGTCCTATTATGTTTCCTACAAATATTATAAATGCAAAAGTTTGTGAGGATGGATGGATGTTTGTTACACTTTCATGCAAAAACGGCTGGACGAATTTGGATAAAATTTGGCACATACATAGTTTATTACCTAGATTAACATTGGAGACTTTTATCATGGAAAAATGTTGGATTTTATATTTTTAGACGATCCCCCGGTAACCTAACATTATTTTCAGGATACAAAGTATCCCATATTGTACGATCTTTCGTACATTATATTAACAAAGAAAAGCCAGGATGAAATGTATGTTACGGAAATTAGCTTATTAAGCAGATGGAACCATCCCACAACGAAGTAATATAAAGACATGTAGGAGTGTTTCTCTTATTTTTACCAGGTAATAAATTACCTGTGTACTAAATGTCATCCAAATCCGTTCAGCCGTTTTTGGGTTATCGAGGAATAAGCATTGAGTATGTATCTTCAAAACTTTAGCATTTATAATATTAGTAGTAGGTTTATGATCTACGAGTATCTTCATGGATGTTTTGGCACAGGCATTTAACATAAATTTTTGATATATTAATTTTACGATTAATAAATTTCCGGCACATTATCAATTCGAACGAAGTTTATAAATGTGAAAGTAACTGGAAGTTTCGTTTCGTGGTTGTTTCAAATATTACTCGTAAACTGATTTTGATGAAACGTCATAAATATTTATTGTATATTTTATAATATAATTATTAATTGTTATTATTAATAATATTTTTATTAATTGTTACAAATCAATTAAATGTCTGCTGCCCTTTTATTTTGATTTGCACTACCCATATTAACTACATACTTACTAGTTGGCGCCCGCGACTTCGTCCACGTTGAAAAAGAAAACAGTAGAAAACAATTTTTTAATATTTCTAGACGTTCCCTCGGAAACCTATTTTTTTATTGGATAAAAATACCCTATGTGCCAATCCAGGTAATAAGCTATCTGTTTGCCAAATTTAATCCAAATCTGTTCAGCCATTTTAATGTGAAAGAGTAATAAACATTAATCTATCGTCACAAAACTTTCGCATTTATAATGTAGGTACTATGTTTTTTTTTAATCATATCACATTTGCTTTTTCATTGTTGTTTGTCTAATAGAATTTTTTTAGTATCTCTTGTATAATTAGTTTTTCATTTGTATTTTGTCATTAATGTAAATTGCTTTCTCTTTCCCCTGGTTTGCGTACGAACATGGCTACTTTAATGTAGCCAGCCAGTCGTAATACATTCAGACTTTAAAATTTTTAAGGCAGACAAAAGCTGGTACGCCTATAAATATTTCTAATGACTTTAAAGTACACTATTATATACTAGCGACCCGCTCCCAGCTTCGCCTGGGATGCAATTTTTATATACACAAACCTTGCTCGTTTATTCTTCTTTCCAAAAGTGAAAACCGAATTAAAATCCGTTGGGTGGTTTAGAAGTAGTCATCAGATAACAGATTTATAAAATGTAGAGATTCATGATTTAATTAAATTAAATGTAGAGTCAACCGTAACAGATAGAGATATGCCATTGTGGAGTCTTCTTTACGATTTTAGAAGAACTACAATTCTCTAGTACATAATTTTTATGTATCTCTTAAAGTTTAGTCTACGTAAGCTATGTAAATTTATGTTTCGGCAAAATATTGTTTTTTTTTTTTAATATTTACATTAAAAACATAATTAGGTTTTATTATATACATATAAAAAACTTACGTGTAAAATTATCTAACTAATTGTGAAAACTGTCAAAATCCGTTGCGTGGTTCAGGAGGAGTTAGCGTGCATACAGACAGACAAACGCAGAAAGGGACTTCAAATTATACTGTAAAGAAGAATACATTGTCATATATGTCTGCATATTGCAGTAGACTGTACAATAACTCATTTTAAAGCCGTTCAAGCTCAGGTGGATGTCGGACTCTTAAAATATTGTTGTCGCCGAAAACGATATTTCTTCAGCTTCAAAAATGTCTCAACGGCTCTCAGAGCATCCACTCCAGTTTCTCGTGCAGTGATTTATGTTTAATTACGATGTCATTTATATTGTCTCATTACACATTTCAATTTCGACGAGGCCACTAGAATTTAATTCAAAATTCCACTCTAAATTTTAAATTTCAATGAATTGCTTTAGAAAATCACTTACATAATATCATATCTAAAGAGTGATAAAAGTAATGATATTTTTACAAGCGGACTGTTATAAGGTGACGAAAATATAGAGACCATAAACAAAAGATTAAAATTATAACCGTCTATTTAAGTAATTTGGTCAACAAAAATATGAAACAAAAACCTTCACGCCCTATAATGAAAACAGTTAAACACGTTTTTGAATTGATAAGAAAATAATTATCATAGTTCTACATATAATACACAAATTCATAGAAGTGAAATGTTCACTCTAATATATTCTAAAAATTACCTATTTTAATAATCTAATATCTATGATATTGTTCTAACCATTACATTAACTAAAAGGTAAAAAGTGACTATGATAGTTCTAGTGAAAAACAAAAGTGGGAATTACTTATGGGTTAAAATGATACAGGGAAATGCGATTTAGGTTGACAAATATTTAGATTTGATAAAGATTAGATTGACACCGTTCTACGCACAAAGCTAATTTAGCTAACAATAGGTACATCATATCTAATATCATATCATATCTATCATCATATCATATCTAAACAACATATCTAAAAAGTAACTATGGACCAGATGTTGGTTCAATTGAAACAGTGTTTTTAACAAGCACAGTTTTGAAGGCGGCAAATGAATGTAATATTATATTAGTAGGTGGGTAAGGTAAATATTATATAAATATGAAATAATTTGTGTAGTTATTATCTACATGTCAGATCAAACATGACCTCTCTTTCGTCTTTGAGTCACGTCTCTGATAGGTAGGTCGGTGAGATTTATCATCTACTTAAAGTTATTTGCTCAACCAATCACAAGTTAATGTGGCCTGGTACGAGTGTCTCGAGAGAGCAAATATGAACACGCGATTTTTGTTATTCACTAACAAAATAAACTCATATAAGTTCGTTTATACTGTGCTACTATAGAACGTGTTACTTTTGACGATATTAACCTTCGCGTGTTAACAACTTGTCTGTTTAATCACAATTCTATGTATGTACAGTCGTCAACACAAATAAAGCGATTCTCTCGAATGATTCAAATAATTTTGTACGCTATTAATTATATTACGACAGTACATTTACCCTATTAATAATAGTGATTATTGATAAAGTAATCCCCTCAATTTGACCATTTTATTTGCAGATAGTTTATACCAAAGATTTAAATCGAAAGATGCGCCCTAATCTCCTCGCGCCATACTTAAAACACACTAAAAATTATCAACAATGAGTTGAGCGCAGGCGCTCAACCAACTACAATTGCACGCCAGCTACAGTGAGTGACGGTCGCTTGAAGAGATTGTTTCTGTTGCTTTTACTATCAAAAAACTTGTTCGAAATGCTGTCTGTGTTTAAAAGTGTGTTTAGACAAAAGACTCGCATTGCTATAAAAATATATAACTGTGAATGTATATGTACTTTTGTAACACAGTTTCGCTAGTAAGGGCGCATATCTCGATATAAATCTTTGGTTTATACTACATAAAATAAACATTAAATAATTTCATTCCCGATGATGCACACGATGTGGTACGCTTTTTATATTAACTAATATAATCAGTCCTTGCATCACTGAGTGTGAGGTTTCCACAATATTGATTCCATAGCCGTTGTGGATGTTGACTTTTAGCTAATACCGCTTGGGCTAATATAAAGACAAGATTTTTTTAGAGGCGCTAAATAGAAAACTAAAATTATTCCAAGTCATTGTTTTCAAATATTATTCAAGACCTTACAATGAATTTGTATTTATAAATCTTTGCATGTGGACTGAGGTAATAATAAATCATGAAGGTTTTACCACAGTAAAAATCTTTTAACCAAAAAGTAACTCGAATCGTTCGACTTGAGTGAACTTTTTTGCGGACTGTACGTACAACCAAAGTTCAAGGAAATAAATTTTAGTGGGGAATGTTACAGTGGGATAATGTAATCAGAGTAATATATAAACAATGTGTGAGATAAACAATGTTATTTTGTTACCTATTTACAGTCGCGAACCGAAAGTAAATAGTGAAAATTAATTCATTTATTTTATTCTTACTCGGAGAGTTTGGCTGTTATATTGTTTTTATATAATTTGTACACGTTGTACTTATGTTACCGATGTCAAAAAAATAGTTTTTAGATTTTTTTGTCTGTTTGTCTCAAACGGCTTATATAACCGATTTGAGTACGGTTTTCACTGATGTATTGTAGCAAGCTTCCAGTAACATTTAGTGTGTGTTGATTTACAAACAAAAAAGTTATAAGGAATATCGAAATACCCAGCGTACGAAAGTTGCGAGCACAGCTAGGATATACTTAGTAGAATATTGTGTATTCGCAAATATTATCAACATCAATATCTCATTCGTAGAATGTCCACTGCTGGAAATAGGCTTCCCTCATGATTTTCCAATAGCTAGGATTAATACTATTTTAAATTGATACAATACAATAAATAACAAATGAATAAATAATAAAATATGAATTTAAAATCATATCTAAGTATATAATGTATGTACATTTATTTAAAAGATTTGAAGAGGACACGTCATCTAATAAATTGAAATGGTTAGCAGGTTTCGTCTGCAACTAACTAAGCTATGCTCAGACTTGAATTACCTTCTGTAATACACCGTCTATTTGAATGAAATAATTAATATTCGCTAACGTCGGCAATAATGCGAACCTCTCACCGCTACGGTAGTTCACTCCAATTCTCGAACCCTCTACGTAATGACATCGGAAACATTATGATTGGTAGTAGATTGATATTTCCAAGATAATTCTCGTAACCATTGTACTTTAGGCACAAATTGAACGTTGGGAAATAACCAGTGATTTTCCTGAAGCAATATCCAGGTATTATTTTCAATTTTGCTCCAAAATTATATATAAGTATTGCTCTAATTTTAGATTTGTAAGCTATGTAGTAGTTTATAACCAACTCTTATTTAGTCAATAACATGATAAGGCATTGTTATAGAACTTAATGTCTTTTCAATTATGAATATCATACTTACTTCTTACCATAATATCATGAAAAAAGAAATATTGTTTTTTTTTTAAAGTATAGTGGTGAACGCGATTTTGTCCTTGTTGAAAAATAAAAAATATAACTCTTGACAAAATATATTTTTAGGTGATGAAAGGTATCCCTGACAATGTGCATGCAAAATTAAATGTTGATCGGTTGAGTAGTTAGGGCGTGAAAAGGTAACAGACAGACAGACAAGAATCCCAATCAGACGAATTGGTATGTTAACTGTGAAATCTGATCGACTATAAATAAAGAACTTAAACAACCAACCCAAAAAATAAGATGTTAAAAACAGATTATCTTTTAACCTATAAATTTATGATACAAGCACTAAATATGTTAATAAAATATCCCAATAAATCCCAAGCAGTTCCATCAATTGGGTGGGTAATTATAACATCAGAATAAGCTCTTCAAACTTTTTTTCACAGATATTAAGAGGTGTTGTAATAATGAAAAATTCTAATTTGACTATTTTTATTTATTCTTAAACTCTTAGATATGTCGTCAATAAAAAGCTAAAAATGAAATGACCTCGTCATTTCAATTTCGAGGACATTACCCTTGCAGACAAAAATACATTGATGACTGTTATTTATATGACATGAAATTTTTATATTTGAGAATTTGAATTTTGTATTTTTGAGGGTAGCTTCGTGGAAATACGTACGCAGCACGAACCACTGGTGTGGCTCAATTTGAGCAAACTCAATACTCGTAAAAGCGAGTATCGTTATAAAATGTGAATAGTCGAAAATTTACACGGTTGGTGCATTTATCCCTACTAACGTATTCTACATACGCATAAATTGATTGTAGTTGATAGCTATTAGGTATTTTTATTAACTTGGCAAGTACTTTACACATTAAGTTTTTACTTAACTAAGATGATTGATTTTATAATATTGTATGCTATGTTGTGTTTAAAGCACAACAGATTCTCAGAGAGAAATGTTAAGACTGTGGTATCATCATGTTTCTTTTTTAACTTGATTTTTTTTATGTTTACTTATTCTCCTTCTCCTTAAATAAATAAATATCGATTTTAACCGAAATTTTAAAAAAATGCTAATATTGATGAACAGAAATTCTAGATATTTATAAGTAGCAATGTTAGACTTTCGAACGATATCTAAAAAATCCCAATAAAATGTTGGCTCACTGAAGTAGTCTTACTTGGTGGTCCAGTTAAATGTTGACCTAACAACCTAATTGAAACGCAGTCATTTGGTTACGAACGACAAAACAAAACTTAAAGGTGACATTCCCTTTCTCTTGCATTTTGCATTTCACAAGCAATGCTTAACACCTTTTATTTGGTTTTTGTAACTCTTAAAACTGCTCAACTTTTGTGGGCTCTTTATGTCTTTGTTACTATTTATAGTTTCTCATATATTATATCTTAAATATGCACCTCCTTATATGTTAGAAAGCACAAATTTACTATTAAATATTTATTGTTAGCTGTTTAAGACGGTTCAACTCGCAACACTTATTGAAAAATTCTGAAGAACTTTATAGGTTAATGAATGAATATGGCATTATTACTAACAAACGAACGATAAACGAGGAATACAAATTATATAAATTTGCATCGAGTAGCTAGTTCATTTATATAACTTTCTGAGATTTAATCCGCCATTCAGCTTTGTCGTAACGTCTATTGTTTGAGGTATTCAAGAGATTTTCATGCTGCTTCAAATATAGCGGAGCTTAAAAATGTGTTCTTTTAAAAGTTTATCAAAAAATATGCGTTTTATCAAAACATTTATATTTACAAATTAAATTTTTATACCGATGAGTATTAGTTTTTTATACAACTTAGCTTTTTATACCACATAGATTTTACACATAGACGTAAAATCGCCTGTCTGTGAGTCTTCTTAAGATGTACTTCGGAGAGTGTTCCCAGGAGCTTCATGAGCGCATACCGCCCTTCCCTTTCTTCTATCGGACATCAGACGTACCGGCTGGTTAACATTTCTCTTTCTTGGAACAAGCGCTTTAAAAAATCTTTTATAATGTGCTCTCATCTTTGCTTCACGGCTAGATGCTGGCTAAGAGCAAATCCATCTTTATAACAATAAAAAAATATATATACATATAGCTCCTAATATTATTTATGTTTACTAAATAAAATAATACACTTTTTGCATTTTTAATGTAACATTGCTTGAATATATCCTATTATATAGGGTGTCTCCTATAGGCCTGGCCTGTACAAACCAGCCAGGAGTTAGTAGGGAGAAAACAGGATAAAGTGTAAGGGTTTGTTAATAATTAGGATTTTTCATTACTTAGTACAATCGAAATAACCTTATTGTACTGTTAAGTATTTAACAGTACAATAAGATATTTGTCATTCGAGTATCAAGTTTATGACTGTGGAAGCAGCAACAGTAAATATAATATTAATTTTACAGACAGTTCCTGCTAATACACAAGATTTACAGCCATGACGCCACCCAGCGGCGAAGGTCTAGAACCTCCAGAAATAGTAATATTAGACGGAGGATTTTCGACTCAATTGTCCTGTCACGTCGGCCATGTCATCGACGGGGATCCACTGTGGTCCGCTCGTTTCCTCTACACAAATCCTGAAGAAGTCGTCAATACACATCTGGACTTTCTCAGAGGTAAAATTAATATTATATCACACAACCCGATAACTTGTTTCATCATAGGTCAATAATAAAAACATTAATCGATATGTTTTTTTTTAAGTTCAATGCCTATTAATATGTATGTGTAATGTGAGTGATAACAAAGTCACAGTCGTTTTCTTCACCCGCAAAAACGGAAATCTACTGCCGACCTGGAGAATTTGTTCTTGTGCTGTAAACAAAATTGGTTGATATAGCCACTATAATAAATATATAGTCATAATTTTTTTTTTGAAGAAGGGAAATCACATTTTACGGATTGTCCTTCACCGACTGCCCTCGTCGTATGTGGGACTCGCCCGGCGAAGTGACTTATCACCGTGTTAGGTCTTCGGGGGCCGGATTTACCCGGGAGCCGCACCACCGGATAAGTAGAAGGCTCAGCCGGCACCGTAGCCCACAGACCCCGTTCACTGAACTAGATATCGGCAACACCTCCGGCGAATTAGCAGGGACCTGGGTCCACCCTCCGGATTGCCCAGGGTTCCTAACTTACTCCCGCGACGATAGCTGGCGAGAAAGCAGAGGGAAGGGACACTTGTCCCGCCCCAGACGCCGAGGTTGGCCCTCATCAAAACTCCCTCCGAATGAGCAGGGGTCAGGGGCTACCCCCCAGAGCCTCCCTGATCCCCTGGAGCACTCTTCCTCTTTTTTGTGCACACCGCCACGAGCTCCTTTGAACGTAGCCCGCTCGGAGCACACGGGTGTGGGCCTTGTTTTTCCCCAACAAACCAATCCGAGGGCACGAGCAAAGCCTGGTGGGACAGAACCACTGACCCCTGCGACCCCTCAGATTTTCGAGGGTAAGCCCCCACACCACGATTCCCAATCCCTTATCCATAATCCTACTATGGTCGGCAGCAAGTTTGAACACAACTATAATGTATAGGCGACAGTAGATATTTGCCATCAAGTGGACCGTGAGTCTCTCTGACGTCCTTTACATGAAAACATATTAAATTCTTATGTCGCTTAACAAAAACAATTCCTCACATACTAGTCAATATAATGTTATGTTTTACTTTCAATCGAATAGCCTACTTCCTAGTTACAACAGAAGGAGGCAGTATTAAAAAAGGAAAGTCAATTTCGGCTTATTTAAATCACTGTTTTTAAATAAAACAATTACGAGGGCTGTGTTATCGTGAGCCGTTCTCTCCGCGAAATTACGTGATTTGCATTCCGCAATAGGCCTGTGTAGGTAATACTGTGCCAGAAACGAATTTGATCAATGACATCTCGTACATGCCTTCGTGGTTGACATCAAAGGCATCGCGCCATGTATTGTTTACAAAGAAACTACAGCGTGCGCCCCATAATGGGCGGCTGAAAATAGGTTGATTGCAATATTTGCATTAAAACTTTAAGCTTACGAATATATAGTGCATAAAATATGTGAATTAATATAGGTAGCTTTTTCAATCATCATCATCATCATCATCATCATCATCATTTTGGCCGTAGGACGGGGTCTACGGGGGTAGACCTCCCCCATAATTTTACAAAGGGACCGCGGTCAGATGCAGCCTGGATCCACCGTCGGTGGACGTCATACGCTGCGCTTGCCGGTACGTGACCTCCACTCGAGATCATTCCGGCCCCAGCGGCCGTCGGCTCTCCGACCTGCCCACTGCCACTCCAACTTAGTAATCCGACAGCCCCGGAAGAACGGTAACTTTCGTTCTTCTACGGATCTCCGCATTTCTGACTCAATCTCGTAGTGTAACTCCGAGCATAGCCCTTTCCATAGCTCGTTGAGCGACGTTGAGCTTTCTAACGGGACCCATAGTTGGAGACGACGTTTCAGCACCATAACTCATCACTGGCAACACACATTGGTCGAAAACTTTTGTTTTGGTCGACACTGAGGAATTTTGGACGACAATATGTCTCGGAGCGTCCCGAACGCTGCCTATCCGAGCTGGATTGGACGAGTGACCTTTTTCTCGAAGTTGGACTGTTTGTCCCAAGTAGATGTACTCATAAACAACTTGGATAGTTTCATTCCCAATTGTCACTGGGTGGGCACAACATTAACATTAGATATAACTTTCGTCTTGTCCATATCCATCTTAAGGCCTACCCTTTAGGAAACTCGGTCGAATCCATCGAACATCGTGCATATTCAATATAGTATATAAATACAGTAATACATTTGTATGCGTATTGTTATTAGAAATATTAAATACTGTTAATAATCATGTTAATATTCTTATAAAGACGCCGCGCCGCTTGCTGAGTTAATCCTGAAAATATATAAAGATTTTAATAATAAGGATGTTTCCATGTTATTAAAATTTGCTTCTGAGGCCGAGTTGCGGTGCTTTTTAAACATCGTTTTAAAGGATTTTTAAACGAATTAAACCGTTTAAAATTTGAATATGAAGTATAAAATATATTACTTGATTAAAACTTTTTATTTGTTAAAATTAAAATTTCTATGTGTAGTTTTAAGTATTGAAATTGTATATTATAAAATTATTAATATTTAATAATAGAATTGAAAATAATCTAAGTAAAAATTACTTATCGCATTTTATTCAAAGAATAATTGTTATATGCTAGTTATATGGCATATTTTATTAAAAACGCAAAACAGAAATTTTTGTTAAATTAGGCATTACAAAGTATAATAGATTTATTTTATTTACAACTGACACAATGCTCAAAGTTAATAAACAATGTGACGATTTTATATCTGAATATAGTGTTTTAATAAAAACTTTTAGACACCTACAAATATTACTTTTAACGATACAGACTACTTTTAACGATAGTAAAATATAATAGATAGAGTGAGATAGTCGTGAATCTATTTTGGGAAAAGCCTATAAACATTGGAGCATAGCGATGAGATGAAGGTAGTTGTGACACGCTAATGAAGCCCTTTGAAGTGTAAAGTGATTGCGTTGTAACCAATTCCAAGGACGAAATTTGAATGAATCCCGAAACAAAGTTAACACAAACTGATATGCACGCCAATCCCTGCTATGTTACGCTATAGGGGGATCCCTATACCGCAGTTTTGACGAATTACACATTAGGTCGCTTTTAGCCTGTCATTTCTTGCGTCTAACACAGAGAGTGCGACCTCGTCTCGTGTCATCGTCCTCTGAAAGCGCTTTTCTTTGCCACAAAACGGACCGTTTCTTTTCATAAGGAAAAGCTGAAAAGTGTCTGCAAGCAAATAACTCCCTAGAGGCGAAACAACCTACTGCCTTGCTTTGCTTCTCACAAGAGAGATGATATGGAAAAGAAAAACAATCTAAGTAGGTGCAATTTTAAGAAACATTTTCTCCTTTTTGCAATTTCAGTTAACGCGAAAACCTTTTTAGTTTTGGAAAAAATGATAAGGCGTCTCTGGATGATTAAAATTGTTTCACCATTGTTTATATACCACCGTTTATGTTGTAACTAAAATGTTTGAATGTTGAACAAGCCACAAAGAGTATCCTTGACAAGCACGTAAATGCTTGGCAAGCAATTTTGACCGTCTAGAGAACGACTAACGTTTTTAAGTATTATTTTATTCGAATAGAGTTGTTTGCAGTTCGAGTGTGTATTGCGCTGTTTTTATTATGATTGACGCTTTAGCATAGTTGGCAAGAGACTGCGCTATTTACCCCATATGCACAAACTACCTTGCATTTGCATAGTACCGGGCGTGAGTCTGCTGTAAGTTCGTTTATGTATAGTTAGGTATAGGTAGCGGAGAGAGGGCCATAGCTAGCGGCAGGCAGCGCCCGGTTACATAAGGCTGTTCCCATTAATCACCTTGTCTGTCTAATACGTTTTCATTCGCACGCTGCTCGCCGTCTTCTATTTACATAATTATTTTCTTCGACCCGTTCCAGTTGCGCCGAACTACTCGCCTCAGTGTTGCATTCGCTAACTTCTAATAACATTAATAGTTTACGCCTGTTACCCGCACCCTGCTCAAAATTGCCCAACAATAGTAACAAACACATACTAGTTTAACAGTTATTTATCGAGTTAGTTTCAAAACTTGTAAATATTGTTGACCTACATACACCTTCCTAAGTAAGTATTTGGGACAGAAAAGGACGGAAAGGAGACAGTGAAATCGGTAAAGATATTAATCTTGGGATTCATTTGTTTTCATTACCTATTCTGATGATTAATGTGGGGTAGCGATATTGGGGGCCACGAGTGGATTTGTTAGATTAAAGGCTTCGGCGCATATTCGACGTGACGAGACCTTTTATTTATATACCTTTTATTACCTAAAACAATTAAATACAAATATTTACATACCCTTGTCGGGTAGAACTTGGGTAGAACGTACTTTGTACTGTAACTGCTGTATACGAATAACATCCTGTAGAGATGAGTTTGTGCAAATAAAGATTTTATTTACATATAATTATTTATATTTAATATACATAACTCTGGTGGAGAGTGAGCTATGCTCGGGGTTACATGCATAAGCCAACGGATCACTAAGTTGAAGTGGCAGTAGGCAGGACACATAGTACGGAGACGGGACGGCTACTGGGGCCAGAAGGTTCTCAAGTGGCGGCAACGGACTGGGAAACGCAGCCCAGGACGTCCACACACAAGGTGGACGACCTGAAAAGACCTGAAAAGGGTCGCAGGTCGACGGTGGATCCAGGCTGCTCCTGACCGATCTTTTTGCATATGTCCAGGGGTGGTGGGGGTTGATGAAGATAATCTTGTTCTGTTGGTTATGTGCCGGGGTATTTAGGAAAATTTCTTTTTTTTTTTTCAGCTGGCGCTGATTTAGTTATAACGAATACGTACCAGGCATCAGTGAGTGGTTTTGTGGAACACCTGGGCGTCACCCCTGAGAAGGCGGACGAGCTGATCAAGCAAGCTGTTGAATTGGCCAAGCGTGCTCGCTCACTATACCTCGAAGAATACGAAACATATGTTCAAAACGGTATTAGCTCTGCTGTTTTCTTTGTCATTATAAACAAACGAAGTGGAGCAAACGACAAACAAGCGGAAGAGTTTTAATTAAAAATAAGAGAAATTCGCTTGAGAAAACATTTCTGTTATAATTATGCCATCTTGAGTAACATTTTCTCGCTGTTCTCTTGTTTTGCCTCTATTTGAAATAAGAATAACAATATCCTAATATTTGGATGTTTGATACTCAATCACGTAAAAATGGTTGAACGGATTTGGATGAAATTTGGCACACATTTATTACCTGGATTAACATATGTGATACTTTTTATCCTGGAAGAAAATAAGGGTCCTGTGGGATTTTCAAAAAACAAACTACAGCGCGATTAAAGAAGCTGATACAGGCTAGTAGTGTATTAAATAAAGGCTGTAGTTTTTTCTTTTGCAGATGTTTTTTTTCTTCTTTTATGTTGAGGTCGACAGACAGGCTGACGGTCCAATTGTAGTTAGGCGGCTACCGTCGCCTATAACACAAGCCACGCCATAGGTGCTGCAAGTGCGCTGCCGACCATAGAAAGATTAAGGATAAGAGTCACAGATAATAGCCTTAGCCACTAGGTGGCGCTGTTGCATTCCAATACAAATTTACGTTTATGCATTCGTTGCGTTTGATCGAGTAAAACTCGCACTAGGCACCAAGGACTAAGGAAGGAATAGGATAATGCTCAGAGTTACAAAAAAAGTTTAATTGTAGCAAAATATAAAAATAAATTATCTACTATTAGTATGAAAATTTTTTTGTCTCACTATTTTTGTATTATAATTTGAGGAAATTTTTTTTTTTTTTTCAAAACAAGTTTGATTCGAAAATTTATTTAACTTTCGATATTTCATACATTCTAGAAACTTATATCAAAAATTCCCCTAAGGATCTCAAATTTTGATTTGTTTGTATAAAATGTGAACAGTAAAATTTATTTAGAGCTATTTTAGCATTTTTTTTTTAAATTATTCAAGTGTCTTGGAAACTCATTATTGATGCATCTTGGTCTTGGAAATTTTTATTAAAAACTACACTTTTAATAAAAAAAAATAATAATAAACAAGAACTATCGCGTTAAATAAAATCTCTTTTAGATGTCTGATTAATTAGCTCGATTTGTACAAAGTTAATCGTATTAAATATTTCAGATCGCACGCCTTTGGTAGTGGGATCTGTCGGTCCGTACGGCGCCCATCTTCATGACGGCTCCGAATACGACGGGAGCTATGCAGACACTGTATCTGTCGAGGTAAAATTAACACTTGTTCTAATTCAACGTTCTGACGGAAAGTGGGACTGCCATTAATATTATATGAGGTTCACCACTAATTAGAGCTTTCTCTCTTATTCTATGCCGTGTCATTCTGTTTTTAGTCTACCGCTACCGTGTCGTGACTGCGACGATCGATTTTTAATTAAACTTTATACATCACAAGAAAGGTTAATAAGCAAACTAGATTTCAGATAACATTTCTAACTTATATCTTTCTGAGAAATGGATATCTTATTTACATAGTCTATATACTAATATTATAAAGAGGATAGATTTGATTGTTTGTTTGTTTGCATTGAATAGGCTCCGAAACTACTGGATCGATTTTAAAATTTCTTTCACTGTTGGGAAGCTATATATCAGCGAGTAACATAGGCTATATTTTATAAAATTACGCGTGCAACAACTAGTATAAAATAAAGTCGTTTCCCGCTGTCTGTCCCTCTGTATATACGCTTAGATCTTTTAAAATACGCAACGGATTTTAATGCGGTTTTCGCTAATGGCAAGAGCGTTAAACGAGGAAGGTTTATATATAAAACCCGTGAAAGGTCGGGTGCGGGTCGTTATTCTTCTATATAACTATAAATGTATGTAAGTTTGTCCTCTATAGACTCCAAAACCGCTCAAGCAATTTTCACTTATGGAAAAGGGGATAAGCGAGGAAGGTTTGTGTATATAAAAAAATGCATCCCGGGCGAAGACGGGAGCAGGTCACTAATTTCCATTTAAAATTATGCCCTCAAAACAAAGCCTACCTTCATAGACATGTGCCTCTTAATTTTTTATAAAAAAGTACTAAAGTACGAGTATGATGTAAAGTTGTCAGATGCCAATTAGCCTGATAATAACTTGGGGTAAGCTCAGCATTGTGAAAGTGGTAAGACTCGCGCGTTCATCAGGCGTATTAAAGCGAAATAAAGCCATTTTCATGGTAGCACTCTTGAAGCGGCAACATTGTAGGTATTTAAATTAGTAAATCTATATAATCTCGGCGTCAAAAATATCGCCCCTCCGCGAAAATCTGATTTAAGCTAATATAAACTTTATAAAAATTACTTTACATTATTAATACTGATATCAAATGAAAGCACGTTTAATAACCTTTCAATTAACGTTGGTAAATTTAATTAAAAAGCCACGAGGTTTCCATGTCTGAGCGTTAAAAAAAAGGTGTCAAAACTCGCGGTTGAAGGGTCGCTAGTTGTGCCTGTTCCCTTGGGTATTATAGATCTGTATACGGTCAAATGTCACACGTCCAAACGTCGAAGAGAACACATCTAAAGAGCTCCAGCAAGAAATCAACACTTCAAGATGGAAACCACCGCTGCTGAATCTGCTCAAGTCGTCGCACTATTGCAAGCAGGAGTTCGTCAGTGTGATGTCGCTCGGCAACTGAAGTTAAGCAGTTATGCTGTCCGCCGAGTATTCCAGCGGTTCCAAGAGATTGGGGGCTACATCAGAAGACATGGAGCTGGTCGGCGACGCTGCACATCCGAAGGAGACGATCACTTCATTGTGACGTCTTCACTACGCAATCGTTTCTCCAGCGCTGTTCAGGTGCAACAACGCCTCAGGAAAGCTTGGACCACCGCAGTTAGCGTCTCTGCGATTAGAAGAAGACTACGAGAGAAGAATATCGTGGCTCACAGAGCTGCTACGGGTCCCATGTTGACCACACAGCATCGCAGAGACCGCGTGCAATTCGCCAGTGACCACGTCGATTGGACGTTTGAGAAATGGAGGAAGGTTCTCTTCACCGATGAGACTAGAGTCTGTCTTTATTGCAACGACAGACATGCTAGAGTGTACAGAAGGCCGGGAGAACGATTTTTCTCAAGCATGTATCGAATAGACAGTGGGCTACGGAGGCGGCTTGTGCATGTTCTGTGGCGGCATTAGGATGGACGGCAATACCGACCTTGTTTGCGTCTCCAGGACTGAAGGAACTCGCGGCCAAGGGTCACTAATTGCTCGCTGATACATTGCCGAGATCCTGGAAGAGCATGTGGTTCCTTATGCGGGATACGTTGGCTCTGGGTTCACGTTAATGCACGACAACGTTCGCTCCCACACTACATTAATTGTTCGAGGTTATCTGGAGGAGGTTGGATCCCTGTTTTGCCGTGGCCAACCAGGAGTCCTGATTTAAACCCAATTGAACACCTTTAGGACGAGCTGAAGCGACGGGTTCGGTCACCCATCTTTTGTGTCGGGCGTCGGGGATTAAAAAGAAGTGAATTGTGAATGAAATCCATTTATGAACACTAGTAAAAACACTAGAAGTTCTGTATTGTAATATTATTCTTCCAAGCGTATAGATTATTTATACGAGTACGAACAACGCGGGCTCGGCAATACGCCATTACTTTTATCAACGGAGAAAATACTCCATTTATAGCACATTAAATATCACCATAGCTCGATGAAAGTGTTTATTTAAATCAATGAGTGTTCCCAAATGATTCCCACTGAACCCCAGACGAGATAAATGCATAGCCTAATAAAGGTTGAACGCGCCAGCTAAATCGTAAAGAGAGCCGTAAAGTTGTCGGCAAATTAAAATTTACACCGTCAATATGAAAAAGTCCCTCTCCATTTCTCCTGTTTTTTTTTTTATTCTATACTGAGAACATTTTACTGGGACGGACAGTTAATTAACGAAACCTAGCGCAAATGGACATCAGAAACAAACGCGCGAAGTAACGAAATATGGCCCTTAATTAGTTTTATCTTCGTAAAAAGATCCGAATGAATTAGCATTTTTTCGCTGTGTGGAACCTTGCATTGAGATTTGAAAAAAAAAAAAATGTATTTTTTTTTCAGGTGATGCGCGAATGGCATCGGCCACGAATTCAAGCACTCGTAGAAGCTGGAGTAGATCTTCTAGCATTGGAGACTATACCTTGTCAAGAGGAAGCCGAAATGCTATGCGACCTGTTACGCGAATTTCCGAATACAAAAGCTTGGCTTTCATTCTGTTGTAAGGTATGGTTTGCTTGTTATTCTAGTATTCTCGTATTGTAAGTAAAGGTACTCTTTCAATTAGGACTTTTAATTAATAAAGTCATTACGTTAATCTTTCTTTATTACATAGTATAAAATTAAATCGCTTCCCTCCGTCTGTCTCTCTGTACATTTAGATTTTTGAAACTACACTACGGATTTTAATTCCGTTTTCACTAATGGAAAGAACGTCAAACGAGGAAGATTTTTATATATAATTCAATGAGGACGCAGTCGCGGGCACCAACTTGTTGCTTATATATGTGTTAGTATCTAAAACAAATGTAGTAAATTATGCATAAGACGCATCACTACATATTATAAAACAAAGTCCTCCGCCGCGTCTGTCTGTCTGTTCGCGATAAACTCAAAAACTACTGCACCGATTTTGATGTTGTTTTCACCAATGGATAGAGTGGTTCTCGAGGAAGGTTTTAGTATATAATTTGTTAAGTTTTTGTATTTGTATAAGTATTGTTTCCGAGTGATCGTCTAAAAATATAAACAATTGGGCGCCACCGTCGTCACAGCGATAACGATATCAGCATATATTTTCTTTTTTAACACGGACGATGTCACGGGCACCAGCTAGTCAGATATAATTATTGTTTATATTGGGTATGATATTATGCGTATCAGTATGATATTAAAACTTAATGTAGGAGGAATTAAGATAATCGGAAGCGAGTTGTTCAAAAGACGGGAATACAATTCTAGGAGCGATACTGCGGTGTAACTGCTTCTATATACATATATGCTCAGTAGTTCGTTAATGTATATTCTTATAGATGTATTTGGTGAGTATTCTTATTATCTAAAATTGTTTACAAATACAAATATGTACTACAGTGCTCCTTACTTGATAAAATGAGCAAATATGGATTTGTTTACGAAACATATGCCATGCCGATATTAAAAAGTGTTAATCAAAAAAGTTCACACCTTAATAAACGTACATCTATCCCTTTCATTAAAATAACGAATGATAGAGATACCTACATCATAAGAAGCATATTTCAATAATAAATTTCTAATTTTAAACTTATCCAAACTTGTTTTAGGATGATCAAAGTATAGCACACGGTGAAAGTTTCCAGAAAGTAGCGAAGAAATGTTGGGAAGCCAATTCGGATCAGCTGGTCGCGGTCGGCGTCAACTGCTGTGCACCCTCCTTCGTGACAAACTTATTGAAAGGCATCAATGACGATCGACCACACGCCCCCATTCCACTTATCGTTTATCCCAATTCGGGCGAAAAGTACAATCCCCAAATAGGGTAAGATTTCCCAATTCGATAAACCAAAAAAGGCCAATCGAACTTAGCTTTGATTTATGGTGTTAGTTACGAAAAGAAAGATATTGAAAAATTCCTGTTCGATTTATACAATTACCTTACCAACGAATTCTTTTTCACCCTAACTGTTCATGAATGCTGCAACCACGAACGTATTTTTTAGCTAAAGTTACCTACAGGTCATAGAAGTGTTTATTTCCAGATTGATTGTAAGATTAGGTCTGAACCTATTTGCGGAATATTGAAGATATTATCTTTTAGTTTTTTAATGTTCCTTATCAATTTTTAGGTTTTTTTGTGTAGATTTAGAGAACTATTATGAAAATACATACTAATAGAAAAAAATACTTTATATGTTATGGTTAACTCTCAAATTGAGGTATTGGTATTTTTAATTTTGTTGGCATTTAAATTTAAACCAGTATTTCTTTTTCAGATGGATAGATCGGGATAAATGCGAGCCAGTCGAGGTGTTCATCCAAGAGTGGCTAGACCTCGGCGTCCGGTACGTGGGCGGTTGCTGTCGTACTTACGCCCCCGATGTCTCACGGATAAGGAATCAGGTGCACTGTTGGCGGGACCGGTGGCGTTTCCAAGCGAAGTACAAACAAACTGCCAAAGCAAGCATTAACTGACCGTTTAATCTTGTTTCGATCTTACACGTGCCATTATTATGAAGAATATTTTTTTTTATCTGTGTAAATTTTTTCTAATTAATACCTGTTACTTCTGAAAGTTAATTGAAGTAGGTGTATAATTAAACGTTGTAATAATTGTTGTGTAAATAAAATGATTTATTGAATGATTTTGTTTTTGTTAAAAGGGATTTTTTAAAAGTTGTAAAAGGCTTACCTACATCAAACTGTTGCATTCCGACCTTGAAGAAAATGTAAAGACGAATTTATGTCAAAAATATTGTAATTAAATGTAAATATAACGAATAGAAGCAGTAAGTATGGCCTTGTTGATACGATTTAGTTTTATTGTGGGTAAAGGTGGAAATGCAAAATGGGACGGAAGTTGTCGACGACAAATTGGAAATGAAATTAAAATGCTAACGTTTGTTGTTCCCGAACGATGCGCGACAGAAGTTCTAAATTCCAGATACAAAAGAAATAAAAGAACATATTTGAACTGGAGCACGAGGAATGGTCGAATAATTGGATCGACAACTTTTAATCTACGAAGTAGGAAAATAATAAATGAAAAATCGCCGTGAAAATGTAGTAGTGATTTTAAAATTATTGTAGTAGTGGTAGGTCACAATGCATTGGAAAGTGATAAATCAGGCAGGACGTCTGACGGTAGTCACCGCCGCTTGACAGAAGACCACCGTCAGTTAAGTGGACCATCAGCCTGCCTGCCGACAATTGGATAAAGAAAATCACCCTTTTTGTCGTTTGCATCTTCCTTACATATTATAAAACATAGTCCTCCGCCGCGTCTGTCTGTCTGTTCGCGATACACTCAAAAACTACTGCACCAATTTTCATGCGGTTTTCACTAATGTATAGAGGGATAATCAGGGAAGGTTTTACATAGTGGGACAGCTAGTTTGTTTATAATATGGCTGAATACAGTTATCTTACGTACCTACTTATATATCTTCAATCACTTCAGATAGCTATGAATCTCATAAATGAATATGTTATAAATTCATAAGGTACTAGGTGTTGCACGCGACTTCCCCCGCGTAACTTTATAGAATATAGCCTACGTTACTTGCTGATAATGTAGCTTTGTACGTATAAGTGAAAAATTTCCAAAATCGATCAAGTAATTTTTGAGTTTATTCATTACAAACAAACAAATCTCTCTTTATAATATTAGTATAAGTAGATATAGATAAGCTGACATTCGTATGATTGTGTAAGTAGGTACAAATAATTTATTGCCTACTTGTTTGGTTGCTATCCGAATGTGCAATGCAACACAATCCGTAAGTGCACATTGAAATCTAAAAACTACGTTGCTACGTCGTAGCTCGAATGAACAATTAACATATTAGCGATTTTTAAACCTTTTGTTTCTTTGAAAGTAATTGAGTTGTTTCTTTTAAAAGGAAGACATTAAGTAGGCAGACATGTTGCTCAACTGGTCATTCACAGTGAATTGACATCAAGTTCCATAGAATTTCAATTAAGCAACTTGATGCTACATACATAACTGCATTTTCATTGGATTTTTGACGAGCCCGTTGGGTGAGTGGTTAGGGTGCTTGCCTTAACGCTTTGTCTCAGGGGTACCGCGTGTACCTAAATAAAATTTTTTTTTTTTTTTTGTTTTCAATGACGTCCATTAGTGGCATTTTCTATTTGTCAATTTAAACATGTTTAGTCAATTAATGTAAGTGCTTCTTACATTTGAATTTTCCAGCTATAATGTGTGTATTATTAATGTCTGTACTATTCAATTGGAAAGATGACTTTCAGAATATGTAAGTTTAAAAATAAACATGTATAAATTTTCTAAACTCATTTCACAAGGCAATATTTAAGAGCCGACAAACACGTCAAGTAACAAGATTAGTCACGATGTGACATAATGAATTTAACCCAGTGCCTTTATTCACACGTGCCCCGTCTATATTTAATCTTCATTGTCCTTTCATCGGTTATTAGTAGTACGCAGTGAACTTTAAGAAAATCTTTTAAAGTGTTCCTATTATAAGTACCTACACATTCGTAGCCCTTCACTTTAACACCTACGTAGATGTACCTACAGACGCGGTTCAGTGGGCACCCAGTGAACCGAATCGCCTGTCACAACCCACCATAGTTTAGAATAGTTTCAGTTATATATTGCAGTTGGTGCGACCCCATTTTCTAAATCGGCCCGAGACAACTGTAATTATGTCCTGCTATTTATTATAGTATGATCGTTTGATGTTTTCCACTCGTGAAATTTTACCAGAATTTATAGCTATCAATAACTCTTTTAGATGTATCAACATTTATATTGAAATTTCTACACTCGTTTCGTTTTGTCAAGAGATTTTTAATTTTTTTTTATCGTTTTAAAAATAAGATTAATACAAAATTACAAAATAATTTACCTACAATAATAATTACACATTCCACACATAATAATAATTTCATGATGTGTGGAATGTGTAATTAGGTACTATACATATTCACTACATTGTTATTTCACAAAAAATATGTCAAAAGTTTGTATATAACTTAGTTCTATAAAAGGGTATTAAAAGATAAATGTATTTTTTTAAATGAAAATTTTTAAATGATTTCATGATCACGTGTTTAAGGTATGTTTTATATTAATTTATTACAATATTTCACAGTCTGATGGATAAATTTATTTTTAACTTTGTTGAAATTATTACATGAGGGCATTATTATTAACTTTATATGAAGGCAAATCTTTTTAAAGTTTGAGTGAATAAGCATTTTTTGGGTTAGGTCGCTCCATCGTCGGCCTCGTCTTTCCTGCAAGGCTAGATGCTGGCCAAGAGCAAACCTATTATTAATATAAAAAAATATACAATATTTGATTTTACATTTTTTATAGTAGGCCATCGCCTTTAACAAAAGCAAACGCCACAGGTGCTGCAACCATAGTAGTTTTTAAGGATAAGGGATAAGAAAGGTATAGGAAAATGTGCTCTGGAATCCCTTACTCACTCACCGAAACACAACAGCACACACATGCTGTTATTTCATGGTGGTCTTCTGCAAAGGGGTGGTTACTGCCGCAAGAAGGGCTGCCCAAATGAACATTAGTGTTTTTAACTATAGAGGACCGCCGCATTTGCACATTCCCAGATGTTGCTCGTTAGGCGACGACGGTAGCTAACTACCATAAAGTGGACGGTTGGCCTGTCTGCACCCTTTATGAAATAGTGAAGCAAAGTAAATACAATTGTTCTGCTGACTGTACGTTTGAGATACCAAAGTGACATGCTGTCGAAACAAAAATCTGTCAAAATGGTCATAACTCTTTTTAACACATAAAAAATATAACGCAATGAATTCTCAACTATCTCAATAACAGGAATATTAAGGTTTAAAAATATAAAATACTCCGTTGAATTTCTTAAAATACTTTATTAAATTAATACATGATAATACTAAGGCAATCGTGAAATACTAGAATACAATAAAATACTATAGAAGTAGTAGTTCCCGCATGCCATCAACCAGCAGTTTCAAATTCATACATGTTTTAAGTCCCTTTTTGTGCTCAAAACTTCACCAATTTAAAAAAAAAATCCAAATCCAAACCAAACTGCTATAAAAGTGAAAACCACAACGATACTCGTATTATTATTATACAATTTATGTCAGATATCATTAACAATAATTTTGCTTTATGTTTATATGTTGCATTGTTTTTTATTACTTTTGAGTGAAGGTATTAGTTCTATAGTAGGTTCAGTGTTCTTTGCGAAATTAATTTTAACATTTACTTTCTTTTGCGTCCTTTAACAGATTTGGCGCTTGCAACGATGCTATGGCAAGAGTTCGTTCTTGTTTCTCTTCGTTCAGCTGCATTTGTAGGTCCCTAACTTCTATCTTTAGCGTTTTCACTTCGTTCTGTAACCGTATGAGCATTGTCCGCAAACCTAGTGATCCGTAATTGGAACTCGAGTGTATGGGAAGCGAAGGCGATCTTACAAAAGCTTCCATCGGCAGTGGACTCTCGTCATCGCATTCTGGAAAAGCGTTAAAATGATTAAAATCTATTCGAGAACATTCGTTTCATAGCAACTTTTTTTTTACCTACCTTAAATTGCAGAAAAATGGTAGGTTATATTTAATCATTTCAAAATGAAGTTACTTTACGCCTAAGTTTAAGCCCAATGTTACAAAAGTAAACATTAAGCGTATCATTTGCTAAAATAAACCTTTATGGTTTAAAACGCTCTACCATGTACAAACATATAAGCTTGTTTAAAGCATCAAATAAATGAAAAATGTTTAAGATAAATTGAACAAAAACTCCAATATACTGAATTCATTATATTTTAATTATTTAATCGTAATATCTCAAAATTAGTCACGTGATGACGTGTCGCTTTGCGCTTAATGTGTATTTCGAATATGAAACGTACATAACATTGTGAGATAATTAGAATGTACATTAAAATGAATTTATAGCCGATAAAAAACTATAGCTTTTACATTTTAATGTATGCAATATTTTCAATATGCAGTATGACGCAATGCTATTGTGAAGAGTTATTCAACCGTGCTACGTGAAGGTTTCATTGTATAATTTTTTATTAAAGACTCAGAATCAAGGAAAAACAGAAAGAGCATTCAAAAATAAGATTAACAAGTTAAAAATATTAAATAAAAATATTCCACCCTTCGGACAAAAACAAAATTTAACTATATTTATTCCTCGACTACTACCTAGAAAGTAGAAGTGTTGTATATGAGTACTACTATACAACATTAGAATGTTTTAGCTCAGTTTATGCGCGATCGCTCCTTCTGAGATATTGCTTATTCTGAGTTTGAAGTTCAGCAGCGTTATTCTAGAATAATTTTGTAGGTAACACGAACGTTGACACTTACCAATCTATTTTACTTTCTAACCAAGTTCTATCTCTATCTCTCTCTAGCGCTATGCAATGAGTAATAAAACTTCTAGAATAATACTGCAGGCCAATGTGTTTTGCTCAGTGCATATAATTAATGCATTAAATATGAGGCGTGTTTGTGTAATGTTGAGTGTAATAAATAAATAAAAATGAACTAGGAGTGTCAAAGAAATACATTAGTCTTACTATTTAAATAATTTATATTAAAATATCATAAGAGGTACAATAATTTGAATAAATAAGGCATTTAAATAACACACAATCATTATATTAGTGTTTGATATTCTTACTGCCTATACGAGTAGGTACATTTTCTGTATTATTATTATTATATACATATATTTTTATCTTTTCATATTAAAACACAATCTCTTTAGGACTTTATAAAAATGTAAGTATTTCAAATTGAGGATTAAAATATATTCCGTGCAACATTTCCACAATGAGATTCCATATAGAAATTCATTCTATTCACAAAGCAAATTAAATTTGTTCAACATTGTTAAAATTTTAAGGCATTTAATGCCGACTTGTTTCACGAAAAAAAAAACATATAGGTAATATAATATACTGTGAATAATATACTTTAATATGAATATAATATTATTATGTTTATAATAAGGCCAAAATATCAGTCGTAAAATAAGTTCGTGAAAAATAAATAGATTATTTTTTACAATTATTATTTAAACTTCTATACAAAAAATATTGTTAAAATAAACATTTATGAAATGTATAAAAGCAGAAATTACAACACCAAATGGAGATGAAACAAAACGTATATATAAATAATATTTACTTATTTATTTACTTTGTAACAACAAATTTTATGTAGATAACAGGCGAGTAAGAAGATTATCAATCGAACTATTAAACACACACAGTTTTATTATTATTAAAAGTAGAGAATGGAATTAGTCGTATTGCGAGTTAATAAACATACTATGTATATACTACTATTAATTTATAAAATGCTATGCGATATACAAATTATAATTGGAAAACATATAGTATCAAATTATATTACTACTCGGTCAAGTCAAGGTATGGAAGTAACTACAATTATTCAGCTTAATTCGGCTTTTGTACATAGTATAAACCGACTTTGTATGGAGATGCGTATACCAAGCTTAACGGACGAGGTTTTTCTATGGACAAAAGCTGAATTGAGGCGAATAATAAATGTAGTTAGTCCCTAAGAGCCGGCGCCCACTAATGGTATCGGCACGGCTGAGGATTTTAGGTGGCAAATAGTAATATACATTAACATCATGGCAATAAAGTAGAAATTTCCAATATAATATGGTCGTAGTAACAAAAATACCGCTTCGGTACGCTTGAGGCTGCTTCGGCATCCTTCAGCACGCCGAGGCAACACTCGGCACTCGGGGATAGGAGAACGCGATGAGACGCGAGCTACAGATACGATTGCTTAAGGACGCCTCGGCATCCCTAAGGACGTTGCAGCATGCCAAGATGCCAAGGCATAGTTTCCGACAGTGTGCGTTTGCATGTAGGGATGCCGAAGGATCCTTTTCCTTGCCGATGCCGATAATGGACGCCGGGCCTAAACTCGGCAATTTGTTGGAATTTAAACCGCTCGCATCTTTACGTTCGTGGTAAAAGCGCGGTGAAATGACGTCATCGGCTTGAGGTGCCGAGTTACAATAGGTCTAATGATACATGTATTGTATGTTGTCAATATAAAATAACAAAACTTCATCGACCTGATTCATCTCGTCTTAGAAAATCCAATGAAAATATATTTTATTATATTTTCAATGGATTCTATCCGGCTTCGCAGGGAGTTGTAATTTTCAAAAATCCATTCTCAACGGATGCTTAAGTTATAAAATAAATCTATGATCCGAATTTCAGCTTTCCAGTCGGGAAGAAAGATTTTATTATTTATATGAAAAGCTTGAAAAAACGCAAAACTTACGAAAAAAGTGATGAATATTTTTATTTTAAAATTTTCGATGTTCTTATAATACTTTATTGAACTGCATTCATAATTAAAATGCTGAGGTCAAACCAATTTCATATTTAAAATGCATTGACTGCATAATCCACAAAACGAGCTTTCGTTTAAAAAAATACTAATTGAAAACATTAATGAAAGTAAAATCTTAAGTAAATATAAGTAGTTACTAATAGGTACGGTTAATAATTACTAACACGAATACTTGAGTACTGGGGTTTAGTACTGGGGTTTAGGTAATTTACAAAATTAGTTGGTCGACCATATTATATAATCTGATATAATTTGATGAGCCGGCCGCGGCTTCTATCCGTGGCTGGCTATTTTACTAATCATCTTACTATAATTGCATGATTACCTGTTTGCATTTAGCGAGACTGCGAAATGTTATATCTGTACATTAAATATTTCTTTAAAAAAAAAAAACACAATTTACGTCGGACTATCTCAGAAACGGCTTAACCGATGAGAATGCGATTTTCACTTATGTATTGATGATTAACTGAATTAAACTATACCTGAATTAACCTACCATCTAGTGGACCGTCAGAATGCCTGTCGACCTTAACACAAGAAAGCAACGCGAAAGAGATAAAAAAATATACGTAGCATTTGTGTTGTAGGAAATGCGGGAAGAGCCGGAACGCCGAAAATAATTATAACAGTTGACAATGGTTTAACGAAGTGGCCACGCACTCTGTGTAAATATTACAGCGCGCTGCACTCCCGCAGTCAATATTTAATTAACGGTATGCAGTGGACCTTCGTTAACAACGGTTAGCTTATTATACGCTTTTTTCGTGTTTCATCCTCCGCACATATTGCGGGATGACGGTCGAATTCGGAGAAACAGTATGTAGCAAAAATTCTGAAGGTACAGGTTATTATTAATCAAAAACCTTAAGGACTGCACATGCACAATTCTTATATAGTTGAAGTCGCTTTCTGAGTCAGAAAGCTGGCTCCTCCTAACACGCAAAGGATATTAATGCGGTTTTAACTATTGAAAAAAGCGATCAATGAGGAAGGTTTTTGTACATAAATTGCAGAAAAAAATTAGCATCCGTGCGAGCTTAACGTATCGTAACTTGAAATTTCAAAAACCATGATTAAGGGTTTGAAAAGAGACCATTTCAAGAATGAAGTTTCACAAAAATTCGCAATAGTATTTTTCCAGGCGAATGTATTTCCATATCCAAAGAACGAACCGAACATTTTGAAGCTTATAATTATGTGTCTGACTACGTTTGTAACCTATTTAAGAATTTCATAGTAGCCCCTCTAAATACACTCGAGTCTCATAACAGTCCGCTCGATGAAGTCAGCAAAAATATTCTATCATTGGAAATATTAGCTCAAGAGCAATAAAAATGTACATTCACTAACGCGACCTCTAGATAGGACGAAAATAGCAGAAAACTTGGCAACCGTCGCTAACCCTTCTGGACAATCATTGGCACATGGAGGCAAAAACGCTTCAACAAAATAAAAACAAATAGATCGAAACAAACTTCGTTTGGAATAATATACTATTTCCAATGAATGGTAAAGTGTCAATTTCATTTTAGACCTTTTTGTCAGGAAATTCTAACGTTCTGAATGTATTAAGTTCACTCCCTAGATGGGTTATAAATATATAAGCTAGATCTAAATAGATGTGTTGCAGGGTTACTGTAAAAGCCGTGATATTATAATTGCACTAGTGGTATAATAATATTCAATAATTGCACATGGACTTTTGTCTCCATATCTATATGAATTACTGGACAATCTTATTGACATTATTACAATCCCCCCTGAGAAGCAATAAGTGATTTGAAGCGGGTCGGCAGCGCACCTGCACCGCGTCTGTTGTTACTTGTGTCCTTAGGCGACTGTAATCAGCTATCATCAACCTGCGACCGTCAGCCTGTGAGCCAACCCCTTTATAATATATATATAAAAACTCGGTTCATTTTGATTTGCCGATTGACTGAAATCGTGTTATCCACCATTTGTAAAACCAAACATGCAAGCATTAGAAAAAGAAAGTTTGGGTCCAGTGAAATTACAATAACACTAAAAACCGTGCAAATTGGACGCGATTAAGAAAAGTCCGAATAATTATAATTTCACCCGTGAGTTTACAATATCAGAGTTTTTACAATAACCCTGCGACATGTATATCAGTATAGAATAACCGAATGTAATATAAAGTGTACATTCGTGAAATACACTAACTTAAATTGTTAATATGTAGTATGAAACATTTATAATCTTTTCATATAGTTATTGATGTTAAGTCATTAACACACTTAACTTACAAGCACCTTTTTCAAATCAAATTTAACAATTACATAAATGGTAAGATGTATGTTATTCAAATTAAAATAAAAAAAATCTAACTTCTAAAAATTTATCTACACTCAAAATATAATTAAAACTTCAATATTAACACTACAAATGAAGTTCGTGACATTATCCATGATAAATTTGTAATTTTTTGTATATTTGTTACAATTAAACTGTTTGCCAATAATAAAACTTAACGACTCTGGAACTTTTTAATTATAAAAATTTAATATTTTGAATATAACTTAATTAACAATTATAGGTACCGTATATTATAGAGGCTACTTATAATTGCGTTTACGGTATATACCTCTGTATATTATCGTCAGAACAATAAATCTATTTTTCACCTCTCCAGCACGAAAAGGGTGCTTTTGGTGCCTAAAAACTTGCAGGAAAATCGATTTTTGATGCGAGCGCGTAGTGGAGTGTTTTAAGCGGCTGAAATGTAAAAACCTCGGAATCCAAATACTGTGAATAAATTATTATGATTTGATAAATATAAATTATATACAAATTAATATTTTTGTTTGTTTTGTAATAATAAAACAATACAATACACCTGTTGAATTGTATTGTTAATGGGGACTTTTTAACGTACAAACAAAGGTATATCATCTCCATCATTCCCGGTTACCGGTGACTTTAAATGGCGGTTAGCCTACTTGACACATGGTGAAAGAGGCTCTCAATCTTACAAATTGCAGTAATTTTATTTTCAACTTTTAATATTTTTGTTAATTTAGTTATAATTTATGTTACTATGGTTATGTAAATATTGGCTATAATAAACATAATGTTTAAAATTGTCTTAATTGATTTTTCTTACCTAAAGATGATCTAGTAACGCTTTTCTTGCTGTTGAGGTGAAAAGTTGTATGTTTAACATGAGAGCAAATTTTTTTATGTCTCGTGCCTTTAAACCACTCACTTCGTTCATATTAGAATTACTCGCTACGCTCGTGATTCAATTCTAGATTACTTCGCTAGTTCGTAATTTAAAGTCTGCACTCGCAGGAAAAAACAATTTTGCTCTCTAGTTGAACAAATAACTATTGCGTCTTTTTTAATATTTCGTTACATTTTTACTACTTGTAAAGTTTTTCTCGCGGAGAGTTTTTACAAAAGAACATAAAATACAAATTTGTACATATAAAAATAATAATTCCAAACTAAATTAAATATTGCAATCTTCCAAAAAAGTTCTTCCCTCGAAATTCTTGAAAATATAGTATATTGAACCATTTATAAAGCTATATTAACATCACACATTCGTCGACAGTAGGTATCGACGATGGTCGGTTTAAAACCCAAATATTCGTGAATAAACATGTTTAATAAATATATATTTAAAAACACCACAAATATAAATATATATATTTACACTAACTAACTACTAAGATGTAAGCACATGCATTTATGCTAAATAATGCACCAAAAAGTTTATATACAATATCACTTATTAACTATTATAAAAAACAAGCATTGTGACAATAAACTTTTAATTCTAAATAATACTGCAAACATGCATTGCATTGTACTCAAACAAATAAATCTATGTTAAAATAGAGAGTTGACTACTTTCAAAGGCGGCAATTTGACTTTTTGATATTACAATTTTTGGTAAGTGAAAAAAAAATTGATGTTTTTCTTCATTTTGAGAATTTTTGAATAAATGTTTTAACATCTAAGAAAAAGTCGCCGGCAAAATCTATTTTATGCGACAAGCCATCTTTTAAACTAATCAACTCCGATATCAACAATATTGACATAACAGCTTAGCGATACTCCCGAAATATTGTCTAATGAATATAGCACATTTAGATTGCTTGCGGGGGAATTTATTAGTAATTTTTTTTTTTAAATAATTTTTGTTAATGTTCAGTGTAAAGGCGGAACACGCAGTCAACGATCACGCACACCGGATGTCATGACAGGGAATTAGTGATTTAAAAATGAACAGCAAGCTATGGGATGGAATAGCACTGAATGCAACATCAAACGTTGTGTCAGAGAGCACACAGCCGACATAATTTCTTTAATATAATAAGATGATAAAATCAAAATATTTGTTTGGGAGTAAAATAAATAATATTAAAAAAAAAAACACATTTCTGTAACAATTTGGAAATCCAATAAATATTTGAATGATTTTCGGTCGATAAGAAAAAATACAGAGTTAAAATTTATTAAGATTAGCAAAGTGGTTTTATGGCTAAAATTAAATTACAGTATTTTTGTAAATTTGTTGTCATCTTGAACATACATATAATAAAATGTTAACACAATTTAAAAAAAAAATAGAAAGATTTGGGGATCCAAATATCCGATGTGGTTTAAAGTCTTGGAGACAGCTTGTTCTGCTGTGCAGTTGTATAAAATCTGGCGTCTACTACATAGTATTGTCAAATCGATTTGTATCGAGTCTTAATAATTTACTATGGAACAGTTTCGATTATAAAGAAACAGAATAAAAAACATCTTTATCGAAGTCTCATCGCATCGCGCGGAAGTTACAAAATGGTGATATTAATCTTCCTCAAATCAATATAAAGGAGATAGGGAACAGCATTTCGTAAGAGCGTAATATTGTCATTTTACAAATTGAATTGCTTAAATACTTAAAGCAATAGCAGGGTCCTTTTTTAATTGGAAATATTGCAATCTATACTTTGACAAAAATATTATGATTTTTTGTGTCAAGCATAACATTTCTTAGTCTATTATTGAGCGATTCGCTTATTTTCTTTGGTCCACATGATGGTAGTAAGTGACTACCATCGAATAGAGTGAACCATATGAGCAACGCCATGGCTGCTACAGACAAGTTGTGGCCCGCTAAACTGTGCAAGGCATAAATTTAAGCGACTCGATTCGCGGGGTAAATTGATTTGACGATTTTCAGCCATAGTTGACGCCAGGCTTAGCGTATGTCCTCAGTGACTCCGCCGCGCATGAAACTAGTACTCGATACTCGTGAATAGTTTACTGCCTTATCTATCGTATAAAAAACTTATAAGTACTTATTGGGCACTAAATGTCGAACTGCGACCTCTTGATAAAATATGCTATGTGCAGCAGGCTTAGAATCTGTTATATGCAAAATTTACTCTATTATCAAAATAATAAATAAACTTATTTGTCTTATAAATATGACAATTTAATAAATTGTCATGTTTAAAATAAACGTTCATGTAAAAATTTTCAGGAAAACTTTTTTGTCAATAAGTATACTTTTTGCACATGGCAAATTTTGGTTTGATAACGACGATTTGTTACTTGCGCGGCGGATTCCGCGTTAGACGTTGTCAAGCGTCTACACTGGGCTGTGTGTTCAATGACTAATGTTAATCGAAATGATGCGACTTGGTGATTTGTTTGACAAACGAGCCACAACACCAGGTGGACGAGCGAGCTGAGCGATGCGGAACCGGGGCCGGTGCGGGCGTCACTCTCAACTGCACTAGGCTCGGCTGCGACCCGCTCCTTCGCTCGCGTCCATACCGACTCTCATCGGAGCCCTCCCACAAATTGGGATTTGACCGGTTCAATTGAAACTTCCTATCCGACAATAGTCTCCTCGACTCAGGGCCCCTGTAAAAGGACGTATCAGCTGCCGAAGAGCTCTTGTTACGTCTCACTCTCGTCCCCTTGGAAGAACAATACTCGGCTGTCTCGTTTCTCTGACCCATTTGCGTAAATTTAGTATAGTAGGGCGTGTTAGTAGCGGGTGCGTGATATTGTACTTTACCGATGTTTAAGTGGCCGCAGTCCACTGCAGGCGTGATAAAAAGGCAGCCGCATGTAACAAAATAGAAATGTTCAGACTACCATTTTATTGGCGTAAGCCAGAAACTTAGTGAAGAGTTTGCATTGTAAAATTTAATAGGATGTCTGTAAATATTAACATATTTATTTGCTGTTTGTTAGTCATACAACATTGCTCCTTACACTTTGCTATGTATAGGTACTTGTTATTTTGCAAATGCATTATTATTACATAGGCAACCTGTGGAAAATTATTATCAAATGAGTCATTAGAGAACAGACTAACCCGATAGTAAGACAAATATCACGGCGAGACGATTTTAGGAAAACTCAGATTGCAACAGATAATTTTAAAGCTTACCCGATGTGGTCTTAACATGGATATCCACATCTAGTTGTTTACAGTAGATTGTTTAAACAGTGGCTATGTGTACTCGCAATGAAGGTTTTTATGAGGGCGACTAACCGAGCCATAATTTTGAGTGATAATATAAAGTACCTATCTGAAATAAATTAATTCAAAGATCCCGCCGCCGCCATAGTACCGCAAATTGTTAGTCGTCACTCGATTCACTGTTTGTTAATTAATGGATATATTAGATGTGTGTGTAGAATCGCAAACTATCTCATACAAATTGTACAACATTTAGCGACAAATTGCTACTGCATATGAAATCTTTTGAGACACATGGAATATTCAAAGAGCTAAACGACGATTCCAATTAAAACTAACGTAATTAAATAATGTAAAAACCTTTTTTATTATAATATAAAATCAGTATTGTTTTTCATAAAAACATTCCGCGTTGATAACAAAAAGTTTAGAGCTCATTTAAAATTCCGAAATCTGAAAGCATATTCATACTTACTTAATCTATTACGATCTTTGCCAATAATAAAATGCTCTATTCAATATCTATATGTCGCAGTATAATCGAAAAGAACGGAATTTCGCAAAAATCCTAGTAAGATTGCAAAGAAACGGATAATAGGAAATTTGAAATAATAACAACGAATTTTACAATCTTCCGAGGTACTTTCAGGATCTTTGCGAAAATCCCAACTTGTTATATATACTGTTATACTGCGACATATATAAAAAGAAAAATTAATAGAAACTAAAAGATAATTTTCGTTAAAAAAATATTGCTTCCGTTCAATATCCTATAGAAACTTCGAATTAATTGATGCAGAAAATAGCATTCTAATGTAGTACTTGTTGTCACATCACTTTAATTTGTTGACGAAACTGATTAGTCACAAATGTAACAATGTTGACTTCATAAACTTAAAAGTTTAAGGAGTCAGTTCCTGAATTTTTAGTTTAAACTTTAATGCGATTATGATTGTACTTCCTGCTATACAATATTACCTACATTATTGACCGAATAGATGAATCGTTCTGTATTTATGGGAGGAGTTTAAGAGAATTCACGTATACTTGTGAGTTAAAGATGAATTAATTTTTACACAGATTTATTTCATATGGACTAATAGATATGGCGAGTATGTTTCTAGTCTAGCTAGAGCGTGACGTCACGAGAGGTCCCTGCGGCAGACACGCAGCTAGCTTCATGCCAATATAATATACCCAACCGAACACAAGTAACACCATCGCCAAATTAAAATGATCAAAAGCTACGATTATACGCCATCGTATTTTCAACTTTATTGAAGTGATTAATAAATCGAAAGTTCATTAATTTGTCCAGGGGATAGTCTGTTTTCTAAGACACCTTATGTACCGTAACCAGGATTAACAAATGCACTATTTCATTCTACTTACGATTTGTATCATTAAATAAAATAAACTTTACCCGCAACAACAATATGACTAGCTACTTTGTACTGACTGTGCAGTAAGAAAAGCAATAATACACTTTAAAAAATATACTATTTTGTGTTTTTTTTTTGTTCAATACAGTGAGTGTATTCAATATTCTAGTGTCACAGAGTTTATAATTGTATTAAAGCATGCTATATACTCAGACCAAATAAAAACTAAAGACAGAATTTTGCGGACAACATAGTGAAGCCGATTTCAAGCAGATTCAATAAAAATGATGGTGTTGTCATAATAATTCATTTTTATTGAAAATATTGGTGTTCAAGTTAACTTATGCGTGAAATGTGATTCCATCCTGATTATTATTTTTTAAGACTGATTTATCGGTTTTATCGGCTACATTGTGCTGTCCACAGGGCTCTATCTATAGTTCCTATTTTATCTGAGGCTATATAATATTATAAAATAATTATTTATATCATGCGTGCTCAATATTACGTACAAATGAGATTAAGTATATCGAGTATTATTCATGTCACTAATAAATAGTACATGACACTAACGACAGTAAATGAACATATAGATTCAAGCGCTACGTTTAAAATGACTAGCGTTATATTTGGTTTGGAGTATACACATTTCTTTTTTCATTCTAAAAACCAACTGATAATACGGTTCCTTGATTTCGCGTGTCTCCTCCTGGTCGACTCGAATATCTCCAGTGGTATATTGGGTACTGCATAATAAATACACCTATGTTAGTAAAAAAAAAAAAAAAAACTCGCCACTACAACCTATAAGTTAAATGTAGACGTTGTTTTATTTCCCTGTCTGAATAAATATTAATGTTGTGTGAGTAAATGATTACCTAATATACTCCATTAAAATTTCTTAAAAATTTCTAAACTCTTCTTCTACCCAAACAAAAAATAAAATTTCTTCAATTCTTATTATTATTTATCTATTTCGTAAAAAAATACGAAAAATATGTAAAATTTACAAAATAAATTTTTATTTATTTTGTATAAATAAATAAATAATAATTAAAAAGATTGCATTTCAGTATGACACACTTTCAATACAATATAATATGATAGAGACAAACTGGTGTCATGTATTCTGACAGCAAGTTTGAGGATGATTTACTATGTTTATTATGTTAGAATGGGTTCATTTAAATAACATTTTTTTTTGGGTTCATGATATAATTAAATAAACAAAGAGAACAAGATGGGGAATACTAGACATTAATTTATGCAGAAACATCCCTGTCTGTCCCAACGTTAAATTCTGGCGTGACAGATCCAACGTAGCAAGGGACGCGATGGATAGCGTCGTGTGTGATAAGTATATTTCTATGTCGCTTGTTTTCATAAAAATTCAGAAGTACAGATGTCATAATGCGTGTCATAATTATGTAACGTACGTGGGACCAGTTTGTCTCTACCTTTAATGAGTCAGGTCACATTTTGCAAAAACAATGGCAAATTGATATGATAAAAAAGATAAGTCTAATAACTAACACCATCACAACACTAGGCTGTCATGATTTTTTTTTTCATGATTGTGTTTTTTAACGTATTTATGTATGTCCATAGGTAATAAATATAAACTTGGAATCCCTCAGGACTTAGGTAGGTATTTAGTCCTTTGTAAATTGCAAAGTTGTTTAAAATTAGTACTTACTAATATTAGTAAATTATACTTATCGTTTTGTATGTGTGTTAAAGCTGCCTTGTGAATTTTTTGAATTAAATAAATATAAAATATATGTAGCAAATGCAATTCTTATTTCCTAAAAATGAAATTAGCATGTTAAGTTTTCATAATTCGTGCCATCCGCGCCACGAAAGTAGAAACAATATGGCGCCCATTGCGCAGGCACAGTCGCGTGTAACTAACTAAATATAATATATCCATAAAAGATAGTAAAACTTAGTATAGAGACCATTATAATGAGGTGGTTTATATAAAAATATATAAATATTAGTAACCATTTATGATAAACCAGATCACCTTAATTTATTATATGCGACTACATTGTGCGATGGACGGAATTCAATGCGTACAGGAATAGCACACTTGCGGCTTACTACACACGGTCTAATTTCGTGGCACCAACAATTACCATATTAAATGTTAGATTGGCAATTAAAAAAAACATAATAAAAGACTCACCAGAACTGACAGCGTTTCTACATCGCGCTGAAGTGCAATAGGCCTCGATGACTCTGAGTATAAGCGCGTCTTCCTCGTAGGAGTTAGATTTTCGTTGGTGAGGAGCATATGGGTGAGTCGGTCCAATGTTTTCATCGGAGCCGATAGTGAATGACTGCGGCCTCAGAGGAGGTGCGGGACGTAGACACGTTATACTCCAGCCTATATAACATTCAAACATAAAATAGACAATGAACGCCCAATACCATGCATCTGTCCTGGAGGAATTGAGTGTAAGGATGAGACTCTCAGCGACGAGATATCAAAAGTTTTTGACAAAATATCTGAAGAGTCTACTCAATTCAATCCATTTAGAATTTAGTTCTTGATAGCAACAAAGATTACCACTATCACGAAACCATTATACGAAACGAACATTAACGAAATCTATTATAAGTTAATATTGTTTTATAATATTATTTCTTATAGAAAAGAAAAATAATTCAGACTTTCTGATGGGAAGATATTTCTACTCTATGGGCATAGTTGTATAAACGATAACAAAAGGTATAAATCAATAAGGGCACGTTATATGACACGAATTAGTCAGTAGAGTTTAAATTGCGGCAGCCGCAAGAAATTATTCTAGTCCGTCTAACTCCAGCCTAAGTATTTAAAAATCTTACATTGCTTACCTTTACTACTAAGGATTGAGCCCGATGTGTCGATAAAATCAACGGATGAGAACTTCTTCCCAATTGGAGTTTTGTTTGTTTTGGCCGGCGATTGGTCGAGGGAGTCGCAGGAATTCAAAAGCCATCGTGCCGACTGATTCTTTTGTTTATTCTTTTGTGTCTGTTGCGTGTGTTGTGTGTAACTTTGATGATTGTTGAATGAGTGTGATCTTTTGTGGTTTGTGAGGCCGGACGATAAATCAGAGTTATTGCTGTCGCTCATGGCCATCTGTAGAAATAGAAACAATAATAAACACCATTATACGTATATTTTTATTACAAACACATTTGCGGCTTCCCCGTTTTGAAATAACCAAACATCGTTTGATTTCGCTATTACTAGAAAAGCATTGCTTTGAAAATAACGCTGAGTTTTTTGCGTTTTTAAAATCAATCTGACATCAGATACAAATATAACAATTTTGAGAAAAAAAAATGCTCATATTTATTGTGAACATTTCAACATTTTCAGATACAAAACAATGTTATTCAAACTTCCAAAAATATTTTTTTCCTTTTAATTCTGCTATGGACCCAGGTTCAAACGGGTTTATTCCTTTTAATTTAGGGTTTTTAAGGCTTTAGAGCAAAAACAATATGAGTTTGCCGTCAATTATTTATTGTATTGGAAACATTATTAAGTGATGGGCCAAGCTTTACCATGCAACTGGTCTGGTTAGTAAATATGACATCTACTTGCAGTGGCTGTTCAGTTAGTAAGATGAATAAACACAGGCAAGGATGATCAAGTAAAGCACTGCAACACTGGGGTAACTATAGTGACAATATTAATCTAGTGGTTATAAAACTTCAAGGCAATTATTATCTTCAAAACCAGTGATACACAAACAGTATCTCTACAAAAGAATTATCCTTGCCTGAGTCGTTGACCACGGTAATGGGTAACTTTGCTTTCATCCACCAGTGTGCGTATAAATCTGAACGGTACACGACGAAGCCCTTTTGAGCTTCTGTCAAGCCTTTCTGCAGTTTGGCCAAGTCCTCGCTTCGAGATCTAATTTTACGCGCTTCACATTTCTCTTTGGAAGACATATCGCAGTTGCGAGGCTTATCAACGCGAGACTGTCTCACGGTCATGTTGTATTCAGGCTTTTCTTTGTATATTCTCAAGTGATAGTGCAAGCTGGGCTTAGATCGTTCGGTTATATTCAATGTGCTCCATTGACAGGGTACGTGTTGACGAACATTCTTCGGCACCTCTAGATGTGCACTAGGTTTTCTATAAATTCGTGGAGGTGGATCGGGTTTTAATTTTATTTCCGGCACATAGCGTTCGATGTTTCGCCTTATAGATGTTCGTTTGATTTGTGGCGACGGCAAAGGAGGACTTGTGGTAAATGTTGACTTGAGATGAGTATTGGACAAATCTGTCACATCAAAACTAGTCTCGGAAGTTACGCTGGTCACGCAGGAAGTGCGAGCAGTTGACCCAAAGGGAGAAGTGCACCGACATTGGTCCTCGAATGTAGCCGCTTCTATTTCTGATAAAGTCAACTTTTTACGACTGTCAATATCTGACAAATTAGTTAGAGAATCCTTCAAATGATCCGAATTTTTATCGTGATTATCCGAATCGTTAGCGGCATTGCAACCGGGATATTCAGCGATGTTCAATTCGGGAGATGCCAAGTTGCAACTGCCTACAACGCCCGAATCAGACGACCTTGGACTCGGGCACAAAGACCTATTGCAACACTCGCATTTTCTTTGAATATTATTATTTTCTGACTGAGAACTCATTCTTTGTACACGAGCTTCATCATTTCTATTAAAAGTTTCCGCTTCAACCATCGATTTCGACATGGATCGTCTAATTCTTTTGTCAGAATTAAGCGAATGTTTACGAAAGGGTATATTGGCGTTAAGTTTAACAATCTTAACGTCTTCCTCAATATTCCGAAACATTGGTGGAGGATCGATTACAATGTATTCTTCGAAACAGCTAAAGCTTCTGTGCAGTTTTGGAGAAGGCGGATCTAATTCGTGCACTATATTCGATATGTCAATATTGGTAACTTCTTCAGAGTTATCTTGAGAATAGTGCTCCTCTGTAGATTTCCATAGTTTAGGCGCCATTTCATTTTTTACACTGCGATCTGGAAAACTTCTTCGGGTGGTGACAAAAGCATCGTCGTTCTCATCTTTTGTATTTGTATCTATTTGCATATCTTCATCGATATTAACCAAATCTTCACACGCCATGTACGGTCTCACTTCAAAACTGGAATTGTCAGTACTCTCGGAATGTTGTAAAAACGGTTGTAAACTATTTTTATGTCCACATGATGATCTTTGCAATTGATTGTTATTATCAATCACATTGACCGTGTTGTGCACATTGTTAGATGAAGCGAAGGTTTGAAACAAATTTCTAGTACAATCTCCCTTAATTTCCCTTTGTGCTACATCAAAATGCATGTCTGCAGAATTGTCGAAGTATCGTACGTACCCATAATTACTACCCCAACTACTGCAGGAGGACGACATAGTTCTAGGACTGGTATTATCCATGGCGTTTTGCCGCGACATTTTAGAATTGCTAATTGCCTCGGCGTCAGTGCAACTCGAACTGCAATACGATTCGGTCGTGTCAGTCTCCCTATCACTATCATCGGAATTGCGATCGCTGTCAGTATATTCAGTTTCAGTGTTAACCGTGCCGTCATCGTCAATTCTAAGCCTGATACGATTCTTATGCCGCCTTAGAACAGGAAGCCCCGACAACTCAAACGCTTTAGCCCAAGTCCTCTCGTACAACAGTTTCCGAAGCATCTGTTTAGTTATTACTCTTTTCTTTACTAATCTCGCGAAATATTTTGTGAGCGAATAATATGGCGATGCAGAGGGATAGCTCGGCGGTGGCAGGGTCACGTGATAGAGACTGCGTCTGGTAGAATTGATGCTAGAGAGCGCCCCTTCGGAAGGAGAACGCGTGAGCTATGTAGGGAAACACCATAAAACAACTTAATGCATGTCTTTCATAACTATATTTATATATAAGTAAAAAAAAAAAATCTTAGTCAAACTAAAGGTATATAAATAAATGAGTTAACTTAAGCTGACACGTTCGCAGTACTCACGCAAATGCATTTTTAATATACAGTAAGTTGAAAAAATAGATAAATTTCAACCAATTTTGCAATGTTTCTGAAATTTGTCTACAGGATCTCTACACAAGCGCAATGTGTATGTTACGTGCCATCTTTTGTTAACTTGCTTATAGGTGAATCTCTATACAAAAATACTTACGTGCGGTAAAGATTGCGGTTGACCAGGTTCGTGAGAAGGGCTTCCCGTGTTAGAATGTTTCTGCAACAAACTGACCCAGTTGTCGGCCTCGGCCCTAGTTTGACAAACGGCCACTATTGTGTCGATCATTGGGCCGCTTATCTCAAATGCATTCTTCCTAGTATCCGTATCGTCCAGTTTGGATACTTTTATGCCTGTCAACGGCAGACAACCCTGCAGAAACGATTTTAACTTCAGTCAAACAGTAGATTGATCGTGCTCAGGTAAAAGGGGAACATTGTATTTTAAAGGGACAGTGTTTTCATATACTCGTTATTCCTAAGTTTGAACGGAATCGAAAAAAAAGAAAAAACAAATCAGTTGTTGGACTGCACGTCAGAAGTGAGAACTTAGCTTAAAAATTTTTTTTAAATAGTTTATTTTACCGACGACAAATGTCGCTGCGCCGGCAAGTTATAACGCGAACTACACTTTTACGCCCCACGACATTCTCCATACAAAAAACTGCCCAAGCTTGTTTGAAGAAGTTTTCACTTCAAAAAACGACCAGATTCAGCTAGTGTCAAATAATATTACAACTAAAAAAGATAAAATTGAAAGGATTTAGGTGTGAACTTATTTAAGTTATACCTCATAAACAAAAGCTGAAACTCTCTTGCTGACAGAGAGCAAGAGTAGCGCTGATGGAAACAGAACGAGGTATCGGTCCTGATGCGAGGGTCCCACGGCAACGCTGCCCATGTGAAGTACATCGCCCAGCGAAGCCAGTTCGCCTCCGGGCCAACCGCGCACTTCGCCAGTCACCACTTGCAATTCCAACTCTTTTTGGCGTCGGAGGGCTGCACAACCACTCTGCAAAGAGGAACATGTTAAAATCGGCAGACAGGCTGGCGGTCCACTTGATGGCAGGTGGCCACCGTCGCCTATAACACAAGCAGCGCTACAGTTGCTGCAAGTACTCTTATCCTTAATCCAGTATAGTCGGCAGCGCATCTGTGGTGTTGCTTGTGTTATAGGTAACAGTAGCCATCTACCATCAAGTGGACTATTAGCCTGTCTGTCGACCTTAAGATAAACCAAGACTACTCAGTTTATAACTGCATCATTCAGAGTGCCCTGCTAGTACAAAATGAGACATTGGAATTGTCTTACCTTCGATCTATAATGATTACATAAAGAGCGGTGCTTTTATGGTATGATTTTAGCAATGCTAAAATTATCGCAATAAGGTTAGAAGTAATATGTTTAGAAAAAATCCTTTGGTGTGCCGTGCCGTGTGATACCATCAGTCAGTGCCAGCCCTAATATTAGATAAGTGGTCTGAAGTAGTTTTAAACATTTACTGAAATATCCTTATAGACAACAGATGCTCGATGTGTATCTCCTCGGTCCGGATGAGCCTCATGCACATGTCTCGCAAGTTCTTGTAACATCGCTGGATACTTTCCAAGTCTTCGGAATGGTTTCGATAAGCCTGCTGTCAAAACCAACACTCCGGGACATACTGCGCCTGCATTTTCCATCCAAGTATTTAACTCTTCTCTGCAAAATGACAAGTATTGCACTGAAGTAGCAAGGGCAAGGGCTGTTTTAAGTGATTTTTATTTGTTTAAAATAATATAGATTAAAAATGGGCACCAAAATTGATTTAATCTGTAGCTGGTAAAATAATAACTATTAATGTAGTAACCAATATGGTAATTTGAGCGGCAATCATTTATATATTTAAATTATAGTTTAATTTATTTTTTAATAATTATTTGTATTTTCTTGTAGGTATATTGTTGTTGGATATTAAGTGTTGTGTGACTTTGTTTTAATAAAGAATTAAAGACTAATAAATAAATAATGGAAAATGTTGTATATTGGGATAGACAATAATAGGGATAATGGGAAATGAAATATGTAGTCTCCATTGAAAGAGGTGTACTCACTTGTATTTGTCAAGAATGCAAACAGCTTTCGGATGACCTGCACAGTATGTTTGGTGAACAGTTTTTATTTGAGGAGCCCATTGTAGAAAAAGTCCTCCAACCCTTTGATCAGGACCCGTCTTTGTAGCACACTCCTCAAGCAAACCGAGAAACTGCTCGTGGGTAAGAAGAACCTCATTTATGTTACCGGTCAACTGTTTAAATTCATCTTTAGTAAGCCTGAAAACAAAAAACACTAACTGATAGAGGTAACTGAGAAAGATTTATTTGATAACCTTAGCAAAATTTTCGAGCTACATAATCAGTGAAGCCAATAGAATGTGTTCGATGATTTCAATAATAAAACCCTAATTACAATATTTTCTATCAACTCATCCTAATTATCCAAACATTTTTCATTATGGCGCCAAGGCTCTTTTTAAGCGTTATCTCCGAGATGATATGCTGCCTTAAATAATTAACAATATAATAAAGATGTATTTATTATAATTATAATTCCTTATAATTCTCCAAATGTTACAAAAATGTCTTCTAAAAATGTCACAAAAATGTTAACTTTTTACACATAAATATAATTTTTAGAACTTTGTTGTGATATTGAAAAATGTTTAAAATATTGTGTTCTATTATAATAATAAGGTTAATATTGTTGGCCGGCAGTTTTAAAATTAGCCCAAAAATGTATGGAGGCTGGGCGATGTCCTTTATTAATATTTTCTTTGTAACAATCAGGGAGTCTACAATAAACTTTCATACCTGAACACAATGTGTTCGTTTTTTGTACTAATATTTAAATATTTTAGAGATAATTAGTAGATAGTTGATAATCACAATTCAAATTATCTTATGGAGATAACTGGAGAGTAACTAAAGCATTGTTTCTCAATCTTTTAGGTGTTGTGACCCAGTAAACAGCCAAAAAGTTAAGTAAAAAATGTTGTGACTCTTTTGACCTTTATCAAAGTTTTACATCGGTTAATTAACATGATTAAGACTTCTTTTCAGAGTATCATGATTTAAGATTCTTTTTAATTTATTTTGTATAAGGATAAGGGTCTCATTAATTGAACACATTTGACTCCCCCAAAATCCTGAACGCCACCCCATAGTGATTGCTACCGCCAGGTTGAGAAACTAGGAACTAAAGTATTTATGCTGACTTACATGTCACTTTTTTCCAATGGTTGCAAAAAGTTGCTGACCAGACCTTGCATCTCAGCCACATGAGCTTTTTCAGAGTCAATAATGTCTTTGAGGACCACGTTTCTGAATGCCTGAATTTCTGAAGCTGCTCTTATAGGTGAAGTAGTCACTGAGCCAGACGAATCTAAAAAAAGTATAAAATAAATATTTATATTAAATACAATTGTAATCTGAAATAATAATGAAAACAATATTGATAAGCATAAGGCTCAGTTCACACTGGATAGCGACACGGTGCACACTTTTAAAACAACAATAGAAGGTAGTACTTATTTACTACACTAAAAGGTAGTAAATAAGTACTACACATGATTCATTGAACTGTGTTCAATGAATCATGAATGAAGTGGTGAGGCTCAAGCCGCATACACCACTTGGATACTCACTGAACTGTATACCTTTTTGTAGTTTAAAAGTTCTATACTCTGTCATTATCTTAAAAAGTGTACCAGTGTGAACCGACCCCAAGTGTACATGCACACTAGGCAGCCAAGTCATATTGGCCCATGAGATCTTGCTTTAGTTTGTAGACTTCAAAATCACACGCAGTTAACAACAAACGGCCAGCGTCCAATCTTAGCCGCCGCAACGTAACATAAGCTAAATATTAATGAAACAAGCTGATAACAGTTGTTTTTCAAGTTACCTTTATACTCGGTGACATAATTGCTAGGAAACCAACCAGTAGTTTCGCCCAAAGTTCCCTCCCACCACCCACCTTCCTCCTTTTGAGTTACTGTTATGATATCACCTTTTTTGAAACATAGCTCATCATTATTTTTACCCTTAAATGAATAAACTGCTTTTACTAAGCAATTATTTTCAGTGGACATTTTACTTAATCTTTACCACCATATTATTAAAACTCTGAAAAGAAAACTATTTTGAGTTAATGTAATTAAACCATGTAATGTACATCCCTTATGTAAATTTAAAGGTGTGTACTGAATGAAAACAATCTATGGCCAATGTTCTTCAGAATGAGCATTATTAGGACCTACTCTACTAAATTACTTTGAAGATGAAATAATGTCACTTTATTTCTTGGTATTGCTGTAATAAAATTATTCTTTCCTTGTCATTTTCAGTATTACTAGATGTACAGGAAATGCTTGGAAATGTGTAGGCACAATATAAATTCTCTATAAACACATGCTTTGAAGTAATTTTTAATTAATATTGAAAAAATAACTAAGATAAAGAATTTTTTATGATTGATATTATGTTTAAAGCACTTTTTACGTACAAAAAGTATAAAATTAAATCCACTAATTCCGCCTTCATGGACTTCCAAAAATAAATACCACGTCACAGACCAACCAAGTAAAGTGATATGATAACTGTCAATTGTGCACAAATTGACACCTGTCATATCATTATGAATATTCAGTATATAGTATAACATCGATTGACGTGACCGATCATGTGCATAAAACAAAAATAATTCTGTTATAATGCTTAGATTTGTATTTACATTTCATTATTATTGTGTTGACTGTTTTACGTCATTGTTGGAGTTGCCAACTATACGTAGGTAAAAGTTGTTTCTTTATTATACTGCATTTTTTGTTCTTGAATTTTTTTCACATTTTATTATATTTTTTTTTTATATATTCATTATCAGGGACCATATTTTACTAAAAATATCGATAACTAAACTAATACAAACATTTTGCCCATCACTAGGCATGTCAGTATAACCATCTATCACAGTGCTCAAGCTATATTTTATGAACAATCAATGTCATTTTATCTCTATATTCTGTATTAATTTAATCTCTGTATAGTTCAGTCTAAAATTCAGTCAGTCCATGAGTACAGTCAGTTTCAGTTTCAGCTTTCAATTGAATTGATTTGAATTTGATTTGAATTCAATATACTTGCAATATACATGCTCATAATGAGTGAGTGCTTATATATTTTGTTTTAATAAATTGTAAGTAAATTTATTTAATATTCGATTTATAGAGTACAGGTCTTATTTAAATATATTTGCCACAAGTAATAATATAATTACCACCAGTTTCCTAAGCAATAGTTCCCAGTGGTTTGTAGGTTGATGGTAATAGACGATTTTAAAGATGTAGATTTTATATTTCTAGTTCCTGTGACAACATGAAAATTAAAAATAATCCCCAAATAAGTTGTGAAAGTAGTAATATTTAATGTATACTTTTTACACAAAAAAATAAAAAATGACCTAATGACTAAATTCTACTCAACTTACTTAACGTATTTGTGTTCAACTGAAGACTAAATCATGGAAAATTCGCTCGAAGACAACTTAAATCAAGCTGTATTAAGAGAAGATCGAGAATTAATTTCACACCTGTTATCACAAGGTAATTTTATTTCTTGCTAATGGATACAAAGTAATACTGTTTTGGATATCGCCATTATCAAACCAAAATCTGCTATGTGCATCGATGGCTATGTGCCCTTTTTTGAGATTCCAACATTTTGACCTTAGTGAATAATAAAATCTATATGAGCAAATAGTAAATCGAGCTTACGATATACTAAATTTCTTCCATAAAAATGTTCAGCAGCTAGTATCTGTTACCTATGTGTAAAATATACACTAAGTATTGTAAGAATAATTAATAAACTATTAAATTTTCATGTTTAAAAGACAAATAAGGGTTAAAATGTATATTATGGACCGTCGAGTTAGCTTACTGCAATATTTTTGGGAGAAGGTAACAAGTATAACAAGTAATTGTGCAAAGTCTCCACATAGTTTTTTTTGTAATAAATAAATGAAATTCAACTAATTTTTCACCATTTCTCCAAAAAAATGACAATTGGGTTAGGTTAGGTTCTAATAATGTATATGAAAATGCATCCTATCTAATTCACTAAAACACAACAGCACACACCAGTAGTGTCACAACTCTAAGCGGTACATACATAATCTCACCCCTCTTCCCCTCCCCATTACAAAAAACACTAAAATCGATGGTAATCTATATTTTTACCTTTATAACCAAAAAAAAACATTTTCATTAAATGTTACAGGTGCTAATCCGAACAAGACTGCTAGCCACGGTAAAACATGTTTAGGAGAAGCTGCTAATGTTGGCAATATTAGTATTATGAAACTTCTTATTGATGCAAGTAAAAAGAACAGTTTGTCAAACAAAACGAATTCCAATACAACTAGAAAGCGACATTTAAAATCACATAAAAGAAAATTAAGACATGATTTGCATTTTGATGAAACTGTTGTAAAATATAAAAGTTTTACTGACAGATCGGTCAAGTTGCAAAATGATGAAGCATCAAATAAGCAAGAGTGTTCAAAACTGGAAAAAAATCAGGGTTATTTCGTATTTATACACAGCGAAGGGTCCAGTAGTGATGAGAGCAGAATATCTAGTATAAAATCTCCATTGAGCCCACTATCATTGACTCCATCTCCGCAAGCTGACTTAGAATGGGATGAAGAAATAGGAAGTGTAGCACCCACCACAAGTGAAGATGAGACATGGTCATCTATGTATAAGTAAGTTATACATTATGAATATATTTCAGGCAATTTCAGAATGGAAATTTTTGCTAGAGGCATATCTGAATGTGATGGAATTAAAAAAAGCTTTTAATGCGTTAAGAATTTGACTAATAAAAAACAAATTGAATACCTATGACTGCTAGTTCCATATATTAGTGTCTCTGGAACTGAAGGCTAAATAAAAACCAAAATTCAGCTTAATTAATATATGACTACCTAATAGATCCATGTTTATAACGAATTATATTTTATATACTACACTATAAAATATAAAACATTTTACTTCTTGAGTACTACCAATTTGAAAAGTAGTATAAATTAATTACAAGAAGCACTGGACCTTTTTAAAAATAGTTGTCACCACTTAATATTGGAATGCCATGAGTAAGTTATGTTATGATTAATTTCAGATGGTATGCAGCCATATTGGAGTGCACTGGTGCAGCCATTGCCTCTGCATCTATGGTGACATGTGGTATAGATCAGCAGGACGCTTTTATGAGAACAGCATTGCATTATGCAGCCGAACAAGGACACATGGGAGCTGTTAAACTGCTATTAGATGCCGGTATGATAATTATTTACCTACACTTAAAAAATTTTACAGATGCCAATACACAATTATTTTCTTTTGAAAGGTGTCACCTGATAAGCATTTGCAGACTGCAAAAAATTGGTTAAACGTGAATAATATTATAAAATACTTTCATTGCTTAATTCTATTATAGTAGTAGCAATGTACATTTACATAATTTAAAGATTTTACTTTTTTTTTAATTTCGAAAATTGGTGAGACCTATTTTGGTATAGTTAAATAATATCTTTAACTGCAATTAAACTAAAATAAATTTAAAAGCTAATAAATTTTAAATTTGTAATAAAACTAAACGTTTCTAGACAGTGTAAAACTAAAATTTGAACTAAACTCTTACACAAAACACCAGAGGAAAGGTCTTGGCTTACCTTTTTTTATATGGCATAGGTTTTTGGTTTTGTATGTTTTAAGGATGTAAAGTTGAGGTCACAGCAGGCGATGGGTTAACGCCTCTACATGTGGCTGTGGTAAAAAATAACGTGGAAATAGTACAGATGCTCTTGGCAGCCGGCACACAGGTTAATTATAAAACTCACGAGAAAATGACACCATTGCATTTTGCTGCATCAAGAGGGTTTTTAGATTTGGTAGGGTAATTTCAATTTTAAACTATTTTTTAAGTGTATTAGCATGCTAGTTTCGATATACTTAATAACTTGCTTTATTTCTTACTTTAGTTAGATAATGTAACATTTCTGATAATTTTCTTTGTTCCTCATGTTTTGTGTTGACCAAGAGATATGAGCTCATCAATATAATATTTACCTTTAAATACTTGCTTAAAACGTCTATATCTGCCCAAAAATACAATAAATAAGTGAAAGATTTTATGGAATCGGATTTATAGTTTCGGTAATTACCTTTACTTATTTATTATGTTAAGTAATAAAACTGCTAAAAATATAATTATATTGTATTATGGGCAATACATCACGCACTGGAGGTGAAACGCAGTTTGTTTGCATAAACCTTGCTGTAATTAAAACCCTAGAATCTAGACCCTTGCATCCCAGGGCTTACATCCTTACCAAGGTAATTTTATTGACTCTGCTGCTTTACGAATGACTGAGGTGCTTACAAGGATATTTTTATGCTTTTACGTGCAATATTGATGTTGTTTGTATATTTACGTATGTGTAAATGATGTAGTGAAATAGATTTTAATGTAAATATTAGGTGAATCAAATATAAGCGAGACTTTTGGCGAGTGAGGTTTGTTGCTTGATAAGGTATCAGGCGGGGATGTCAGGAGTGGGAAAAGCAAGTAAGCGACCTTACTCGCTCCTTTCAGTGTCCGTAGTGACGATGTTTGAGCAGGAGGTTCTCTTGTCAAGTCTCGTTTATATTAGTTGATTCCCCTAATATTACCCACCCAATATAACTGTGAGATATTTAACTTAATTTTTTTTACAGGTGAAGATATTAGTAAATAGTGGTGCATATTTAGAGGCAAGGGACACAAACGAACGCACGGCATTATACTTGGCTGCGGGGAGAGGCCACGCGGATATTGTACGTTACCTTATCTCAGTTGGTGCTAATGTCAACGGTGAAGAAATACATGGTATGTAAAAACAATTCAAATCTTTGCTACAGTCCGTCATAGTTTGGGCTGTATTCAAGCAAATAAGGCCTGGTTTAAACTCTGTTGCGAATACATTTTATTATACCGGATGCTTGGCGTTATAACGTAATAATAACGCAAACAGATTTAAAATTGGCAGATTAGTGCCCCTAGGAAAATTTATTCCCTTGTTTTTTTCAGGATACACGCCACTGTGTGAAGCCGTTTGGCAAAGGTATGCAGCAGTGGTGGAGGTACTATTAGTTTCTGGAGCTCGGATAACACATTCACATAAACTTTTACACAATGCAATACTACAGAGACAGGTATGTACTTTATATGGCTTGAATAATAGAGCTTTTGGTGTGGAGACGTTGTGGCCAAATATTGGCCAACACTTTGGCGGAACTGATTTGTATTTTTTAAGTAAATATTTATTTTAAATAAAACACAACAACAAATATGTATTTTTTAGACTAAATATTTTCGATGCTTTACAACTGCCAGGTGTTCCGCGGCGGCTCAATTTTTTCCTTACTTTAAGGTTGACATTGTGAGATTGCTTGCCGACCTCGGCGGTGGCATAAATCTGCACAATGATAATGGGGATACGCCGCTGTTGCTGGCGGCACGGTTGTCGCAGCCTAAACTGGCAAGAATTCTGCTAGAAAAAGGTAAACATTCATCTGCTAGATATAAGTGTCGGGGATAGTAAAATGTATGAAATATCTACCTGCCTTTCACATTGTCCTTTCAGATATCAATGTTCAACATATCAAAGTAATCAAAAAACTTCACAGGTGCGTTTTGTAGGTTGCTAAAGAGTATAAAATGCTATAACGACCTGTCCACACAATGTTATCACAAATATGGCCGAATCGAACCGATTTCATCGGAAATATGTGAAAATAACAAATGGTATCGGATATCGGTTACCGGCGTCCGGTACCGATATCGTATCGCATATATAATATGTAAACGCTCTTAGTAAAAAAAAAACCTTCACATTGATAGAATTAGTGATATTATTACCCGATATTATTTTTATGAGCAAAATAAAATAATATTTATGCCCGTTGTTTTCAGGAGCTAATTGCAATGCATGCAATAGCATAACTGGCGCAAGCGCACTACACGTCGCAGTTGAAAGCATAGATGTACCTGAAGATTTTGAACAGTTACTATTTTGCTTGTTGGAGTACAATATTGATATGGACACTACTGCACTCACTGGTGACACAGCTCTAAACAGAGCCCTGTTATTGCATAGGTATGATATCAATTTACTTTTCTCTTGGTAAGATAAGTACTTGGCACGTGCGCTTTTCTAAAAACATAGGTATTTATTGCATAGGTTTAACGGCGACATCCAATCTTACTTCACCCATTGTCAGTTAATCATACTTTCTTAAAAGTTTTTAATAAAAAAATGCTAATCAGTGAAGCTGGCTATTGACTACAACATAGTATAATATAAAGTATTGATCATATATTTTCTAAGTTGACTGGTCAGATCTGGTCAGATCTTTACATAAAAAAACTTTGAATTTAATGTATTTAATTTACGTTGTTTTTATACGACTAACATTAAACTTATGGTTATTAACGCATCATTTTAATAAAGGCTCGTAAAGATTATTTACATAATAATAAGAGCATAAAAAAGAATAGAATATAACTGTTTTCTCTTCAGAGACTACGCCGCTGTTCTACTGATAAGGCACGGGGCTGACGTCACCGCCTGTGACTTGCATTCGTGCGGTCTAGACAACTTGTCCATAGCGAGCAGAAGGCGGTCGTACAGTCTGGCACGAATGTTACTAAAGGCCGGCCACTATGTGCCGACCCGTGATCCCAACGCGCCCCTTCCCAAGCCGGGCTCTACCGCACACTGGTTGTACTGTACCTGCCGGCATCCGCTCACACTGTTCGACCTCTCCAGGATAAGAATTAGATGTACGAGACGCAAGAAAACAATGTTAAGTTTTATATCGTCACTGCCGTTACCGAAGAGCTTAAAAAGATACCTTATGATGGAAGACGAGGGATAACAGTAATGGTTGTGGCAGTACATAATATAAGTAGTTTTCAATTTTAAAATTGTAAATTTTAGTAGTAGAGACGTCTGATAAATCTGTTCTGCAGATGTATTTTAAGCTATTACGAATCTTAGGTAACAGCTATTCGGATACTTAGCTATTATAAATTACCAACTTTTGAATTTAAAAATGTAATTTAGAATTGTACCGAACTCCAGACACCGGAATCACGTGATCCTTTCTTCATAAGGCCTTACAGTGGTACGCATCTATCCTATACGAACCTTTCTCTCAGCTGATAGTAACACTAAACACTCGACGCTACTTCACAATTCTATAAAAGAAAGAAAAACTGAAGGATAATATTGGATATTATTCAGGCACTTAGTTGACGATGAAGAAAAGTTTTTTCAGTATTTCCGAATGTCTTTTTTTATGGTAAGACAAGCTGACGGTCCACTTGATGGTAGCTACAGTCGCCTATAACACAAACAACGCCATAGGTGTTGCAAGTGTGCTGCCGACCATAGAAGTATTAAGAATAAGGAAGGAATGGGTAATGGGCTCCTAGCATCCCTTACTCACTCACCATATAGCACAACTATGTACAATAGATGGGAAGCTTATTCACTTTCATACTTTCTTTGCTTTTTCCCTCTCCTTACTTTTTACTGATGAAATTCGTTAGAAATAATATATATATTGTTAGAAAAAAAACAACATTCATGCACAAGATAAAAACGTTTATTTAAATGTTACACTGTACGTACAAAGGTGTAAGTGAATATATAAAAAAACGTTATAGTTTAGAAATTTATAGTGAAAATTGTCATTTGATCTTACAGGTAAATTGCTCTGCTAAAATGTACCTAATAAAGTTGTTAGTACCTATGTATACTATACTAATTTATTAAAAATTATATTACTATATTCATCTCATTTTATTGTAATAGAGAATAGATCATGTGTAAAAAATCATTATACACCTATTTAATAAAAAACGCAGTTTTTTTCCTATTCCTAAATAATAGAATAACTTTCATGAGAAACAAAAGGGTGCAGACTAACCATTACACCATTCAGTCACACTAGTGTGGTAATTAGGAATTCTATGGCAGTTAGGGATATATTATTTTCCTAACTGTCACACGATTTCAAATCACTCATTGATTTATGAATACCTATTTGAAAAAAAAAATGTTAAAAACAACATAATTCTAAAGAAGCGTGACAATGAGTTTTGTCCTAATCTTTTTTTTTAATATGATTAAAAAAGATCAAGATAATTTAATTTTCCAGGAGACAGACACGGCTGGAAATTATGTTAATGAAAATCATTATAGTTTCATTACAACACAACAAATTAATGACTAAATTACGAAATAAACTTCTCCATTTACTCTTTGTCTTGGTAATTCAAAAATAACCTTAATAAACCTTAAATCTACTGTAGCTTGTATTTAAAATATCAATTGTATTGTTAATAAAAATAAGTCCTAAAGGATCCCCCTTTTAAGGAATGTTACGATTTATTAGGTATGTCTTAAATAACATTTTTAAGATAACTCAAGAAAAAAAAAACCTTAACTACATAAATAAAATCATAAACTATGTATGTATTATAACAACAAACAATAAAATTAAAACAATCAATCTGTTGAAGGTTGAATTGCAAGCCTACCCTTTACATCTTTTATATCAGCAAGTTGAGGGAATTTTTCAAGCAATACCTTAACAACATCGTGTTTCCCATTATCAACAGCCTTGTGGAGTGCAGTTTGTCCGTCTACATCTTGTATTGCAATAGATGCACCAGATTGAATTAAAAAATTCACAGCTGCAATCTTACCTTAAAAAAAGTTAATGGCCTATGTTATATATTAACTTCATAAACACATTATAATAAAAATTATAAACTAACCCCTGACTTTCTATTGAGCCCAAACCCACTATATCTGTTGAAAGTTGCTGAGGAGTTGGGTGTACCGCAGACTACTTGACGCTGCAGCATCAGATCGAGGTTTACCATGTCATGGAAATACCACCGAAGTAACAGTATACTAAAGTTAACACTTACTCAAAAGTCAAGCGTTAACACATGAAATTTTCCCTTTGAAATGTATACTACATAAATAGGGTTAGTGCAAGTACTTCTACTATTAGTTCTACGATAGAACAGTATGACGTCATTGCATATTGCAACTATTTACTTGGATCAATTGGTTTTGGGGGCATTTTGGAGAAAAACTTTTTAGATTGTGGATTCCAGTCTGCTTGGTTTTTAGGACTATCATAACACACAATATATTGCACTTGTTGTGAGTTGAATAATGAAAACAAAATTATTTCCATTATGTACATGGCTTTTTAAAAAATGAACTGATTTGAGTATGTATCTTGTGAATGAAATACTCAAATTCGTTTCTTATTTAAAAATGTTATATGACCCATTGCTGCAATACTATATTTAGCACATCAATTGAAGCAAATTTGTCTACTTAACAGGCACAGACACGTAAAAACGGACAGCCTCTATACTACCATATTGAAGTGAACCAGTGTGCTGTGTTACAACAGCGCCTGAGTAAGGGATACTGCACTGTAATGCTCGACCTAGAGATTTGTTTTTTTATTATTTTATTCTAAATAGACTCAATATTGAACTAAGGAATATGAGCAATTTCTAGGTCGCCCCATACTGGTGTGCCCAGTAGAGGCAGGGCACACTGCATTCCTGAAGTCATATGTTTATGATAATTCCTTCTGGCTATACTAATCACCAGAAGACCGCCATGAAATTAAACAGCTAGAACTATTAAAACACCCCTATCAGGTGTGCTGTGCTTGTGTTTACAGGTGTTTGATAGCCTGTCTTCTGAAATATTCATAAAAAAAGAATAATCTTATTTTTTCTCATTTGTAATACTTATATAGAATGGGGTTAGTTGTGCTGTTAAGAATAATAATAGTTTATTTGATAGATAAAAATTGGATTTAGAAAGCTTCATAAGCTGCAGATTTGGGACAGCTGGATTCAAAGTACTTTTTTTCTGTGTATTGAAAATGCAGTGCAGCTCCAGAATAATAAAATATTATATTATAGATAATGTACCTGAAGCTGCTGCCTTGTGTAATGGTGTAGCCTTTCCATTTCTTGTTTGGACGTCAAGAAATGCTCCATTATCTATCAGTAACTTGCAAACATCAACATGACCACTTCTTGCCGCATAGTGCAGTGCTGTATAGCCAGAATTATCCGGAGTGTTTACAAACTCGTTAGCAATTCTGGCTTTATTAATTAGAATTTGCACTTTATCCTTGTCTCCATTAAAAGCTAAAATTATTCATTAAAAATATGTTTTTTATTTATAACATTCTATTTTTACGTTATTGCTACATGTGAGATATTCGTGAAATTCCTTTAATAAATCATAATCAACGTAAACATTTAGTTTTGCCTCCAACGTAAGCCAATTTTTAGTAAAATAAATTTAATATAAGTTAGATTGTAATACAATTGCTGGTGGCTATGTCAATACTAGTGATTTTTAATTTTTCTAAGCTCAAGAAAGTTTATAAGAAAACCTTACTTTTTAAATTGAAGTTTTGAGTTACTAAACATTTTTAATGCTAGTACTTTTTTTTTGAGATTTCTTTATTTTTGTAATATTTAAAAATTAACAGTGAAGTTATAATCTTTTTCTATAGATAAATCTTATCTTTATCTTATATAATTTGATCAATGGATTTGAAAATCATAATTAAACATATATATAAAGTGTATGAACATTTGCAAGTTAGAATAACTAAGAAAATGTCAATAAAAGAAAATCTGCTCTACCTGCATTCCATATGCCTCTTTCCCAGTCCATTTCAGATATAGTCTGACGCACTGAACTATTTGTAGACATGCAATTTGAATCGTTACATTCATGTTTGTGATCCATATTTGCAATTTAAATATTATATATAGTCTATATTGTGTAAATTACTAACATATAACACACACTACAATAATAAACCTAAACATCACGCTGCATGGTCCAGGTGATTTCCGTCTCCCCTGTGCTTGATATGATCTTGTAACCGAGTTGACTCAGTGAGTTTATTGCGTTCAGAACATTGGTCTTAATAGTCACTCCATTGACAACATCAGTTCCTGACCCGGGAAATCTCTTTAACAACGCTCTGATTTCTTCTTGGCCCAAACCAAACGCCGAAGTATCGTTTGCATACAGTGATCCCTTGATTGCAATATAAACAACACCATCTTCAACAATTGGTGTTATTGGAGTATTAGTTATTGGACTCTGGCTACCCTTTGCAGCATTGGTTATTGGACTCTGGCTACCCTTCGTTTCCATAGTAATATTTGAAAATAATAATGAAATTATTTTAAAAATTAAACTTCGTCTTTTGTCGGATGTTGGTAGTTGCCCAAGTGCATAGCCTCCTTGTTGAAATTAGTGAAATTGTCTTGTTCAACAATAATGGAAGGTTCCGGTTCAGAAAACTCTTTTCTCATAGTCCACATGTATTCATTATAATCTTGTTTCACGGCGGTCGAGCTAGATGCTACTACTTTGTAGCCCAGTACCTAGAAAAACATCAATAATGATGACTCATCCTTATCAACGTAAATAAATGCTGCGTATATGAAAGAAACTAAAAAATAATGAAATTTTGTGGACAATCAATGCGTCGCCTTACCTCTAGAGCGCTTAAGATGACACAAGGATGTTGTAAATATACAATTGTGGAGTCGTCAGAATATCCTCCACATGCAAACCTTTTCAGCTGTTCTATATCGCCAGCTAGTGAGTAATAATTTAAATATGAGATATTATTGCAAATAATAGTAATATTTAAATATCTATTCAGTGATTGATGAAAGATGCAAAATAGTAAAAAATAGTACCTTTTAAGCCGGATACTAAAACCCGCCAAGGGTTTTTATGTCCATACGATGCAAGATTACCCCTGATCAAAATGTATGGCATTGATTACGGTTTTGAAAAGAATTATTTCCGTATTTTATGGGGGTTATCAATTTTTTACAACAATATTGTGCAATTAACACTTTGAGATATTTGAAAACTCGACCACACACAAACAAAACAACTATGTACAAAAAAGTGATAATAAATAATTTAATTACATTAAATTGACATTGACAGCCAGAAATGACAGAATTAACTTGCGTGTCAATTCGTCGTAATGTGGCATTGTGGCGTACCACAGAGCTATAACATAATCCCGATCCGATCCGATTAAGAAAGTTTAGGTATGGGGTGACAGACATATCTTTTGATAATATTTAGATTTCAGTCAGCGCAACTTAGCTCACAAATATAGTTCCTAACCTACCATGTCCTGGTTAACATAATAGTCTACTTTTCACCTGAGAAATGTACACCGGTGAGATAATGCAATACTTTAATACCTACTCAAACTTTTGGTAAATGACATGCGTGAGCGCGGCTGCACGCTGCTGGTTGCTTTGAAAATTTCATTTGACCCCTGAGGGTATATTTTTGCTGTGTACATGTTGATAGCAGAAGCTCACTTGATTATTTATAGGGCAGGGGTACTATGATTTTATATTGTCGTTTCTAGATAGAAAATAAAATGAAAAATACAGATATTACAAAATTTATTTAATAAATAGGTAATAAATATACATATTATATTAATATTACATTATAAGCATCAATAAACTATTACAATAAATACAAAAAATAGCTTATCTACATAACTAAAGCTAAAGATACTTATGAATATAGGTACCTACCTATATTATTTAATTCAGGTTTCAGTTTATACCTACCTACTTCACCTTTTTTGGCTATAACATCAAACATAGGTCTCATCGTCAGAATTATTTTCTTTTAATCTGTTTTCTATTCTGCAATTACAAACGACAAGTAAATAATCGACAAGTAATGTCTGTATTCTACAAATTATCGAGACGGATATGCGGATATTGTTTTGTGATATTAATAGAATACTTTGGTTAGATAATGTTTTCGCACTGAGATAAATTTTATGAGGGTTAAAAGAGAGAACTGAATATATTTGCCAATACCTCCCATATTATATACTAGCTGTTGTATGCGACTTCGTCCGCGTAACTTTATAAAATATAGCCTATGTTGCTAGCTGATACTATCACTTTCTTAGGTGAAAGAATTTTGAAAATCGGTTCAGTATAGGAGTTCATCGCGGACAAACAATGTGACATGAAATTTTTATATACTTATTAAGATTTTCTGAGAAATTTACTTTTTTATTTCAATAACTGTAAGGTCAATTTTCGCGTAAATTGATGGATCTTATATTTTTAACTGAAACTTCCGTGTTATTATAGGTTTCCATAAAAATTAATTTATTAATTTTTAAATGGTACCTAATGAAACTAAACGCATTTTTTTTTTTTCAATTTTGTGTAAAATTTTGTTTATGTTAGAAGGTATTGGCACGTCGCCGCCGATATTTTGTCTTGTAAAATACATATAGTATGGTATTATTTAGGTTATTATAACCGTTTGCCATTCAGGTGCATAGTTAGCAGCTTTGGAAGCTAACTTTTTTAATAGGCGCCTTGTTGTCCATTTACTGCATCATTACTTGGTCACAGACATTGTCTAGGTACTTTAGTTAGACATTGTATAGGCCGGATGTGCGTGCAGGACCCAACGCAATAATAACAATATTAAGAACAATATTACAAAGAAGTAGACCATAACGCATAGGGTCTTTTCAGATGTTTGATCGCGTTCACTAGCCCTTAAACGCTCTATTAGACCACTCTGAAAAAAAATAAACATGTACGAGTAAATACAAGCAGCAGTGATACCTGCTGATAGACAAGTAGGATAAACGCTCGGCTGCTGACAGGGCAGACACTGAGACTCTTACAATCGTAACTCAGAAATGGTCGGACTTGCATAGTTTCGATTTTCTTTTTAATTTTATTTGCTGATTATATATTTCTTAATGTTAAGTAAGGTTGACAGATAGGCGGCAGTGACCACCTCCTTATAGAAGATCACCGTAAAATAACAGTAGGGGTGTGTTCGGTAAGTGTGTAGGTAAGGGATGCCATTGCCCATGTCCCTAACCCTTTCCAATCTCTTATCATTAATCTTACTATAGCTAGAAGCGCACTTACAGGCTCTGTGGCGTTGCTTGTGTTATAGGCGACTGGAGCCACCTACCATCAAGTGGACCGTTATCCTCTCCGCCGACCTTAACATAAAGGAAACTGTCAGTCGTAGGACTGCACGACAGAAGTGAAAACTTCTTACTTTCACAAACTAAGAAGCTCTCTTAAACAAGTGCCCTTAATTTTTTTCCCTTTTTTTTTTACATATATCAAGAACTTAAACACACACACACACACACACACAACAATATAAATATATCAAAGCGTGACGGACACGCGAATTCAGTACATTTTCTCCATACAAAAAGTGCCCAACGCGCCTAAAGAAGTTTTCACTTCAAAAAATATTACCAAAGGTTGGTTGATCTATAGTTGTTCTTAATATGAAAAAGTGGTTCATAGTGCTTGTAGCTAATCTTAATTAAAAAAATTGTGAATATATATTTTACCCATCCGCCGTGAACAGCAATCCATGAGCCCGGTTCTTCGTGCAGGAGATCAGCAATGGCGGCAGCTGGAGCCACTATTAGCTCCAAAGGAGGCTCCCCGTCTGATCCTTCTGCCGCTTCTCGAGCCAAAGCACCGCAAATACAAAATACAGCTGCTACCTATAGCATTACACATTCTAAGGCTGATGTCTGAGCTACCAAACGACAAAATACTACTGTCATTTGGCACCTCAGACATCAGCCATATACTTAATTATAACTTCAATGTATTTAATGTCAGTATCCTGTTTTGTGTACCTTATTAAATTAAAAAAAAAAAAATACATAATATTTAATTATAAAATAAAGTCGCTGTCCGCCTCTGTCTGTTTCTCCGCTAACTTCTTCTAAACCACCCAATGGATTTTGATACGGTTTTCACTACCGAAAAAGCGATAAACATTGAAGGTTGTATATAAAAAAATGCTACCGTGCGATCCTACAGCGGGTTGCTAGTTTATTAAAGCTTAAACCAAACTATTTTTAATACCTGAAATCCAATTTTCACGTTTCTATCCAAAAAAAACTACGGAAACCGTATCACACTAATTTTCATACCCTTAGTTACTCATATATGTCTTATTTATAGCTCTTACTTAGTCTAGATAAGCTTGTGAACTACCGTAAACCGTAACCCCAGGCGCTGTAAAAACCATAGCCCCTCAGTTCAACGTAGGTAGGTACTTATTAAATTCCATTTTAATTGTTTTAGTTATTTAGACGTGAATGTTATTTTTTTTGTTAATACAAGACTTACATATTATTTAGTAACTTTAGTATATGAATAAGTACTTAATGGTTATTATTCTTGAATAATTTAGTATAGATGAATTACGGAACTTTTCTATTTAATTAGTTACACGAGTCCTGTACCTAATAACTCAAAAAAAAAAAAAAAAAACATTTTTTTAATAAGTATTACATGGGCTGAAAAGTCCCGGGCCTAACACATAGGTGGCGTTAGTTTTATTGCATTCACTTCTTTTTTAGTTAGTACTAACCTTCAAAAGACAGCTGTTAAAATTTTATGATATTCTATTCATTAGTTTGTGAGTTATTGTGCTAAGAGTGACGCTATTTTTGTTATTTTAAAAACAATGGATCAAAAATAATTTCGTGTTTTAATTTTACACTGCTTCTTGATGGGAAAAAATACCGTTAAAGCGAAGCAATGGCTTGAAAAGTGTTATGGGGACTCCGCTCCCAGCGACTACTGGCTGTTAGCAGACCTCAAAAAAATGCTCGCCGGTAAGAAATTTCGTACGAATGAAGAGGTTATCGCTGAAACTGAGGCCTATTTTGAGGCAAAAGATAAATCGTTCTACAAAAGTGATATTGAAATGTTAGAGCGGCGCTGGAATGATTGCGTTGCTCTTGATGGAGATTACGTTCATGAATAAAGCTAACTTTGAACAAAAAAAAACCGTGTTTTCTTTGTTAGGCCCGGGACCTTTCAGCCCATGTTACATATTAAAAATATGTCATTATTAAACTAAGAAAATAACTAATTATGACATAATTTTTGCCTTTGCGTTTCTTTAATTGCTCACTATAAGTACACAACCATTTTTTTTGCCAGCTCAAACAAAAATTTTAATGTTAATGGGAATATGTAGCCTTAAGAAAGTGTGGTTTTTAAGATGTAGGGAAAGTCACCTTAGACCAAGTGATATTTTCTCTAGTGACACGTCGACCGAGTGCGAGGGCCAGTTCCGAAAGAGCCGTGTCCGAACGAAGCATAGCAGATGGCGCTCGAGTCGCCTGTCGCGCCACATGTCGAAACGCGTCGGGTCGTTTCCTTTCCAATGCTGCGCACAGAACACGCAAACCCGACAGAACACCACTCTCCATGTTGTTTATAGCTTCTTCACCACATTCAGTTTCAATCATTCGTTGTAAACGCTTCATTACTATTTGCTGTAAAAACAAGAAAATAATGTTATCATCTAGCTAAAGTTACATAAATCACTCATGTTCATCGCGGCTTCGCCCGTCATGTCATGTTTAATAGTCCTCTCTAGGTCACTTTTTTCAGCCGTATGAAAATTTTCATAAGAAGTTTCAACTGCTTCCTTTTGCAATTTGAAATTAAAATTTGTAAAAACCATTTCTTACTGTGCAGCAAATTCTTTATACGCAAACAAATTGTGACGAACTTTCACAATTCTTTATTCTGTCAAAGTCTAGTATGGCTAAAATACCAGACCAGACTAAAATAAAAAAAATCCCTGGATACGAGCGAGCTTGACGGGATAAATACCGGACTTATCGGGCAATAACTCATGGAACAACCTATTTTCGAAATTGCATCTTAAATTCGCTAGCAAGTAGCTAATAACTAAGCAATACCTTCTTCGGACAAGTTGTAGACCGTCGTATTTGTGATTTGATGTATTGTAAACAGAGGGCACGTCCTTGACGAACTATTTGTGGTTTGACGTGAGTAGAGGAGGCGAGACACCAGCCAATCGTTGCAGAGAGTCTGCGAGACACCGCAGCAGCCGCTGCACTTGACACCATCGTGCTAAAACGACGTTTGGTGCGATCAAGGGGCGATAGACTCTTCGAAGGTGTTAGACGCATGGTTCCTGTAACATAACTTTTTATTTATATAAGAGTACTAAGATCTCTTACAGTGTACCATGGAGAAGGACCAACTATATACACGAGAAAGTGTCGGTCGGCTGCAATTAAATATTAGGCTCTGTAGTAGCATTTTATTTACGGTGGTTTCATGAACTATGGAACCAGCCAATTACCTATACCCAATTCATCAATACTAAACAAGCGCCATTCTGCCTAATTTATGAACTACTATTCCATGGTTATAGCGTCATGGAATATTTCCATTGTTCCTGACATAATAAAGTCTTTATAATAAAAGAACGCGGTCTTGTCACAAGGTCTTGTCGAACTTGTAAAGTCTGTGTGAAAATGGAATTGACTTGCGAAAAATTCAAAAGCAATGATTTATTATGACTTTCGAAGTGGTTTAACAGAAAAACAGTGTGTTGATCGGATGCTTTCTGCATTTGGTGATGAAGCCCCATCTAAAACCACAATTTATCGCTGGTTTGCGAAATTTCAACATGGACGTGTCAAGCTCTGTTATTATGAGTCAAATACAAATAATCTTGCATGAACAATTATGTGTAAAAAAGTTGTTTTCCCGATGGATCTCGCATTCGCTCTGTGAGGAGCAAAAAGCAGCTCGTGTTACTCGTGCGTCAGAACTCTCGAGAGATTATCTGCTGGTATGGTATGAATGGTATGCTAGCATTTGTTTGCAGCAGGTCGTCTCTGAACTCCGTAAAGAGAACTGCAACCGCCGCATCATCCTCAATCACGACAATGCGAGCTCTCATACCGCCCATAGAACAAAAGAGTTTTTAGAGCAAGAACCCTTCATTAACTAGAAAATGGGATGATGATCTTCAAAGTCTAAACAGATCTTCAGAAATATTGCTATAAACCATCCCGATCACGTCAGTTTTCAAACAAATAAAAAGGACTAAAATCGGTCCATCCGTTTAGGAGCTACGATTCCATAGACAGATATACACAGACACATACGTCAAACTTATATCACCTCGTTTTTGCGTCGGGCGTCGGGTGTTGAAAACCGATATTAGTTTACAACTGAAAATAATATTACCAGGAAAAAAGAGAAAAGAAAAAAGAAAAAAGATTTTAGTACAATATGTATGATTTTATTTATTAGTTATCAGAAGTTGACAATGGATGGATGTTAGATATTGCCTAATGGTTTTTATGTATTTGCCCGCAGTTAAACCAAAAACACGCGTAGGTACGAGTATGATATTTTGTGTTACATTCATGTTATAATTTTTAAAACAGTATAGTAAAGTCTGGTAATAAATATTAATTTTGGAACAGGTGTCCTATAGATCTAGAAAGCTGACGAGATTTGTGTTTAAGCTCTAGCGTGAAAATTCATTTCAAACACATGTTACATTTAAAATATGGCTTTCAATTTACTGTAAATAAATTTTGTCAAATATTTTTCTCATCAACAAAAACGATTTCATACTTTTTAGTGCCTTTTGGTCTAAAAAATTTTTTTTTTGTATAATATATACGTAATGACGTTGTTCTGTATATGACTCTATAATAGGTAATAAGTAATAACAGTCTGATTCTGATGAACCACTGGTTGGAGTGGAGTTCCATTTAATAAAATCCTTATAATTATACGTTTCATGTAGGTATGTATGGATTTAACGGATTTGGATGAATAACACAGATAGTTTATTAGCTGGATACTTTTTAATCTTTGGAAATGTTAGGTTCCCGAGGGATATATAAATAAATATAAAAATTGGGCGCCTCTGTTGCTATCACGGCGGCGCACCGTCGTCGTCACAGTGTTTTCACACAGTTTTCTCAGGTGTTATATATTTTTATTTTTCAACGTGGACGAAGTCGCGAGCACCAGCTAATATAATAATATAATAATAAAAATTAGTCTCATTGTAATGAACTAACCAGGCATGATGAATCCCTCCGGCGCGCCTGGTAGAGCGCTGAGAGGGGTGCTAAGTTTGCGGCGCACTCGAAGTGGCGGTACCATTTCATTATCTTCTTCGCCATCTGGTGGAGTGACATGTATTGCGATACTGTTCACCTCTTCCATTTTTAAACGCCCAAAATTCCATTTTATTTCAGGCAACGCCCCTATCTGAAAAATAAATAATTAATAAATTAATTATTTTTTTATTTTTTTATTGGGCAGGAAAAACATTAATTAATGTTATTGTGTGATGGAGATCACCTATTATCAAATGGACCGTCAGCCTGTCTGCCGAACTTAGCTTAAAAAAGTTAACTATGTCAATTTTACAACACTAAAACATTAAATATTATGTAAGTATATTATAATTATGTAGTTATTTGAAATATAATTATAATTAATTATGTGTATTTTTTTTAATGTGTATAATTTATTTTATATGTTATTTAAATTTCATTTATCCTCATATATCCCTCTTTCCATATGCGAAAACCGAATTAAAATCGGTTTACCCATTCTCGAGTTTTTAAAACGTACAAAAACCAACTAAACATTTTTTTATATAGATAGAGATTGTCAAAAATTCACAGAAAATTGGGCCCATGTTAATTCGCAATATTTTCTAAGACTTAAACAGGAAAAAATAAACGTATAAAACAAAATCTCGTTTCAATTGCGCAATACATTAAAGTAATAAAGGAATAGGTACCTAAACATGACAGCTATTACCTCTTCAGTTCAACTTGAACTTCACTGAACTTGAAGGGTTGTCGCCACAGAATTCGGAATAATAAGGCAATTTCCGATTTCTGTGGTTGTCGCCAACTAATTGGGTTGGTCTTTATCTATCGAAACAAAATAAGATTTTATATTACTAATTATATTATTGTATGTATGGATATTTTATGTTAACATATGTTATATGTTAACATATATATATATATATATAATATGTTACATCAATAGCATATATATGTATTATTTCATTGCGTAGGTAACAACAAGTACTTTTTTATACTGATTAAAATTATTTCATCTTCTGATATATGGATTTCTTTTAAGCAATTAAGTTTATCGGCACGGCTGGTCTACAAGTTCAAAGTCTTAACATCGTCCCGTTCAAAATATACAATCATCTAATAAGAAATGTAACATATAGAACTTTGTCAATGTCTACACTTTATATCGATTTTGCTGACTCAACAAACAAGTTTTATGAATAATATACATATATAATCTGCTTCCACAGTTTATGTAGATATGCACTCGGCGCAGACAGTTGTTATGCACTCGGATAAAGTTGTAACGAGTTTTGATTGCTTAATGCTAAATGAAACTTCTCTGTAGCACACAAAACAAATTCTGATCTAATTTATGTCAGTGTAGTATGTTCGCTTATAGCAAATTAGTTTTGACATCTTAATATACCAGTCGACGTATCGATCGAAATATTTGTTTCGATGGTAGCTAAAGTTACCTAGATATACTTAGTGGAAAATTTTGTTAATTGCACACATTTGCTTAATATTTAAGAAAGTTTAATGTATTTTGAGACATATTTACTTATTTGTTTTGGCAAAAAACAAAGAATATAAATCTTGAGAACTTGTCATTTGTCCATTTCATAATTACAATTATGAAATTTCAATTATTATGTTTTTTATATAAATTAAATAAATCATATCTAATATCTAATGCTAATGAGAAAGCGAGAAAGAACGCATTTTTAAGTACCTACCTGTTCATCAAATTTGTTTACATTGAGACTTTTAATTAGAAGGTATCATATTTTGCTCGGCGACCAATTCCCATGCCAATGAAGCATAAGTAATAAATTAAATTAAATTTTCAAATTATCTTTTGAAATAAATCAAACCAACATATACTTTTCAAAATTAAAACATTAAACAAATCCCTTTTTAAATTACAAAGTAGATATCCTACTTTTTTTAATTGATATCATTAAATTTTTAGATACTAAATAAAAAGAAGGCAGCTTATTATTTTGTTATTTTTATTTTTCTGTGGCTACTCATGTAACGCGCACCTATCATTTGTTGTTCAGCAAGTAAAGTATGGATATTTTAACTAGCTTCTTTTTAATGGTATCTGGCGATACCAAATAGTATCACTGTACTATTAGGGCCTCTTTCACCAACTACAAGTAAAGTGTTGATTAGTTACTTTTAGAAATAATTTATGTTTTATTAAATTATGCACTTGCATCCTTCGATAGCCAAATTTTTTTTATTATTTTCTTTTTTAGTGTTTGGGAATTTTACCGTACAAACAAAGGTATATCAGCTTCAATTATACCGGTGACAGGTGACTTTAAATGACTGTTAGACTACTTGACATAGTACAGTCCCATGGTACTACTTTTACAGTGGTTGTGACTTACAAAAGCGTGGGAGTTAATTCTATGACAATATCTGATAAAATATAGTTGGGTAGACATTTTTAGTTCCACTCAATAATTTACAATATCCTCGCGTGACTGGAGTAATAGCGCTCAATTGTCAGATATCTCAAATAATGACATTTCCATTTTTATCCTGACATGTACAATATTTTATGTGTGCCGCTGATATATGTAGACGTTTATGGGTTTTCTTCTCTGCTTTACGCTCAAATTTTTATGTGCCCAATTGGACTAGACTAATTTAAATCTCATCTGTCTAAACTGGTCATCACTATCAGAATTGACTTATAACCCTGACTCAAGTAATGGCTTGAGTCGCTTTCCGCATCTGTCTGTATGGTCACTAAACCAGCACGCACCAGAATTTTGATGCGGTTTTCACCATCAGTTAGATAAATTTTTTACGAAATTTTTGTATATAAAATAAAACTTAATTAAGTTTTTGCCAATAAATCGCAAAAACTGAAGAATGGTTTGATTAATTATTAGTTCGGTTTTTCCAATAAACGGGGAAGGTATGTATATTTTTATTTATAAAAATTGTATATGTTTGGCGTGGAGTTGGGCAGTGGTGTCCAAGGTTCTTATAGACGTGGAGATTATTAAAGCACAAACATTTTCTATTTTTTATATATTTACGACTTGACAATGACAACATTCTTACTTTTTCTATTTACATCAAGACGTACTTTTTCTTTTTGTCTATGGAATACAAGAGGTTGTATATGAGTTATCTGCAACAAAAATTGCACCCCGGGCGAAGACGGGAGCGGGTCACTAGTACCTAATAGATACAGTATAGCAAAACAATAAAATTGTTTCTTGAAAATTTCAAAAATTCCTTTTTTTTTTCATTTACATATTTTCCTGTAATATATGATAACAATTTGTGACATATTGTCCTGTAACATTACAATTTCAGCTACTTTCCGTGTCCCTCATCCTCTGCTATTTCTGTTGCTCGAAAAGAAACTTCTTCCGTCAATTTAAAATTAAAAGGATACCTTTAGTACATAGCTCGAATAACAATTACCAATTATCCTTTTTTACTTAGCAGCTGCCACATAATTCGGTAAAATAGTGCTCTGGTCGGCTCCGGATAAGGTTGAATAATATTATTAAGAAATACGGAGGTTACAGACGAGTACACAAAATGAATACAAATTTATAATGGCTATGCCTGCTGAATATGATACTCTAATATTCTAAATAAAATTTTATATCATAAACACGCTAGTGGCAGGAGGACACACTGCGATCTTTGTGCACTGCACCTTCCATGAAGTGGACCATTAACCTGTCTGTGGACCTTAACATAAGGAACCGCGAGCCAGCAACAGATTTTCATGACCATCATGACAATCAATTCTCGGTCGATAACTCGTCAGATGCTTGAGAGAGTTGTATCATGAAGCCCTGTGAACGTCAGCTGTCATTCCGTAGGTGGGTTCAGCAGCGGTACCCTCCCAAACTTGAATAAGAATGTCATCGAGTGAACCTTAATTCATAATAGCCAGTGGCGTAGCTAGACGTGGGCGAAGTGGGCCCACCACGGCCTCGCGAGGCCTCTTTAAATATAAAACAATACATATCTTTAGTTATTTACTTTTACTACATGTGTTAAATTGTTACTGAGTACCTACGAGTATACAGATTGTTTAAAAGTTATTGAAAGTGGTGGTTACTTTCTTTCAATCCTCTGTATTTATTTATCCAGGCTGGCTGAACGAACGAATAAATAAAACATAAGGTATGTAAGGTAAATAAAATTTTACTAATTTTTCAACTGAATGAATACCATTATTTATCATGTAAGAATAATCAGTATCGTCGGGACGTCGGCAACGAGTGAAAACCTCGTACAAATATAATTTTTGCCCAATATTATTGTTCATCATATTAGTTGCAAAACCTCTCAACGCGCGGTTTAAATTTACCTGCGTTCATTTTGGAAGTATATTGAGCTTTTTATAAACGGTTATATTAACAAAAAAATACCAAATAGTCTTCATACTAAAATTAGGAGACCATTTTTAACCGACTTCAAAAAAAGGAGGTTATCAATTGGTAAGATAGTTTTATTGGGTAGATCTTGGGAACGAAACAAAAGGGGCCTCGCTGATGCGACTTTGCCCAGGTCTATATTAGACCACGCTACGCCACTGATAATAACAGATAAACTATCATGTGACAAATTTTCAATTGAGAAGAAATATGATCGGCTGACGTATAATCCACCACTTTATAGTCAGCTGACTTTTTTTATTCTTCACGATATTATAATAGGTTCACATGAACTTGAAGAAAAACTTTTTTTTGACGAAGATATATGTTTTGTGAAAACTTATTTGGAATAAATGGTTTATTATTATAATTATACATATTATGAAAACAACAGTGGTGGTAATGGGACGGATAGAGAATCAAATTATGCCTAATAATCACTTCAATAATAAATATGGGTGTGTGGCGTGCATGCTAAGACAAGGGTATAAGCTAATACAACAAAACTCTAATACTTACTATCAAAAGTTAGAGAATATTATGTTTTCTTTCAAAAGTTTAACTTCATTTCTTCCACACGAATGTAGTAGCAGAGAATATTCCTTAAAAATCCAAACTATGTTATTTGAACCTTCCTTTGTCCTCGACGACGAAAGGCAGCTTTTTAATTTAGAACTAAAAGTCGTTTGCAGAAAATTCGCGCCAGATACAATGTTCAAGATAAATACGGAAGGAAAACGAATAGTAATGAAATTTAAATTGATCCTATTTTTTTGCTGAAGCCAAAATATAACAAGGATCACTCGAACGGGAGAGCTAAATCGCTTCGCTTTTTCTGAAATTACACAATCTCGGTTCGTGCCAAGTCAATAGTATTTACCTTATTATACAGGTTTTCTTCTTGAAAATGCCGTGCTTTGTCTGATTTTCATGTAACGTTTTATTGACTTTGGAAATACCCAAGTTAATTAGTATAAAAGATTTTTTCTAATATTATTTTTTATGTTAAGGTCGACAGACAGGCTGTCGGTCTACTCGACAGTAGAGGTCTATCAGAATGTCATGGCACATGCATAAATAAAAATTTGTAGATTGTAATACGGAAATTAGAGTAAACTATCTTGATACTGTTTAATTTTTATTTGTTTTTAATAGGAGTCGGCAATTTTATTTATTTATTTAATGCCATCAGATAATGGCATACCGCTAGGTGGCTACCGTCACCTGCGTGCCGTGCACTGCCGACCATAGTAGGATTAAGGATAAGGGATTAGGTAGAGATAGGGAAATGGGCTCTGGCCTCACTTACCGAAACACAACAGCACACATGCTGTTATTTCATTGTAAGGAGGTGGTTACTGCCGTCACACGGCTGCCAAAATGACTGCGATACGCGGTAACGTGTGCCCATCACTACTTTCCAAATCCAGACCAGACCCAACTTAAGTTGACTCTGCCGGGAATCGATCCCGCGGGACACCTGACACAGAGCGTTAAGGCAGTAGGCACCCTAACCACTCTTCAAATTGCTCGTCAAATATAGGTATTATAATAAAATCAAGTATCAATTAATTTTTAACTGTTTTATATTTGAATTTTTTTTTGGTTTTGTTTTTTGGAGCTTTTGTGTATGTATTATGTTTTGTTAATAAGTGCGTAACCTCACCATCGGCTCTAACGGAAGACCAGCGGAGGTTTCTACAACCTGCATTATGCTGAGTTGGAGCCGGTTTGTGGCAGGGGACGCTCATCATTCGGAACTTGCGCTCGAAGTAATCCGCAATGCTGGTTTTGATATAATAGACCACCAACTGTACTTACCGGACTTAGCCCCTAGTGTTTCCACATCCGTGGAACTAAATTTGACGATGATGACGCTGTAATGGCTGCCGTAGATGAGTTTTTTGAGAGTCAAGAAGATTTTTTTTCGAAAGGAATAAGAAAGTTAGAAAAGCGGTTTTCTAAATGTATTGAGTTAGAAGGAGATTATGTAGAAAAATAAAATATTTTTGTTTAAATTTTCTTATATTTTTATAGTGATTCAACCTAGTATAAGGGTTGTTCCGATTTAGACCCACTAAAACTAAAAATATAAGTGTATTATAGAAGAATTATAGCACATGTTTTCAACTTGTCTCAAATACCTACCCGGAAATGTCTACCGTCTCTCGGGCCATAAGTACGATACCTACGCAAGGATTGAAAATGTGTACTAAGTATTTGGAAACTTGTTCGAATAAAATGTTTTTCTTTCTTTCTTTCAAAGAGCGTTTAATCCTTGTAAACGGTTATAGGATGTTTTAAAGAATTCCAAAATAACAAAGACATGGTTGAGAGTTGCTTCGAGCGACTTTTATTTACTAGAGCAGTTTTAAAAGAATCTGTACTTGTTCTACGTAGTTTTATCAAGCAACATAATCTTTAAATATCATATCCCTCATATCAGTCTGCCATATTAGTTCTTTCAACATTTGAGTTTAATTTCCGTGAAGAACTGTATGTCTTTTATCATAAGAATGCTCAAGGACAGAATGTTTGGAGTTACACTTATTGAGGTCTTATTGCTGTCAACTACTATGAATGTAGGAATGTGAACAATAGTGAAACAAAGCTTATCCTTTACAGGCTTCTAGTTGAAGATAAGAATTAATTGGTTCTCGCCAAGAGCTAAGACATAAGAAAATATTTTTGTTATTAGTTAGTTTCTTTAGTTATGTTGAAATAAATAGGTTGTTTTATTAATCTTTGATAATATTGGATCAAATGTAATGTAATAAATGTACTTAGAGAGTAAACTCGTGTGAAGCGGTTATGTTGTGTTGACATTACAACGCGGCTGATATTTTTGTAATTAAAACACTAATAGTCCAGGAAAATTTAATACCAAATCAAAATTTGAGATCCTTAGGTGAACTTTTGATATATAAGTTTGTAGAATATATGTAATATAAGATGGATGAAAGAAATTTTCTAATTCTACTTGTAGGAGTGGAAAAAATAATTTGGTTTTACATAAAAATGTTTCTATAAGGAACTATTTTTGCTAAAATTAAAATTAACACCTACAAGTTGGACTCGAAAATTTTTTTCACCTATCAATATTTCGTTGCTTCGATTCAAATACTAGATGTGCACACACCCTTTGACGAAGAGCCTATCATTTAATTTCGAAATGTGTTTATCTAGTTCAAATAAAATTAATGTAATGTCAATGTCATGCACGAAATGACAAAGATAGCAATAGAAATTGTCACTTTGAACTTTCAAAGGAAAACAGACCTTATCCTTCTGCAACATACAAAAAATGTTCAATCTTAGGTTGATAAAGCACTTTACTGGTCGTCTTTACAAAAAGTTCACAGATATGGATAATACCATAAATCCATTTATTTATCAACTTTAAGTTCGAAATATCTATATCTTTAAAACGAGTTGGTAAAAAAGCACCTTGCTGTCTTGTTATTGTCCCGACCACACATGCGATTGGGTTGTATTATTTTAAAAAATAGCGGGCATTGTTGAGTGCCATCATCGTCACTTGACTAGCTAAAATGGCTTATTCAAATAAGAAAATTTATTGTTTATTTAATGAAAAATCAAACAATAAACCAATAAGAAGATTGCGCTTAGCACCGACGACGAGGAAATCAAATAGCATTTATTAAGAATGCAAAACAGGATTCAGGAACAGATGTGCGCAGCAAAGGAGGGCGGCCGTGAGTGTCGCCACGTTAGTAATGCTAATTCAACCATTCAATGTTACACCAACTGATAAGCTCGGCGCCATCGGAATAGCAATAGAGACAAAGGAAAATTGATGAACTGCTCAATAAGTAGAGACTCGTTCAGTAACAAATGTGACCCTTCGTAAACATTTTTGTCGATACATGGTTAATTAATTAAATTAATTAAATAAAGGTACATATTTTTATTAAGGCAAGCCTAAACAACAATGTTGTGTAGACATTTAATTCTATAAAAGAATAATCTAAAACCTGTCTTTTTTTTTCATAACACACTCAGTATTTTCTTAAACAATATTAATGACCATATTTCTGTTTACAAATTACAAAGAAAAAGAAAGTTTTTAAAGATCTCAAACTATATATTACTATTACATCTACAGCAATATAATAAATCTGAAGAGTTTATTTGTTCGATTTCAAAGCACTAACATAACAAAATTAGACTATCGTCTAATCTTGTTTGACTATAATATAAGATTGTGAAGAGTATTATTACAGCTTATCCAGATTCACGTGTTACGAGTGAAAAACTAAGATAGATTATTAAATTTGCCACATTTCCGGTAGTGGAGTGGAAAGAGTAAGGCTTTCAAGGAAAATATTTCGGGACTAACTCGTAAAATCTTTTACTGCTTTCAATTTCCTATTTCCTTTTCGTTACCGAAAGGTTTTGGAATAGAAATTATGTGGTTGGATAATATCTGTTAATATCTCTACCCATCGTTTTTATTGAATGTGGATAACATGGTAGGTACCATTGGCAGGTAACATGAAAACAGTGTTTTTATTTGGCTCAGATAAAATTAATAGAACATTTATATAGTGGAAGCAAGTAGTACCTTTTTTTTTTTTTTTTTTAACGTTGGGAAATCCTCTTGGATACCCGGCAGTGTAGGGGACACTGCGGGGTTATGCCGGATTTCTACCGGCTAAAACCCAACGACTTTCTTTCTAGCGCGGCCGTTGATAGGCGGGGTCGTGGGGACGTTATGACACGACTTCGATGCCCCGCCACGGCTATCCAGCGCGGGGAAGCCAACGCTCCCTGTCAGAACCTCGGCGTACCCGAAAGTGGAGGTACGCCGGCCATCTCGGGGGACCTTACGGCGGGCGGCAGTCTCCCCCAAGACCACCGCCCGGGTCCCGGTCAGGGTGGAAGGCGGCGAACATAAGCAAGCCGCCTGCGCCCGAGCCTCCTCCGGCGGATTGGCTGGGAGAGGGGATCCTCTTCCCGCTGCCTTTCCGCCGCTTCCTTGAGCGACATAACGTGCTCACAAAACGTGAGCATCGCCTGCCACGCAAGGTCACTGCCGACCATCGATTTTACGACGGCCGGTAGCGAGAGATCGGCGCCCACGACGAGAGACAGAGCGGCGCGCTGCTCTGCCCATTCGGGGCATTCAGCCAAAGTGTGCTGCGCAGTGTCAACCGCGCAGCCACAATGGTGACATTCCTCCGTCGGCTCTCTCACGGCCACCCGGTGAAGGTAACGCCCGAAGCAACCATGCCCCGAGAGCACCTGCACCAGGCGGAACGTGAGGGCCCCACGCCGCTTCGCCAGCCATCCCTCTAGGGAGGGACGAATGGCCTCAATCGTCGGGCGGCCCGCACTGGGCTCCGCCAGCCTTTCCTTCCACTTTTGGAGGAGGATCGTCTGGGAGTGTCTCCTCAACCTGACGACCTCCTCCGATGACAACACCGAGCCGCGTGATCGCGCGTCCGCGACTTCACGGTACACCGCCGCCAACACTTCGGCATCCAGCTCCCACGGAGGGGTGCCAGCCAGTACACACGCTGCCTCAAAAGAGATGGTGCGGTACCCCCTCACAATCCTGACCGCCATGGCTCTTTGCGCGCGGCGCAAAAGTGGCCTATTACGGGCGGTCAGGCGGTCCACCCAGATAGGGGCCCCATACAATGCCATGGATCGTACCGCGCCAGCGTAGAGGCGGCGACAGGCCGTATTCGGCCCACGCAGGTTGGGGAGTATTCTCCCCAGTGCAGCGGCGGCTCCGATGAGTCGCGGCGCCAATTGTCGGAAATGACAATCAAATTTCCATCGACTGTCGAGGACGAGGCCGAGATACCTCATTGTCGACCCAACAGCGATGGAAACGCCTGCAACCACTAGATGGCTATCAAGCGGCGGCATGTTCCGAGGGCCGTGGAAACACAGCGCCTCGGACTTGTCGAGAGCCACCGACAAGCCCAGCCGCCGCATCCTCACAACCACGTGGGCTACGCCAGCCGTGGCGAGGATTGTTGCCATCCTGTGGGAGGCTGCTCTGGCCGTTACAAGCGTATCATCCGCGTAACAGACCAGAGAGACACCCCTCAAGTTTGTCCCCCGCAGAACCCAGTCAAACCCGATGTTCCACAGGAGCGGTCCAAGCACCGAACCCTGAGGAACACCGCGCGACATGTCTTTACGACCCCACGAGTTTCCACCTGTGGGGTACGTAACCGTCCGATCGGTCAGGTAGGAATCCACGATGCGACGCAGGTAGCACGGCACACCGTGGTATCCGAGCGCTTCTCGGATACAGCTCCAGGGGAGGGAGTTGAACGCGTTGGCGATGTCGAGCGACACAGCCAACAGCACCTCTCCCTGGGCTACTGCCTCCTCGGTCATGGCCCGCACACTAGATATTGCATCCAGCGTGGAGCGGCTACGACGAAAGCCGAACTGATTGGCGCTCAGATTCGGTCCCACCTCTTCGAGGTGCCTGACGAGACGGGAAGCGATCACTCTCTCGAGTAATTTCCCTATCTCGTCCAAAAGCACGATCGGACGGTAAGCCGAGGGCGAGTCGGCGGGGCGTCCCTCCTTGCCGATTAGGACGAGCCTACCCGTCTTCCATCGGCGTGGGAAATGGCCTTGTGCCAGACAGCGGCTGAAGAGCCGCCTCACGTCCGGCTCCAAGGGGCTCAACGCGAGATCCCACGCACGACCGGGAATACCATCAAGTCCTGGGGCAGTCTTGCCTTTGGCGCGCAGCCGCAGCAGAGCCGCCCCCAGTTCCTCCTGCGTAACGACAGGAGGCTCGTCTATGTCAGTTCCAGTTGAGTCCACATCTCGTGTCGCCATAGGCGGTGGGAGGAAATTGGGCTCCTGTTCTGGGAACAGGGCCTCCACCACCTGCTCTAGAAACTCTGATCGGAGTGTCTCCGTGAGAGGGGGCGCCCAGGGGCGAAGCTTTCGCCTCGCGGTCCTGTACGGCCGCCCCCACGGATCCCGATTCAGAGTCCCCAGCATTTCTTCCCACGCCTTTGCCTTGCTATCGGCAATGGCCACACGCAGGGCTTTCGCGCGTTCCCTGTATGTCGCGTATAAACCCGCTTCAAGAGCTTCATCACGGGGTCGCCTTCGGCGACATCTCGTGTACTGGCGTCTTGCTTTTACGCACTCCTTGCGCAGACTCGCGAGGTCAGTAGACCACCAGTACACTTGCCGACGAGGGTACGGATGAGAGGGAGTGCGGGGCATGGCAAAGTCACAGATTCGTGACATGCTGCCGACAAGCCGCTCCGCCTCTTTCTCCACGTCCGAAGGTTCGACCGGGCACGAGAGCAAGGTCTGCCACAGAGCAGCCTCAATGAGTAGGCCCGGGTCTAGGCGCTTCACCGCCCAGCGCGGGCCCTCACATCGAGTGGATTGGTTTAGCACTGGAGGGACGGAGACGCTGAATCGGATGTACCTATGATCTGATAGCGTCTCGACGCCCTCCAAGACCCTCCAGTCGCGGACACGGCGCGACAAGGACGGGCTAGCGAACGATACATCCACTATAGACCCGCCCTGTTGCCGCACGCACGTGTTGACAGATCCCCGGTTCAGAACCACGAGACCAGACCCAACGACCCACTCCTCGAGCAGCCGACCGCGAACGCTCGTGGCCGGACATCCCCACACCGTGGATTTCGCATTGAAATCCCCGGCCACAAGAATAGGAAACCGTGTGTCCTGTCCAATCGCCACCTCCATGTCCGATAGGAATTGCTCAAATTCTGCAGTTGTCCTATTCGGGGAAAAATATGTCGCCACTAAGACGACATCCCGCAGGAGCACGGCCACGAAACCCCTGCCCCTGGAGAGGATCTTCAGGGGTGGAGCGCCAGCCGCAGAGTTGGCGACAATGGCCACTGTCTCGTCGAGATCCCCAACCCAGTAGTCCCTGAGGGGGATCACATATGGCTCCGCCACCACTGCTACGTGTATCAACCACTCTGCCATACTCTGGGACAGCAGGTCCTGAGCTCTAGCTGAGTGGTTGATATTCGCCTGTAGGAAGCGTAGGTCCATTATTGGACGTTGGTTACCATCTCCATCTCGCCGGCCTGCACGACAGGCTGGGGGGAAGGTTGCGAGGAGACCCTGAGGCCATCGCGAGCCTTTCTTCCTCGACGGTTCTTACCGGAGCGGTGGCGGGGTCGGGAGCTGACGCAACCGCCTCCACCCAGGACGTGACCAGCAGGTTTCTGTACTCCAGCGCACAGCACGCAGTGCGGTGCCTCTGAGCACTGGGCCGCCTTGTGCCCGGACTGACCGCAACGGTAGCATAGTTGACTTCGGTCAACCGCTGCCGTGCAGCCTTCCCGCGCATGTCCAGTCTCCAGGCAGCGAAAGCACCGCATGGGTCTGGGTTGCAACACTCTAACCTGGGCGGACACCCAGCCGACGAGCAGCCGGCCACCCTGTGACAACTTTTTCGCCGCCTCCACGGGACAGCGAGCAAAGATGGTGCCGAGACCAGTCACAGCACCGCGACGGATTTCGCCGCACTTAACTGTCTCGGCAGAGCAGCAGCCAGCCTTAGCGATAGCGGCGACCACTTCCTCCGGTGTGACAGAGTCGTCCAACCCGGTGATGCGCATCTCTGCGCACTTCACCGGCCTGTAGACCCGGACACAGTCATTGTCAAGCACCTCACGCAGTTTAGCGGCGAGGGCGTCAGCCTTGTCACCACTGGTGGCGCCAGGGACCTCGATCACCCGCCCGCCGGTGGCCGACCTCTTTATCCAGACAGAGGGGATGCCGAAATCAGCTATATTTACCATACTACGGGCCTCGGTAATCACCCTCTTGAAATCGACCCCCTTGTCCGAGGCCCCCGGCTGCAAGGACAGCACAACGGCTGTCGTGCGAGGGATCCTGATCTTGGGGGAGCTTGTGGTCTTTTTCTTGGTAGGCTGCTGACCAGCCTGTGTCTTCGTCTTGCCACCCCGCCTAGCCACCACGTTCCAGCCGACGTCCATGGATGCTGGTGGTGGTGGCAAAGGGCGAGATGGCGTTTTGGTGGGTGCCGCTGGCTTTTGTGCGCCACTTTTCTTTCCGCGTGAGCCCTTCCCTTTTCTGGTGGCAGGCACAGGAGGCTGGGAGGCAGGTACGGGAGACCGTGTGGACTCCGCTGTCCTCCGAGGGTTAGGGGCCTGCTGTGGCGAAGTGGCCGAATTTCGCAAGGCACTCGGAGGTGCTTCCAGTAGAGGGAAGTCCCTCCGATCAATGGCCGCAGGTGGCGACGCACTCTTTGCTGGAGGAAGGCGTCCCTCCAGTGCCTCAAGCCTCTCATTCAACATGGCCCCAACTTGGTCCATGAAGATACTGAGGACCGTTTGCAGGTGATCCTGCGACAACTGGTCCTGAGCAATTCGAGGCCGGGTTTCCAGCATTTCCGCCCGTATGGCCGCCATCTCCTTGCGGAGGGAGGCGACTTCGGTCTGCAGGCGGGCGTTCTCGGCCCGGAGACGTTTCACCTCCTTGGTGGCCGAGATCTCTTCACTATCATTGGTCTCCTTATCTGTCTTTAAAAAGGAAGACCTGGCCTTTACCAGCGTGGGTACAGACCGGCGTCCTGTTCCCCGCTTGGGTGGTTCAGGGCGCGCCGACACCGGCGCATCATCTGAACTGGAGGCCGAGTTCGACCCTCGGTCAGTCGGTTGTCTTCTTCTTTTCCGGTCCACCCACAGCTTACCGGAAAGACTTGGAGACGGAGGCGGCTCCAAGTCTATGGAGCAAGCGGAGCCATATTCTGACCCCACGCTCCCCCTCGCGGGGCTTACAGCCCCGGTGCTCACTAGCTCGACGGAGTCACTTCCTGACTCCGCCGGGTTCAATCTCGCGGATCGCCGCACGCGTTGCACGTTTGGCGCCCGCTCCCCCCCAGTTTCCCCATTGCTGTACAGATCTTGTTCCATATAGCGTTTGTTTAAATTCGTCGTCGTGCTTCTCCACCCGCCACGGAGTCCTCAAATGGGGATGCCTCTATAAGGCACCAGAGCTGACACGACGATATAGCACCCCAGGACAGGCAATCTACGAGCCAAATCCCACAAGACACGAAGCTACGCAGCAATACGCACTCCGGCGAGCGAAACCGACTGCAAACCACGTCATCCCAGGGCACTTGCCTGGCGACCGGTCTGCCGGACGCCGCAGCCGATTGATCCCCACTGGCTAGATGGAAACCGCCCGTTTAAGAAGAAATCCGGGCCAAAGTGCCGTGTTGGCGCAACAAGTCCGCAGACCTGCTGCCACCTCAGACACCAGGATCCCTTCATCCTCCCGTACGGGTCACCGCGCACGGCACAAACACGCAGGAGACCAAAGGGGAGTGCAATTCACGGCATGGCCCCAACATCGTGACCCCCGGATGTAATTTTTTATAGAGGTTGTCTTCCTCGTGACCCCGTCCCTCTAGAGAGAAGGAGCCCTCGTTCCCCGAAGGGCTTACGAGCTTGCCGCTCACGACACCAAGCTCTGACAAAACAGAGCCCCACGGAGCGGCGCTGTGTGTCTTCTTAGTCCCCTACGAAAGTCCGATCAGTCATGGGAAGACCGCAAGATCGCTCGGACTAACGAGGGTTAAGCCCCCCCACCTCGACACGGTCCTGACACACCTAGGGGGGGAAGCAAGTAGTACCTAACTGAATATTTTCTACTTAAATTGTTCAACTTAAATTGATCTTGAAAGAAATGTTTACTGTGAGGCAACCGTATATTTTCTTTAGGATTTTTGTAAGAATTAAAATTCTCTAGTATACCATTTTCATCTATCTCTTAAGGATTAGGATAATAAGTTATATTCAAATAGTTTAGTCACCTTGAAAGGTCTTCATGAAAAAGTGTCTAGTCATGCATAAATAAGAATTATACCTTGAAAAAACATTAAATGAGTTCATGGTAGCGCATTATTAAAGGAGATTATAGGTATCATGTATTAAAGTCGCGCCACGTCACTACGTAAACAAAACTGCATAATAAAACTGTAGCTAATCTCTTCAAACAGCTCACGAAACGGGTATGTTTATGTTCGATAAAATTTCCACTAATTTTTGTTCTATGTTTACCACTTTATGAAACAACTCTCTCTAATGGGCACTTATCGTACAGTGTTAGGTGGTTATCAATGATACGGTTCGTCTGTTATCACATGATACGGAATAATGATGTAAAAGGCAATAACCCATGAAATGAAACGGTGTGGTTTTCCATATTTATGTACGCGTTAAAAGGGTACAGTACAGGTATTTCATATTTCATTTGCAAACGCTTCCCATTGGACAAGAAATATTGAAATGAAATTGAATAGCAAATTACAACTTTTAAAAATTACAATTTATCTACTACTTCTTACAGCTAACTAGCTAATTTGTTTTTTTAAGGCAGCCAGTTATCAAGTAATTTTATATTTTATTGCTCCATTGAAATATTATGTACCTACTATGTAGTTGGTGCCCGAGACTCTTCCGCGTTGAAAAATTAAAAATATAACGCCTCAGAAAATATTTGACATCTCTATCGCCGTGACGACGCCTCGGCAACAGTGGCGCCCACTTTTTCATATTTTAGACGATCCCTCGAGAACCTAACATTTTTCCAGGATAAAAAGTTTTCATGTGTTGATTCAGGTAATGAACTATCTGTGCACCAAATTTCATCCAAAGGAACAAAAATCCAAACATACAAACTTTCGCATTTATAATATTATTAGGATTAGGATACTACCTAATAGATAAACATCTCTATCAGTCACAAACATGAAACTTGAATGTAAATACACAAATGTAAATACGCCTCCGTAATGAGATCGGTAAATCTTAGATTACATTACAAAACAACGTTCAAGAACGTTTAAATCAAACCGACGAAGTAATTAACAATTAAATATTTTTATTGAGTACCGGTAACGGATGTTGTTATTACGTAAATTTGTATTTCCACAGCAACACTACACCATGAACAACTTATGGAATGCGGGAAGCTCAAAATAGGCCAAGGGCTTTGCCCCGTGTCGCTGTGACAACGGAGTCGACAAACCGAGTTATTTCGTGTAAACCTGATAACCGGTAAACTACTCTCCAATAAATGACTGCGTAGGTAGATTATCTTTACTAATAGGCTCTTTAAAGTATCCAGTTTCGTGTGTCGTACGAGTACATGCAGGAACGCGGCTCAGTCTTTTTAATTTTACCAAATGATTCTTATATATTTACTTTAAAGTAACAAATACATATAAAGTTAATATGTACCTATTTATTAAGGCAAACTGCATGTTGAACTAGGTAGCTGACAGTTACAAGATAAATAAAATACTTTCGTTCTAAGTTTGACTGCATTGTTTTCTCTTAGTAATAAAAATGTGAAGTTGGCGTTTTCTTTTATCTTTAAGGCCACCATTCCATTTGGCAGCGCTCCACTCCATCCACTCCAAATTCATGGATTATCTCATCGTGAATGTAAAAAACCACGTGAATTTTGTATGATAAGAATTTGGATGTCGTCCACCGATGTCGTGATGGAGTGGAGCGCTGCCAAATGGAGTGCCCGTGAATGGTGGCCTTTAGAAGAATGGGATGGGTCAGTAAGTTAAGTATAGCAGTTTGTTTTCTAACGCATCCCACCATAAATTATTTTGTTCTATCTCAAACGGATTAGGCAGCATTTTCGATGAAAGCTCCCAGACGTCTTTATTTTTTCCGCCATCTTCAACAATAATCGTCATATTTAACACAAAGCAAATTGATACAAAACAATACTAAACTATACATATAGATCTTCCCCTTGAATCACTCTATATTTTGATGAAAACCGCAATAAAATCCGTTGCGTACTTGCAGACTGCGTTATATAAAGCCTTATATATAAGCGACTTTGTTTTATAAAAAACTTTTTAGATTACTTTGTTTTATCTAAAAAGCTCACGTGATCAGCATTCACAAGTAACAATGCTGATCACGTGAGCTTTCAAACAAAAAAAAACGGATCAAAATCGGTCTATCTGTTTAGAAGCAGATACACAGGTACACAGACACACACACGCATGTCAAATTTATATCACTCCGTTTTTGGGTCGGGCGTCGGGAGTTAAAAAGAAATGCTCAAACAGTATACCCGCGTTTTTCACGCCAAAAACGTAATTATTTATTTATTGATTATTTATTTGTGTGACAAAACTGTTTGACATCTATATGTATTATTTGTGCAGTAATTGTAACGCAATTGGGGTTTCTTGCCGAGTTCTTCCTCATAGAAGTGCATTCCAAACAGGTGGTAATTTGGAATTAACGCGATTAAAGTGTGATGAATGTAAATTTCTAAAATAAAGTTGAATCCAATGAAGATTTGATGTGATTTTGACAACTTATCTACAGACAATTTAAGAATTAATTAGAGGCTATCGACGCTAATTCGTACGCCTTAAAGGTTGATGTTTTTATAAAACATAATAGTATCTACTATTCATTCTAGAAGGAATCTTCTATCCATTCTAAAGAAAAAAGAATTCCTTCAATAGGAAGGAATTCCTTCTAGAAGTTTCCTTCTAGAATAGGAAGGAATTCTTTTTTCTTTTGGAAAACCAGCGTGCACTCATGTCTTTGTCTATAGTCTATACTAATATTATAAAGAGAAAAGTTTTGTATTTTTGTTTGTAATGAATAAACTCAAAAACTACTGGACCGATTTTAAAAATTCTTTCACCTATAGAAAGCTACACTATCAGCGAGTAACATAAGCTATATTTTATATGCGCGGACGATGTCGCACGCGACTACAGCTAACAGCTAGTCACATATAAGAAAGTTTGATGTGATCTTGATACTTTGTATTAGATGTTTGTATAAATATTTTCTAATATTATAATGCAGCAAAACGAAGCTAAATAATAATGATTTGTCTACAGCTGTGCTATCATGTACACAAACCAATAGTAAATAGAAACCGGGGCACGAACAGTTACGTGTCTCAGATTTTAGTTGCATAAATCACACGCTAGGCACCGAACCAAGTACCAACAGCGGTACAATACACTGAGCTCACCGCAGCAGATAGCTGCATCTACATGACAAAACGAGACGTGTAAACCTTGTCTATTTAAGACTCGTATGAAAGGATCGCGTCTTCTTAGGGTTATGTAGTGTTCGAACTCTATTGTTGTTACTATTATGCAAATATGATAACATGCTATAAGGAGTAAGTTAAGTACTTTTATTTTAGAAAAAACAATAATATATATATATATATATATAAGCAGTGTCCAGTACTACGCGCAACACGCCGCAATGAAGCTTGGCCGGGGTCTGCTAATTTTACTCGAAAAAAATCGTCATATTGATTATCATCATATATATATATATATATTTATTTTAACTAAGAGTAATTTATCAATAAAATCATATAATTTGTGAAAGGTTATCAGACATTTATATCACAACAACATTTATACCACAGGATGTAAGCAGCTATTGATTTTCTAACTGAGGTAGTAATCTATAGCTAAGTAGGTACTCCATTGAACTTGAACGTTATAATATATTATTTCGATGAGGTACTCGTATTTGCCAATAGCCGCTGATTTATGTAGGTATAGAATATGACCGTTTCATATATTGGTGTTTTCTTTTTTTGCAATTTATTATGCAAAACCTATATTTTTTTTACAAAATATAAAACAAAGCATTTGCATAGTCTACGCAATAAAGTCGGAGATTTATTATTTTAAGGCTGCCGTCACACTGAAGACTTGCACTAAAATTTTGAAAAAAAATAAAATATAGCTTAAGTGAGATCCATCATAGAGAGGTTAGCGAACTATAATTGTGAGCTGCCACCTTTAGCTGTAGATAAATTGTATTATCAACCACATATTTGAGCTATATTTATATCGTTATATCCTACTGTTTACATGACTACTATTCAAGCAAGTTAAAGTTAAAAAGTTAAATTAAAAGTTAGGTCCAATAGAATCATAGAGTGATTTTGGAATATTTTTGTATAACCATAAACATAATATGTATCTGTTTAGTTTTTCATTATTTCAAAAGTCACTGAACTAAATAATTACATATGGTGTATATAGACAACGAAATTACTCGTTCCTATTATTTAGGCCCCTTTGTGAACAGTTTCAAGCGGCGCTTATCAGCAGGAGATCTAGTTAATGTACGAGTACATTCAAGACTCACTTCTTATAGAGATTTTAGATCTCATTTCGCCCACGATTCCGTGACTCCCTTTTACGTTCAATAGTCTGTTACGTACCTTATGCTTTTCTCTGAACTCTCGTACTATGCGAGTCTCGACATCACTGTCAGTCAAATCATCTTCGGATTCGCTTTTACGGCGTCGATTATGATACATTATTATAGTTCTGCGCTGGGTCAATAACTCTAATATATGATTTATTATTGGCAGAAAATCATAAAGAGACACTTGATTTCACTTTAACTGATAACAAATTTAATATTTCAAAGAAATTCACGAAATTAATAACAACACAATTTCTTGTAATGCTCTTCTATTAAAGAATTACATTCACTAAATGTGTCGATCATTGCTAGTTTCAAATTAAATAATGAACTACTCCATTAATCACTTTATAACGAGCTAATATGATAGCTCGTAGTGACAAGAATTAATTATTGTATTACTCGTAAAATGAGCAAAAATATTTTTTTTTCTTGGTTTGGTAAAATTTTAAAATTTCATTTGGTAAAAATTTGGTAAAATTATAGGTAGGTAACAAATAAATGTAACAAAAAAGTAATTTAGAAAAATATTTTATCTATAGAAAACTTTGTCATGTGTTCTGATAGTTTAATTTATTTCAAGACAAATTTGCTTTTAAACATTCAAAGAATAAATGAATTTTAAGACAGAAATTTCACGTTGAGTATTCGTCTATTCACGTTGAGTAAGTATTTTCTTTTTCTCATCTGTAATCTATGATTGATCAACTAAATGTCGGCACCATTTTATGTATTGTCGCGTTTCTTTTTTTTTTTTTTTAAATTTTCTTTTGCCTTAAACAGAATTTTCTTGTTAAATATTTGTTTGTAGAATGTTACCCTTACTTTAAGCTGGTGGGAAAACACTTTTTTCTACCACATCTAGATTTACTGTGTAAATTTTAAAAAGATATAAGATTCCTACTTAAAACTAAAGAAACTTGTACACAGACCTACTTAAATTCTAAATTCAAATATTCATATGTGCATATGCTGAGTACATATGTAAGTATATATTTATTATTACTGCCCTCGTGTATATGCAGGTATATTTATTTAGTAAAAATTGCATGTTACATTACTTCTAAGTACCTAGGTACCTACATAATATTATAAAGTGACCTGTGCCATTATGAGTTAATATTTTACATAGGTATTTAATTAAATGTCAACTTAAATTATTAGCTATTATTTCATATGTACTTATTATAACTTATAACATACCTAATCTGTCTGCAATGTAAATAAATTACAGTTCAACTAATTGTAGACATTATTATTCACGTAGATTCAAGACCTTATACCTCCTTTATTACCTTATTACGGTTTATTAAAACATTTTTGCTCTTCTGTAGAATTTTTATAGGTTATGAATATTTTTTTTTAATACTTTTCTCTTAAGTTTTGTCAATGTCTAATAATATTAAAAAGTTTATGAGAATGGATGTATGGATATTTGTTATTCTTTCACGCAAAAACGGGTCAACGGATTTGTATGAAATTCAGCACACAGATAGTTTATTACCTGGATTAACACATGGGATACTTTTTATCCTGAAAAATAAAATGTTAGGATCCGTGGGGCGCCACCGTCGCCAAAGCTATAAAAATGACGTCAAAGCGATAAATAAAATGTGATATATTTTTCATTTTCCAACGCGAACAAAATCGAGGGCACCAGCTATTAGTAACATTTATATAGATATTAGCAGTTGCACGCGACTTCATCCGGCGTAACTTTACAAAATATTAACCTACGTTACTCGCTGATAACTTCCATAACAGATCGGTCCAGTAGTTTTTGAGTTTATTCAATAGTATTTTAGTATAGTTGTACGCAAAATATGATAAACGAGAATGTTTTTTTAAATATTTTCCATTATAAAGTTATTAACTCGCACAATGTTCAAAGAGTTGGTATAAATAGTGCGTCAACATTATTGTTGTAGACTGTTTTTCTTTGTTCTCCTTTTATTACGATAATTGTTTACGTAATGCGCAGGAGTCGGCAGTCGTAAACGGAAACTGATGTATGACGCCTACAGAGATAATATTCCTAGTCATATTGACATAATATAATATCATGATTTAGTTAGAATCACTTAACTCTATTAATTAAAAAAAAAAAAATTCTCGTCTATATCTAAAGCTTGGACATTTAAATGCATTTCTTCATTTTAAAAAAAAATTGCCAGCAAAAGAAAGTTATTTAGATATAAAAAATTTCGAAATAAATTGTTGAAGAATATTCAATCCCAAATGTTTACTTTGCCTTTTCCCTAATAACTATTAGATAAAGACGACTCAAACATAGCAGTTATTGTATTTTCTATTACAAACATTTAAATCTGAACAAAGTCCTTAAGTATACGAATTAGGCACAGTTAATTTATTTTTACATTGAAACTAATACCAAGGTTATTATCATTTATTACAACAATGCAACGCTTTCAACATTCAATAGTAAAAAGACAAAACGGCCATTTAGTTAAACAACTCACAGTTATTTTCATGACGTGTGTGATGAGGTGGGTACTCAGTATAGAAAGATACATACATTTTTACTAATGTATGAGTAATTAGTCTTGGAAAAAAACCGTAACAAAAAAAAAATTTTTTTTTTGCGTTCTGTACATCATTAGATCCTAATATTCACAAAGTATAAAATAAAGTCGCTTCACGGCGTCTGCCCTTTTGTATATATGATTGCAAAACAGCGTTAAATGAGGAAGGTTTTTATATATAATTTGCAGAAAAATGCAAGTTTGTGAGGATGGATGTGGATGCTCGTAGATAATTTATTACCAGTATTAACATATAGGATACTTTACATTCTTGAAAATTGTTAGGTTTCCGAGGGATCGTCTGAAAATATAAGAAATTGATATAAAGATAAAATAAACATAATATAAAATACATGAAAATGTTAATGTCATATATACAAATCAATATTTCATTTATAATTTTCGTACTATCCATCGATTTAAGTATGAAATTCAGCCAAAAGCAAGGTTTCGCAGAAAAAATCTAATATTTGTGAAAGTCTTATCCTAAGATAAGTGAACTTATCCCAATATACCTACAAATAATTTTGTCAGAACAAATTTGCAACATTTTAGTTGTTAGGTATATCGACAGTGTTTTGGACGCGAGAGATGTGAATGGCAAAGTTTACTTCCACTCGTAAAGTTAATTTGGTCCTTTAATGCGACTATAAATTGAACGTGCAAATAATCTTCCAATAAATCTCCTGCAGCTACGAACAATCTTTACAATGAACCTTTTGTACTGCAGGCTGTACGGCGTATATTCTAAAGCTCAGTGGACTGTAGTTCTAGTTTTAATAGTACCTCTAAATTTGACTTAGGTATATGAATAATTCGGAGGAAATATGAGTATTTATCTTGCTTTTTTTTTAAACCTAAGAATACAGATGGCTATAAAATTTCTCAAATCCTATCAAAAAATCATCCAAATTAGAAATTCACATTAAATATTGTATTAAACTTAGATGATCCATCCATTTAAATCTACAATAATCGACACACTTCCATATAAAAATGTATCTTACATGTCTACATGGCTGAAAAGTTCATAGGCTAACATAGAAAAAAAAAATTGTTTTTATAAAATTTGATTTTATTATTCAATATTAGTTGCCTTCGATAGCGATACAGCGATTATAGCGGTCACACAATTTTTCGATACCATTTTTATAGTACGATTTTATAGCCTCAAAATAGGCCTCAGTTTCGGCGATTACCTCTCCATCACCGCTAAATTTATTTCCAGCGAGCATTCTCTGGAGGTTTGAGAACAGGAAAAAGTCGCTGGGGGTCAGATCTGGAGATTACGGTGGATACGGAAGAAATTCGAAGCCATCAATTCATGCAATTTTGCCATCGTTTTCACGAAATTTCTTTTTATCCATTTTCTTCAAACTAACAAAAGTTGCTTCATTCAAAATGCTCTATCCCACAAACTAATAGTCCGACAGCTGTGAAATTTGTACACGTGTCCTTTGAAGGTTAGGGTTAACTAAAAATCATACGGATTTAATTCTAGTAGTGGCATCTGTGTGTTAGCCTACGAACTTTTGAGCCCAACCTTGTATCTTATATTTAAAAATGTTAAATTGGTTTGTGTTACACTTCAAAAGCTTGAGAATGGGTAGACTACCGATTTAAATTCGGTTATATGTTAATCCAGGTAATAAAGTATCTGTGTGCTAAATTTCATACAAATCCGTTCAGCCGTTTTTGCATGAAAGAGTAACATCCATCGATACATGTCGTCCAACTTAACAAACTTTCGCATTTATTATTATTAACAGGATTATAAAAATCAATAAACAACATGTCTTATGAATTTGTGTCTTATTTTGTTTATTTTTTTCTTGAAAGATTTGTTCGTAAACGTTTTAATAAAATGTGGTTTTATTACAAAATAATTTATTCAATGTCACGTTGTATAGTACATACATAATTACTGACAGTTTGTAAAGCTGCTTTTTTATTACCTATCAATATAAACTTCTGTTCCCACATTTTTTTGATCTTTGTTACATTTTGCAACCTTGACACATAATTTAGTTTAGCAAGTCTTAACTAAATAATGACTCAAGAGCAGGCTGTTAAAAACAAACCTCTAATAAGTTTCAAAACAATTTCATTCACATCTTAATTAAATTATCTTCGCTAACTGTGAAGCGCAATTTATTGATTGTCTTGTTTTATGTTCAAACGGGCGTGCTCGTCTACAATATTCCAAACGCTAGCTAGACCATTGTTTCTCAAACTTTTTAGTGTTGCGACCCATTAAACAGGCAAAAACTTAATTAAAAAATGTAGGCGAAGCCCTCACTACAATCTTATTATTAATGCGAAAGTTTGTGAGGATGTATGGATGGATGTTTGTTACTCTTTCACCGAAAAAACGGCTAAAAAGATTTCGATGATATATGGCAAACAAATAGTTTATGACCTGGATTAAGATTAAGAGTCATACTTTTTTTTTCAGTATTATGAAAATTACTAAGATTCTTTTTTATGTTTCAACCGTTTACAAGCGTCTTCACAATTTCACATGCTTAAAACAAATCATCTATTTTTATTCTTATTAAATGACAAATTTCCAATGACTGGTTTACATGTGTAAGTGGCCGGTTACATTTACATCGAAATATCGTACACCTATTTGTGAATTAAAAATATATAATAAAAGGATATTTTTTATGTGTCTTATTTATTGAAAACATGCGACCTCTTAGGGGTCGTGACCCCCAGGTTGAGAAACTAGTCCTAAATAGACTTTTGTTTGACAATTTAATTTATCGCGTGGTCTAAAACAAATAAAAATGGTCAATATTAAAAGGATTTTCCAATAACACGCTTTGTTTGTTTTCAAGTAACATTTACAAATAAAAGCATTTTATTTCGGGTATTATTTTTTTTTTTTTTGTTAAATATATCCCAAAATATCACAATAAAGAGTCAGTTTAAATTGAAAATTGGAGTAACATGAAATCTAAAACTTAGTTTACAACTGTAAGCCAGCAGGTTCGCAAAGTTTCGGCCGCCACATTTTCTTACTGGTTGTATGCTCTCGTGGATTTACAATGTCAAACGTTCATTACTTAAATATTCTTTTAACGTCTCATTACTTATTTTTTTTTTAAATAAAGCCTTAAAAGAGGTGACTAGGTAACTAATAATAATGCCTCGTCTACACGATATGCCACATGACTAAATTAATGATGGCATCTACTGTTACTACGCTAACTCCTTCTAAACCATCCAACAGATTTTGATATGGTTTTCACTAATGGTAAAAGGGATAAACGGGGAAGGTTTGTGTTTATATAAAAAAATTGAATCCCGGCGAAGCCAAGCGCGGGTCGCTAATTAAAATAAGCAATATCTAAATAATTTATTTTAATAACCCTTTTATCCGTAAACAAACATAATCTAGAGCGCATTTTTACATAGCACAAATGTTCGATTTCATAAACCTGGCTAATGGTAGTCATTAATCTTATTTTTTCAGTAAATATCAAACAAAGAACCTTTCTTGTTCAAAGCTCTTTTCACTAGTGAATATATCACCACTAGAGATCATTGGAAAATTTGTTTTATAATATGTAAGGACAATTTATTATATTACTAGCTATGCTCGTGACTTCATACGTGTTGAAAAATGAAAATATATGAGTTATAATGCCTGGCATCTTTGTCGCTGTGACGACCGTGGTGCTGCCACTGTTGATTCCTCGGGAACCTAATTTTTTTCTAGGATAAAAAGTAATCTGTATCATAAGTAATCTGTATTCAGGTAATAAACTAACTGTGTGTCAAATTTCATCCAAATCCGTTGATTGGTTTTTGCTAAAAAGAGCAACAAACATTCATACATCCATATATACATCATAAGAAGCTTTCGCATTTATAATTTTAATAGGATTAGGATTAATTAATTTAATTACTTCATACAGAAGTTATCATGTTCAAAAGGCAGAAAAACGAACAAAACATTAAAAACAAAAAAAACAAAAAACAGAATTACGAATTTCATTCCGTTGTTTTAGATAATACTTTCATTAATCAAGAACGCACAAACAGGAATAAACTCACACAAAACCTTCTGTGAATTATGCAATGAGTAAAGTGTCTTAAATTATTAAGATAATCGCTGTTCTCTTATTTATGGCGTCTACATCATTTTCGTTACCTTTTTTGTAAAGGTATACAAAAATAGACGCCAGTCATGATGCGGAATCCTTACATATTACAAAGTCCTCCGCCGCATCTGTTTGTCTGTCTATCTGTTCGCGATAAACTCAAAAACTACTGCACCGATTTTCATGAGGTATTCACCAATGGATAGAGGGATGATCAAGGAAGGTTTTTACGAAAAAAAAATGCACCCCGGGCGAAGCCGGGAGCGGGACAGCTAGTAAAATATAAAGCTACAAATTAGACAATGCATTGTTTAGTTAGTAATAAAGAAACATAATATTTATTTCGACTATCATTATATTCACAAGTGTAATTACTTTTTAGAAGTATCAATACATTTTTACAAAATTTAACGAATTCGACTAATATTAAAAATGCGATAGTTTGTGCGGATTTGGATACAATTTGGCACATACTTAGTTTACTTATTACGTAGATACTTTTCATCAGGATACTTTATATCCTGAAAAATGTTACCTCGCCGTGGCGGCGCCACTGTCGTCACATCGACAAAGATGCTTCATGTGTAATATTTTTTATGTGTAATATTTTTTATTTTTCAACACGGCGAAGTCGCATGCATCATCTAGTAAATTAATTTATAATAACAAAACATTATGCTACATCAAAATTGTTTGTATTTAATGTACGAGTATGCCTATATACTTTGTACTGTGAACCGTATTGCTCACAGTGCCTTTTTTATGTTAAAGTCGATAGACAGGCTGACGGCCCACTTGATAGTAGATGTGGCTACTGTCGCCTATCACACAAGCAAAAGCACAGGTGCTAAAAGTGCGCTGCTGTTTATTATATTCCTTATATTCCTATCATAGGGATAGGGAAATGCGCCTTAAGTTGTGCGTCACGAATATTATTATTATTGCCGTCTCTAGTAGCGCGCCGCGTTCTTTGTTCTGTGGGCTACACCTCTGATTAAATAATAGTTATTGCTACACTATTGCTTGACTTTGTGATCAGTTAAATTCAAGTCTTAGTTGAAGCGATCTTCAAATTAGTCGTACTCAAAATCAATGTACGTCGCCTCTGTAAGTGCTCAAAACAGTGATTCAATCAATTAAGAGCACTTCTGAATTCTGTATTAATGTTACCCCTGGCCCACTGGCACCTGCGTAGAATTAATGACCAGGGAGGCAAAATAATTGTTAGAATTAATGTAGTCTACAAATGCTACAAGAAATACTTAATTCGTCTGAAGGTAAACGTCTGAAAAAGGGCTTAATGGATTTGAATGAAATTTGGCACACAGATAGTTTATTACTTCGATTAAGATATAGGATACTTTTTATTCTGGAAAAATGTTAAGCTCCCTAAGAATCGTCTCAAATTTTTTTTATTATGTTTTTCTTCAACGCTAATAAAGTCGCGAGAACCAGCTAATGTTTGATAAAATTTAAATGTATTGATCGTATTACATTTACGATCAAATTACAACTGGTCGTTCACAGCCGTTCATTAAAGCTATATCTAATTTATTATTTTACTAACTTAACGAGAGCACTATAAAAAATAAAATAGGTAGGTGCTATCGTAAACCTTAAAGAGTCGTCTTATTTAACTGTCACTCATTAAACTTATTATTATAATGAGTCCAGTCTTGATGTTGAAAGAGATATTTATTTACATAAAAAGAACTTTGATTTCTTGATTGGCAAAAGCCTACACGTGCCATTGCCACGCGAATGGTAATGAAAACGAAACGAAATGAACAGCCTTCATAAAATACAGAGTAATCAAAATTTATTCGAATAAATAATACATTGTCAATCCAGCCTTAAAGAATTCTTGATGCCATTTCGTAAGTTATTGTTGAACCCCGACGCCTGACGTAAAAATGGGGTTTTATAAGTTTTACATGTGTATCTGTACATGAACCGTAGCTCCCAAAAGGATGGACCGGTTTTGATCCGTTTTGTTTGAAAGCTGAAGTGATCGGAATCGTTCATAGCTATAATTTATGAACGTATGTTCAGGTGTTTGAAGACCATCAGCCCATTTCCTAGTTGATGAAGAGAACATCCACATGTTCGATAGATGTAAAATCGATAGATGTAAATTTGATATACTGTTACTTCAGTGATATTTCCATGACATTGTATCCTTGATTTGATGCTCCTGCTTCATGTAGTCTGCGGTACACCCAACTCCTCGGCAACTCATAGGAGATATAGCGTGTTTGGGTTCAATAGAAAGTCAGGGGTTAGTGTATAATTTTTAATTATAGCTTGTTTTCTATTAATTAAGAATATCAAGAAACTACCAATTAATTAAGAATAACAAGACCAGCAAAGTGTCTATTGCCTGATCAATGAGATATTATAATAAAGTTTTAATTATTCGCACCAATTCACTTTTAATATCTTATTTCATTTGACAATATTTTTTCATGAAATTATTGTCAAACGAAAAATGATAAAAAGTTTTAATATTGTACATAATGTTATATGTAGACGGCCAAGTTAGCCAAGTCGGAACGGTTGAAGAATATTTGCTATTTCAAAGAAATTGTTTAATTAAATTTTAAAAATCTACACATACAATAAAATCGTAAACGAGCTACATTTCTCTACATTAAATATTTAGAAAAAAAAAAAAAACTCAGGTTCAAAATAAACTCCATATTTTATTGTGCAAACTACACTTAGGACTAAAGTTTATCTTTAGGACCAATTTTGGACACATTTGTATGGTCAACAATTACTGTATACAATTTATTTTCTAAGAATACTACTACGAATAGATAGAAATATAATAGAAAACGGAAGTTGAGGTACAAATAGGTATTTTCCAATAATACTTATTTTTGCCTACTAACAAATAACCTTTCCCTGTGATTCCGGATTCGCCACCTAAGCGTGGATATTTTTCCTGCTTATTTACACCTATATTTAAAAGCGGAAGACGCATAACAAAAGGTTTTTTAGGATGAAAACCTCCATTCACTCTAATTCATATGGAACGGCGTCCATGCTATGGTGGTGCTGGTTTACCGTTTGGGTCGAAGCCCCCCCTCCCTTGGTGCAACGACCCAAACGGCCCAAACGACCTTCGACCCAAACAGCCGAGATAGAAATATTTATAAAATTATAGTATTTATTGACACCTTATTCACGCGCCTAAAAACGGAGTTAAAATTGGTAATCGTAGTGATTGCTATGGTAGCCGAACACGCACTGGTATTAAAGCGTGCATTTAAATTGCCATAAATTAAAAATGCATGAAAAGCATGAAAATGGTCGCGCGACGCTGTTCGGTTGCGTAGATACGAACATCATAAATATACAAGCTGTGATAATATGTTTGTAAACATCCCTCTTTATAATGCGCACTTAGAAATAGCGAATATACACTGGACCGCAAAGAAAAAGGGTCGGTTAGAAAATCTTCAATATCTTCAAAATAGCTGACCTAACTTTATGAGAGCCGACTCTCCGCACTCTATTACTCTATCTATTAGATACCTCTATTAGACAAAATATTCAGAAAATTGATTGCCCGTGTTAACTCATCTAAACTCAATTATGTCTAATTTATGGTATGAATCGAATTCGTCCCGCAATAACTCTTATTAGCCATAATTTATGTCAAACTTTTAATTGGAGTAAAAAAGTTTGTTATTCAAATTTTCATAAGCGTTCAGAATCCTTCCGAAACCTTGAACTAAATACTGGAATTTGAGTGTGGTTTTTCTCTTTGGGGATTTGTTTACTGTTCCGGTTTCTAAATGAGATATACTTTAGCGATTTGTGATAACTTTTACAAAACAGTAGGTGCCTATTGTTTTCACATTGCCTGTCGATTGCAGGAAGATTAAATGTTATCTGATAGTTTCAGCTTCTTTTTAGTACAATAGATTAATCTTTTCTATTTTCTACTATTATAAGGGATATTATAATTGTCATAATTTGAACGCTGAGCAGATTAGGATATTTTTTGACTTGATAATGTGTGGGTTCATTTTAGTTTACTTTTAAGACGCGGGCACAGCTATTCTATACTAATATTATAAAGACAGAAGATTTTTATGTTTGTAATAAATAAACTCAAAAACTACTGGGCTAATTTTAAGAATTCTTTCACCTATAGAAAGCTATATTATCAACGAGCAACATAGGCTATATTTTATAAAGTTACGCGGACGAAGTCGCGTGCAACAGCTGGTCTATATTAATATTATAAAGAGGAAAGTTTGTTGTCGATTTGATTGTTTGTTTGTTTGCTTTGAATAGGCTCCGAAACTACTGGGCTTATTTTAAATTCTTTCACCTATAGAAAGCTATATTGTCAGCGAGCAATAAAGGCTATATTTTATAAAGTTACGCGGACGAAGTCGTGTGCAACAGCTAGTAAATAATAAATTCATTTTTACATTGTATTGATACGAGTAATATCCACATGTTTCACTGAAAAGTGCATGTTGCAAAAATAAAAAACTAAAAAAGCTGTGTCATGTAACACCTATATCTGCCAAAAGTAGTAGCCGTTCCGATGCAGGGGATTTATTCGAACGTCTGCCTTAGGATGATAACTTGGAGAGTCGTGGAAGGAGTTCCAAATAACACAATTTCCAATTTTACTCAAGTGGCTGTTAGAGCGTTCAAAATGTTATTTATTTTGTAAGTAGTATTTGTTATTGTCGTATCTATGTACATAAGTGTGTACATTATACTAGCGACCCTATTATTTAATACTAGCGACCCGCTGCCGGCTTCGTACGGGTGTAATTTTTTTCTGTAAATTATATATAAAAGCCTTCCTCGTTTAAAGCTCTTTAATTAGTGAAAACTGCATAAAAATCCGTTCAGTAATTTTTGAGATTATCGCGAATATACAGACATACAGACAGACAGACAGGGCGACTTTTTATAATATGTAAAGATGATAAATCCGAAAATTTGAATGTTCGTATGTTTGTTCCTCAATAACGCAAATTCCACTCAACAGAGTTGGATGAAATTTGGCGAACAGATAGCTTATTATCTGGATAAGTTATCTGTTAGGTTGTTAGGCTGGAAAAATGTTAGGCTTAGAGAGATCGTATAAAAATATATAAAAATTCGGCGCCACTGTCGTCACAGCAACAAAGGAGAAATACTGACCCAAATAAAAGCTAACCTTCTAATTTTGAACAAATATTTGTATTGAGTATTTAAGATTAAATTGATTATTATTAATTATTACTTTTAAATATAAGATGAAAATTACAAATAAGGACATTTAAGCAAGCTCAAGGGCTATAATAACATGTCTGGATTGCCAGTTGTTCTGCATTTTCTTGAATTATATTACAGACCTTAATATCGTTGATTTAAGACATATTTTGGAAAATAGAATTGAAAAAGGCATCATGTACAGTTAATTTTAAAAAGCAAAAAGTGCAGAAAAGTTTACTTTTGTTAAGGGAAGAAGGAGCTATGTTCACTTTTTTAAAATTAAATAATAAAAAATAATGCAAGTTAATTTGCTACCATACCATTGATATTTTAGGTTGTTTACACAACTTTGCATCATAATTTAGTACAAAAATCAGTTCCGTGGCGACTTATCTCAAAAAAGCCGATTCTGGCCATAATTGATAATTATTTTGTTATTAATATTGCTTATTTTTAAATATTTTTTCTACGTGTTCAATGTTTCGTTAACTAATTTAAAAAAATATATAATAATAATATATATTTTTTCTATTTTATTTGTTATTTTGTTGTTAGTTAGTTTTAATATAATAATGATATATCTATGCTATCCCAATTCTAAGTAAAATATGAAAAAACGTAGCCGATTTTATTATAATTTACAATTTGAATAGCTATAAGCTTTAATGAGCACAAAGAAATATAAACCTAAACTAAACACACATACTCGTACATATTCGATGTACAGAAAAATAGACCTACAAGGTCCTGCTTAATGTGAGTGGGATAGAGCGATGGATACAACTAATAGCCCAACCTGTTAGCCGAACTTTATGCATGCATAAAGTCTGCAGTAAGTAATTGCTAAGATTGCCCTCGGCAATGAAAGTCTAACAGATGCATTGAAGCGGTAGTCGTTCAGTGCAACAAACATATTTCACATAAGTGCAAATAATTGCATCAAAAAATTATTTATACGTGCACGTTTCTTTGCATGAATACACTTAACATTTCTAACATTCAACGCAGCGCTCGTCCTTCGTTACAAATACATATCATTAATAATAAAGAGATGTTTAAAAATACCTTGAATCAGTATCAGGTCAGTTTCAGTAATGTATGTATCTTCATTAAATTTTCATCTAACTTGCGTGTTGACTCGGTGGAGTGGTAATGTTACATCTTCAAAAATTTTACGCCACCAGTGCTTAAGACGCTGACAACTGTCGTAAGATTTGTATTCTGTTGGTGCTATATGACGGTACGTGTCCAAACACAGTATGTGGATTCGCTCCGGTGATAAGGTATTTTGAAAGCAATAAACGCACAGAACACAGTCGAGCACAAGCGTCGCGTGCGGCTCTTGGTTATCAACTAACCATTATTAAGAAAAGAATGCCGGTTAGTTTTGGTTTTGAGATGAATGAATACTATTCCTAATGGTAGGTACCGCACATATCTGACGACGAAGTATAGCTACGTGACTCCAACGGTTGTGGTTAGTACCTAATAGTGAATTAACTCTACACAGGAGATAACACACATCCTGTCGCATCGAGAATAACGTTACTGTGTTGGATAATTATGTGTAGAAACTTTTATAATGGTTTTAAAAAGCGATGCAAGCCCATTTGTTTTCTTTAGTAACGCGGCATTGGAGAAATTGATTGGATCGATGTGGCGGGAGTTTATCAGATCATTTCAAGGTTGTCGCATTAAAATACATCTATCGATAACAATGCAAACAATCATAACTGCAAGGATGAAAATAAAGTGGTGAATGGAAAACAGTGTTATTTCAATGTTAAAAAAACTAAGCTTGGATACTTTCTTTATATACCTATCAATTAGTGCCTTACTAGTTTCAATAGCAAAAACTTAATAACGGAGATGTACTCGTATCTCGGACCAAGAGAGATTCAATGAAATATTGATGGTCATTATTTATGACTGTACGTGCGGCGAAAACAGTAGCAATCCCGGAGGCGTTATCTTTGTTTTCGTACCGTCGACACCTGTTTATTGACCATTTCTCTTGCAAAATTTGTAACCACTGTCTTGCAGCGGTTTCCGAAAACGTAGTACCTGAACCTATAATATACATAAGTTAATATATATTGCGTATTAATTTAACTCAGTATAGAAGCTGATATTCTCACTGATCTAATTATTTTCCCGAAATGCAAATCTTTGAAACAGCCAGTCCAATTTGAAAAATTCTTTGTGAATTTGATAGCCCTATTCTTGAGGAAGTTTAAGGGTTCCCAAGAACACACGCAGAAACCGACTAAAATTTTACTAATCGATTGGTCGAAAGTGGACGCTCTTGAGAACCGAGCATTACTGAAAAGTGTCGACAAGTACCCTATGCCTTTGTCAAAGAGATCAATCAAATATACAGTAAAGTAGAAATTAGGGTTTTGGCAAATTTTCATTGAAACACGATAATACTTCTTAGATATGAGACAATATTAGAAATGAGAAAGTTTGTGGAGACATTTTTAAAGTTTGAATATTTGTTCATAAATGCTTAATGAATTCTGTATAGAGAGAAGTTAAGCTGTGGTTGAGGTATTCTTTAAGTTTATAAGTAGACAAAGCCGGGTGGACAAAGCGGGGTTGCTATATTCCAGGTAATTCAATTCGCCTTTTAGTGTCTCTTATTTCTCCCTAGACTGGAAGTATACCTATCTAGTGTTGTTTACGAACGAGACCCTGGTGTGCCATATAACTGGGTTCAAAACTACATTCGCTTCAAAAACAACAGCTAATGTAATGGATTATTCAATTTTAAATCCATTAAAAAATGCTTCGCCGTCTAATAAGGCTAAACATTGTTTTTAAAATTTAGCAATTACAATATGAACGAAGGAATTTTGTGTATCTATAGTTCCTGCCTAAATTATAATGGGCTTGCTTGATAATTAAATTATATATAAATTATTACTCTCTCACACACAGAGACACAATTTTTCAGAATGTTTTCAGTAGATTAACTAAGGTGTTTGCGAAAATCAAAGCTCTTTATAACTCTGTAAATAGCTTTTACATTCACGTTCAAATCCTGAAGGCTTCATGAAATATACTTAGTTAAGTAAATATTGTTAACATTATAATATTTGATCATTACTGAGACGCACCAACATTTACTCGGTTGGATTTTGATATAAAACCGTTTTGACATGAATACATACGGTTTGATGCTGTAGCTAAATATCCTATATATCATATACATCCAAAATTTAATTACACCACTCGATAGCTAAAGGATCAAAGATTTTTTGATATACTCGTGTATGGTATACCGAATTCGATGGATCATGGATATACATATAATCAAGGACTGATACTTAAAGTCCTTCAGCGGCTCTTCAATTCTGTCTTTTTCTTGTCAACTTTAGCTGAAATTCGTCGTATCAACTGTCTTCTTTATAAGAACTAGGTACGTTAGAATCTTTCATACTTCCACTGTCTGAAAGCTCATCACCTCTAAAAGATTTTTATACTTAGCTTCTAAAAAGAAATATAAAAATGGAATTAGAATTGAATGAATTTTTAATATGAGTATAAATTTTGCAGAGTATAGAAGTAGATGTCCTATTCCGATTTCAATGTTACTTGTAGAGAGACCCCAAGAGGCGTAAGCGTCTCCTTCAAGTCGGATCGCACACAGTGCACCGCCGTCGAGTGGCTTTTACAAACACTCATTGGACGGTATGCACTTCTCACTAACTTTTTTCATTTGATTTTCTGCACTCTCCAATACTGTAATTTACTTTTCAAAAGCATTATACCTACTGATTCCTACATTTCTAACTGTATTCACAAAGATAATTTAAAATTCACTGTTAATTCATCATTAGTAAGTAATTCAATATTCAAATCAGTAACACAATATTAATATTATTATTTTTAATTTTCCCCCAGGGGTAGCCCTCATGGGCTGTATATTTCTGTTTTTCTATTTTGAGTTTTAAGACTAGTTTACAATACGGGTTGGGAGTTCGCAGATTCCTCTGGTGGAAGTCAGGGTCTTTTTCCATCATTTTTACATTGTCTGTCGTCATAGGTTACGGGATAGTATCCAGTCATATAGAATATATATATAATAGTAACAGCGGCAGGGTTATTTTTTTTATAAAAATAATTCTATAATATTAAATTATTAAAAATATATATAAAACAATCTATACTAATATTATAAAGAGGTAAAATTTGTATGTTTGTTTGTATGTAGGAGGTAATCTTCGAAACTATTCATCCGATATAAAAAAATGTTTCACCAATAGTTAGAATAGAATATCAGGATGGACATAGACTAAATATTCCATTAGGCAACAGCTATCTAAAAATAAACCTTGGCAAAAGTATAACGTCAATGTATATCAGGCGATATATTGCTTTACACATTTTGTCAAGCGTTATACTCGTATCTTTTATTTTCAACGCATATGAAGTCGCGGGCACAAGCTAGTGTAATAAACATAGTTAGTGTGTATTCATTTTATTCACATTCTATTGACATCTTGTGGGTCAGCATGTTGGGTAGAATACATGAATCTAATATATTTCTTTTACCCTCGAGCGGTAGCGTTTACGCAATAATAAAACTTGAAAACGTTTTGTGAGTTATTACTAACCAACCCGTGGCCATGTAGACATTTATTATCGTCACCTTTCGCCATTTTCCTCGAGGGTGAACTAATGACAGTTATTTAAAAGCCTACATTTGGGCTTCTATTGAGATTTTTTCTGCACAGAAAAAACAACCTCGTTTAGCCTTAAATATTAATATTTTACATAAGCTATTCAACTAGTGAATATATTAATTGATAAATAATGGGACAGCCATTTATTTTATATCTATAAAATATATAAAAATATACCTCTGAAAATGAAAACTTTTATTTTCTTAGAACTTTAATTGCTGCCCTATCGAGAATAACGTAGTAGAGAATATAGATTTTATTTCGATAAAATGTATGGTTACGGTTAGAAATTGTAAACACATTAGAACACGTTCTGAGCTGAACGTACGATAAAAATTTGCGTAAAGGCGTGAAGCACTGCAAGCAATATTGTAATTTATATATAAAAATAAAATAAAATAAGAAAGATGGTTATAACTGGAATTGCAAGTTCAAAATACAATTCAAAGAGTCACAGTCACAAACACATTTCAGCAGAAACGTAGCACGTAATATCTATACTGCCCTACAAAATATTTTTGTCTATAGCGTGCATAGCGGCTCTGTTTTTTGAGATAATTGAAAACGGTTTACGGCACATTCCAGCACAAACGTAGCACATTGTATCACATCTCATACATTTTCGAAAAAATAAATTGGCCATGCCAAGTCCCATTATGACCATGCTGCCCTATAAAAATATTTTTGTCTATAGCGGCTCTGTTTTTTGAGATAATCGAAAACGGTTTGCGGCACATTCCAGCACAAACCTAGCACATTGCAGCACATACGTTAGATTTTCGAAAATCATATCAGTTGTTATAATTTTCATTTTTCAACGCGGACGAAGTCGCAAGCAATAGCTAGTATTAGTATAATTTTCCATTAAAGCAATTGACGTTACAGGCTTAAAAACTAATCGATTATATTGAATAAACAATTGTACATTTATTATATAACCAAAATTAATAATATTTTCAACTCTTATCTTTAATTGATTATATAATATTTGTTTTTATATACCTAATTGCAATACATAATATTATATATAATGCATAATTATATAACTAATTAACCGCTAATTGAAACCTGGTTGTATAATATATTTACGTACCTGTTACATATAAATTCATGCTGAGCAACAGATTGGATCACGTGTTTCCGTAACATAAATTTATTATTTACAGAAAATTGTTTAGAAAAAGTTGATTCGCTTTTTGACGACTGCCGCGGTTATTACGACCTCAAAACTGTACTGTCCAATTACTGTTTGTTACGGCGGGAGATTACAATTTTAAAGGTAATGAAATATTCCATGGTGCGTCAAAGGAAGTATAGGTACCTTCATGGAATAGGGTCTGGAACGATCCTTGTTTGCGGCGCGGTCGCATATTTAAACATATTAGTGAGCGCCGTTTGCATTTGAATCCTTTTTTTTATGGAGGGGAAATGACGTTTACGCACTATCCCTCGTCGACTGTCTCCGTCGCCGAGGGATAGTGTGGGACTCGCCCGGCGAAGTGACTTATCGCCAGGAATACCCACTAACCCCCCCCCCCCCCCCCCCCCCCCGCATTCCACCATCACCAGTGATGTGTGGATCCGAGATCACAGAGGCCTTGTCCTCGGATCCCTACACACCGCTACGTCCTCTGCGGACCCAGCTCTTTGTGGCGGTCCACTGGAATGCCGTGAGCCACCACGCGTCTTTGTTGGGTATGTCAGATGTCCCTTTTTGACGCCCTAACGTAATTTACGCAACGTGCGCGATGCGGCGTATGCCCGCCCGGGCTAATCATAAAATCTTAACATTGCAACTCCGATAGTACGAATATGAATCCTATATTCGTACTATCGGAGTTGCAGTGTGCGAACTATCGATGTCAATAGCGAACTTAATTAATAATGCAAACAAGCGCATTATTATTAAGGAATATACTAAGTAACGAAATATATAATACACAAGCAACGTCACTGGTGCCGCAAATGCGCTACCGACTATAGTAGGATTATGGATAGGGATTAGGAAGGGATAGGAAAATGGGATCTGGCATCCCTTACTCACTCGCCGAAACACAACAGCACACATGCTATTATTTCACGGTGGTTTACTGTAAGGGAGTGGTTATACTGCGCCCAGACGGGCTACTAAATGCAGTGTGCCCTGCCACTACTTTCCAAATCCAAACCAGAGCCACTATTGAAAAGTTCATTTCCAAAGTTGATCCTGCCGGGAAGCGGATCTGTGGAGCGTTAAGGCAAGAACCCTAACCGCCATCCAACTGTATCGTCAAATTACTTAATATTTGGAAATCCATTAACTAAATTTTGGAACACAAACAATTCGCAATATTGAAGGGTAATTTCAACTGTACATTATTGAATATATTTACAATAGATTTGAGACAATATAGATGTTAGCTAATCGACAAGTACCCTTGTATTGTTCTCATTACGCACCCTTAAAAGTGCCCTTGTCGTTTCTTGTCCGAAAACTGTCGTTTACAGGTACAAAGCAATTACTCGGCTTATGTGAGATGATTATATTACTCGATATTATTACGATAGGCAATGTTTTAACGTTACAAAGAATCTTAACAAGAATCGTAAACTTAACTTACCTTAACTTATAAGATCTTAATAAGAACCTTAACAAGAATTTACAATTACAAAGAACTTCAGACGTTTCGAAATAATGACTGTGTTAAGAAGATGTAATGCATAAGTAATTTAGTTTGCATTTTTAAGATGAGTGGCGTATTTATTAATGGCCAACTGCGCTTCTTTAATTAATTCGTAAGCACTATCTTCATTAGCTTTTTTATTTTAATTAATTTTATGAAGTTCTGCGTTTTTTATTTTTTTGCGAATAATAATAACATTTATATCTCATCTTCATCTCAGTCGTAGGACTTCCACTGCTGGACATAGGCCTCCCCTATAATCTTCCAAAAGGACAGGCCGGAAGCAGCCTGGATCCACTTTCGACCCACGGCCCTTATCACGTCTTACGCTGCGCTTACCGGTCCGTGGCCTCCACTCGAGAACTATTATATGTCCGCTCTCCGTACTATGTGTCCTGCCCACTGCCACTTCAACTTACTGATCCGACGGGTTATGTCAGATTCCTGATTCGATCTCGCAGTGTCTGAGCGTACCCCTTTCCATGGCTCTTTGAGCGACGTTGAGCTTTCTTACGAGGTCCATAGTTCGAGACCATGTTACATTGGTAAGTTTTATTTTAAGGCACTGAATAATTTGACGAAAACGAGCTTCCCATCCGAGCTGGGTTTGACGGAGCTGGAGCTGAATAATAATATACTTAATGGCAACTAATTCAAACGTTCCGGGGTATTGCTTATTAAGGAGACGGTATAATCAAAATAACCTCATTAGATTCAATGTTGGCTGGATTATTTCGGCAATATTTCTATGTAATAATAATATGTAATCATCTTGTCCTTTCACTAAAATATAATCTTTAAACTCGTGTATTAAAGACTAAAGAAACCATTTTCTTTAGTCAAATTTCCTATTTCCCTGATTATGGCAACATAAGTTAAATGTAGATACGACGTATTGTGAAGAGATAAGACCATATCAAGTCAAAACTTCTAATCTGCTTACTACGAGTAATTCTGTAGACATTGTCGGTGACTTCATTTTTCCTATGTTTATTTTTTATGTGGGTAATGGATAGGCAGTCTGACCGTCCACTTTTTTTATGTTATACCTTAACATAAAAAAAGTGGACGGCAGACAGATTGACGGTCCATTTGATGGGAGGTGGCTTCCATCGCCTAACACACAACGCATAACACAAGCAACGCCACAGGTGCTGCAAGTGCGCTGCCGAATACAGTAGGATTAAGTTAGCCGAATGAGTTATGGCAACCCTTACTCACCTCTTGAAACATAACAGCACATGTACTGTTATTTCACTGTGGTTTTCTGTAATGGGGTGGTGGTTACTGCCGCGAGATGGGCTTCCAAAATAACTGCGAAACGCAGCGTGTCCCTGCCACTACTTTTCAGATCCAGACCAATGCCAACTTTGAAAAGTTAACTAAGTCGGGAATCGAAACCAGGAACCCCGGAACAGAGCAAAGCCACTAATCCAACGGGCTTGTCGAAATCACTCATACACTTAATTATAGATGGCTATTTACATTGACATAAGAAGGGGTTGAAACACCTTAACAGGAATAAAAAATAAGGATGGGATAACTTATTACCTACTCAATTTGTAAGTGCGGTACTAAGTTCCATTATAAAGAGAAAAAAGTTAATGAATCAAGAATAGAAAATAAATAAATATTTAATTGAAGATATTACATAAAATTGTTGAATTTGATCCTCTTCAATGAACCTGTATATTTTCGAATTTAAAATGGTTCGGTACCCTTGTCCGGACAAGAGAGTAATTAAAAAAGTTTGAATTATCATTATACTTTTATTTAAAGAACGTTGCTACCTAACTAATTAGTTTAATTAGTTAAACGTTTAATTAAACGTTTTTCCAATATCTGTATAACTTCATTTTTATATCGAACCATTTGGACGTTCTGTCATGTGAACAGCCATGTACCGGAACGATCAATTTAATCAAATAATTAAAATTCAGTAACAGAGTACCTACATTGCGTTCTACAGTCATAAAGTAAGTAGACTGTCTTTTATAGAAGACATATAAACAAAGAGGACCTTTTTTATGCCGTTTTTTTATGCTGCTGTGTATGATGCACAAGCTCATTTAGCTATCCTCATCTTATATAATACCTTTTTAACCCCTGACGCCCGACGCAAAAACGGCTGTTTATGAGTTAAACGTGGTCCGATTTTAATTCGTTTTTTTTTTGTTTGAAGCTGACGCGATCGCGATTGTTCTTAGTTATGATTTATGAAGATTTGTTCAGGCGTTTGAAGACCATCAGGGCATTTCCTATTTAACGAAGGGATTTTACTAACTTTCACATGTTCAAGGTGGTATTTCCATGTAAGCTTATGAGCTTGGTAACCTTCCTCAACAACTTACAGCAGATATACCATGTTTGGGATCAATAGAAAGTCGAGGGTTATTTTATAATTTTAATTAGAGCTTGTCTTATCTTTTATCCAATAGAAATCCTATAGAGTAGATACTAGCATTCCCCTTTAAGTTGACTGTTGCTTGAGTTTTTTTGAGACAGTATTCATTTAAGATGTCTGCCAACCGTTATAGTGTAAAATAAAGCTTACACCATTATATATACTAGAAAACCTTAACAAAAATTAAACTAACTTTAACAAGGATTTACCGTAAATTGCAATATTACAACGTGTTTATTAACTAAGTTACCGACGCTTAAAACCGATTATTAACAAAAAGTTCTAACATAATGTGCCTATGACGGAAGCCTTTGTTACGGTCAACTATGTGCCGGCTTTTCAAACTTTGTTATTAAAAAATAAAAAGCCTTTTTTTCATTCATAATTCCTTTAATTAAAAACGGAACTCTTCCTATTAGATAACACAGTTTGTACCCGCGACTTCATCCGCATTGAAAAATATAAAAAAAACCGAGCAAAATAACTTTATTGCTATTATCTTATTGCTCACATCTTTATTGCTATTACACATTTGCCAGGCGTTAGTTTTCTTAACTTTAGATGATCCCTCGGGAACAGTACATTTTTCTGGATGAAAGGTACCACATGTCCTTTTCGGTATTCGTGACAACGCGTATGCAAAATTTCATGATTATCGGTTGAGTAATTTAGGCGTGAATAGGTAACAGACAGTCAGACAGAGTTACTTCCACATTTATAATATTGCATTTGTATGGATAATAGATGTTCAATTGAATTAGAACACTTTCTGAATACACCTCTGTTGGTTAAAGTTCTAATAACTTTCTTATAAAACACTTTAATAATCTCTAATACTAAAATGGACTGGTTGTAAGGCTTTTTGTATTTATAAAGGCTTATAATAAAATTAGCTATTTATTCAAGACGTGTATCATTTATTTATTCAAGACGGCCCTTCTATTTACTACGATGTAAGAGAACTTGCGGTTCAATGTGAAAGCACGCATGACCTGTATAGAATCCATCTTAATTTATAAAAGTAGGGTTAGAAGAGTTTCGCCCTTTAGTGCTTCGCCTTGAAGCTGTGTGGCGTCATTTGATGAGCTTTTCTTTTCATTTTTTAGACAGAAAACATGAAATCTATGTATAGAGTAAAAACAGATTTTAAGAAACAGATGTATTCAAATATCCTAATCCTAATATAATAATATAAATGCGAAAGTGTGTATGTTTGGATGAAATTTAACAGATAGTTGGACTAACCATATAGGATAATTTTTATCCCTAAAAAAAGTAAGTTTTCCGAGGGATCGTACAAAAATATTAAAAAAATAGGTTAGTTAATAATTTTTAATTATAAATAAAAAAATTTTTTAGATGATTAGTAAAAAATTACTAAATATGACTTTTGTATTGCGTAATATGAATTTTTGTATTCGATCCAATTGTGAAAACTACACTTACATAGTGTTACACTTACATAATGCAATAGAGATTTAAGATGTACGAGTATTTGAACATTAGGCCTTTTGTTTGACATAACTCTCAAGTTTAGATCTTACACAAGTAACTTAGAAATGTTAGCACAAGGCTTGAAATTTACTATTTCGTGTCTTGTCCTAACGTGAACATAGTGTCCATTTATGGATTATTACTTTAAAAATGAGTTTTTGCTTTTACTTTTTAACTGCAAAGTTAGGACTACAAAGTGAGGAACCTCCTGACAATATGTGCCGTGTAAAGAAGTACCGCCTTCTATATCTGTACCTTGACCCAGTCATCTAGTGAGAGCCTCTCAAGGTGTTGGCCGAGGCTCTTCGCTATAAGATCGTTCACCCTATCGGGACGACACACCTCGTGAGCTATAGAGCTCGTAAGTCTATAGAGCTTGTATGAAAATTAGCTTATATAAAATATACTTTCATCAAAATTGGTTATTGGGTACTTGAAAAACCTCTATAACCAGATAACCAGATTTAACTGTAAGCGTTTGTATCACAAGTTTTATTACCTATATCAAACAAATCCCCACTGCAAACAGAAAATGAAACAGGAGAGGATACCCTTAGTAATTAGATTTAAATTACCTTTAGTAATTAGAATTAACATATGTATAAATTTAATTTACATTTTATGCACAGTTAGTTTATATTTTCCATTAATACATCCGACGAGGTTCTAAGTATATAATTCTATAATTATATACCCGCTCCCCGCCACGCCCTGGGAGCAATTTAATAATACAAACCTTCCTTGTTAATTCCTCTTTCCCTTATTTTTGAGGATAAGGGTCCCACTACGGTCTTGCAGTACCTGTGGATTTGCTTATGTTATAGCCAGGGTAGCTTTAACTTAGATGGATTTTGTATAACAGGTGCAAGTGATATTAAATTTCAGACCAACACTATAAAATTGAGATATCTTACACCCGCACACCGGCGTTGTGAAGCACAATATCAAGGTTTGTAGCATTCCTATCAAGATTGGCAAAACATTGTCTGCTCCTATAACGCTTCATTGCAGGAACGTTGGAATTTATTTATAAATATACCTAGTGTATTAAAATATTGACTGGATTTTTTAAATGTCTTTTGATATGAAGACGTCTTTAAATTGGCTTCCATATTCATAAAACTGATGATAACATAGGGGAAAAAGTTTACATCCAAAATTTAATTACACTCGATAACTAAAGGATCAATATAAAAATTCCTGCAACTTTTTCACAACACAAAATAAAGGCCCTGTTGCATTTCCTGTCGATTTTAGTTAAAAGATAAGAGATACGCCAGATGGCCCATACGACAGTGGAACATCTACTACTCGACTGCCCCAGGTTTGCATCACTAAAATGCGATCTAGAGATGGAAATTGATAAAGCCTTGATACACAAATCTGCATTTTCACTAAGTAAATATTTAATTAAGGCGAGGCGTAGTTTGATTGCATTTGCGTGTATGTGTACACGGCGAAACTACGCCTAATCGGCTTCACTCCGCCGTCCACAGCATTCTATATTTAGTTATTATTTTTTCTGAGCACGTAAGAAAGAAATTCTTTTGAAATCTGGAATTAACAACAGATTTACCACAGGTGTTGCCTTTTCTCTGGGAGAACACAGACCTGATATTTACATATTTTCATTTGCACATTTCTTATATCACAATTGCGAAATATTTTATAGTTTATTTTACCTCTAGAATATATTTCTAATATAATCTCTAAACGTGAGCATAAATGTGGACACACAATTGCTATATGGACATATGTAATATTAACACTTATTAAAAATCCTCACTCCAAGACATTGCTTGTGTCTGTTCATGTTGTAATGTTGGTGCCCGCGATTTCGTCTGCGGTGAAAAATAAAAGATATAACGCCTGACATACATTGACTCCTGACATTATACTTTTGCCAAGCGTTGATATTTATTTTTAGATTTTCAGCTATTATATAGGCATATTTAGCCTATGTCCATCCTGAAATTATATTCCAACCATTGTTCAAAGAATTTTTTAGATCGGATGTGTGGTTTCGAAGATTACCTCATACATACAAAAAAAAGAAAATAAACAACAATGTTTACCTCTTTATTATCTTAATATAATTATAAAAATTACGTGTCACATGTTTCTCCGCGATGAACTCCTAAACTGCTGAACCGATTTTGATTAAACTTTGTAACTATATGTAATTTGGTTCAACTTAAAAGATATTTTTATTTTGAACCCGGGCGAAGCCGGGAGCGGGCCACTAGTATTATTATATATTTAAAGATTTATAATAAGGACTCCAGTACTAAATGATGTCGCATATACATAGTACTATTATTTAACAAATGCTAGCTGCGTAGTAGCATTTCAAATTTGGGTAGGTATGTAACCAATTTCATTATAGTAAAATAATTATATAAGTGTGCTAATTAACGTGCAAGTACAGTGGAGGCGAGATTTGCAATAGTAATGGAGCTGATAGTATAACGAAGTAATGACCAATGCCTATGGAACGTTTTTCAATAGATTTTTATAGTCTTATTTTGTTAATGACAACTTTTCCTATGATAAGGTCGATAGACAGGTTGACGTTCCGATTGATGGTAGGTGTGGCTACCGTAACCTATAACGCCACAGGTGCTGCATTAATAAAGGTACTGTAAATGCGCTGCCGACTATATTAGGATTAAGCATAAGGGATCGGAAAGGGGTAAGGATATGGGCTATGGCATTCCTTACTCACTCACCGAAACACAACAGCGCACATGCTGTTATTTCACGGTGGTCTTCTGTGAGAGGGTGGTTTCTGCCGCCAAACGGGCTGCCCAAATGACTGCGAAAGGCAGTTTGCCCTGCCATTACTTTATAGATCCAGACTGGAGCCAACTTTGAAAAGTTACTTTCCAAGTTGACTGCCGGGAGGCGAAACTGGGAACTATAGAACAGAGCGAACCATATTCGTCCAACGGGCTCGTCAAAATAAAAAAATATATAATTATTATAATTATAAAAGATAATATAAAACATAATTATAAATCATAATTATAAAAAAAATAAAAATCGGGCTTTGTTAAGAAAAATATAATAGCTTCTACAACTTGCGGGATATTTTTTTTTTACTTTAGTTAGTGTGTACGAGATTTTTTAATTGATGTTTTTTTTTAATGTATTATCAGTGTGCCCGAGGCTCGCAATTTTAACGAGACCTGAATAACGAATATAAGCCGATTTCAATTCGACGGATAATTTTAATAATAAACTTTCGATGCATAGCCAAATTGTGAATATTCAAAGTTGTACGATAAATGAGAATTCGGTTATAATATTGCTTATGGAATTTTGAAATTTCGTGATTTATAGTTTTACAATATATTCTTTGTAAGCTAAACTTCAAAAAAAGTCCTATTGAAATATTTGTTTCATTTTATAAATTAGTGTGCGGAGCTAAGACTGCGTTATATTTTATAGTATTAGAGGTGACACAGTTTCTCTTTTCCACTTCCCTATATGCGCAGCCGGTTTCTGTTTCGTTCTTAATTTTGTGCTTTTCCTAATCTAAGATTGTAAAGTTTAATTTGGCATTTATAAAACAAAGAGGCGCAAGCTGCAATAGGCAGACTAAAACTTTCAGTGAGCTTGAAAGAGCCATTTATCCTTTATTATTGTGAAATTGATACTAAATTTGAATTGAATCAGATTCAAATATTAATATATACTCGACGGGAACGACGGCATTAGAAAATTAAAAGAAGATCACGCCCGGTGGATCATATTATATAATTTAAACATTATTGCCTACTATGTTATTCTGACGAAAAATGTGATACAGCTACATTCTACTACTTATTTAGAGAACGAATTCAGGTTAGCAGGTAAACTGACATTAAAGGTAAGACAGGCTTTCTGTGTAGAATGAAAGAACTCGGTGGGGTGATAGACCCAAACTTTGAAGTAGGCGCGGACTCACTATCACTTCGGAATCACCAATCAGGAGGAGCTGCTACACTTTTATTCTTTTCACGTTTTACAGAGAGGTTTAAACCTCCCGAGTTGTCGATTGGGGGAGATCTGACACAGTACCTACCAAAGATAGTACTTACAGTAAATACTATAAACCTACATTTTTTTAACACAACATTGCTTTCCGACCGCATTCAAATCGGTAAAGAAGTTTCTGAGATAATTTCTGAAAAAATCTAAAAATAATTTTTTGATTACAATGTGTACAAATTTGTTTTTTTTTTAATATTTTATGTACTGACACGGCTCGTTTATGATTTTATTATATGTATAGCTTAGGAGTTTTTTTTTTTTAGGTAGTTAGTGTTTGAAACGTGTAAAATTTAAAAGCCACTGTAAGTTGGTACGTGACATGAATCTAATTAGCCGCCAAAGTTGCTAAGCGCATATTATTGGAAGTCACCTATTATCGAGTAGACCTTGTGCCCGTCTGCCGACCATTATTATAATACTAGCTGAACCCGACCACGCTTCGCTGTAGCTCAGTCTTATATTATATTTTATCATAAGTATAAATAAAAGTCTTCTAGCGAACATAGGTTTACCGAAAGACACATTGTTCAATTTAATATCTTTCTTAACTTATCTTACTTAATTCTTTTTTCATTCTAAATTATTTTTAAATGTAAAGCCAGTGAGAGGACTACATTTTTTGTTTGTCCGTTATCCGCATAAGCAAAACTGGTGTTTGATCAGCACGATAACAATTCTATGACTGTCAGATGGCATTAGATCAAGTTTTGAGTCTAAAATTCGCTTTTGGAACTGAAAGTAACGAAAAATAATACGGCCTAGTTTTTCATATATAACGTTCAGACAGGCTGACAGCCCATTTGATGGTAGGAGGCCACCGTCGCCTATCAACATAAGTAACGCCACAGGTGCCGCAATTGCGCTGCTTACTTTAATAAGATTAAGGATAAGGGTCGCGCATCAATCACTTTATTGATTTATTATTTAATTTATTTAAATAAATGATTATTAATAAATTTTGTTTCAATATTTTTATTGTTATATTAATTAATTATTAACATACGGTCCTCATATCAAACGCTGTGATCTATTCAAATATATATTTTTTAATTTAATAATCATTCTCATTGTTTGTCCTATATAAGTTATAGGCGACGGTAGCTGTGTACCGTTAGCCTATTTGACGACCTTACCATATAAAAAGCTGAAATAGTCAAATAACTCCAGTGTTTAACTCGTGAATAACTCGTTAATGATTAAGTTACCATTATTATTAATTTGTAGTGAGTTTAAAAATAAATAATACAATGTTATTAATTCGTACGCATATTGTGTTGCAAATAAATCACGGTTTAAGTATATTTTTGTTTGTCACCTATAACAATTTTCTTCGATTTGTCTGTGTATTAACCGAACCATTTGGACGTACCAGCCATGTATTGTCCCTGAACGTATTAAAGCTGCAAAGTTATCACAAGTTTTAGACGACGCCTCGCGTAAGTCAAGCATTTTGTCGCCACTAAATTTCAATTTTCTAGACGCTCTAGTTTCGCTTTTGTGCCGTGTAAACATTTTTATAATCTGAATGTAGATGTAGGGTACTTGAAGAATTCATTCCGTACGCCGATGTAGAGGAACATATTGCAATATAATCTATTTATTATTTAATTTAATTTACATGAACCATCGAGAGTCGCAATAACAAATAAATAAGCAACATTTAAAATTAAGACAATTAAATAAAATAAATAATAATAAACTACAAGCACATTGTGAAACAAGCCACTAGTCTACGATGTACATATTCAATTTTTTTTGTTGATCAGATTTTGTTTAATATAAATAAATGTTCACCCGTACGAAGCCGGAGCGGGTCACTAGTATTTCTCATATTCTAAAAATATGCTTCCCCTATTTGGTTGGTTTTTATTAGATTTTAGATATTATGAAAGCCTTCTCATTAGACAGGTAAATTCAAACTTTATATGTTGCTGATGAAGCGTATATTATTTTGTATATTATATAATTTTGTATTCAAATTGAATGTATCATCCAGATCTTTCAAGGCGTCATTTCGTATTTCCTTATTGCAAAAATTAAGAGTGTCATTTATGAAGGCATGCATAAATCAGTTTTTCCTCATTTTCCACTTGAGTTTCGATACTATTACTAGATGGTATAATAACACCTAAGGTTTTCGTCTAAATATCCTTTTTTTTGTATTTTAAAGCGATGTCTAGACATTTTCTCCAAAAACTAATCTATCAAGTACAAAACAGTCAATTCCTCGCGGAATATTATGTTTCAATTAAATTTGCAATTTCCTGTCGCAACAGCCAGTTTGAACACTTGGCATGAGATCAAGTAAAACCAATAAAACCAATATCAATAATCAATAAACGTGTTACATTTATTTTCTTTATTTTATTAAAAACAAATATAAATAATAAACATTTGGTTATTCAAAGTCACGTATAATAGAAAAACCCAAAGTGAATTCACTTACGTATAACCGAGAAATTACATAACAAATGATTTAGTGACAACTATGCTTAATGTTTGGCAACAAATCCTATTAGCAGACTGTTAGCTTAGTTACCGATGTGTCTGGAGGGAAACTACTGCACTACCTTACAATTCTAGTTTATATGTTTATTGTAGCTGTTAGCTTTGCTTGTTGCTTTAATGGCACTACCTACACAAATCGTACGAGACCGAGTGTATTTTATCAAATGATACTTTAATATTTAGTAAGGATTTCGAAACTACTGTAATCCGTATTAATATTATAAATGCGAAAGTATGTTTGGATGTATGGATGTATGGATGTTTGTAACTCTTTCACGCAAAAACTACTGAACCGATCACCGATACTGAATTTTTGCATACATATTGTCTGGGACACCAGAATGGACATAGGGTACCTTTCATCGTTCAACGCGGACGAAGTCGCGGGCACCAGCTAGTATTGAAATATGTCTAAAGAAAACTAAGACGACATGACAACCTGCCTACGGGTACTTCGCGACCCTTCCCAATTTTGTACAAGTACCCTTCTAAATTGACAAGGTACCAAGGTAAATAACATCGAAATAATATATCTTGCAAATAAATACACACTACTTCTAAACATATATATTAGGTATTTGTACCAATATATATTACGCAACGAATTGAGGGCGCAACACTTACCTACACTAGATCAAGGCCAATTTTCTAAAGTTCATTTCCACAATTAACCTTACCAGGAATCACACACTTGTTGGAATGAAGCTAAAATTTTAAGCACTCGATTGGTATTTATCTGTTGAGACGGTTGAGTAGTTCAATCCAGGGATGTGTGTATAACTTTTTAAATAGCCCCTTGAAAAATTTTTAAAAATTTAGAACAGAAATAAAACCTTGCTTAGTGCAAATTTAATAGGTGTCTTTAGATTTGTTTTTAGATTTGAATCAGATATATAACATATTATTTCTTTAATGGAGTTATTTGTATGTATATTACCAAAGCGTTTCATAGTAACATTGTGAACAGCTGATCTGATGTCCTTGAATTCTGTTCAAGCTTCATTGAATTTCACCGTCCACGTGATTGCGATAACAAAATGCCAATAATTGAAACATGTTTCAATCTAAAATTTCTTTAGTAAGCAGAGAATGGTTGTTTTATGGGAATAGAAGTGTTACTCAGACACTTTTCTCAGTTTTATTTTCTTTGTCAATTTCAACGAAGGATTAAAGGTCCCATAAAGTTTGAATAAGGTTGAAATTAGGCCGTCATTTTATCGCCAAGAAGATTGTTTCAGACTTTCACCGGAAAAAATGCTTCCAGCATCTTGAAACTCTTTATTGACAGCCTAATTTCAACCTAATTTAAAGTTAAATTTAACCTTAATACTTAGAATATAGAACAAACCTTAATATAATATGAAAGCATAAATTGGACAACCGTAACGTCAACCAATATTTAATATCTCAAGTCGTCAAGCAGGCTGTACCTGTCGCCTTACAGAAACTCTTTCTGAAAAAAACAGCATGTGTGCTCTTTTGTTTTTGGTGTTGTGTAATGGAGTGGCAGATAGGAACGTCAACCTATCTGCCACTAATATAAGAATATAAGAAATATTAATATAAGAATATATATAAGAAACCTGTCTGTGTGTTAACTTTTCATGCCTTTACTACTCAACCGATCGTCATGAGATTTTGCTTATACATTTTCAGGAATACAGGAAATGACATTTCATGCAGAAAAAAAGTATTGTTCCCGTGGGATAATCTAAAATAAAAATAAATAAACTAACGCCTGGCAAAAGTGTAATAGCAATAAAGATGTCAGGAGTTGTGCTTATATATTTTTACTTTTAACGGTAGCATTATTTATAAAAAAGAAACAAAATTTTGTATTACAGGAATAAGGTCTAAGATCCCTTGAGCAAATTTTAATGCATTATAACACTGGCAGGTAAGTGATCAACACCAGAGTTATTTTGGTACAACTCTTTAGTTAATGTAAGTAAGGTTTCGTTCGATTTTTAAATTTACATATATCCCGAGGGTTGTAAATCGAATTTACATCCCATATTTTGATTTCACTTATCAAGCCTTGATTTATAATTAAGCGAGCTCTGTCAGTTTTACAGATAAATAATACGAAGGCTGTAAAAACAATGCGAATGTTTATGTTTTGAAAATAAATAGAAAATTCACTTCTGCGGACTTGTTTGTTGTTGCCGAAAACCTATATTATTGTATCGCCCACAAAAAAAATTAAATAACAAAATCTGACTGGAACATAAATGTTCAATAACTTGTGTTTTTTTTATAATACTCATAATGTTTTTCGTCTTTGTCTAAGATACATTATTAAAGTTTAGTTAAAATGCAATCCAGGCTATGTCATCAAATGCTCACTTGTCTAAATATCTGTACCAATTCTGTGTCATCTGAATATCATTCGTTTCTATATTTAAACTAATATTATGAAGAGGAAATATTCGATATTTTTTATGGATAAATTTTTGTATATTTGTATGTTTGTTTGTAATGAATAAACTCAAAGACAACTTAACGGATTTCAATTTTTTTCGGTTGTAATCTTCTGATAGACGTACACTATTGACAAAAGTCTCGCCCATATTTGTTGACCTTGTTTGCTGTTGTTTTGGGAAGCAATTAAATAGTACATTTTATCTGAGTACGTATGACAACACGCCCCACGAATTTCGCTGAATAAGGATTTACAAAGTTTTATGATTATTCAACACTCTTCCTGCTTCGGTCGCTTGCTCTGTTTGTATCGTAAACATAATTATGAGCACCGTTTATGTTCTACATTTTTGTGCTGGGTACACAAGTATAGATTGGCTAACTTTTAACAATTACTTATATATGTAAGGTCGACCGCAAGAGCCGATAATTTTGGTCACAATATTTAAAATTATAATAGTATCTAGAAAATCCTTTTTATATTTTAAAATATTATATTTGAATTCATATTCAAAATATTCTCATTTGAATAATGCTCTGTTTTAAATGAAAATTTTAACACATAATTATTAAAGTATATGAAGAAAGAAAAATAATGAAATCTAACTTTAGGATTTGTTAATTATTTTATTTAACTCGAGTTTTCGAGATTAGAAAATTCGACTTAAATAAAAAAGTTAAAATATTTTAATCCATAATCCAAACAAGTTAAAATATTTAATATGAACCACTATAATGGTTGTAGCTTGACAGTTTTTTCGTTTAACGCCAATATAAGTTCTTACCTGTATTCTTCATGAATGCATCCAAGTCATTTCTATTATATTATTATTTACTACATCATTCGCCTGATTATGTCCTTGTTTTGTTCATACACCACTGTTAAATGATTTTGCTCATATGAAAATGGCAGGAATTAATTATAAATGTTTTACGGCTTTATATTTATAATAACTAGCGACCTTTTTAATATAACTATATCCTATATGATAATATTCATTATTATGAAGTATTTCTTTAATAAAATTGTTACATTTTTTGCTTAAATGTTTTTATGGAAGAATAAAATGTCATTAAAATTTTTTTTTGTATCATTATTATTATAAATTTTTTTATGAAGTATATTATTAATATTTTAATGATAGTATGTATCTAATAACGGTAGGTATATATTAGTAAATTTATAAAATACTAATTTATTCGGCAGTCGTTGCCCTCTCGATTTCATATAAAATACCATTCAAGTTTCCTACTTTACCTGTGGTTTTTCCAAAAAAATTCTTTCATACAAATCTCGTTCTGGCAATTACGAACACAACAAATAAACAGCAACATTGATCGTACCATTTTCAAGTGATGCTCGCCATACAATGTGGCATATGATTTTTTTTATTTATATATATAGGTATATATATACTCGTAGACGGATGACCTAAAAAAAAAAACAATTTTCCATTGAATAGTTTTGACCTTCCGTTAAGGAAGCCCTTTTTAAATAGCAAGTGAAACCTAACCTAACCCAAACCTTGTGCTCAATACCACAATCATCTCTGTATTATTAAAAGGAAGTACCTACTCCAACAGTGAGGAGAAGCCATAAATAAAAGATTTTCAGCAAAATTACTCTGAACAATATTTACCATATAAACGACAAAACTCAGAATAACAATAGTTGTGTACGAGAATTGGTAGAAATGTTTAGAAAGATTTAATTAAATAAACAATAATGAAATGGCTCCAACTTTTCCAAGTACTGAACAGTCTGTTCTAGTATAAACAAGGACGAACCAAAGCTTGTTCCTCGTTACTACGCCTAATTTCACTCCTAAGGAGTGTAAACGGACTTCTTTTTTATTGGAATTTCGATTTCCTATAATGGAGGTTAACAAAAAATATTGTTACTTTATTTCTTTTATAGTAATGTCGTCAAAAAGTCTGACGGTCCACTTGATGGTAAGTGGTAACCGTCGCCTATTACACAAGCAACGCCACAGGTGCTGCAAGTGCACTGCCGACCTTAGTAGGATAATTTATTAGGAAGAAATAAAGATATGAGCTCTGAAATCCCTTACTTACTCAACGAAACACAACAGCAGATATGCTATTATTTCACGGTAGTCTTTTGTAACCTGGTGGTAGCTGCCGCGATAATGACTGCGAAATGCAGCGTGCCCAGCCACTATCAATACTTTCCAAATCCAGAACAGAGGAAACTTTGAAAAGTTCATTTCCAAAGTTGACCCTGCCGGGAATCGAACCCGGAACTCCTGAGCCAGATCGTTAAGGCAAGCACCCTAACGACTCATCTAATCGGCTCGTCAAGTGGAACGTCTAGTCAATTAGACGAGACGTTTCACTTGACTTGAATTAGGCCTTTAACATTTTAACCCTTTAAATTGGTAAGTTAGCTTAGGATATGTTCATGTTTAAAATCAACCGTTTGATTAGTTTACACCAAGTTATTAGTATACTTGACGTTCTCGCTTACAGCACCAAGTTCCGCAGTTCTAAATTTTAAATTAAAATTAATTATTCTAAATTCTAAGTTCTAAGTAACAATTGTAAATTCGATCCAATTTAATAATGTTAGTTAATAGCAGACGCTCTTAGTTTTATCGAGTATTCATAATATATCCTAACATAGTTAAGTGAGTGGGTACTACGTGTATTAAGATGTACATGTTATAATATATTTACAAGTAATTTTCTCATATCATCGTAATCACTTTGCGAATTGTATATCTAGAGATAACCCATTGGAACGAACGCTAAGTTGTCGATAATTATCTCAGAGTACGAGTATAATATACATACAATTTATTATATAATGTAACATAATGTATGTTACTACCAATGGTTACTACATCATGTAAATCTTATTATATAACATTCACATATTTAGATAAATAGTTTGCCATAAAAGGCAATTTGACCTCTAAGAGATTTGAAAGACAATATTAATTGACTCCTCTCAACTTAGCCTGTATATAGTTAAATGGCATCTTAAAGGTAATACTTAATTTAATGGCTCTTCAACATATTATTGTTAAATTCTAATATGATTTTGAATTTGATAGTCATACTATTAATAACTCAATCTGTAGTTACTCAAAAATTATATAAATAAAAAACAATTAGTTATTTGTAAAATATTAAAACTGTATATATTTAATCTCTGTGAATTTAATAGAAATTATTTGCAAAAATTACTTCAGAATTTCTATTTTTTTTTTTTTTTCTAGTTATTTTATACATAATATACACATCTTCATTTTTAGATGTTCCACACAATAGAGATATGTAATATTATCCTAACGATCCTAACGAAATGAAACAATAATCTATCTATACTTATAATAAAATCCGTGTCTTTACGTTAAATATTAGAAAGAAAAAAAAAACAATTTGTACACGTTATACTTATGTACCCGACGTGAAAAAAGATTTTAAGAAGTTTTGTTGTCTATTATTTTGTGCACGCTAATCTCAAGAGCGCGCGGTTTTTGATGCGGTTTAAAGTGATGTATTGTAAATGATTGTAGTAAGCTTCCCGTAACATTTTGTGTTTGTTTCATTCCAATCGGTATACAAATAAAAAAAATTGTACTGAAGTTGCCGGTACAGCTAGTAGGTAAACATAAAATTAAATCCATTTGTTGTAGAACAAATGGATTCACCTGAACTTTGTTTTATAACTTAAATATACTAAAACGATATTTAACATGTACGGTTCATTACCATCACAGCAAAAAGAAATGCGATCACGATATACAATAAATTGTAACGTACGAAACTTAGTAATTAGACTTAACTGGAAATTAAAACATTAAATGGATTCAGAATAAAATTTCTATAATATCTGTTCACAAAGTTCAGTCGAGCGGGAGAGCAAAGGCCATTTTATTTTTCAATTTAATAAGTGGTTCCACTGAGACATTAATAAACAATTTCGACATAGTTTAACTTTGAATAGAAATATAATATATATATATAATTAATATAATTCTTAAAGCAAGGCAGATCTTGTGACTTTTCAATTTTAATTGGCATTCCTCAGTTATTAAATTTCTTAGATATTTTGTGATATTTCGTTAATATTATTGTATTCGCTTTGTAAATGAAGATGTTCATACATCTGGCGTTCTGTAACACCTATAAATGATGCGTGGCGGCTGATGGGATTCCTGGGCCGCCCAGGCGAGTTGAGTCCGAAGCGGACGTAGCGGTGTGTGGGTACTCGAGAATAAGGCCTCGCTTGATCTCGGCCATCACCACACATCACCGCTGATGGAGGAATGCGGGGGAGGGTTTTAGTGTGTATTCCCTGTGATAAGTCACTTCACCGGGCGAGTCCCACACTCCCGCTCATCGACTGTCCCCGTCGACGAGGAATAGATCGTAACCTTAAAAAAGAAATGAAATAGAAATAGGCAAATAATTTCGTAGTTAAATTTAATACTAAAATTGTTTGTATTCCATAAGGGTTGCTATACATATTATTATAGTCGGGCCGGCACATTCGATTCGGCAATGCCGATATTATCGAACCGAATATACACTGCGCCGGTGGGCTAAGAGGCCTTTCTGCCGAACGTTCATCTATATATATTCGTGTCTACCCCCGGCTTTGTACACCCGGCTTTAAGTTTAGCAATTTTTCGAACGTTCATCTACACATATTATTCGATTCTACCGCCCAGCTATGCCGGCCCAACTATATGTATAGCATCCCTTACTGTCTTGCGTTCGCCTTTGTTCTAATAGATAAAATTTTCCACTCAATGCAACGCTTGTAATTCAAATAAACCGCAGCGCAACATCAGTGGTAACAGACTTATTTCTCATTACATTCTGCAGTGGTTCTGTTGTGCGACTCATCTATAGATTTCAAGGCCTCATTTTCAATATCGTCTGTATTTTACCGAAGCCATCGGCAGAGTCATATTCACTATTGTTCTAATTGCAATAACTTTAGAACAATTGTGTCTGCGCTTAATAACTTTTTCAAAGTTGTTTTTCCAGTACACATTTCTATACTAATTTCCTCTACCTACAGCAATCCAAATGTTACTCAATTATTACAAAACAATTAGGTACTAATTAATTATTTCCGCGACTTCGTCTGCGTTAAAAAATATATAACACCTGACATGTTTATCGTTGTGACGACGGTGGCGCCGCCAATGTTAACAGTTTTTTATATTTTTGGACTATCCCTCAGGATAAAAAGTATCCTATATATTAATCCAGGTAATAAGCTCCATGTGTGCCAAATTTATTCAAATAAGTTCAGGCGACTGTTTACCTAATTCAGCTATATAACCTAAATAAACTAAACTAAGTACAGCTTAGTTCACATTGTGTGCCAAAGTTCAGTCGCTTAGGAAAAAACTTAAAAATTTAAAATCATACAAACTTTCGCTTTCATAAATATTATTTTATAATTTATGATTAGGATTGGATACCGTTCTCTACCGATATTAATTTTGTAAAGAGCTTTTCAATTGCAAATTTTCCGGTTGTGATTTATTATTAAGTTTTAATGAGTTTCTTGGATATTACAAGAACTCTTAAGTACCAATTCGATAATGCTATAATGAAAATTATTTAAAATATTCATTAATTTTGAAACGATATATATTCCGAATGTTTATTTGTAAATAATTTTATTTATGACAGTTAATTGGTTATTGGACTTTAGATATTGAAGCATCTAAAAATTTTGTTTAAAATAAATGTTAATATTTAATTACTCCCTATGTTTAGTAAGAGTAGGAGAGGTTAATATTCTCTAGGGGCACCATCACAAAATAGTTACAAATTAAAAAATAACTAGGTGGTGCCCGTGACTAATACATCCGTGTTGTCAAATAAAAGATAGACTCGTAACGCCTTGATGATTAACTTGAAGTAAACGGATTACTTTTGCCAAGCGTTGGATTTTTATTTTTAGATAGCTAATGCCCACGGCTTCACCCGCGTGGAATATTTAGCTCATGTCAACCCCGAAACTCCATTCTAACTATTGGTGAGAAAGAAGTTTTTAAATCGCACTAGTAATTTCAAAGATTACCTCCTTTATACAGACAAAGATACAAACTTTACCTCTTTATAATATTAGTGAAGATAACACGTTGATTTATAGAAATCAAAAAGTTTATGTATTTAATTAATTTTATAGTGAGTCATATTTATTTTGATGTAAGTAATCCAATAGATGTCTACGAGTATAACACAAACATTCAAAGAATTCTTTAATAAGTTTTCGGTGAAATTATCTAATAAAAGGCATGAAAGGGCTTTATGAAGATGTGACATTGTCCATTAGTTATCCGATTCTTAATGCGTCATAGTCCTCAGTTAAAGCTAGACGTAATGAAGGAATCTTTTGTTTATACAAATACTTTTTCCATGTAAATATCGCCTCGAGAGGCGGTCTGCCTCTTCTTTCATACATATTAAAAAAATAATGCGGTTGAAAATCACTAATTGAAAGAGCGTTAAACGAGGAAGATTTTTATATATTATATATTAATATGCAGAAAAAAATTGAAGCCGTGCGAAGCCGGGAGCGGATCGCTAGTAATTAATAAGTGTCACTGAGCAACGTCGCTGAGCAATGAATATCATTCAATTTATTTATTTTTATTTCTTATTTAAAAGGCAACTTAAACAACCCAAATTTTGTTTGTAGAGTAAAAACATAATTCTAAATTTTATGTTAATGTCCTAATACGAGTATAAGTATGTAAGAATAGCAATATGAAACAATAGCTATGTAAACCGCTACTCTGAATTGACGAATACGCCTTATTTGTAGGTATTTAAAACAATCCTCCATATCTAAAAATTTGTTCCCAGAATATAAACATAAATAACTTCAACCTTCATTGTAGGCATATTTAACTAATCCAAGTTTACCTAATTAAGTCAAACTTTGATAGGCGTGTAATTTTAAAATAAATATTCATTTTCCACAGTACCATTGGTACTTTTGCTAAGTAAATAACTTCATCCATCCATACTACCCCATACTAATATTATAAATGTGAAAGTAACTCTGTCTGTCTGTTTCACGCCCTGTACTTTAACTACTCAACAAGTTGTCAGGGATACAAGAAAGGCCATACGGGACCTTTCATCCATAAAAAAAAAGTACTGTTCCCGAGGGATCATGTAAAATATAATAAAAAAACGCCTGGCCAAAATGTTATACCAACAAATGATCAAGCTTTAAGATATTGCTTATCTTTTTATTTTACAACGCGGACGAAGTCGCGGGCACCAGCTAGCTTGAAATGAATTGGAACTATTAAATAAGTTCTGCAACTATGTAGTTACAGAACAATATCTAGTAGTTAATCGCTTTCGTGTGGCGATGCAATGTTAAATTAAGTTCCATCCGCTTCGGAAGTACGGGCCATAAGAAAGTTTCCTGAAAGCATGAAACTTACATACGAGTATGTTGCCTATTGCAAAGAGTACGCACAACGTTAGAGCAAAGAAAATCGTTCATTATTTGCATTATAGAATACTTACATTTAAAGTGTAACGTGTCACCAATTTGTCATGTTCTTATAAATACTTTCTTTGTAAAATATAATTCTTAATCCATCGTAATCCGTATCTTTAATTTATACAATCACGTACAGCATTAACTAACCACAAATTTGGTGACCCCGACGTGATCTTCGACGTAAAATGCAATTTCGTAGAAAAATTTTTCGTTTGTTTCGAATGTCACTTTGTCAACAACATGGTAACTATGGAAAACTGTCCAAATTTTTCTTAAAATGTTCATTTATAGTCGCGGGTCACCAATTTAATGTGGGATGGAAAATGAACTCCACATTAATTATTTACATATTTACACACATTTATTATATACATTTATACATTTGGAGAAACGCACGAATGGGCGTTTTTACATTACGCACGATGGGCGTTTGTGGTGATGAGTGGCGAGAAAGCGCGTGCTTTCTGTAGCAGAGTTGAAGGCCGACTGTCTCTCGTTTCCGTGCTTCTTCATTTGAAAGAATGACACGGAAACTAAAACGTAAGTTCCAAATAGGTAACTTAAAGGAGGTCGCCACAAACGTTTCATCCGTTTGGGTGCTACGATTCCATAGACAGAAAAAAAGACACACACGTCTATTATAAAAAAAAGACACACCGTTTTTGAATCGGGCCTCGTCAAACATTACTTATTCGGTGCAAAATCGAGGTAAACGCTACACCACCCTAAAAGCGTTATTATATTGTACCCTAAGGGCGTTATAAGTGTTTTCCAGTGTGTCTGGCCCATAATTTGCAGAATAAAATACTCTGAACAAAGTGATCTTTGCTTTTGTAGCTAGTAACGTTCAAATCTGACATTCTCTTTCTAAATTATATCTTCATCGTCTTTCAGGTCGGGAGTAAATATTTGACCTGTAGACGTGTACTTTGTAGTTCACAATGACAGTCACATTGTCCTATCTTGCCAAAACTTTCTAAAATTAAAATTATAAAAGGTGGTTTTTCAAGAAGAGACTTAATATTAAAATAAAATGAAATAGTTGTTTGAAGTGGCTGTAATAAAGTGAAGGTAACCTTAACAATAGCAGTAATTATAAGTAACTGAAAGATTGCTGAAAATGATCAAATTGCACTTTCTAATTCGTGACCTTCTTTCGAGAACTTTTTTACCCCATTGGTTATGGGGTAAAAAAGCTGCTCTACGACAAATTTAACCGGCCCATTGCCACTTCAACTTCAACCTTGGTTCTTTCGGCTTCTGAACCCTGATTCAGAAACGCTTCAACCATAATCGGATAAGAATAAAAGGACTAATTTACTAATTTACTAATTAATGGTACTAATTTACGGTATTCTCTCCGATGCCCATTTGTGACAGCGCCTGCCGTATGATTGGATATAATGTTGTTCTTCATTATACTGTATACAAGAAATGTATAAAAGATTAATTGCATTTCATTAAAAAAACGCCATATTTAAAAATATTTGGTATTCTTTATTAAGTACAATTACCGGCTAAACATTTATATGACAAAAATGTTCATTATATTAAAAGATACATAATATTATGTATCTATATAATTTATTAATTATTATATTATATAAATATTTTACTTCTCTGAGCAGAAATGCGCGTATTAACCATTCAATTGACAAACGACACACAAATTAGAGCGTTACTTATTTAGCCCAGTCAAATTAGAAAAATCAGGGGAAATAAATCGTGTAGTTTAGTTAGTTAGTTTAGTGTAGTTTTTGTATGAAACTTTTTTTTGTAAAATCAATAGTTGCTGAGCTCTTGCGCAATGAAGGTTGCCGTCGCTGTTTTTCTTTACCTGACGGCAACTTTCATCGCGATAAAACTCAGCAACTCTTGATTTGGTTGAATTTGGTCTCTTTAATCGACTATATCTCGGCAAATATTAACAATCGACAAAAAAGTTTGAAATATAAAAGATGGGAAATTTTATCCTCTACAATTTTTAACGTAAAACTCACCGTTTTTGAGATATTTGCAAAAAGGCGTTTTTCAAAATGGCAGCTAACGCTCGCGGTTTCGAACTACACAAAGTTGGATTTATACTTGGGAGACAGTCTCTGACATAATCCAATCGATAAATGAAATAGCAGGATTTTTTGCGGATCGAACCCATTTTTGAGCTAAAAATATTGGACTATTTGTATATGCAGTAGAAAGGCCGACGATTTAACATCAGTGGTATGCATGGACCTCAACCTCACGGTACCTCGCACATTCAACCCTTGTTTACATTATCTTCTTTTTTGTTTACAATTCTCAATGGATCGACATGGGGTTTTTATGTTGGGTCGGCAGATGACTAAGCTTGCTTATTCTAAAATAATATGGCGTTGAATTACGACGAAAAAAAAAACACCGTTTGCTGAAATCGTCTATTTTTGTCTCTCTGTAAACTTACACAGCCTCTAGTTCCTAAAGTATTGATCGTAGAGTAAAAATGAATATATCCAACACCCACAGCACAACCCCCACCCTTGAGGACTTTTAGTATATTCTTCTGGATACCGTCAGATATAATTCTACCAATTTTTAAAACTATACGATTTATTTCCCCTGATTGCCGATATTCGGCTTAATTTGACTATAATAATTTATAACTTCACAAAAACAGTATTAGACTGATTATTTTAATTGATTATTATTCTAAATCGATTATTTTAACAAGTTTACACTCATGTAAACTTCTTAAAATAATCAATTTTTTACAATCATCAGGGATGTGGGAATAGGAGTGAAAGCTCAGCTACTCTGACAACGGACCGCCTGAGTTTTGCAGAGTTCCAGAACGACTGAACCTGTTTGAAAAAATGTTTCATTATTTCATAAGTACATTATTCCAGAGACATGGGTTTAGATATTATGTATAAGTAGGTACTAACTGAAATATTAATTAAGTTTTTAATAATGTATTTGAAACCTGAAATTTTAATCATGAAATTTTCATATTTTATGACTACTTAACTTTCAATACAATCATTGTGCTAAGATTAGGGATTGATTAATGAACAGTTACATGACAGTTACACTATCTGGGAAAGGAAATATGATGCGAGATACTTGAGACATAATTGAATAGAGACATAGTAATGTAGCTAACTTGGTGGAATAGCTTAATACTCACATATAATAAATCTTTCTCCATTAATGTCTTTATAAACGTAATATTTCTTGGATGTAAAAAATAAGTAAATAGAGTGTATATTTTTAATATAATAATGCAACAATATTTTCCTGAAAATATAATTTCCTGATAATCTTGGAACCGGTAAAGGTTCATAAAGACCGGTAAAGGGTTATAAACATAAGTGGCTTAAAGGGACTCATAGAGACTAGATTGCGCGTGTTAATAGCTGTCCCCACAGTACTGACTAGAAGCCGGTCGTAGGTTTCATATTTTTAATTCAACTCCCTATGATTTTTTTCTATTAAAGTTTGACTTTTTTCGTCTAAAGTCTAAAGGATTTCTGCGGACTACAAATTTACCTAATATGCCGGTTGAAAAACAAACAGGAGACAGCTTACGATACATACAAGTATAAACGCACACACTCACACCTCAGTTATTTAAAATAAATCTGCATCTCGACAACCCTGATATACATACTTACGCTGCCATTTGAGGACTTAATTTATTATATTTATTTTTTGATAATTATATCTTAGTTGTAAAATAATAATAAATAGACTAATTTATAACAAAATTACTGCAAAAGTTATTTATTGGCCCTGTCCTCCATGTCTATTAAATTTTCTCTAGACGACTAAAAAGTAGAAATCTTAATAATTTATTACCACTAAACGTTGGCAGAAACTACTCACGTAAAGCTGTGAATATTTTACATGACTTCTTATTAAAAACACTGCGCAGGGATGTGAGCGAAGAGGTACTCAAAGTTTTTTAATATGAAGTGTAAAAAGGTAGGTGCCGAGCGTTGGCGACTACAAAGTAATCCGCTTACGAAACGGAAGCAAGGCTGTGGTAAATGGTCTTGATTGTACGGCGCACTTGTTTTTTTGAGTATATGAACTTCATGCGAGGTTAATAAGGAAATCAACTACGCAAGTGACTTACTGAAGGCAGAGTAACTCAAGCGTCCATTAAAAAAATAGGGTATTTTTATTGTTTTTTGACATAAAACGATTATGTATGTATATAATAAATATATCATAATAACGTCAGAACATTAATGTTAAGTATACAGGACGTCCCAAGACTATACGACATGAAGGGAAAGTACCTTAAATATCGTAGATAGGATATTTTGCTTATTTTTAAAGACTATGTTATTTTTGAAAGTTAGTAATACTGCATTCAAAGATTTTCTAAAAATTACTTGCTTCGTCGGCAATAAATAATATTCTTGAAATTTAAATCAAACATTTTACGTTATTCCTTTTTTTTTAAGGTACTATGTTACTTAAGAAGAATAATTATTTTTTGTCCATTCTTTCGATTGGCATCATAAAAAAATAATTTTTTTTTTTCACATTTAAGTCGGTTCGATCCCAGACGAAACAAGTAATTTTTAGAAAATCTTTGAATGCAGTACGAGTATTACTAACTTTTAAAAATAACAAAGTTATTCTTTCAGCAAAATATCCTTTCTACGATATTTAAGGTACTTTCCCTTCATGTCGCATCGCATAGTCTTGGGACGCCCTGTATGTATTACTGTTGAGTTAATAGTCATTGTTTAATTTTGTCGTTGTCAAACTAAAATCTGCTATGTGCACTTTTTGAAATTCCGACATATCCGTATTAAGAGGTCGTAGTTTTTTTTTTTTTGTCAAGGTAGCGCTTGGCCGCGATCTCACTTTGGCCGCGATCTCACTTGATGTAAGGTGCAGATGCGGCCGAAGGTGGACCACGCTTACCTAGTAGGTGCTCATGTACCCTTGACTTGAAGACCCCGAGGTCATAAGAATTTAAGTTTTTTTATTCGATAGATAAGGGAGTGAACTATTCACTAAGGTCAAAATGTTGGAATCTCAAAAATATGCGCAAAAAAATGCGAAATTTACTTGATGTGAAATTAAATTAAAATTGGCCAAAGTTACAATTATTCATATTAAGTTGTGAATTTCTATAGTTTATATATCGAACAAAAATATTAACCCTAAAATATACATAAGTATTTCTACATGGACTGCAAACATATCAGACATATTTTAAATACTATGCATATTATAATGTATTTAGGTTTTAGGCTACAGGATAGCATCTAGTACAAAAGAGAAGAGTTAAAAACACAGGCGATTAAACAATGTCTGCGGCGCCTATTTCAGGTTGGTTTGGCATAGGCAACTATTTTTGTCTTATCTATTTAAAGTTTTTATTTATTTTATTTTAAAATGATTTCTTCTTATTTACGTATAAAAAACTTTTTTATTAGACATTATAAATAAAATATTTAAAGAATACGTAGTATGTATATTTTAAATAACTATTCAAAAGGTTAAAGCAAATAATTTGGCGATTGACTAAACTAATATTGTTGCTAGTTAAGGTTAGTGGGGAAATAGCAATTATGATTTATTTTTTTAGATAATCGTTATGACTTTTTAAAATTTTATATACCTATATTAAATATGTTTCATTAATTTAGAAAGTACCTATCAATTCATTTCTTTAGGAGGAATGTAACACTCCAGTTATTAGGTATTGACACACTTATGAATCTTAATTAAAACTAGGAACGTTCTAATTAAAATTACATTTAAATATTTACACTTTGTTGTACTTATAGAGATATTTTCTAACAAGGAATTAATAGTTCAATTTATATTATAAAACCTCACAGAGATAATTAACAATTCGTTATAAAAAGATTTCATTATCACCATGACAATATAGATTACTTAAACAAATTGCAAGAATTTAACAAAGGGATAATTAATTTGAGTCAACATTATGGACCTGAAGATTCTTAAATACTTATCCGCTATGAAATTTTGAACTCAATCACAGTAAATTCTTCGTTATTTTTGTTTTATTGTGATACAAGGTTGTCGAAAAGTCCGCAGTGGAATGAGTTACAAAATATGCGGCGTATATTTCTAACATTAGATTTACCAAGTTTCAAGAATACATTTGAAGAAACGTTTTAGTACAAAATTACAAACGATTTTTATCATTAGAATAATTTTACATTTTAATAGTACAATTTCTTAATTGGATACTTAGAGAGTAACAATTTATTTACAGTACACAGATAGACAAGAAAGTCACAATCAGAGACAATGAAAACATATTTTAACTTCCTCCAATCACAATTTTAAGCTCATTTAATCACGTAATACACAATAGTCCCAGATTTGTGACCCATAGTTCAGACAAGACAATTTACCTCTACTGTTCCCTATTTCAATCGTACAAATCTCTTCTCGAAACGCTGGAGAGTGTGCTACTGTCTGTCAATCAGGAAATATCGACGCTTTCCACTTTATAAAGGAACTTTCTGCGACGCATATTTCATGATTCGCCGTTGGGCGCCATCGTCACAGTGCTGCAATTTGCTCGGGTCGAGCGAGTTGAACTCCTACGCAGACCGACGCCAACTTGATTCAACAGTATAAGATTATTAGATTTTCTAGTCCCATGACAATTGCAGAACAACAATTCCCTCATGCCTTTCCTGAAATTCTTCGACAAGAACGCGTAGAGTAGCGGATTTATGCCAGAATTGAAGTAAGTAATGAGAAACGTGAGAGGAGTGAGTAGTGTGCTGAAATCGCTGGTCCCTTGATATCCAGTGGACCAGTATTGCCACATCTTCCTGGCGTGAAACGGTAGATTGCAAATTGCAAACGTCAAAACGACCACAATGAGCATTCGTACTACGCCGCGTCTCGCTCGAAGCACATTCCTGCTGAGATGGCTCAGATGATGACAGTTTCTTGACTCGTGACTTCGACATTGCTTCGTCGTGCTTTTCACACTCGGTGAATTCCCCTTCTGTGACAGAAACACCTGTGATAAGACATTAAGGTAATAGCAAAATAAAGATTTTATGAAACCGTTGGATAAGGGAGCTTGCCTTAACGCTCCGTTTCTGGGGTACCGGGTTCAATTCCCAGGAAGGCCAAATTTCTAATAGACTACTGAGCGAAGTGAGTGAATTAAAGGCACAAGACATAAAAAATTTGCTCTCGTGTTAAACTTACAACTTTTCACCTCAACAGCGAGAAAAGCGTTACTAGGTCATCTTTAGGTAAGAAAATTAATTAAGACAATTTTAAATATTACGTTTATTATAGCTAACATTCACATAGCCAAAGTCACATAAATTATAACAAAATTAACAAAAATATTTAAAGTTGAAAGTAAAATTATTGCAATTTGTAAGATTAAAGGTAATAGTTTTGTTCGGAACTGTGATGGTCGTATTATTTACTTGCGGGTTAGGTGAGGGTCCTGTTTCTATGTTTGTACGAATGAAGTCATTTAGAACATGTTAAGTCCAAGCTTACACGATTGCTAGGCTCTCTTAGAGGGGTTGTGCGGTCTCTTCCTCGACAAGTACGTCAAACCATTTATAATTCTTTGGTAAAACCACATTTATTATACCTGATTGAAATCTGGGGTGGTGCCTACAAATCTAATTTAGCCAAATTACAAATTACGCAAAACAAAATTATTAAAATGCTTTTTCATTACCCCTATTTAACACCTACTAATAAAATTTATAAAGAAACAAAGTTAATGAATTTAACTCAATTATTTAAATTTAATACATGTATACTCATTCGAAGGATATTAGATAAATCAATTCATTCTGATATTATTTTGCTTAAACAAAAAGATATTTCCAATTGCATAACTAGGCGAGCAAGCCATGTTGTCTTACCAAAGGTACGAACAACATGTGGTAAAAAAATGGTTACTTTTGAGGGAGCACAACTTTTTAACAAATTACCGTTGCATATAAAACAGGCAAAATCTTTTGAAGAATTTAGATCCAAGCTGTTGAAACATATTATGTTAAGTGTTTAAATGTTTTAATGTGATTTTGTTACAATCCGGAACAAATATTGTATAATTTTTGTCTGCCTGTTTGATGTTTCGTTTCTTAATTAAGTCTTATCTTATTTTTTTCATGTAAGTAGCTTTAAGCTTTAATGAGAATAAAGATATATAAACCTAAATTCGTACGAATGAAGATATTTTTCACGAGACTTTTCTGGAAGAAAGCTAAGTTCGGCATTTGAAACTTGTTCTTTTGGAGTTAGACCATCTTTTTACGAGCATTGCGGCGGCGTCTCTTTAAACTCTAGGGCGTGTTTACACTGAGTTTTGAATTCACTATGGTCACTGAGTTTCACTATATTAATTAAATATTTTAAGTATAATTTAACTAAGCAGTGAATAAATTATCACTGCGTCAAATTTATCGTAACTGGGTTGGTGTTAACGTTAATTTTTATAGCGTTGAGAAAGTGTCTCCTAGTATAATTCACTTTTTTATTCGTAGCAACCAAGGTAGCACCCATAGACATTAGCACCATCAGGGCGTAGCGTCGGGGAGCGGTGGGAGCAGTTGCTCCATTTCATCATCCATCCAAAAAAAAAATTGCTCCATCCAAATTGTTTTTTTTTTTTTTCTTAATTTTTGTCAATAGTGAATCGAAATAAATATTCATTATTCACTTTTTCGGAACATTTTAGTTTCGAACAGAAAAACGCTTGAAAGTTTCGAACGCTTGAAAAATTTTGCTCCAGGGCGCAAAAAGTCCACTGAGCACCATGTAACGTAGTATGAATAACTTATATACACTTGTAAGTAAGTTAAACTCATGCTGGTTTGAGCTTAAAAAGCTCAGCCAGTCAGTTTACAGTGAAAATTTAAGTCTCTTATATATTACCTATACCTATTGTTGAAAACATAATTTACTTTATATATAAGGATATTGTTAATAATCAGTATTCATTCATATATAAAAGTATACATATAAAAATAATTAGTGAACTACGAAACCCTCGTTTATAGTCGACGGATGTCTATACGTTCAGTGTGAACACCGCTTTAGTGTCCCATTTACGCTAGGCTGGAGCCATATTCCGGGGAGTGTTACCTTTGTTTCAGTGGTGCCGATGAAAGTGCGTTGCGGCTCATATTGTAAAGTGGAATTCTTCTCAGGACGTGGACACTGCTGCGCACAACATTGTCCCCGGCCCAACTGCTGGAGACTATGTGAACTTTGCCAAAGACCAATTGCTATTCTTGTGTACAATACCTATGAACAAAACGCATATTCATTAACTCAAAGTAAACTGTCTTAGATCTCTAACTATGTGCCTCATAAGAAATCGTATTGATCAAGAGATCAAATCAGGAATGTGGAGATCCCTATACGAACATAAGTTAGCGACACATAAGCCGGCGGTTCAGTAAGTTGAAGTGGCAGTGGGCAGTGCACCGGAGCACTCCGGAGAGTGCTCCGGAGCTGCTGCGGCCTCTAAAGTTTACAGAGAGCAGATGTTAAATTAGTGTTTGTCTGAATAGTGACATCAAGGTGACAGTTATTAGAAAGACATTGTCGTACGTAATTACTTTAATTAAAGCCGCGTCCTCATATGAGACACGCGGCCTGGCCTTGCAAGGCTTTTGTGTTTCTGGTCTAGTTTTTGCCCTGCGTCCACATTGACGAACCGCGGCCGTCGCGATTTGTAGTTGCATTCAAAATGTACGACGAAGAGGACGCGCTTTTGGCTTCAGCTGTTCTTATTATTATAGAAGCAGGTTTGAAAATCAAGAAAGTACCACGGCAACGACAATTTTGGGTGCGACCAAGTTTAATCAGTAAAAACATTTATAGCGCCAGCAATTTAAAAAATGTCTTAATTATGGACGGTGTTAATCAGTTAAACCTGGAATATAGATGCAAATTTAGAATTAGAACACTTAGATTTAGAACTGCCGCGGTGCAGCGGCCGTACGGGCCGTCCTTGCTACATGGAGCCGCGCGGCTTCCTTTGAAGTCGGTTCGCGCGTAGCCGGCCATGCGGCTTCAAACAGCCGCGCGGCTTAAGCCATGTCACGCGTACACACTATACAAGGCCTGGCCGAGCGGCCAGCCTGATGTGGCCGTGAGGCCCTAGTGGGGACGCGGCATAAGAGGTGATGGTTAGAGCTAATGTTTTGCTAACAAGAAACCATCCATTTGGGAGCTACGATTTCACAACAAACACACAGATACCCAAAAATACACAGATACATACAAAAACAAAGTTACATAAGCACACGTGTCAAACGGCGTCGGGGGTGTGGCTGTGTTTTACATTATGTGTACGTTACCAATAATTTTTTTTTGAACGTATTATATATCCAAACAATACTAATATACCATATATACCAAAAAATTATTTGATCCTTTAGCTATCGAATGGTGTTATTAAATTGTGAATTTAGATGATAGATATGTAGTTACAGCATCAAACTTTATCCCCAGATTTTAAATTAAAAGCAATTTAAAGACGTACTCACGTCAAAAAACTAAATATTATGATAAGGATAAGTCTTATATTTATTTTAGGCTGGCCTAATGTTTCCATTTAATAATTGTTTGAAACAAAGAAATCCTAATGGATATATATTATGTGTAGGCCGGTTGGCTTACACGTTCGAAAATGTTAAAATAAGTGTCGATTAGATCCCTCTTTTACTATCTGCAATATGTGGTTTATTGGTGACCATTACAATAACTATTCCTAATAGGCGAAATTTAAGGCACAAATGTAGGGTTTGATTATACTTTCGTTTATTGGTGTAATTAGAAATTATAGTTCAATACTAACGTATTACTAGAGTACTGAGCTTTCTGTGAAAAGAAAAGGTGTCATTTGCATGCTGTGTTGGATGTCCCGCAGACTACTTAATGCTGCAGCAACGTCAAGGTTCAAGTTAAATGTTGGGTCAATGTTACCATGTCATGAAAATACCACCGAAGTAATAGTGGTAATAGTGCTTCCAAATGCTATTATTGATGTGAAATAATAGCATTTGGAAGCACTATTTATCCCTTCGTTAACTAAGAAATGGGCTGATGGTCTTCCAATGCCTGAACAGTTCTTCGTAAACTAATACCTATGTCAGGGGTTGATAACAGGATACAAAAAGGACGTAGGGTCTCTTTCATCCAAAATTGTGTTATTGAGGGTTCATCTAAAAATAAAAAAAATCAACGCATGACAAAAATATATGGGCAATAAAGACTGAATTAACACCTAATAAAAGTGGGCGCAGACGAAGTCACTGGCTCAAACTAGTTTTACAATAAACTATTCGAAAAGCTTTGTAAAAATAGTCGACGTGAAAGTAAAAGGCTAAGTCCTCTACCATTAAGTGGCCCATAAGCTTGCCTGTCATTCTAACTTAAAAAAAACAGAAAAAAGCCACGTTTTACTTTAAAAAGTAGTGTGTACTTGTACTTGCCTATATTTGATGTAGGTACGTATACTATTGTACAAGCCCAAAAATTTAAACAATATATTTTTTTCCGGAAGGAAGAAAGTGGTTATTGTTTGTATATTAATATCTACAAACTATTATATTCGTAAACACAAACTAAAACAACAAAAACTGTTAATATTAAACAGCAAAATCTCTAACAGAAAACCTACATATTACATTTTCGTTACCTAACTTTGATTGAATTTTAATGAAAACCTTCAAAATTTACAAACTGGAACAACTTTTTGCTGTTTGTTGTATAATTACTTGTAGTTATATTCTATTTTGTGGTCATACATATTATTTGCGTAAATTCTCGCCTTTGTAATTATTATTTAAATTCATACCTTAGATACGTAAATTTGTAAAAGAGACGCAAGACAAAAAAAAAACCATTTTATTTGTATAATTTTCTTTTTAATATTAAAATAATGCTACTTGTGACGATATTAATCGTAAGTGAGATTCTTATTTCTCGTTTCTACCGGCCAGAGTCAATTACGAAATGAAGAGCTTTTATTTTATTTTGCATATTTTATTATCATTTCAAATGTATTACATAATTAGTGGTTTAAGAATTTGAAGATCACATTGAATAATTGAAGAATCATATACGCAAATAATGGCAGAATATGCAAAAAAATAATACAAGTACAAAAAAAGTTACTATAGTTTTTAAATTGAGTATAGAAAATTAATTGTTTAAAAACATTTACACAATCAAATGGGTTACATTAAGTACCCATTTAATCCTACTAATATTATTAATGCGAAAATTTGTGACTATGAATGTATGGATGGATGTTTGTTACTTTTTCACGAAAAAGCGGATTTGCATGAAATTTGGCACACAGATAGTTTTTTACCTAGATTAATATAGCATACTTTATATCTTGAAAAAATGTTAAGTTCCCGAGGGATCATCTAAAAATATATAAAATGGCGCACTGTCTCCGTAGTAGCGCTACCGTCATCACAGCGACAAAGATGTCAGATGTTATATTATTAATATATTTTCTTTTTTAACGCAGACGAAGTCGCGGGCACCGGCTAGTTTGTAAATATATGAATATATAAAATTGACTCGACCGTAACTTCGGAGAATCAAAGCTCACACGTCCTCTGAAACAATATTTTCATATTCAATGTAACATGACTGTTATTTATCTTTTCCTTTCATATTATTTTAGGGAGAAAATAGATCTACCGATTTGTATTTTGTGATTTTTACATTTGAAGTGATGCTACCAATACAATATATCACTTTCCTGCTGACGGCGTACGAAATTTTGTTTGGATTCGATCTGTGAGTATTTAAAGTGATTGATGTGACTGTAGATATGTGCTTTTAAACTTTCTTAAATATTATTCTTCAATATATGTTTGAGTCCAAAAAGTACGTTCAATGAATTTTGATTTGATATATTTTGTACAATTCGTTTACGGTTATTTGCGTTATCGGTCCTTTTTATTGGTGTAATAGCTGGTGCCCGCACCTTCGTTCGAGTTGAAAAATAAAAAATATAACGCCTGACACTCAGTTTTGAAGTACAGTGTTATTTCACAGGAATTTCAATGAAATTGTGTGTTTTTTTGACGTGCCAGGTAATTTTTGAAGTGAAAATTCTTTAGTCGCGTTGGGCATTTTTGAGATGGGATAGAATCATTGAACTCGCGACAGTATCATGATATCGTTACCGAAATTAACAGCTCTGTATATAAGTACTAAGCAGACAACTGCATATGAAAGTAAACTTACTTGATATGATAACAAGGATCAATATGGTATACACCTCTGACCAATAAAATAGTTTCATATCAACATCAAACCTTTTTAATGGTCTATCATTATGAATTTATGTTTTTTGAATTTTATGTTGTGATACCCATTCAATCGGTGGGAGTTGACATGGTGTCGTTTGGGTAATGACGTCTTGACTATCACCGACATAGTATGGTGGGATCACCGACATAGTATGGACAATATATGATTTGGAGCTCTCGCGGGAAATTGGAGGACTGCATGAAGAACTTGTTCACCGACCTTGAATTTACCAGCGTACTGATCTTGAGACTATTAAGGGAATAAAATTATGTAAGCACATAGAATAAATTCCAATAGATTCATCGCGCCTTGATTCAACGCTTTTTGACTATAGTCGACGCCACCCTAAAATAGGAAGACCTTCTTTAATAATCACTTGACTTAAGAGCTCGTCACGATCTCCGTTAGTGTAAAGAGTGATCATTATTTCTAATTCACACGTCACGAAGACGTAAAAACTCGCAGCAGTATAAATTTGTACAGACTTAAAAGAATATAGAAGTTGCATTTAAAATTTTTAAATGTTTTAACAAAAGTTAATTTCTACTTCTTAATAGTCAATGTTATCACTCAGTTATCTTTTATTAAAAATATGACTTTTATTACGACCTATTGCGATTTTATTGCGATACGTCGCGTAAAACAACTAGTTAAATATAAAATAATTCAATCGGGATTATAATAAATGTTCCCTTAAACCGCCTAGGGTTACTATTTAGTATTCAAGAAATTTAGAACTATTCAAACTGTTATTTCGCATTTCGTTTAACCAAGTTTAAGAATTCATTGATTAAATGCTTACATGTTAATTTACTCAACAAAAGACAGTTGTGAGTTCAAAGTTTCGAAATGTTTCATAAATTATAAGTTTGCATTTTGTTGATAAATGAAATGATTTTTATTATAATTTTTATTTTTTCAGTTACTTAGGTATTTCGTATGAATATTTCTTATCGTGCTTTTATTTTCAATATTATTTTGAAGTAGAAGTTGAAGTAGTTACTACGTAGAATTTAATTTCACTTGAATGAGCTGTTAAATTGAAAATGATGGGTTCTGCAAAAAGCAATTAAAGTGTTTTTACGCAAGCCTTTATGCGCTTTAAAAAGATTCATTCTTGTTATTAACTCCGAGTGATTATTGACAGAAATACTTTACAACTTTTTGTTTCATTAATTTTACACCTTTATTAATGAAACAAAATAAAAGATTATTCCTTTCAAGATTGTAATTTACTAACAACGTACTAACGTTACATTACTAACTTACATTATTATAATTGTATACGTCGAGTTAAAGAATTACGTGATCTGGAATTGCTTCGTGTTACCAACAGCAAAAGTATATTGATCACAATATTTCTAAGGTAGGTAAAAAAATATTTCGTAGTACGAAGAACCGACGGTCGATGGGGCCGGAAGTTTCCCAAGTGGAGACCATTCAAGCGTAGCGTAGGACGTCGATCCACAACATAAAATCATTAAAAAAGAAACGACTTTAAGACTAAACCTACATATACAAACTTAAATTAAGAAGTCGAAAATAATATTTTAATTACTTCCAAGCAAAGAGCATTAAAAGACAACCAACGAATTTATTGATACTTAAGTATATACCTATTTGCAATTTATAATCAGTAAATTTTGCAGTCGGTGCCAGCCAAGGACAGTTTAATTCTGCGGCTTCTTTTTTTTTTTTTTTTTTTTTTTTTTTTTTTTTCTTCAAACAAAAAAGAATCATCAAAATCAATTCATAATTGGCGGAGTAATCCGTGTTATTGCATCTTATTTGGGCTAGACTTTAGCCTCTGAGTCTAAAGGCTATCAATGGGACGTAAAATTTTCTAATATTTACATGTATGAATCTGATAAAATTAAACATATTTTTATTAGACATAATCATAAACGTATTCACTGAATCGAAGATGACTAATGTACTTAAACCTTTCTTTACAGCTCAAAGGTTTAGTGTGGATCCTGAGTAACGGCGTATTGCGGAAGCGAATTCGCTGCGAACGAAATTAATATTCGACTTGCTTGAACCTGTGAGTAGTATCCGTGATAACACTATCCGTTCCAAGATCCATCCAAGAGGACTAGATGTCCGAATCGACACACTTTTTTTTTCACTGACAATACGGACGCCGTTAAAAAAGATGTTTTATACAGTCAGATAAAAAAAATCAGTAGCACTCCGGGAGTGCCGACAGAAGTGAAAACTTGAACAATTAGGTACGTGTTTATTTACAATTATTGATCGCAAGAAATACAAGAGACAATATATGATACTGACACACAATGACAATTAAATAGAACATAATTATTTAACATGAACTTCATAATGACAGACCATTATAAAGGTTTAATGTTGATATGAAACTAGATTATTGGTCGGAGGTGTATACCATATTGATTTTGGTATTATATCTAGTATATGCAGTTGTCTGCTTAGTACTTATATACAGATTTGTTGATTACACGGTTACACAGTAACAAGTCGCGAGTTCAATGGTTTTTTCCCATCTCAAAAATTGTTCTTTTTTTAAATTAATCGGTTACACGATTACAGTTACACTATTACGGTAACAGTTCGCGAGTTCAATAGTTTTTTCCCATCTCAAAAATGCCCAACGCGCCTAAAGAAGTTTTTCACTTCAAAAAGTTACCAAGACGAATCTGTCGATACTTTCTACAAATGTTGTGAAAATATTGTTAGTGTTTTAGGTTATTTTACTTTTATATAAAATATTTTTATTGATTGCATTAAGTCTGTATCTGTGATTTTATACATTTTTGTACCCCAGGATCACGGGGAACAAGCCATTAAGAGCAACAATAAAAGAACATAATAATAAGTACCTAATGATAAGTCAATTCGACAATCATTATAAAGCGACATTATTAATACAATCATGAAAAGGACATAACTATACGCAGACGCTTTTCCGCGTGCACTACGGACAGCTGTCCGCTCATTTTTCTACGCTCCGCAATCCGCATACGCGATACGCCGTCACACAGGAAGCACGCTTAGGTTTTACTCGTACGAATGCCTAAGTCATTCGACTGCAAACAACGTTGAATTAAATAGAGAAGCCTTTGATAAATACGAAACAATGAATTTCAAATAAAGAGATGTAAAGTTGTTCTTTCTTGATATAAGTTCTTATGAAAAATTGAAAAGACGCACAAGTATATATATTATATATACATAATATAGGAGCTATTTTCTTTTTATTTCTTCACCTAATACTAAACTGGCAGAATTACCCCTTAGGCTTTTCAATAAGCCGCGAATACATGAAATTTACTTGATAGATAAAATACCAGTATAATTCAACTCCACCTGAGATCGGTCCGGTGCTATTGTATTTTGTTGGAATGGAGAATTTGATGCTGACTCTGTGCTCATAACTAAGATGTACACAGGAACGGTACCTAGGCTTATAGTGCAATAGAAAATTCAGGGGTAACGTTACACAGGCAGAAAAACATATTCAAATTGGCTAAGTCAGAATTTCTGCAGGCTAGATAACATGCATTACCTTATATACAATTATAATATATTAATTATAATTGTATATATATATAACAATAAGAACTACTAAATTCACATCTTCCCAACAACAGCATCTTACATATCTTAACTCTCTGTTAACTTACACAGCCTGTAGCTCCTAAAGTATTGATCGTAGAATAATACTATTTGTACAGATATTCGCGATATGAACAAAAACCTGAAAAAGGTACCTACACCCTCAGCACAGCCTCCACCCTTGGGGACTTTTAGTATGTTCATCTGAGATACCGTAAGTTATAACTGTACCAATTTTCAATACTACACCAATTATTTCCCCTGATTGCCCATATTCGGCTTAATTTGACTGTACAATATTATCGTTTCACAAAAACATACACAGTTGATATCAGAGTTATTTAATCTGATTGCAACATAATTCACATTTAACTTTCACCACATGCGGTCTCGTGTGAATCGTGGGATCACATTAATTAAAATTGCTTACCGTCATCACGCATAATGGTGTCACGTATAGCAGCCCGAAATTAACCATGTCGAATATTTCAGAGTTGTACTTCATCCGGTGTTGTATACATATTGTTTCCATGTTCCCGTTACCGAGGTTGTTGGTTATTGTCTCCACCCAGATGAATTTCGGCGCACTGTATGCCGCACTCGTTATCCAAACTCCGAGAATGACCAACTGAAAATAAATACTCATTGTTAAGCTACGACACTGTCAGCGGTGTTCTCGTTGTATGCTTTCTGGACCGAATCTCTAGAAACTTTTCTTTCTCATCTCAACTGCATATTCATTTGAGTTTCCTTTAATTACATTTTAATAAAGAATGCAAAAAATCTTATTATTCTAATCAGAGTCTGCAATATACGACAACAGACAACATTATATTATTATGTATGTTATGTATTATATTATGTAATCGCCGAGAATATGGAATGAAGGAAGACATCGTAGAGTGTCTAAACATAGATACTTATTTCTATTTGTGGGATTTTCCTGTTAACCTGTTTGAGAAGATCTTACATAAAATATGACATTTTTACGAGAGTTGTATAAATAATTAAATAGTACTTCTCAGTACAAAAATAAACCTTTTAACAAATTAACTCATGGAACCTACAAGACAATAAGTTAAAGTTGTATTTACTATTTAAGTAAAAGACAGCTGAGCAGAAAACAGGGAATTTAACTTTGCTTGAAAGTTTGTTTGATAATCTTAGTTTGTTGAATCTTAATACTTGTATCAAAAATTCAATTATATTGTGGGATCATAATATACATACTTAGATAAGTGTTTAACACCGATTCCTCCATACATAAATATTGATTTCGAATAACAAAGTTTGAACTATTTAATTTTAATACTTACAAAACATTTCAAATATTTGATATGAAATTTTGAATATAAAAACTTTAAAATTTATTCGAATCCTTAAAAATTTTGTTTCATCTTGACAATATTTAGTAAGCCGATGTGGTGGACTAAAACGGTCTCATGTTGAGGTTATGCATATGTCAAGTATTTTGACAAAATATATCTCACACAAGTTTTTCTAGACCTTATTCTAAAAATTGTGTGATGCACATTACACTAAGCTCATGTTATAAGGAACCATTGTAGAAACTGCGCAGTGCAATTTTCTTGAATTGAAGGTGAAACCAATAAACGCGAAAATTCTTATATTGTTAAGAGAAAATGTTTAGAATGTCACTAACGTTTACTGAAACGCATTTCTCTTCGTAATGGAGCCACACGTGGCCAGCTAGCTGTAACCCACTCGAGTACGAGATAAATGAAAACTTCGTCAGGTGTAAATAAACTTGGAAAAACTTTATCGTATTGAGAGAAGATAGAAAAGGAAATTCACAAAATCGAATTCCTTGAAGACAATTTGGAACAAAAATGAAACGTGAAGCAATTTATAAAAATATTACCTATACAAGATAATACAATTTGTTATCGACAGAATTCGCTGTGTGAATTTTATTTGGTATTTCCATCTATATGTTGATGTAGTCATTACAGAGGTCATGTATATTATGTATATGTTGATAAAATTAAGAGATAATTTTATACCTATGAAAAGTAGAACTGCAAACTACAGTTTTTTTCAGTCAGCCGCGATTTCAGTCTTGCCAAATGAATGTAATTAGCATAAGATGAAAATTAATATAGTTTCATTTGAGGATAAAACAAGTCTTTTATTTTCATTTTTCCTTAAACTATTACCACCTATTTCCTATTTTGTTCCTGCACCTTTTTGAGTTTTGCATTATTGCATAAGGTTATAAGTAACAAATAGGCTGTATTCCAATCTGGCATACAGTGTAACATAAGGGTAAAAATCGTTTAATATGATTACTCGACTTAGAACTAAATTGGGATTTATAATGTCCCCACCACACAATGCCTGCAATATCAACAATGCATTTTGTACCTATCATCATTGAAAAGTCGGGATGTAGCACCTGACGAAATGTGTAAAGCAATATAACGCCTGACATCTTTATTACTGTTAAATAGACTTTACTTAGCGTCGACTCCGCCAATAACTAAAAGCACTAAATCTTACGAGAGGCTCATTTATTATATCTATTTTTTATCAAGGAAATCACAACATTTGTTTTAACACAAGATATCTTTATATAGGTTTCATTTTAAGTAAGTATAATAAAGGTATTTCGTGGTTGTTAATGAGACAGGGATTAATGTAATTAAAGAAGAGAAACGACCCAGAAAAGTTGTAGGAACTTCCATTATTAATATTTGTGTATATTATAACAATATAATCAAATTTATTAAGTGTAACGTTAATCTCGTTAATCTCGTTGAAGTGCTTACCCTTAATCGCGTTGAAGTTAGGATCTGTTTGCAAGTAATAGGATGGATTATGGCGAAATATCTCTCTGTACATATCACTACGAGGATGAATATTGATGCGGTGTAGCTCAAAGAGTGAACGAATTGATACATCTTGCACAGAAAATCTCCGAAAACCCAACTGCAACAAAAAATATTTTTAAACACATTATCACCGTCACCTGTGTGTGGTATTACTCTGTTGTATGCTTAAAAAAAATAACAAAACACAAAACAAAAGAGCAATAACTTGTTTTTTTATTTAAACGTCAGTAGGCTGACGATCCAATTTGATGACACGAGCAACGCTACAGGCGTTGCAAGTGCTCTGCTCACCTTAGTAGTATTAAAGATAAAAGTTTAGGGAAATGGGATTTGGCATCCCTTACGATTCACACTCACTGAAAAACAAAAGAACACACGCTATTATTTCACGGTGGTCCTCTGTAAGGGGGTGGTTACTGCCGCCAGACGGGCTGCCTAAATGATTGCAAATGTCTCTAATACATACAAAATATTGAAGTATTTTTTACGATAAAGAGTTCGCATGTAAGTAATCGATAGTAATGGAAGGGTACACAAAAAAAAGGTACATTGTTTACGTAGTCATAAACTGGGCAGTAATACTATCGGAGAGTAAGGGATACCAAAATCAATTTCCCTCTCCTCATTTTCTCCTTTCTATTTTACTGTCTACAACCGTACTGGCTCCGTGTTTGTTTACTCGTAAAGCCTTTTTACAGATTTTTAATATTAAAACCTAATTAAGTTTTTTTTTCTGGGCGAAGCCGGGAGCGAGTCGCTAGTTTTATATAACAAAAAAAATTGTATTCATGGTTTTCAGATCTACTTACTTGTAGAATTAAACCATGCTTCTTAATAAAGAACATTTACACCTACAGTACCCAGTAAGTTACTATATTTTATGCATCTATGAATAAAAATTACGTATGGTAAGTATAGAGTTGAATCTATACCATAAATTAATTTCAGAACAAGTTGATTCTAGAGATGTTTTTTTAAAAAACACGTGTGGATTTCAAGATAGGCTGATTAAAAATTTTAGATTGATGCTTTAAAAAATAACAATTAATTTTTTTTCTTCAGGACCTGAATTGAAGTGCAAAATTAGAATTCCCTGTACTGGAATGGTATTGGGTTAAATAATGTAAATTTATACCACGAAAACAACTTAATAGGTAATTTTCATAAAGTATCTGTTATTTGTTGTGGAAATCGTAAGAATAAATTATGCTCTCCTTTTACATAATTACCTCCATTACTAATACTAAAAATACATTTAATGGTTTTATTAAAACTATTTTCTTTCTAGGCTTGGGTTGATCTTAAATATATCTTGAAAAATGTTACGAAATTATAATATATCATTTCCTTTTATTCCTTTTTCCGATTTTAAGACTGTTTTTTCGTTTAAAAGCTGACGTGATCGAAATAGTTCTTAGCTATAATTTATGAAGATCTATTCAGGCGTTTGATGATCATCAGTCCATTTTCTAGTTGATGAAAGGAATTTCATTAATTTCTACAGGTTCGATTGATGTGACTGTTACTTCGGTGGTATTTCAATGACTCCTCAGCAACTTACAGCAGATATAGCATGTTAGGGCTCAACAGAAAGTCGGGTTAGTTTATAGTTTTTAATTACAGCCTGTTATTTCATGATTCAGTCAATGGATTAAATTGACAAACAAGTTGCGAGTTTATCAAATTATGAGACATAAATGGCCATAATATATTTTGATTCTGCTGACTTCGAAACATGATATTATTACTGAGAGGTATATTGATTGACAGACTGTGTTATGAGTGCTCCGTTCTTTTTTTTTTTTTCTTTTGATCTAGGTAATCCTAAAAGTGTTAGACACATTATACTAAGTCCCTAAGTCCACTTGGTTTCCTTTATCGCCTCTTAAATCCACAGATGGATCCATTTTAGGACTTAAGATTACACAATATTATTCGAAACTATGAATTCTAAGTCATCATTGGTAACTGGTATAGCTAAATAAACATAAATTTTTGTCTTATTATGGGTTTTCAAAGCTCCACATACATCAATGCATCAAATTACCTAATACATCAAAATGAAAAAACAACAAATTTACGCACAATCTACCAATACTTATAAAATCGCTAGTCCTGACTGACTATCAACGCACAGCCAAAACTACTAATTCTAGAAAACTGATATTTAGAAAATAGGCTTATTTAACAAAAAGGTTTTTTAAAATTTCAACTCCGTACGAACCAGGGGTTTGAACGTTGTTTTTTGGGATACTTAGGAAATTTTATGAACACATCCTCAATTATATCAATGAAAATTATGTTAAGCCTTAACCAGATTGAAGACTTATTAGAAATTACGATAATGTCAAATAATTCTTTGCCTTACTTCAAACGAATATATTTTCTTTAAAGAAAATAAACTCGATTTTCACCTAACCTAATAAATATTAAATTACGAGTATGTAAGCAATCTTATTCAAAGATTTATTTTGTATTTACATCTTTAATAGATTAAAGTAAGTAGACGTTTTAAAAATCGATCATCTTTTTTAAGATTGATAAATAAATTTTATTAATATCAACACAAACAAACTAATTGGTTTTAGATATTAGATATTAAAATGAAATAATCTTTTACGTAGTGATTAAAAAAAGGATCACGAGCCTACAGTAGTTTTTAAAAATACAGTTAATTTAAGTTAACCGTATGTTCATTTTATGTTAAGGTCGACAGACAGGCTGACGGTCCACTTGATGATAGATGGCTACTATAACACTAATAACGCCATGGTTACTGCCGCTAACTAGACGGACTGCCTAAATGACTGCGAAACTATTTTCCAAATCCAGACCAGAGCCAACTTTGCATAATTCATTTCCAAAGTGGACCACGCCAGGAATCTAACCCGCGACCTCTGAGACAGAGCATTAAGACAAGCACCTTAACCACTTATCCAAAGAGCTCGTTATATTGAAAACTAAAAACGTTACATTAATTACAAATAATATGATCAATAAGTTCCTTTTAATGAAATTTGATTGAAATCAGTTCACAGCTTATTAACCACAAGTAGGTACGTACATGGAAGTTCAACAGAAGAAATCATCGCATTTTAGAAATCACCTTAAGAAATTAAAAAGACTGATTTCATAGTCGAAGACATGTGAAGTTGTGAGGCATATATATTGTATTAATGTTTTTACTTTTTAAATATGTTATTTATTTATGTTTACCATTATTTGGAATTACATAAAAACTTCACATTAAATTCACAATAAAAACAATAAAAGCTGTAAGTGCTTTAGATTATAAAGAATATTTTTACTTTAATATGTCGTCTAGTATCAGTAGTTCGGTTGTGTCAATCAAAACCCTGTTAAACATAAAACTGTCATTATATTTTCGCTTACTTTCAATTTTTTTTTTATAAAATAAACTATTGTGACTATTATTTTGTAAACAAAATAATAAAGACCTTCATTATATTAAAATTTTCGAATGTAGATTTTTTTAAAACATTAATAACAATAACGACTAACGTTATTATTTTACTGGAGTGGTTTCTAAAGAAAAATATAGCAAAAATTTTCCCATATTAAAAGTAGCCTTATATACTTAAGCTAATAATGAAATTATTATCTTTTTAATGTAATTTTAATATCAGCATAAATGATTGAATCGTTCGAATAATTAATTATCTCAGACAAACAGAGAGACAACTTTGACGCGTAATTTTCACGTCGAGATTAGACCTCATATGTCGAGATAGACATTTCCGATTTGTTAATTAAGTTGTTATTAAATGTTAACAGTAATTTTATTTAAAATACATAATTTTCCTTTACAATACAATAGAAATTCTCGTTAATAAATTTATACTCCTATAACTCAGCTATATAATAATGAGACAGTGATTAATTTCTATAAATCATAAAGATATTGAGACTAAATTTTTATTTTTGGAATTTGAGCAGGTATAGCGGTGACTCGCGTTGAATTAGGAACATATGTTTTATTATAATATAATTGTATTTATAGCTAAGCGTATTAATGTATTAAATACTAGCGACCGCTCTCGGCTTCACCCGGTGTAAAAGTTTTATACATAAAAATCTTACCGGCTTAAAAATCGCGATAAAAATCGTTTTAAAAACAGTCCACCTACACTCCAGTTTTCGAAGCGTACACAATCCAACTTAACATTATTATATATAAAGATATATTAATATAATATTTATTATATTTAATAATTATTATTTAAATATATAATAATTTTATATTACATGTCGGATAATTCTGAAGTGGGGCCACGAGCGGAGGGTTTAAGAATCGATTCCTGATAGCATACAACAACAACAACAACATCTAACAACTCTCTTTGGAAACGTCAAGCAAGAAGCTGTGACTGTGGTCGTCGAGGAACTAGCAATAGTAATGTTATATCAATAGTAATGTTACTAGCAATAGTAATGTTACCAGTAATATAATAGTACAAGGGGGAAGTATGAAATGATAAATGATAGAGGAAGCATTTCCATCGAAAATAGGAAAAGGACCATGAACGAACATTCTGGGTAGAACGTTCGAAGTGAAGACATGTCGATCTAGTTCCGCGACGAACACACTCTTTTTCCAGTTAAACCCATTTGCATCTGTATAATAGTTCACTTTTAAATTGTAGAGTTATTACTATTGGAAAATACAATCGTGTACTACAAGCATCGAGACTTTATTCGTTTTTTAGGCTTAACCTGAGTCCGATGGATGGGTTTAATATCAGTATAAATAATAAACTAATGCTATTTATATACATGAATTTCATAAATAGAATGTAAACATTTAACATGGTTGTTTGGCTCCATTATAGCTTCTGCATGCCTCACATTATACGCAGAGAGTACTATGCAGGGAATTATGGACGCCTAGAGATCACCTACTACCGTAACAATCATTTGGTATGAATGTTTAATTCAAACACAATCAACTGATGCCGCTTAATGTACACTATTCAACATGCTACCACTATCAAGTGTCGGTGCCTTCTGCACACTAAGTTGTCAGGCGCAATAATTAGTGAGCGATTTATAGTGCCTCCATAGAGTTATAGCTCTCGTTAATGAACCAATTTGCCTATCGTTTATACCAGTGGAGCTCAAACTTGATGCTGGCAATAGACCTCAAAATTAGAGTCGATCGCTTGTAGTCAACTACAAGCGAAAAAATTAATTGTTGTTGTCGTTATCAAACAAAAAAAAAACTTGAACAATTACGTGTGTATTTTATGAATTGTCAGGAAAGTACATACTTATATACTATATACTAGACTTATATACTTATATACTAGAGGTGTTGGTTACGGTAACATTGTCGCGAGTTTAATGGTTTTTTCCCATCTCAAAAAATGCCAACATGCATGTATATCTATGTACGTATATACACAATATATGTACATACTTATATACAGAGATGTCGGTTACGGTAACATTGTCGCGAGTTCAATGGTTTTTTCCCATCTCAAAAATTCCCAACGCGCCTGAAGAAGTTTTTACTTCAAAAAGCTCTTAAAATTGACCCGTAGATTGCGATCGATCGTTTCAGCACAATTGGTTTTAAGATCACTATTTGAAAAGTAAATTCACTTACCTCGGTATAAGATATATCGTTAGATTCTGGAAGACACAAAACACCCCGACACATAAATCGGCTACAGCCAGATTCGCTAAAAAGAAATTGGTAATCGATCGCAGCCGCCTCGACAAAGTCACGACAAGGATCACGAGCAGGTTACCTGAAAAACAATGCACAACTGTAACAAACTATGTATGTATACAATATCGGGTATATTTGTCTAACTTACATTCGTAAAATAATCATCTAAAACTAGTTGGTGACCGCGACTTCGTCGGCGTTAAAAATATATAAGTTATAACGCCATATCGACATGGCTGTGACGACGTTGGCGCCGATTTTTTTATATTTTTAGAGGATACCTAACATTTTTCCAGGACAAAAAAATGTACTCGTACCAAATTTGATCCAAATCCATTCAGCCGTTTTTGCGTTTTTGAGGAAATATCCAAAAATACAAACTCTCATTATATTTATAATAAGTGTTATTAGAATTCGCACAAACGGATATACGCAAAACTTATGACATAATATGGAATTTTAGTGTACCTACCTATCTTTTTTTATGTTAAGATCAAGTGTCCACTTGATGTGTCCACTTGATGGTAGGTGGTTACCGTCGCCTATAACACAAGCAACGCCACAGGTGCTGCAAGTACACTGCCGACTATAGCGGGATTAAGGATAAGAGGATTAAGGAAGTGACAGTGAAATGCATTGAATTATAATGTACTAACGCACTAGCACCGACGCCGCGAACAATATTTGTGTGCCCTGGCCGGTAGCGCGGGGGACGCGCGGGGGCAGGTCAACGTCATAGAATATGACTTAACCAAGTAGACGCGACACTTTATATTACCCTGCCTTATCATTAAAGAAACGAAGTGAAATAAAAGTTCATCGTACAATTCGATATAAACAAAATAAGTTTTGTAAGTTTCTGGAGTTCAGAACATTGAGGTACAATGTACTAACATACCTACTGGAGACGCTATCGTAAGAATAAGTTTTGCTCCATTTTGATGTTTTTATTATACTTTGTAATACTTTTTAATAATATTGTAAATTTTGTAAAGTATTGAGTATAATGTACTGCTTGTGTTTACTGGAACAGACTAAAAAAAATAAAGTAATAATTAGTACCTAAGTGTCACGTCTGCGACGTCTTATCTATGACACAAGCCGATCAAAATGGCGAGGCACGGCTTTGGCTAAGTTACATTAAAAAAATAATACAAATGAGTATAAAACGAGTGGTTTTTAGTTTACTCGTTACGTAAATGTCACGCCATGACTTTTTTGTTTTTCCAGTATGATTTGAACAATCTTTTACGACGCAAGAGCGCATTTTGATAACTTCAATATTTGACTGATGTATTGTGGTCCAGTGGACCATTGGACCACAATGCGTAGCGAAACAACTTGCTTTGTGGTGTGTTCTCTAGTACGTTAGTACATTATACCTCAATAGTCAAATGGGCTCTAGAACCTCAGACAGAGTCCTTTTCAATTATTGTGAACGAAGTTCAATAATTTCTGTAGCGACGAGATTATTAAATATAATAATCTACAGAAATTATATCCTACATGTTATTAGTATGTATATATATGTATGTTAGTTAATATAAATAGATTTAATACACATTCTTTTCTTATTGACTCGGCACGAATTATTCCGTAAATTACAAGAGAAAACGTAAAATTTTAACGAAGTTGCCAGTAATCTATGAACATTCTAAAAATAAATTGGAAGCAAGTCGCTGTAAACTACTCGCCTTCTACAATTTTAGAACGTAGCAGGTGGACCGAGGTTGGGATTTTCACTTTAAGAAACCACTAAAAACATTTGTAATTTTATACCTACGAGTAAGTACTTCCAACTCCAACTCTCCTAGTTCACACACCAAGTAAATTTATTAGTAATATTATAAAGAGAAAAGATTCGCATTTTTGTTTGTTATGAATAAACTCAAAAACAACTGGACCGGTCTTAAAAATTCTTTCAGTTATAGAAAGCTCATTATCAGCAAGTAACATAACATAAAAAGTTATGCGGAAAAAGTCGCGTGCAACAGCTAGTTTCAAATATTAGTATTTCAAATACAATATTAAATTTGTCACCATGAAATAACGTCATTTGCAAAAAAGAAATTCCCCCCGACGCCCCCGATGCAAAAACGGGGTGTTCTAAACTTGACGTGTGTGTGTACGTATGCGCGTACGAAGTCGCGGTACAATCAAACGTATTATTTTTTTACACTCCATAATTCAATCTTTGTCAACATAATAACAATAAGCCTTTTACGAAATTTCATTAACTGAATAAATTCTTGAAATTCCTGTTGGTTGTGCCCAAATCTCGCGATTAATGTTAGGGACGCTGTGACCTTTCTATCTGGAATTTGTGACGCTTCATTTGTCTACTAGTTTAGATGCCAATTCGTCAATACTCGTATGAGTTGATATACTCATCTAATAGCTTTTGATATGTGCACGTATTTCCTGTTCTATAGTATTGATTTATGGTTTCATATTTGTATGCATTTGTTGTTGAGGTATTGAATTTTAATACTGGCTGGTTTTAAAAATAAACTAGTTTAAATTATAAAAAGATGGAAATAGAATTTTCTTGACATAGAGAAAATTTATAAGTCGGTTTTTAGACATCGTTTTGGAAAGTCAAGTTTAAAGATGATTTAATTATGAAAATGTTTATTATGTTTTTAATGTTTTGGAAATTATATGGAGTTGTAAATTGGATTTAAACATATAAAAGATGTGAACATAGAAATTGGAGATTTCATTTAACTACGCTCTGCTAAAATTTAATAAGAAGTAAGACGAAGAAGCAGTATCTACCAACAGGTTATGGGCCTGCCGCTTCCGCTTCCACGCACAAAATTTGATATTGCACGGAAACAATCTATGATGATGGAAGTAAAAATGTATTGTAAGAAAATGATTTAATGAATAAAATATGGAGGATAAAATGCAGACAATGTACATCAAGAGGGGAAATGATTGAGTTGAGCAGTGATGTACATATATATTGAAAATTAGATTTACTTGGCGATTTACATAGATGATGGAATTTCGATTGGAAAAATCTGGAAAAAACAATTGTGAAAATGGAATTAACAGATGGAAGAAATGAAATTTTTCGGAGGAATTGACGAATTCTGGAGGAATCATGATAATTTGGAAGAGAAAAAGCAGGAATATAATTTTGAGAGGGGAGTCAGACACGTGGGTCACGTGTTACCCACGTGTCTTTGAACATTGTTTTAAAATTAATTTAAATGTGGGGTTTTGTGAATAAGTTTGTGAGATGTTATAGAGATGAATAAGTTATTATTGATGAAGTATAGATGTAGAGGTTTTTTTTGTATTGTTGAAGTATAAAAAGGTAGTAGAGGTTTTGTAGTAGTAGAGTAAGATTCATGGATTTGAATAGTTTTGTATTTTTGAAGACTCATGGATTTGAGTTGTTTTGTATTGATGAAATAGATATTTTGTAGTTGTGAATTAATAGATGGAAAGTATAGATATAGTAAAGTTACAGTAGTGGAGAGTTGTGAGTAGTAGGTTGAATGTTGAATAATTAATGTGTAGTTGGATTTATTTATGAAAGAGAGTTATAAAGGTAGGTTATGAATGAATATTGATTGTTGCTTTTAATTTATAGATGTAGAGTATAGATGAAGACAGTACAGTACAGTCAGCCAGTATTTAAGATTGAGAGGGGATGTTGAGGTATTGAATTTTAATACTGGCTGGTTTTAAAAATAAACTAGTTTAAATTATGAAAAGATAGAAATAAAATTTGCTTGACATAGAGAAAATTTATAAGTCGGTTTTTAGACATCGTTTTGGAAAGTCAAGTTTAAAGATGGTTTTATTATGAAAATGTTTATTATGTTTTTAATGTTTTAGAAATGATATTATGTTGTAAATTGGATTCAAATATATAAATGATGTGTACATAGAAATTGGAGATTTCATTTAACTACGCTCTGCTAAAATTTAATAAGAAGTAAGACGAAGAAGCGATACTACCAACATTTGTTTCTCACGTAGTACGGCATGTAGTACTTAGTCTGGTATAGCTTCTCGAGAGGTGTCTTGTCTTGTTATCTCTCGAAAAATTCTTTGTTTCTGTTGCTAGCAGAATTTACACTTGGATTCCATAATCCATCAGATAGTCAAGACAGAGGTGCTAGGTGGATCCATTCAGCCAGTATTTTGTTACAATTTTGAATACACGCTGGTTTTTTTCAAATGAAGTGTTTTAGTCATGATGAATTATACAAATTTTTGCCATTTTCAGTGTCTGAGAGAATTCTTCATTTTGTATAAGTTACTTCCAGAATCTTATACATTTTAGTTATTATGTTTTAGTGCGTAAAAAGTATTAAAGAATACTTTTTTGTAACATAACATTTTCAGTTTTTGTGGCAGGTTTATGACAAGCATTTTCATAAATTTATAATGATGTAGATGTTGGTGATGTAATTTATATATTGGTTAATATTCCGCATTAATTAAAAAGATAAATATAGAAAGCTCACAGACAATTTACGAACTCAAATTGGGGCAAACATTATTACTTCAAGAAAATTAATATTTTCTGAAGTGAGGCAAATTAATTGATAAATCTAAAGAATTTACATAGATGTCACAATTTACATCGATTCTAAAATGAACAATACTAAAATTAATTCTAAAATAATAATGATCTCATGATCACTGATGCGTTAGCCGTTAGACCTGAGACCTACTTGTTTACTTTTTATGCAGGTGATAGCTAAACTCTTGTAAAGTGTGTAATTTTGTAATTCCAATTCCTAATATTCTATATATATATAGCCGTTGTCATGGCAGCCGCTAACCGTTGAACTTCAAAGAAAACCACAGAGAAGCGTGGTCGGGCTCAGCCAGTATTATAGCATAAATGCGAAATTGTATGTTTGGATGTTTGGATTTTTGTATGTTTAATGCTTATTGACTTCAATGAACGAATGAACGATTTCAATGAAATTTGGCACAATCTAGCACAATGATAGTTTATTACTTGAATTAATACTCAACGATGCAACTCAACGACCAAAATGCAAATTTACGAATCGACCAAAAACCACCGCGTACATCCTGTCTGCCAATTTCAGGATTTCGTTGGAACTCTTCGCAACCTGCGCACAATATGGATACGCTTCTTTTTCGAATGAATAGAAATCTTCTACACCAGCATCGACAAACATTGCAGATGCGCTACACGAGTTTCAATAGAATCCTGAAGTTGATATTACTAAGACGGTTCCCGTTTTTTCAAAAGTGGCACAGGGATCTTTCATTTTCTCTCAAACGGTAAAAACAGTTATTTCTAAGCGGTTGGTTCTAGATTAGGTAGATTAGGACCAATGAACTTACACTTCAAATTTTAAAAGTTTTGTACCTCGCCTTTTTATTAAGATGGCACATAAAGCTATATTCGCTACTTACGGTTCGCTGAAAATATTTTATATTACTTCAAAGTTACAGTAACTTTATAAATTTCCAGAATCGGTAATTTCTTTTTATTAGCCTATTTTAAATCTAAAAAGTTTGAGGGCCTCTTTCACCATATCTGAGTAAAGTGTCAAGTAGGCTAACCGCCATTTACAGTCACCGGTCACCGGGAATGATAGAGCTGATATACCTTTGTACGGCAAAAGTCCCAAACATTAAAAAGAAAATAATAAAAAAATTCGCCTATCGGAGGTTGCAGTATACAGAGTGCATAATTTAATAAAACATAAAAGTAACAATTTTTTTTCCTTTTGTTTTCACTGTTACTTCGCAATCTGTCAGGATGTTCTTTTTTTTTGTCTCTTTTCTTTGGATAGGAACATCCATCGATTTCCTTTCTTCCAATTACAAATCTGTTCCTCAGATTGGGAACACTGTATCTTTTTAATCGGGAGTGTCTTATGCTCCCTGACCCTTCCTTCCGGTCTTGTAGCCAGTTGATTTATGTGGGTATGTAGCCGTTTTTGATAGCGTTAGCTCTTCTCTGACCGTTCTAATATTTAGATCCATATGTACTTGTTACCAATAAAATATGGAATGACAAACATGCTTCGCAATGCTTTGTTTTTAAATCGTTGAAGGATCTCGATATTGCTGTTACTAGCTGTTCTTCAGAGTTGGATATCGAATATCCAGATTGGTGAAAGTAACTAATCAACACTTTACTTGTAGCTGATGAAAGAGGCCCTAAGATCATTATTTACGGAAAGTAACACTTGGACGTTTACATTTTTTTAAATAGCTTTCTTTTACATGTATACTCTTGCTTGCATTAAAATTCTTATACGTGAAACGAAACCCTTTTTAAGAAAATTGCGCAGACGGAGGTGTGTGGAATTTGGTATACTTTTATGGAAGATCACTGGAGAAAGCTAATATTTTTTATGATTAATTAAATTTTGTTAAGGTTAGGTAATGGATTGGGAAAATATTAATATATTTCATAACTAACCTATAGATCTTTTACAATATAAAAAGTGAAAAACGAAAAATACAAATAAAGCTATAATTATAAAAAAGATACTTACCAAAAAAGCAGCAACAGAAAACAAGTGTATATAATGTTATAAATATTGCTCTGACGTCCGTCCTATCAAATATGTATTCGTCATCTTCATTGAAGTAACCTGTTTCGTTATATATTGTCGAGTTCCTTACATCGCCAGCAGCAGGTAAGGTTACAGTTGCCGTCTTGTTAGACGAACCCCATACGTTATTAGATTTAAATGTGGAGGCTATTAATTGCCTAGCGCCGAGTACACTTCCAGACATAATGGATAGTGTTCATTACTCCAAACCGATCCGGCTACGTGGACCAAACGCGGTCATCTCCTGGAACAAAAAGAGTTTTAGAACTTTAATTTATTACTCTCAAAAGAAAAACTGTTAAAAAGTACGGTAAATCCTATTAGGCTACTGCTCTCTAAGTGCTATTTTTTTTAAGCACGCCTACTGCCCCAAATATAAGGCCCTGCCATTTGGCGGAATTCGTACGAGAACTGAATTTTAGAATATATAGAAATACTATATATTCTAAAATTCTAAAGTTTATAGAAATACTAGTTGGTGCCCGCGACTGATAAAATAAGATATAACGCCTGACAAAATATTTAAAGCAATATGTGTGCCATCCAAATTCGTACAGCCGTTTTTGCGTGATTGAGTAACAAACATCCACAAATATACAAACTTTCGCATTTATAATATTACTAGCAACCCGCTCCCGGCTACACCCGGGGTGCAATTTAAATATTTAAACACCTTCCTAGTTTCTTTCTCGTTCCATATGTGAAAACGGAATTTAATCAGTCAATACATTTGCGAGTTATTGAAGCGTAAACAAACCAATTTAATTTTTTATATATAAAGGTTAGAATTAAAATAATTAAATGTAGAATAACTTTATGGTAAATTATTATAAAATGTTTCTACAAAATAGAACATTAACTCATTTTACAGATTGTTAAACGCCATAAGTGTATTAAGTAGGTAAACAAAATTCACCTTATATTTTACGTGACCGAACTTCAAATTTGAAATGTGACTGGAGAATAAATAGTTCGTGTTTAATGAACGAATTAGCTGAGGATTTATCACAGTACAGGAACTCTTTGGGACAATAATTAAGTTAATTATACGCTTTGGTACCTCTTTAATTATATAGTCCGGCGAGAAATTTCCTTCTTCTGCTTTCATTGGGGACATGAATTAAAATGAATTAAAATGAGAATTTAAATGCAGTCGAAATAATTGTATTATACATAATAAATAAGAGATATATATTTGTATGTTTAGAAAAAATATGTATAGGCAAAACTCTTAACCGGTCAAAAGAACTACTTATTGTCTTTCAGTCAAGACTACTTCTGACCGCATATTTACAGTCAAAATAAAAGCATGAATGCCTGAAAACTATTAATTATTTTCAGGCAAAACAACTATTGATCAATCTGTGCGGTCAAAAGTACTTTAGCCTGTTTTTTTTTTTTCAGTCAAAAGTACTTTTGACCGGTTAAAAGTTTTGATTGTAACATATATAAACAGATTTTGTAAAAAAAAAATTAGATCAATGCGGTGTTAATTATTCCAATCATTAACCCCCGACTCATGACGCAAAAACGGGGTTTATAAGTTTGACATGTGTGGCTGTTTATGTGTGTATCAGAGTATGTATGTATGTATGTGTATATGTGTTTCTGTGTATCTGTGTCTCTCTGTGGATTCGTAGCTCCTGATTAAAAATCATCAGCCCCTTTCCTAGTTGAAGAAGGAATTCCACTAACGTCGAAGTTAACTTAACTTAACTTAACACTAACTTCCACAGGTTCGATTGGTATACTGATTACTGGTATTCCATGAAATGGTACCAGTAAAATATCAGTATATCCATGAAAAACCTTAATCTGATGCTGCAGCACTAAGTAGTCTGCAGGACACCTAACTCATCATCACAATAGAAAGTCGGGGATTAGTATATAATTTTCATTATAGCTTCTTTTAAATTTTTTTTTTGTCCAAGAAGTTTCAATAACACTTCTTATAATAACAATATAAAATAAATAACAAATAACACTTTATTGTTATTATTTTATTATAGTAGTTTGTATTAAAACAAGAATTTTATTTGATTTTATATTTTTCTATAATCAAGGTTATATCTTTCTATAACCAATATAAGATTGAGAACAAAGACATATATTTCATTTTTAAGTACTTGTATTTAACATAAACTAACATAAATCAGTGTTATTCCAATAAATATTTACCTATTAAAACGGATCGCACATTTCGAGTTCCCCTCCCCAGCTAATCGTATTTTTTGGTTTTAAAATAAAAATAAACATACTTAGCTATTATCCTAACAATATCATAAATTCAAAAATTTGTATGTTTGGATGTTTGTTCAAAAATAGCTGAACGGACTGGGATGAAATTTAGCACAGAGAGAGTTTAGTACATGGATTTAATAGGAGATAACAATTATTCCAAAGGTAAACTTCCAATTTTCAATGGATTTAAGTACTCATATCACTGTGAGAGATGACCCGGGATCAACTCCGGACCAATCTTGAAGCTGAGTTGTCATTACGGTGCTTCACTTTGTATGTACAGTGACAGCACTCCGTCCGTTGGTTTTTCTAGGTTCATAGATTTAAGGATAAAAAATTACTTGATTAAATACTATTTACATTTCAGCAATTTAACAGATAATTTTTAAAAAGGTAAGTTTAAGAAATTTTATATGGAGTGATAGTGGTAAAACTTATTTTAAAAAAATATAAAAATTCATACATTTGAAAGGATACTACAAATTTTAAATAAATTAGCGATACTATGATACTGTGATGATAATGAATATGGAAAAAAATGTATTCAAACAAGTATTTTATTGGTAGCTGTTAGCAATTTACAAACCTCCAGCAGTGCGTTACTTGCATACTAAAACCTTGCATGCGCCAACAATGCACGTGCTTGATTGGGCATTCATCATTCGTTAAATTGTTTTTTGTTTGTAAATTATTATTTCAAACGAAAATATTCGCACAAAATCCTGTTTAGAACGGTATCTCAAAGCACCTGTATATTCGAGAAGATCTGGTGGAACCAGGGCAATAGATTATCTATAGATATTAATCAGGCATACCGTAGCCCATTTCCCTGTGCCTTCCTTATCACCACTATCCTGAGTATTCTACTTGCAACCTCCTATGACATTTCTTGTGTTAATACACGACAGTAGGCATCTACCATCAAATGGACCGTGCTCCTGCATGACGAACTTTACGTAAAAAAAAATAATTTGGGCAATCTCATGAAATAACTTCTTAGTCTTATACCTTCAAAAATAACAAAGCTACATACTATGCTTTGCTAGTAATATTGATAAGTAATAAAGAACTAATATTTATTAGTTGATTATGCTTTATCTGACTTTTTTTAATAAAGCTACAATTAAACTCAACATCGATTTATTAGCCTTTTAAGTACAGTTTCGTAACTACCTCCCGCCTGTTATATGGAACAGCTATTGTAGATATAAATGATAATCAAACACTCATGGGGCATTAATAAGCCCGAAACGAAAGCCCCAAATCGATATAACACTTAGTTATCACACAATTTCCTACATTTGAACAAATTAGTATCGAGTTTAATCAATATTTTCCTGTAACAGGTGGGCAGAATGGTGTTTTCTATATTGAAACATGATCCCCAAATTCATTAGGTACAACACAATATTCAATGTCAAAATCACTATGTATATTTTCGCGTTCGTTAAATGTAGTTAAATTTAATTACAGTTATAAAAGTTTTAGTATCGCTCGTGTAAAAACACATGCCAAAGATTATCTACCTACGGTTTGTTTTTTTTTTTTTTTTAATCTTTCGTCAATGTATACAATGAGTCGAGTATCGCCCCGTTGGAGCGGTTAAAATTGATGTTTGGTTTGACAACAAAAGATGTTTAATAAAACACCATGGAGTGAGAATACGTTTATTCCCGTCCTTTACTCGTTCCTCGTTTTACATTAAATTCACACGATTACTTTTAATACAATCCTTACTTTTGCCGTGCACTCTTAATAATGACACACGCGCCGGTCGCCCCGCTTAGCTTCTCGCTACTCGTCCCCCTCCCGGAATCTACCCCGCGAACCACTTGTGTTGTTCGTTTTTTTTTTTAAAAGTGCACAGTAAAACAGTTGCTTAAAATAATAACTCTTACATTCGCCCATCCTGACAAAGTGCATGTCCTCATGCACAACTATTCTAGAATTTAAAAATAAAAATAAAACATAATGATCAACAATAAGTGCGAACCCATCCATTCTCGCACAGCTAACTTTGATAAAACAAGTTCAAAATTTAGGTCCTATTTGCAAACCCATCCATTCTTGCAAACAGGAAATATTTCAACAATGCTAGAGTTCAGAACACCTCGCCAGCAAGGCAACGAACCCATCCATTCTCGTTACCAAGATAGCGATATGACCGAGCTGTAAACCCGTCCATTCTTACAGTTCAGCCGATGTTTCAAACAACTAGTACTTAATTGATTCATAGTATAGTACAAATAACACTGTTTACAATATTGATTTAAGATTATTTTAAGTATATAATTTCAAAACACTTTCAATTTTCCGAGAATGGGTCCTATTTGCAAACCCATCCATTCTTGCAAAAAGGAAACATTTCAACAATGCTGGAGTTTAGAACGCTTCGCCAGCCAAGCAACGAACCCATCCATTCTCGTTACCAGGATAGCGACATGACCGAACCGTAAACCCATCCATTCTTACAGTTCAGCCGATGTTTCAAAAAAAACCAAGACCTCACATACTTTATCCAACTCCAATAATAATCACTATTTACAATACTGATTTAGTCTTAGATTCATATGTGTACATATTTTGTAACACCTTTCATTGTTACAATACTTACATCACATAAGTAGCTAACATAATTTATAGTATAGAGTAACTTATTTTGATCAACTTTTTTTGGTTTTATTAACATACAAAAAGGAGACTACACAATGCGACAAAGTCGTCTAAGTTGTAAATTTACTTTAAATTAAATTTAAATCCTACTACTATCTTATTAACTAATAATACTAAACTTATAATCGTCTAGCTTAATCATCCATTCAGAACAAGAGGTACATAAAATATATATATAATTTATATGAAAGTAACTTTATACATGATATTCATTTATTGTTATTATTATCCGCGTCATTATCGGTCAAATCTCCATCGTTATCACTTGTGTCAGAATCATTAACCTCTAGTGCAGCAACATTGACCCAGGGCAACATTCGGTCGGTAGCTACGGTAGTTTGACGTTTGTTCTTGGATCCTGTTAAGCCTGGAATGGCCGCTACCCTATACCTATCGTTCCCCAATACTGAAACTATCCTATACGGACCTATGTACGCAGGAAGGAGTTTCTTACTCTTACCATCATTAGCAAAAGATGTTTTCGTAATTTTAACTAACTCTCCCTCAGCATAAATCCGCGCAGGTCGCCTACCTTTATCGTATATCTGTTTCTGTTTTTCTTGGTGGATATCAATTGTATCTTTCACATCCTCTCTAATAGTAGTCAAATCATTCGATTCGCGAGTTTCTCGTCTTACTTCGTTGAGCTTGGGGTTCGCTTCACAGTTCATGCTCGTGCCAAACATTACTTCGGCTGGTGTTCTGCCCGTAGTCTTTTGACACGTATTATTCAATCCCCACTGTACCTTTCCAACCGTATCATCCCACTCTCTCTCATCGCAATTCAGATTTTGAGCTGTCAAAGAGTTGAGGATGGTACGGTTGTACCTTTCAACCTGTCCGTTCGAGCGAGGGCTGGCTACGGCATTTAGAACATGCTTCACACCTTTAACGAGACAAAATCTCTTGAAAGCATGAGATGTGAAACATGCCCCCCTATCGCTGATAATCCGGTCTGGAATGCGAAATATGCAAAATATATCCTCTAATGCCCTTATAGTACTCTGAGTTTTTGTATTACGCACGGGCCTAACAAATGCGAATTTCGTAAACCCATCAACAATAACAAGAAGATGAGTATTACCCCGTTTGGATTTCACAAAAGGTCCAAGGTGGTCAACGTGTAACGTATGGAATGGCACATCAACTTTTATAATTGGGTGCAGGTACCCTTCTTTCTTGGAATTATTTTTCTTGGCGTAAGCACATTCTATACACGCATTGACGTATTTTTTAACAAACCTGGACATTTTGGCAAACCAGTACGATTTTTGAATACGTTCCAAGGTCTTTTCAGTTCCGAAATGCCCTATATCGTCGTGATTCATACGACAAAGTTGCCACCTTGCACCCTTCGGCACAACCCAACGAATATTATTTCGGTCCCCATTGAAGTACCGATATAGTTTGTTATCTTTTATTAGAAAATTATCTCGAATGTATTTGAGTCCATCTGCATCTACCTTAGTGCTAAGAATATCACGGATTCTACATAGTTCCGCATCTCCTAACTGAAGGGTGTGCAACCAATCCTCACTAGTGATACTCATGACCGATGGATATTGTTCCAGAACTCGCGAAGTTTCACAGTCTGACACCGGATTACGTGAAAGGGCGTCTACATGTGCCATTTTTACACCAGGGCGATATTCGACTGAGCACTGAAATTCCTGCATAAGAAGCCACCAACGAGCGATCCGTGGAAGAATGTCCTTTTTAGAAAAAGTTGACCGCAGGGCACTGCAATCCGTAACTATCTTAAAATTCTGCCCCAAAAGATACACTCTGAATTTTTTCAGGGAACATATCACGGCTAGAGTCTCAAGCTCATAAGCATGAAAATTCTTTTCTTCGGGAGAAGTTTTACGGCTATAAAAAGCCACTGGTCTGAAAGGATCACTGTCATGGGATCTCTGTAAGAGTACGCCACCAACTCCCAGTTTGCTGGCGTCAGTATGTAGTTCGGTTTCTGCTGCGGGATCATAAATGGCAAGAATTGGTCTACTCACTAATTTAGCTTTGAGTGTATCGAACGCCTTTTGTTGTTCATATGTCCACACCCAAGCTGCATCTTTAGTGAGCAGTTTTGTTAATGGGTAAGCCAATATCGCGAAATTATGGATAAATTTGCGGAAATATCCTACAAGACCAAGGAATTGACGTACCGTGTGTTGGTCTATGGGACGAGGAAAATCGAGAACGCACTGAATTTTCTTATTACCCGGTCGAACTCCGGAAGCACTTATCTCGTAGCCGAGGTAATCTATTTTGTCCATCAAAAACTCACACTTAGCCAAATTTAGGGTGAGATTTGTTGTCTCTAACAATTGTAAAACATGTTCTAACCTAGTTAGGCACTCGTCCACAGTTTTTCCGTATATCAATACGTCATCAATATATGACGTTGCCCCATCAAAGCGAGTTGGTCCCAAAACACGATGCATCATCCTTTGGAATACAGCCGGAGCATTTGCCAAACCGAATGGCATCCGATTGAACTCGTATTGGCCATCCGGTGTGACAAATGACGTTAACGGTCGCGACTGTTCAGCTATGGGCACTTGGTAATAACCGGATGTCAAATCGAGAGTGATGAAAAAGGCTTGTCCAGACAAACGTGCAATTTCATCGTCAATATTGGGCATAGGGTAACGCTCTTTAACTGTTACAGAATTTAACATCCTGTAATCGACACACATCCTTACCTTACCATCTTTCTTGCGCACGAGAATAATAGGGCTGGCATACTCCGATACAGACTCTCGTACTATACCTGCTTCCATCATGTCATTAACCATATCGCGTACGTTTTCCCTCTCCTTATGCGACAGCCTGTATGGCCGATATACAATCGGTTTGTTACTGTTAACTTCAATGGTCATCTCGGTAACATTAGTGCAACCCAGCTCATTTAAAGTAGACGCAAAACAATGCTGATATTTGTTCAGTAACAGTAAAAGTTTTTGACGATGAAATTCTTCAATAGAGTCACCTACACGTACTTTATCATCGTCAATCCTGGACCCTTTTGAGAGTTCACTGAAGGACCTGGCAATGCGGTTGACCACTCTCACTTGCACGCCCCGACTGAGAGTCATGCCCTCCCTAATGAGACAATGTACTGAGGTTGGGGAAACTAACAAGTGAACAATCCCATCACTGACTGGGTACGTGCCTCCTAGGACAATCAGTTGCTGTGAAGGTTTTCCAATAATTTTACTGTCTACTAAGATATCACCATCAACGCGCGGGTCCGTCATAGTCTTAACGCTCGATAATCCGTAAATATCAGAGACGGATGCGGCTATTATTTTGGAAGAGACGTCAGCTTTTATGTCTGTTTGCGAGAAGGGCATTTCACTACCCATATTGAAAAAACTAAGTTTTTCAGCATTTTTGTATACGGATACATGAGATAGTTCTGTGAACGTCTGCCCTATAAGCAAAGGTAGTTCTAAATATTTATCATCGACCACCTGACAAACGATGTTGGCGCCTACAGCATCAACAGATAAGTCTACGGAGACATTACCAAGCGTGCAAACTATCTCATTACCGAAACCCTTCAACACCGTTGGCTCATTATTGTATGATAACGCTAAGCCGACCGCCTGAGATTTTTTAATCAAAGATACTTCGCTACCAAAATCAATGAAAGCCTTAACTGGGACTTTATTTACCAAAACCTCTTTGATATATTTCGAACTTGGCTGTTTACATGATATACGCATTGCTTTTTTAACATTACTACCCTTATTAACATCAATATTGTTAGCAAAACATTTTTCCGTCGTATGCCCCACCTTATTACACTTACTACATTTGATAATAGCTTTGGGGCATTTTAAAAACGGATGTCCCTTCTCCTTACAATTGTAACAAAATATATCAGAGTTTTGAGGTAAGCGAACTGTGCTAGCTGCTTTATTTCTACTGACCGAATTTGCATCGTTTCCTACTCTGAGTTTAAGCGTTCGATCAAAAGGTTGTGGTGATTCCTTATTACTCATCAGAAACTGTAACAATTGTTCCGGATGTTCACATCGCAAAGTAATGGCACTAGATTGTATAGTCCTATTCGTCAGACCATGTATTATACAGTCGACCGCTCGTTTACCGCCGATGTTGCACTGGTTCAATAAGGCTAGTTTCTCATAAAAATACACCTCAATCGGTTCATTAAATCGACTCTTCCGCTTTAGCATGTCCTCCAGAGTTTGGCCATAATTTTGCTCATACGGAAATGCATTTACTAATTTAATTTGCCATTCGGCCCAAGTAAATAAAATTGAAGGTAAGCTCTCGTACCAGGTTTTGGCCAAACCCTGTAGCTTTTGCATGGCAAAGTGAACTGTCGTTCTATCATCCCAACCGTAGACGGTAGCGCACTCGTTAACCTTGTTCAACCACATATCAATTCTTTGGTTTTTCGTAGATGGATCGAAGTTCGGCAAGATATTATTGTGATCCTTGGATGAAAAAGGTACGAGCTTAGTTGACGTCGACGGTTGTGACGGTAAGTTTTTTAATGTATTAAGGATATTCGCAACGTCCCGGGCTGAAAAAGAAGGACTCAAGCAACCCTGGTTGCGAGTTTCAACCCGACTTCTTTGTCTGACAGGTCCATCATCAGACCCTGTTGGGCTGCGTTCTCGCCTTCGAGAGTCACATCCAGAGCGATGCCGGTTGGTGTGTACAAGGTCTCGTTGTTTACTCACGGTTCGATGGATTCGGTTACGCTCCCTATACAGGTTTTCTTGGAGGTCACGTAGCCTATCGCGCTCTCGGTCGACTTGACGTTCCATCTGCCGCAGCCTGTCACTATCACGTGGGCTGCGATGCTCTGTCCGGCGGCTACGATATTGCCCGGAGACGCTGTCTCGTCGGGTGAGACTGCGGCTACGCCTGGCGTTGTCGATGGATTGTCGCCCTCGCGACTCTACTCGTTCCGGCGTGTTCAAACGACGGGATGGCGATTCATCCATTCTTTTGCTTCTGTGCGCTCGCCAATTGGCCTTTCGTTACCTAAGGCCTTCCCTTTTATATTCGGTTGGTCGATTTCGTGTATTTTGGTTGTGAGCGTGCCGAGAAAATTTGTATATTCTCGCACTTCTGAAGTTTAATAAAACACCATGGAGTGAGAATACGTTTATTCCCGTCCTTTACTCGTTCCTCGTTTTACATTAAATTCACACGATTACTTTTAATACAATCCTTACTTTTGCCGTGCACTCTTAATAATGACACACGCGCCGGTCGCCCCGCTTAGCTTCTCGCTACTCGTCCCCCTCCCGGAATCTACCCCGCGAACCACTTGTGTTGTTCGTTTTTTTTTTTAAAAGTGCACAGTAAAACAGTTGCTTAAAATAATAACTCTTACAGATGTTTTTATAAAAATACATTTTATAGACGACAAAGAAACCGATATTCCTTTTATTGCTTTTAATAAATCCGATAGAACATGATTCTACCTAACTATACCATATTCATAAAATTTGCAAAATTTGTGAGTTTTTCGCGGCATAAATTCTTGTAATTGTAATTACAGCCATAAATGTTTTTTCATGAAGACATCCTAGCTATAATGTACATTTAAAATTAGGTCCTCAATAGCAACTATCTATGAAGATTTTTCTAAAATATTGGAATTGCATGTTTTATTATTTTCGCGAGTTGAATAACTGCCGCGAATGTTTTGCGTCGCATACTATTTGCGGTTATTCGCATTGCCTAACACGGGCTGAAAAGTCCCGGGCCTAACAAAGAAAACACGGTGTTTTTGTTCAAAATTAGCTTTATTCATCAACCTAATCTCCATCAATGGCAACGCAATCATTCTAGCGCCGCTCTAACATTTCAATACCACTTTTCTAGAACGATTTATCTTTTGCCTCAAAATAGGCCTCAGTTTCAGCGATAACCTCTTCATTCGTGCGAAATTTCTTACCGGCGAGCATTTTTTTGAGGTCTGCGAACAGCCAATAGTCGCTGAGAGCCAAATCTGGCGAATACATTGGATGTGGGAGTAATTCGAAGTTCAATTCATGTAGCTTTGCCATTGTTTTGATCTATGTGTTAGGCTCGGGACTTTTCAGCCCATGTAATAAGTTGGGACAAGAAATTCTCCCAAATTTGATTACTGACTTCACTTGCTCATAAGTACAGAGTTCCCCTAAGATATATTTTAAGTGGTTTCGTACGAAGTACGAACACCTCGATAATGTATATGCTGTGTACAGACAGGTAAATTATATAGCTAACTCTGTTTATCGAAACGAAACCTTGGGGATTCTCTTGATAAATCTGTCATTAGTGCGGCCACTCATCGATCACGTCAGGCTCAAGGTTGGATAACACAGGGATTACCTACGTATTAATTTTTTATTCTACCACAAATAATGCGTATATTATTGACACGATAAATTTCTCAATGAAGAATCTTTTTTTTATATTTATTATTCTAAAATTTATATTGTCTAGTGCATGATGTAAATAGATTTTCAAGGAATGTGAATGAAATTGGTTGGTTATTTTTTTTATGAAATATTTTTGGTACAATACGAATAGTTGTATCAGGAATTAAAAATTCATGTATGTAGTAGATATTTCGTGATGACACACACTGTCACGAAACCCGCCATAATATTGTATGCAGGATTCATTGATGGGGCGCTCTGAAAATTAACAAAAGGATCACGGGGTCGAAAATGTTGTCTTAAGGCGAGCTGATAGGCATTTATGAAAATGAGCAAATATGTCATCTCTATCGCGTTTTAACTACTTGAGTTGTTTTAAGTAAACATCGCCAGACAGGCTGAAGGTTCGCTTTATGGTAAGTGGCTACCGTCGCAAATTACCATAAACGACACCATAGGGGTTGCTAGTGCGAGGCCTGCCGCCCTTGATATAATATGATTTTAGAGGTAATGACTGGATATGAGAATGGGGTCAGGCTTTTCATGGTCAGCAATCTGCGGAATGCAGTGTGCTCTACCACTGCTAAACAGTGTTCGTATGGTCCTAATGTTCTTCCAATATTGGATACTTAAATATCATTGGTAACATATTACAATATCCCATTTCCCAATTGCAGCACATGCAGCACATATGGGAACGCCAAATGATATAACCTGTGTGCTACAGCCACAGTGACTGTAACCACCAACTATAAAGTGAACCGTTAGCCTATCTGTCAACTTTACCATAAAAAAATCGTAATAGGGTGTAAATAGACAAACGACATTAAAATAGAATCTCAATATACGAGGCAGATTACAGGGAATTAGAACAAACTTTTTGAATATTTCAAGTAAAGATTTCGAGTTACTTTTTCGAGCTTTTTCGATTACGTAGTACAGTCGGGGTAAAAAAGGGTTCATCACCTTAAAGTCGACATTTGCTTGCATCAGGGCAATTGTCAGTCATGCTAAAATTTCATTTCAAACGTCTGTCAGTAAAGTTGTCTTCTTAGTGATTTAATTTCAAAACGCACTAAGAGACTACGACTTAATAAAGGAATGAATTTGAAAATTGAAGAAGGTTTTCGTACCGCGACTGTACATGTTTATTTTTAAAGGGGTGATATCGATGGTTGGCAGTGACCTTGCGTGGCAGGCGTTTCTCACTTTTTGTGAGCACGTTATGTCGCGCAAGGAAGCGGCGGAAAGGCAGCGGGAAGACGATCCCCTCTCCCAGCCAATCCGCCGAAGGAGGCTCGGGCGTAGGCGGCTGGCCTATTTCGCCGCTTTCCACCCTGACCGGAACCCGGGCGGTGGTCTTAGGGGAGACTGCCGCCCGTCGTAAGGTCCCCCGAGATGGCCGGCGTACCTCCACTTTCGGGTACGCTGAGGTTCTGACAGGGAGCGTAGGCCTCCCCGTGCTGGATAGCCGTGGCGGGGCACCGATGTCGTGTCATAACGTCCCCACGACCCCGCCCATCCAACGGTCACGCTAGAAAGAAAGTCGTTGGCTTTTAGCCGGTAGGAATCCGGCATAACCCCGCAGTGTTGGGTACGCATTGCATTAGGTAAAACTGGACATGAGCCATTCGTGTGCCAAGTTTAGAAGCATTGGTAACAAATAACTAACATTTTCAAAAACTTTCACATATAAATGTGAAATATTATACAATAAAATAGATCACTGTTCTCTGATAGTAAACTAAATACAAGGACATGACTGTGCCGATAGAAGAAGTCACTACAAGAGGTGACAAAAATTATGTGCCTAAAACATTTTCTTTACAATATCAATTAGGTTTGGTTGTACGTACTTATAAGTTTAATTTCAATTTACGATTACATTATGACCTGTCAACAGAAACTTCGCCCTGTTTAGTAACAACACACTTTGATCAGAACTTTCAAGTGTTTAACTACGGTTATGTATGTTTACCTTTATTAAACCGATTTTGATCTCATAAGGCGATTATGATAATAACACAAGAAGAGAGAAATCATTCTCTACTAGCGACTCACTCCCAGCTTCGCCCGAGGTGCAATATTTATATATAAAAATCTTTCCCGCTTAATCCCTCTTTCTATATGTGAAATTAACCGAATTAAAATCGGTTTACCCATTCTCGAGTTTTTGAAGCGTACACAAACCAACTTTACATTTATAAAAATAAAAAAGATATTAACAAGAAAAAAGAATCTTATGTGTTGCTATACTCGTATTTACTGTGGAAGTGTTTTACTGTGTATTTACTGTGGAAGTCTGGCGCGTGGATTAAGTTATTAATCTTATTATTTGGTAACTTGTAGCCCCAGGTCGACTTCCCACCGTTGATTATCTCATTTAATTTAATGGATTTTCGGAAGAAATGGAATAATTCTCTATGCAACATTACGAGTATAACAATAAATCTAGCAGCTATGGCTGTACGTGAGGTACTAAAAGATTCATATTATTAATATTAATGTATATCTTTCGTAACAAAGTGAAATAAAAAATAATTAAGACTTTAAATTTAACTCAGAAATGTAGATATAAGATGTAAAAGTTTTTACTTTTTTTATGTTTTATGAATTTTTTATGAATATTTTTCACAATAAATGATATAATGAGGGAATTCATAACTCCTTTCGCGAGAAGATACAGGAGTTTTTTATATATATAATATCTAACAATAAAAATTACAATCATTTTATTTAGATATATTATTGTAATTGATTTGTCCTAAGTAAACCTCGATTATATGACCCCCTTCTGACTGATCCACCTACAGCTGCCCTTAGATACGCATTGCTTTAGACAGAAAAATTTCATTTAAATAATTATGCAAATAAAGTTCGTAAATAGAAACGAAAAAATGTTAATTGTAGTAACAAATGGTGTGTGTATCACAGAATTTATTGCAGTATCTTCAAAAACAGACTTCATCGAAAGATTTATAATACAAACAATAACAAATAATAATGTTTCCTATGTTGTTACTCTGATACAGGCATTGCGAGAGAGCGAAGCGCGTATAGAGGAAAAGCAACTGACAGCTGGATATCAAACAGACACGTTAATAATTATAATACGTACTTTTCGTTCGGTGTTCATAATTATTTACTCACATTTCTGCCAAAACATCCAGTACAAATAGTACAGGATACAAAGAGAGAGGTCGTCCTTCACCCATCTGTTTACCGGACCTATTATAAAATTATAGCTTCGATAGTATTATAGTTACCTGCGAAAATGTCTATTGCAAGTCTTTGAAATTTAAAAATCGTAGCAAACAAGAATGTGCGACCGAGAAGCATTAAGCGTACTGTGCTGTGTAATAGAGAAAGACGCAGGATGGCAGGTAGTTTTTTTTAATTAAGGATGTCCATGAGCTTATTTTAATATGTAACACAATCGCGATTTATTTTCTCATAGATAAGAATTGATAAAATATACTTTTCGTCTGGTAAACAGGTGGGTGAAGGACGACCTCTCTTCGGATCTTTGACCAAATCAACCTAAAATTTTAAAAAATCAACCTTATTCGGACATTATCGCGGTTGTAGGTACTTCGGTATTGTTGTATTTGTAAGTTTGTAACAGTTTTTATTTCGGAATAAAAAAGATAGTGTCCAGAATAACTGCAAAGTTGGTTTATGATGTTTTTGTTTTGATGATGTTTTTGTTTTATTATGTGTATTTTGTGCTTATACACATTTTAGGTGCAGTTTTGTTTTGCTTTAATTTTTTTGTTTTTGAAACAAGTTTGCCATTTTGAAAACCTTTTTTTTTCTATTTTTACCACTCAGATATATACAGACGTACCTATATTATGTGTATATACCAAAAATTAAGTTACCAAAAATTGTATTCCAATGTAATAAAGTTGAAAGGTTTGTTTGTTTGATTGTTACGCCTTCTCATTGTCAGGGATACGGAAACAGTACATCATTCAGAAAAAAAGTACTGTTTCCGGGAGATTCCCTGTGAAAATTTCAGATTTTTTAAACGAAGATAACATTCGAAAATTAAAAGGACTTTTTTATACTTTCAAACTTTCAATACACTCAAACTTTTTTTAATACTTACAAACTTTAATATCCAGGAAAACCCATTACCAAATTACACGATATTTTCCCAAAAAATGGTAGAAGTTTCAACCGTTAAAAACGAAAATAATAAAAAAACTGATAGCTTGATCTCTATATAAAACTAATTTTCTCATTTCATCTCGAAGAACCGTAAACTCGAAGCTCACAAAAGAAACAGTAAGATGTACACTTTATACGGGTTTACGTATAATGTAGTCAATATATTGCATAAAAAAAGAAAAAGACAATTCAATTTCAATTTTCTTATGGCATAAAAGCCTCACACTTCACATGCCATCATCACTTATCTTTAAGAGGAAGAAAATACATACAAAGAATGTCTCAGAGGTAATATTAAAGTAGGTTTTTCATAAGGAAAACTGTCATAGGGGGTTTGAATCGAGTATCTTTCATTTTTATCAGATACCTAAGATAAATACTTAATTTTGCATGAGTAGGTATGTACAATTAAGGGGACAATGGCGGAGACAAGACAGATAACAGCTGTATTCGGAAATGCTCTCAAAGGATTTACGTATCGAGCAAACTGCACTATTACGATCTGCTTCATTGTGGGCCATTCTGTCTAAAAATAGCCCAACTATTCGCCTAGTGTGCGAAATGTTAGTGACATTTTCTTGTTAAGTGGGATTATATAATTTTAAAATTAAAATATATGATATCGAAAGGTTCACTTGATCCTATGAGCACTTGATGTCGATACTGTAGGCCTATTAACACAAGCAACTTCATAGGCTTTTAAATTCGTTGCCTACATTCATAGGATCTAGAGAATAAGGGATAAGTAAGGTTAAGGTTCTGACATCCCTTACTCAATCACCGAAACACAACAAAACGTCGTTATTTCATGAAGTAATTTCAGGGAGTGGTTTTTACCGCTAGGCGAGCTGCCAAGTTGGCGGAAACGAAAGGCGTGCATGAAATGAGATACTTAGTAAAGTAAAACTGTCAGCTTATGATTTTTAGAATACAATAAGTTTACACAATAAAATATATACCATTGAAACACAATTTTTTTAAGAAACCACTAATTGATTTATAACTTCAACGCAGTCACAAAATAAATTAGTGTTCAGTACACAATAAAATGAGCATGATTGTGAAATTAAAAGTTGACGGTCAAAACGGTTAGTCGCTATAATGTCTAGACAAACAAAATTTGAAATAAGTGCACCATTACATTTAATGGCAAACAGTTGGGTTTATTTATTGTTCTTACGCCAATAACCTAGCGGTTGGTTGATTGCGTAAAAAATGTTGACTTTGGAATCATAAATTTAGATTTCATTCATAAATTTTAAGATACACTCACAGAGATATTTGATCCGCCTTTGCTAACGAAATTATATAATAGAATTGGTCCGTTTTTTTTTTTTTCAGTAATTTCGGAGTATTATTTAACATGAAAATTAGACAGACATTTTTTATATTCTTCCGTGCGTATTTAAACCCCGATTTTTCATTCTCGTGCTTCTCGCTTCATATTTTGGGATACGTTATGAATACGTTGTTTATCATTATTTACAGAAATTACGACTATGAACATTGTTAGTTCTAGACTAGCCGTAGCCTCCGTCTGATTGGACTGCTTTCATTACACTGGGAACAATCTCTGATAATTCACACACTAATTATAATTTTAAAAATAAATTTAAAAGAAATTATGACTTCGAACATTGTTAGTTATAAACTAGCCCCCGTCTAATTGGACTGCTTCCATCACACTGGGAACAATCCTTGATAATTTACACACTAAGTATAATATTAAAAATTAAAACCAACTAACTCAGGTTAGTTAAGTAGTAAGTTCCAGTTTAATCAAATGTGTTCTTAGAAGTTATGTGTTCGATATAACCACACATATCGAACACATTATTTCCATAATAACGCGGTTCAGACGTGCAAGCAATTATATCGATTTCCATAATAACTCTCGAACAAGGGCGGAACAATTCAAACTGTTATAGATTTCGCTTTCAGCTCATTTTTACACGAACCGTGCTGAAATTTCGATCTCTAAACAAACACAGGTTAAAAATTCTTTAACGTACATTACACACGATATAAATAGAATATAAATGAATAAAAACATACTGGGATAACACGTGTTGAGTTTGTATGTTTTAACGTAATTCCGTAACAAATATACTCGTTCGCAGCATAGATATTTAGTTTTTAAGATTTTTTGAAAAGCATTTCTCAAATTTTTCAATGAAAGGAATTAAAGAAAAAAAAAGAAAGAAAGGATTAAGAAATCATATAAAGAAATTGTTTAAAAAATTATCATTCCCACAGATTAACTTATAAGTGTGTCACATGTTATTTGATTTAATACGAGTAATTAGTTTCCAAATTTGTAATAGTTCACAAAGGCGCATTTATTTTCACAATCACAAACTCTGACAGTGGAGTAATTGTACTCCTAGATAAACATGTTAAATTTTGTCCTTAATCCCATCGGTAGTTTAGTGTATTTTTTCAAAATCCAATAGGTTCCCACGACGCTCGCGTAACTCTACATTTAGCATCGTGGGCTCGAGTACAGTCAAATAAAATACTACATAGTTACTTCGTTACTAACTGGTAGAGGGCTTCTAGTTGCTAGAAGCATTAGTAGGCCTCTATTACCATGCTAGATGCTAGAATCTAGCATGATGGATTTTAGTAATCAATCCATAGGTACTATACGAGTAATATTATAAAGAGTTGAAGTTTGTTTGTTTGTTAATATGTAGAAGGTACATAATGTTAGAAATTACTCATCCGATTTTAAAAAAATTCACCAGAAGTTAGAATAGAACTTCAGAATGGTCATATGATAAATATTCCACGCGGATCGAGTCTGTGGACACCAGCTATCTAAAAATAAAGATCCACGCTTGACAAAAATATATAATGTCAGAAATCAATGTATGTCTGGAGTTAAATTAAATTAAATATTTTGTAAGGCGTAATATCTTTTATTTTTTGACGCGGACCAATTCACGGGAACCAGCTAGTAGACAAAGAAAATTAACGGATTTTTTTAAATTTATCAAAAAAACTTACATATAAATTTTCTAAAGTAGTCATGTTGGTGAAATTTGAATTATAACAAGAGAAGTTATATGAAATTGAAGTTGTGATCCGAGTCTTTAATAAACTTTAAGCAGGTAGTTAAGTAAGATATTCAAAAGGTGTACCTACGTTTGAGCCTCTTACTGACAAGTAGAAGGCTTCGAGTGAGTAAATTTTACTCACAACTTGTCTGTTTTCCACCGTATCTCCCCTTTATTTATTACATTTGAGAATTACACAGACATGCTTCCGCTCCTCGCTTAGGTTATTTTTAATTAATTTTATACTTACATACATTTAATGTACCTATTTATGGACAGAAAGAAATAATGCATAATGGTTTTACATGTGGAAATGTGGTAATACCAATTTTCATTCTGAATGGCAGCCGTTATAACTTACCACCATTTAAATAACGACCAATTACGCTAGCGATAGCACTGTCCAAAAAAAGAACAAAAATGTTATAAATGTCTACCCATTACTACCTAAGTGTTCAAACAAAATGTTGTTTTAAAAGTAGAGTTTTGTTAAAAAAAATACATGTCATTGCTGTTCGTTTTGTCTATTATCAAATCTTACAATTATAATAAACTAGCGACCCGCTCCCGGCTTCACCCGGACTGCAATTTATTATACAAACAAGCCTTCCTCGTTTATCCCTCTTTCCATTAGTGAAAACCTTATCAAAATCCGTTGGGCGGTTTAAAAGTCAGAGAAACAGTTTTAAAGTTGTTGGCGGTCAGAGAAACAGTAAGACGGGGATAGTTTTGGCGTCTTGGTTAGGTTTTTGTAAACCTACAGTGACAAATTATCTAACTGATGGTGAAAACCGCATCAAAATCTGTTGCGTGGTTTATGAGGAGTTAGCGGATATACAGACAGACAGACGAAGGAAGCGACTTTAATTTATATGTACTTTGTAAGGATTAAGGATACATTGTATTATCCGCATTAACAAGATAAAAAATCACTGATTGAAGTACTTGTGATCGAGTATAGTCATAATTTATATATACTATGGGAAGTTAGTGCGGATAATATATATATAGAACAAATTAAAAAAAAAATACATGCAGTGGTTCTACATATTATTACCCACCACATATAAAAAATCTGCCCTCTCTCTTTATATTTATCAATCATATATTAATAAATACAGTAAAACACTTTTATTTTGAAATATTTAAGTATAAGCACAGATTAGATAATAGTTACTACGTAAGTATGAGTAGGAGTTTCTAATATCAAACAATATTCAGTCGAAAGAAACCAAAATCAAAGTGTTTCAAACAGGAAAAAGGATAAAAAATATTTTTGTGTTACGATGCGACCTATAAATCACATCATCTGGAACTAATGTCCTACAAAATATGATTAATTACATCATTTACTCTTTATACATTAAATTAATTAAATAAGTTCTTTGACATTGTCACATTTACTATTCCAAAAATATACCAGACCATTACATTTCAGGCAGTTATTTCGTAAAAAATTAAAAACATTTTCAAAACACCAAGTATAGGCTCTTCCTGACAAGAAACGGCTGAATGATTTTTTTTTTTCTAAAATGTACGCCATATATATATAACTTGATGAAAAGAATTCTTGGTGTTTTCTTTTTTGGAAGTGGTAAGGTGATTACCACCAAGTGATAGGTTAGACTTAACTCGATAGACAAGACATGTTTAATATTTTGTACGGTTTAATTTTATCCCATAAATTCCCTCTAGAGGTTTAAGTTCGTCTGAGACCTAGCTATTCGTATACAGCTACGGTGTTTTTCTTGGCCGAATGCAAGTCGTATATTTTTTTACCTGGAGAAAACTTTTGCAATGTTAGTTTACCTTAACGTATATCGTTACTCCCACGTGAGCTGTAGAGAGAGAAAGAGAGCTCGTTGTACATAATATACATATATATGAGGAAGCGAATCGGAGAAAGTTAAATGATACACTTGTAATAAGAGTTGCTGTTTTGTTAACGGACCATTAATTATTAAGGCGAGCGGGCATTCACGAGGAAAATGTTTTGCGACGAACGCAGTGTCCGCGCCCTCCGTCGCACCCACATATTTAAGGTCTTCAAATTTGCCTTTGTTCTACTGTTTCTGTATATATAATGTTAGCGTTGCTATTTATGTCTACTGAAGTTGATTGAAAAGTGCTCTGTGACGTTTTAAAAGAGGTGTTCTTCGGTGGTATGATATTGAAGGGGTATCAGAATTGTAGTTCTGATATATCGGTCGGACGATAAAAGTATTTGGACTAAACATAAAGTGGTTTAATTAATATTTAACATAAAGTTATGTAATTAAGTAAAGAGTGTTGACAATAAATAAGTATCGTTTTTTTATGTTAATGTTGACAGACAAGCTGACGGTCCATTAATGGTAGGTGGCTACTGTCGCCTGTAACATAAGCAACGCCACAGGTGCTGCGAGTGCGGTGCCGACTACAGTAGGATTAAGGATAAGGGATTACAAAGTACATAGGGAAATGGGCTCTGGTATCTCTTACTCACTCACCGAAACACAACAGAACACGTGCTGTTATTTCCAGGTGGTCTTCTGTAGGGCGGTGCCAAATGACTGCAAAACGCCTTGCCACTACCTACTTTGCAGATCCAGACCAGAGCTCGGTTAATTTAAAATGTAATAACATTACGACTATTAATATATTTTAAATAAAATCTATAATTAATTAAACTTTTATCGTCGTTTCAATTTAATCAGTCTCGGCATAGTGCGCCATAATTCTGCACGCTGTAACGCTGTACGGTGTACGATGTACAGTCAATGTTTTATGCTCGTCTTATTTTGTCAATAATTATTTTAATTATTTAAATGTCTTGAATAAATTAATGTAATTTACATTCATAAATAATCATTTAACACAACAGTTTTAACAATTAATTTTCATTATCATTTATAAATAATCAGTTTGTGACTATCTATTGAGCCCAAACACGCTATATCTGCTGGAATTTGCCGAGAGTTGGGTGTCCCGCAGACTATTTGATGCTGCAGCATCAAATCAAGGTTACCAGGTCACGGAAATACCACCAAAGTAACAGCATACCAAATTTCAAATCAAACTAGTTGATGAAATCCCGTCAACTAGAAAAAGGGCTGATGATCTTTTGATGCCTGAACAGATCTTCAAAAACTATAGCTAAGAACTATTTCGATCACGTCAGCTTTCAAAAAAAACCGGACCAAAAGGGGTTTACATAGACACAAGATACACCCATACACAACCACATACACACATGCATGTCAAAAAATGTAACACTCCATTTTATGCCTTAAGACAATTTTGTGTGTATATTCTGAGAGTAGGAAGGAGTATGTTACATATTATCAAAGCGTGGGATATTGTGATTAAGTTTGGTAGATAGTTATTAATTTGTTGTTGCTTCAGTGACATATAATAATCTGTGGTAGAAGCATGACGAGAATATCAGTGTTGCCACTGCCAGCGTTTGTTCCCGCATACGGCGCATACCCGACATAGTCGTACTAGCTGTCCGGGCAGCGGCCGAGCGTTCTTGTACACGGATGTTAATTACAAGACAGCCGTTTGCTACGTGATAAATGTGTTGTGTACAAGCTGGCGGAAAAGCTTCTACCAACAAAATGTTACTGAATAGTACGAATACCTTCTTCTCTGTCTGTTTACTGTTTAATACTCTCACGGTTAGACTTCTTGTTATCTTGGATGATATACATTCTACACACATAGAATACTAGATGGTGTCCGTGACTAGATGAATAACTTGAGAAAATAATATATGTAATATATGAATAATCAGAGTAATATAACTTCTGACATCTTTATTGGTACTGTTGAGGATAGAGGCGCCATATAGCAATCTATGCTAATATTATAAAGAGAAAAGATTTGTATTTTTGTATTTTTGTAATGAATAAACTCAAAAACTACTGAACCGCTTTCAAAAATTTTTTCACCCATAGGAACCTACATTTATAGGCGAGTAACATATGCTATATTTTATAAAAAGATACGCGGGCGAAGTCGCGTGTAACAGCTAGTGTTTCTATATTTGGAGATGATGATTTCGACTTAATCAGCATTACACATACGTGACAACCGTGAAGCTTCTTGGCTTTATAAGATAGAAAACGTAAATTCCGATTTACTGTAGTTTTGTTGATTGTATGTTTAAATATATAATTTTTTGCTTGTTTAATAAAATAATTACCTACTTTTCACATTTTTAATCAGATTTTTGATTCTGTAGGGACTTGTTGTAAATACTCTTTTGCGTTATACATACTTTTTGGTTTTACTTTTAATACTTTTTATATATATTTTTATGTCATATGTATGTTGTCACTTATATTAATTTGTCACCAATTTGTCATGTTCTTATAATGACTTTCTTTGTAAAATATAATTCTTAATCCGTCGTAATCCGTATCTTTAATTTATACAATCACGTACAACATTAACCAACCACAAATTTGGTAACTCCGACGTGATAATCTGACGTGATTTTAATATAATTTGCACACTACATACGAATAAATATAACGATGGAACAAAATAGCCGTCCGAACATTTTAAATAGTGTGAGTGTTAAAGTACCACCGTTTTGGCCAGAAGATCCGGCATTGTGGTTTGCCCAATTAGAAGGTCAATTCGCCTTAGCTGGTATAACTACGGATTCGACAAAATACAACCATGTAATAGCAAATTTGGATTGTAGAATTATCGCTGAAATCAAAGACATTGTAAAAAACTCACCCCATACAGGAAAATACGATAAGGTAAGAGATGAGCTAATTTCGCGTTTATCGTCGTCCAATGAGCAGCGAGTTCGGCAGCTCATTAGTAATGAGGACATTGGCGATCGCAAGCCTTCGCAATTCCTGCGTCATTTGTTAAACCTTGCTGGACCAGACGTTCCTGATAACTTTATAAAATCTTTGTGGTCAAATCGTCTGCCATCCCACGTCCAGTTAATAATTGCCTCGCAGTCTAAAAGCTGTTTAGAAGACCTAGCTAAGCTCGCTGATACAGTGATAGATATAGTGCAACCGCAGATACACCAAGTGTCCACGCCGTCGACGTCAAGCGAGATGATCGAACTCCGGCGGTGTGTCGACGGTCTTAGTCGCGAGATTGCGGAATTAAAGATGACAGCGCGGCCACATGCTTCAAGTAGAGGGCGCTACCCAGACCGGCGCCGTTCACGTTCTCGGAGCAGCAATCGAAGACAACGTGGTGGTATGTGCTGGTATCACAGCAAGTTTGGCCCGCGCGCGAGTAAGTGTCACTCGCCTTGCAGTTTCAATGAGGGAAATGCCGACGGCAGTCGTTGATGACGGCCAGCGATTGTCAAAATGTTTCAGCCCGTTTATTCGTGACCGACAAAAAGACACAGGTGAAGTTTTTAGTGGATAGTGGTTCAGACTTATGTGTTTATCCCGTTAGTTTTATACGTAGTTCACGCCCTAAAAAGAACAAATATGTATTATGCGCCGCAAACGGATCGACAATTTTTACTTATGGTACAATTTCTTTAAAGCTCGACCTAGGCTTACGTCGTGATTTTTCATGGCGATTTGTTGTAGCAGATGTAACAAAACCTATCCTAGGCGCAGATTTTTTAAAATTTTATGGGTTATTGGTAGACATTAGGCATAAACGTTTGGTTGACAATATTACAACGCTTTCTATTAGTGGTATATCCGCAAAATCTTGTTCTGTGTGCCATGTTAAAACAGTTACAGGTACATCTATTTTTCATCAAATTCTACAAGAGTACCCAGAGATTACCCGTCCAGCCGGTGATACTTCTGCACCAAAGGTGAAACATAATACAGTTCACTATATTCGCACTACTCCTGGTCCACCGGTGTACTGCCGCCCAAGGAGATTAGATGCAGAACGACTCAAGATTGCTAAGCGTGAGTTTGAACAACTTGTAAATACAGGTATCGCGCATCGATCTGACAGCTCATGGTCCTCACCTTTACATTTGGTCCCCAAAAAGAACCAAGGTTGGAGGCCGTGTGGTGATTACCGTGCTCTTAATGCTCGTACTATACCAGACCGATATCCAGTCAGACACTTAGCAGATTTCTCCTACAATCTTTATGGCTGTACAGTATTTAGCACTCTGGATTTGGTACGTGCTTATAACCAAATTCCAGTATTTGCGGATGATATTCCGAAAACAGCAATAACGACGCCTTTTGGTCTTTTTGAATTTAACTTTATGGGTTTCGGTTTTAAAAATGCTGCGCAGACGTTTCAACGTTTCATTGATGAAATTCTTTGCGAACTAGAATTCTGTTTTCCATATTTAGATGACATTTTGATAGCGTCAGTAAATGTGACAGAGCACGAAAGTCATCTGAGACAAGTTTTTGAACGACTACGGCAACATGGTGTTTTAATCAACACAGCAAAATGTAATTTTGGAAAGACAGAGGTAGCTTTTCTCGGACACAACATTTCTAGCAATGGCACAAAACCTTTAGCAGAGAAGGTAACTGCCATACAGAATTTTGCACGCCCCAAGACAATTAAAGAACTTCGTCGTTTTTTGGGCATGATTAACTTTTATCGACGTTTTCTGCCACAAGCAGCGCTTAAGCAAAAACCACTGAATGCTTTGTTAGCAGGTCCAAATTTAAAAAACTCGACGAAAATAGATTGGAACGAAAATTTAGATAGAGCATTTTTGATCTGTAAAACAAGTCTAGCAGAAGCCACACTTCTTGCTCATCCTCATCCTAACTCGAAAGTCGCGCTGGTTACGGATGCGTCAGACTTAGCAATTGGTGCAGTTATCCAACAGCGTGTAGACGATGTATGGGAACCGTTAGGATTCTTTTCAAGAAAACTAACAGCAACTCAGTGTAAATACAGCCCTTATGATAGAGAGTTGTTGGCAATATACGAAGGTGTTAAATATTTTCGTCACATGTTAGAACTTAAACCTTTCGAAATTCATACAGATCATAAGCCAATTATTTTTGCATTTCAAAAGCCATTAGACAAATGCTCGCCTCGTCAATTCCGATATCTAGATTTCATAGGTAAATTTTCAACAGACATAAAGCACATATCTGGAGAGGACAATGTTATTGCTGATGCGTTATCTCGACCAGTTGATACAATTAGTATTATAGATTTCGCCGCATTAGCTAATTCACAGGACACCGATCCTGATCTACAGCAATTGCTGAAGACAGGGTCGTCACTGCAACTTAAAAAGGTAGTGATACCTGGTCTACCCAAAGAAGCAGCAATTTTCTGCGACATGTCCGGCTCAACTGCTCGTCCGTATCTTACGCCTGAGTTTCGTCGTGAAGCTTTTGACTCGCTTCATAGACTGAGTCATCCTGGTGGTAAGACGACAGTGAAGCTACTTACTCAACGTTATGTCTGGCCCGGAATAAATAAAAACGGTCGTGAATGGGCAAGAGCATGTCTACAATGCCAACGTAGTAAAGTTTCTAGGCATGTACATTCGCCGATAAAAACATTTGTTCCACCATCCGAACGTTTTTCTCATGTACATATAGATATAGTTGGTCCCCTGCCGCTGTGTCGTGGTTATCGATATTGCTTGACTGCAGTGGATCGTTTTACGAGATGGCCTGAAGTGATGCCAATCGCCGATATCAAAGCGGAGACCATCACTCAAGCATTTGTTTTCGGATGGATTTCCAGATTTGGTTGCCCAAAACGTATCACGACGGACAGAGGAAGACAATTTATTTCTGACACATTTCGACGTTTGGCGAAGATGATAGGAGCTGAACATTTCATGACAACGGCTTACCATCCTGCAGCCAATGGCTTAGTGGAACGATTCCACAGGCAAATGAAAGCAGCCATCAAGTGTCACGAAAGTGAAGATTGGTTGGAAGCCTTGCCTTTTGTACTTTTAGGTATAAGAACGGCATATAAAGAGGACATTTCAGCTTCCACCGCAGATCTGGTGTATGGTGAACAATTGCGTTTACCTGGAGATTTCTTCGAGAGCTCAAATAAAAGTGTAATCGATTATACGGATTTCCTGTCCCGACTGCAATTGCAAATGCGAAAACTGCAGCCTACGATAACGGTTCGTCACGGAATGCCAAAAGTTTTCGTTCACAAAGACTTGAAAACAGCTTCTCACGTTTTCTTAAGGGATGATTCTGTTCGAAAACCGTTACAACCGACATTTTCCGGACCCTATCGTGTAATAAACCGTGCAGATAAATTTTTTAAGCTCGATATCAAAGGAAAATCAAATAATGTTTCCATTGACCGTTTGAAACCAGCATATATACTAGAGGAGCCCAGTCTGGCACCTACAACTTCTAGCGAACGTGCTGTTGTTTCACCTCAACAGTCCGCTCCGGAACGCAGAACAAGATCGGGTCGTCGTGTTTGTTTTCCCAAACGTTTATCGACCTAAAGGTCTCCGGGGGGGCTGATGTAGGGACTTGTTGTAAATACTCTTTTGCGTTATACATACTTTTTGGTTTTACTTTTAATACTTTTTATATATATTTTTATGTCATATGTATGTTGTCACTTATATTAATTTGTCACCAATTTGTCATGTTCTTATAATGACTTTCTTTGTAAAATATAATTCTTAATCCGTCGTAATCCGTATCTTTAATTTATACAATCACGTACAACATTAACCAACCACAATTCGTTACGAAATTTTTAAAACAAGTAGGCATGTGATATAATTGGATTGGAGCACTAACTCCGCCGGGAACGAAACCCGGGACCCTCGGAACAGAGCGTTAAGATAAGCAACCTAACCACTCATCCAATGAGTTGTTAATAGATACTGATTATAGAATCCAGTAAATCTAATCAAAAAAATACCACGTGAAAGATTTTTATTAGCAATTGCATTTTAGATTATAATAACTTACTTAAATATTTTAATAGGTTTTATATCACTAAAATCTTGCTTAAATAAATAAAAGTGTCCTTTCACGTGTCGGGTTCTTTTATTGAAGTTTATTTCGGGATTTTTCGGTATCGGCTATCTATTTTCTCCTAAAAATTCTTTTATGAAATATTTTCCGTTGCAGGAATTTCACCTATCTGTCGGGTCGAGGAAAGATTTTATGTAGTATGTAACGTAAACTATTTCAAACTGTGCGGAACATACTAGTTTGAGTCGATTCTTAAATTTACAACCACATTAATACCACTTATTATTATTATTATTATTATTATTCTTAATACTACTTTATGTAGGTACTGTATGTAATATATTACATACAGTATTCAAGAAATCTACACTACATCCTTATATCTTAATCTTTCAACGGATTTTAATGCGGTTTTGCAAAAGTATGCAATGCTAAGGGGGATAAACGAGGAAGGTTAGGTTAGGAAGGAAGGTTATTACCTGGTGAAGCCGGGAGCGGGTCGGTAGTAATATAATAAAGCTGAAGAGTTTATTTGTTTGATTATAGTTAGTTGAAAGCGCTAATCTCTAGAACTACTAGTCGGATTATAAAAATACTTTTTGCATTTGCCCAAGAGAATCACCGAAAAGAGCCGACATGTGCATGCTTTTGGCTTATTAAATTAAACGACGGGTGAAACCACGGGTCACAGCTATTCAATATAAGATTAATACACACCTATGTAAATATTTTAAATTATGTTCAGCACTAAATGTATATATGTACTCTCAATCGACCTCTGCTCAATATCCCAAGAGCTCAAGAATGTTCGAGACTGAATTTGTTTACTTTATGTTCTAGCCCTGAATAATAACTACGATGAGAAGAGTCGTTCAATATCGCAAAGCTCTATTTTTTCAATTGACACAGTTTTTCAATAAACAGCCTCAATTCAATTTGATATTTGAAGCGTATGTATAATGTAAGTACTATAGTATTAGAACGTATCAAGTTCCAAACAATAAAGCATACTTAAGACAATGATTCCGACAAAACAATGACAAACAATAAAAAGCAAGTGAGATCGCGGCCAAGCGCTACCTTGACAACATAAAAAAAAAGCAACAGGAAAATAAAAGATGTGAATGTAGATTACATTAAGAAACAAATATGATTGTTGTTAGATAATAAATAAATAAACAAAAGTATCTCAAGTGTATCTCGTCTTTTGTAAAATATGTATTTATTTTGTCGATTATTTGTAAGTTCAAATAGGCAGTTTTTCTTCTTTGACTATTGCTAACAAAGTTTGGGCGGACGATAATAAGGAAATCCGATAAGATAGTGGTGAAACTTATAAATTAGTCTTGTTATTCCCAGTGTGATATTAGAATTGTTTTGAGTTAATATACAAAAAAGTCTTACCAATGGAACTCACGGTTGATAAGTTTTTTTCTATGTGATTTATTCTTTTATTATTAACTATCAGTAACTCAAAGGTTTTGAGGCAAAATATACCAACTATAAATACATAGTTTGAGATATAACAAAACAATATATGATGGCATGTATCAAAAAAGTCCATGGTGGCATTGGTGGCATATGTCTATCTTATAAGAATAACTTACTATACTATACTTATCTTACTTCTAAAAAATTATCACATATAACATGAAGAGCTAACGGATACAGGGCGAATTCAGGGCGGGTCTTTAATTTTGAATTTTAAAATTACTTATTAACATCGGCTATATAATGAATCTAAAAACTTAAAAAACTCGTAACTAAGAACTCCGTCAATTCCATTATTTGAACTTCAAATTCAAACAAAAAAATATCAAGAGAAGCATGAATAATTATAGCAGTCTCTATTTGATGAGTATTTAATGAGAGTATGAAATCTTAACAATCTTTTGAAAAGAAAGCAGGGCACGCTAATATCATAAATCAAGTTAATTTATACCTATATTAGTTCAGGCGGCAGACGACAATTGCTCATATTGTGTGAAATTACTTAGTGTTCGTAGTCGACACGCACAAAAAGCTCCAAATGTACCAGAAGATGGTTTTATTAAACAAGGGAAATGAGTTTTAGGTATGCGTTCACATTCGCTAGTCTAATTTCCACATTATACGTCACAGAAATTACTCAACTAATTCAACAGTCGTCAGTCTTTTAAAATTGATTTAGCAATTCAAATTGGTTCAGTTTTAGAGTAGTGTTACTATTTTAACGAAATGCATAACTGCTAAAGTAAAATTTATTCATTTTACTATGTTAAAATATTCTCACTTGAAAACTATTTCGCACTGAGATGTGTTTATATCTATACAAATATACTTACATATATTAAAGATCTATGTAGGGGTTAAACCAGTCACGAATTTAATTTAGACCTTTTTAACATTCACAATCACACTGAATATATACTTCAAGTAAGTTACATGCAGGTTTTAAACTAAGACTAACGAAATATTTCCAACCTAATAATAATATTGATCAACAATACTTTATTCAAATTCAGAAGATATAACAACTAAGCCCAACACTGTCTGTCTGTCTGTTACCTTTTTACACCTTAGCTACTCAACCAATCATCACGAAATTTTGCATATACGGTACCTTTCATCCAGAAAAAAGGACTGTTCCCGAGTAATCATCTAAAATAAAATAAAAAACTAACGCCTGGCCAAATTCAACACTTTGGTCTTATTATTTATAACTAGCAACAAGAGGTCATATTACTTATGTATTTTTTTTATTTTTCAACGCAAACGTAGTCTCGGGCACCAGATAGTGTGCTAAAATAATAATGTGGTTGTGGTACTTGTATTCAATAATATTTCTTGCGGTCGACTGCAAGTTAGAGTTTACAAGAGAGAAATAAAACGTTTCTTTGCGTTTTTGGATGGATATTTGGCACCGCATATTCTCCACAAGTTTGTGATACTGAAATAATTGCGATGCGCAAACGACGTCAAGTGGGCGTCCGTTAAAGATATTTGCTTTTTATTGTATTCACAGTAGAAAATTCACAAAGATAGGTGCAACCAAAAAACGAAGTCAAATACATACTTTCTTCAATTTATACTACATTGTTTTTTTTAAATGTTACGTTACATTACACTTAAAGTTTAATATTGAAATTGATTTACATATTTTTTTCAGGCGTTATATCTTTTATTTTTTTAACTCGAACGAAACTAGTATATTATAAAGTTAATTAAAGTATAAAAGGTATATTTACAATCTAGCGTTAACCCACATTTGCTTGACGTTCTACATATGACTTTTAAATATTGTCAGTCACCGTCGACGCGCAAGTTTTAAAGTGATTCATATTCTGATTTATGTAAAACTCACACGGCCTAGAGGGCATGCGGGATTAGAATTATTTGACTTTTGAGACAAGCAATCAATAAATAAAATATCTAATGCAAAACCACAGATCTTATTATTTATTACGTAAATGATTTCAAATACAACTCAACCACATTTATATTATATTTGTTGCTTTGATGATAATTATATTGTTTGATATAGTTTCGAATATTTATGTATGAATATTGGAATAAAAAGTAAGTATCTACAAACACTCTTGTTGAACAAATTTCCAGTCATTCTATCGGCTAGCTTTTGAGTTTCGTGGAGACTAACATACGGAAGCTAGATTTTTTATATTATACTAGCTGATCCGCTCCCGGCTTCGCCCGTTTTCGTCTCCTGCGTTATCGAAGTAACAAAAGCAACAGCAGTGTTTTCTCGTCGGAATCCATTTTGTTACTGACTGTATTTTTTGTCGTAAACTCGCTGCAAACACGCGACGAAAACGTTGCGAATTCGCCATGCGTCCGCGACGTCCTCGCATTGCAGCCGCGACGTGTTCGCGACGCATTCGCTGCGCACCGCTCCGCCCCGAATCCGCTCATGATAACGCCCTAAATGTCGTATGCGTGTCTACGAGTTCTAAATATGATGCGTAGAACTGATCATAATATTCTACAAACGACCTCTACGCGTCTACACTACACGTCTACATTTCGTAGCAGTCAATTTTGACTACAAAGTAATTAATAACAGTGAGCAGCAATATATATGTTTATATATCAGGTCTTTAATATTAAAAATATATGTCAAGTAAAAACATAATATTTTTAATATTTAAATTATTTTCTAAAAGACAATTATAACAAAATATTCAAACGACAACAAACATATAAACATATATATTGCTGCTCACTATTATTAATTACTTTGTAGTCAAAATTGACTACTACGAAAAGTAGACGTGAAATGTACGAAATGTAAACATCCATACATCCAAACATACTTTCGCATTTATAATAAGTATTAGTAAGATGCATATTATTTCTTATTTTTCAATGCGGACAAAGTTGCGGGCACCAACTAGTGTAAGTATATTGCTTTATATATATTATCAGACGGTATATTTTTTTTTTCAACGTGAACGACATCGTGGGCACCAGCTAGTTATTAACGTATAGCCAAATATTTTAATATACCTAGCATTCCAAAAAATTATGTAAAACAATTATGTTTAATCTGTGGTTAACTGTACTTGCCAAGAGAATACACGCTTAAGTTAGAATAAGTAAAGTAGAGTAATCCATCGCTCGCAATGTATATAAAATCTTTTTAAAATAAAAATAAATGTAAAACGTATTTTTTCCTGTTAAAATTTCCATATGCGTAGTGAGTGGGCCAGTAATAAATCTTCGCAGCACGACACGACGACGGACAAAGCGACACGGCACACTGGGAGTAATAAAAACTAACCGGATTGTTAGAACGGAAAACTGACTACTCGTATAATATATCAAAGTGTCAGCGTTATTTTAAATAATTTAATAAAGAAAACAACAAACGAGCCCGTTGGATAAGTGGTTAAATGTGTTTGCCTTAACGCTCTGCCTCAGTGCGCGCGAGTTCGGTTCGCGACAGTGTCTGTCGTCTTTGGTAATTAACTATTCAAAGTTGAGTCTGTTCTGAACGGAACGTCTAGCGGCGCCTCCTTACGGAAGACCACAGTGAAATGACAGTATGTGTGATGTTGTGTTCCGGTAAGTGAGTCATTTCTAAAGCCCATTTCCCTATCCTTAATAGGATCAAGGATTAATAGGATTAAGGACCGTAGTAGGATTAAGGATAAACCTAAATCTTACTACGGTCGGAATCCCACTAGCAGCACCTGTGGTATTGCTGGTGTTATAAGCGATGATCGCTATGCTGTACTACCATTAGCTTGTCTGTCGACTTTAACATAAAAAAAAAGCAAATACAAAAACATAATTAAAAACCCTCCTGAAAATCCATTAGCTTTTAAGCAATCCGTAAGTACGTTGAAAATTCAATCATCTATTTAGTTAACACGTTTATTTTAGACGTGAATCTTTAGGAAAGGAATTTAATTTTTTAAATGTTAACATATTTTATCAGAATTTTAATAAGCTGTTTATTCTATAGTATCGAATAATCTTGTAAATGATAACCAGGTGTGTTGTCTTATTCAATGAAATTGATAGTTAAAAAAATAATACTATATGTATATACATACTCTTTATCTGCAGTGCTTGGCGTGTGTGATAAATAATGTTTATAAAAACATATGTATCTATTAAGTTAAGATATTACAAAAGATTGCGCAACATAAGTAACTATTAATTAACTATTAACAACTAAGTACTTAATTAAATAAGTAAGTTCTAACATGGATCTAACAAAACAATGTTAATGTTTTACCAACACAACTAATTTATTCGCATTGTTTATGTTCATATATTTTTCCTTCTATCTTTTAATAATAAGATATGCCTAATAAAACAATTACTTAACAAAGTTTCTGGCCAACTAGAATTCAACAAGAATTACGAGAAATGTCTGTTTTGATCATTATTGTAGTTCTTTTGATGTAATTGTATTTGGACGCTTCATAAATAAGAACATGGCAAAATACATAATATATAATGCCACAGTTTTGGGAAGAGATTCATGATTCTAGAATGGTATATTCCACATGGTTAAGAATTACCAATGAACCTACTTTTCTATTTTCAAATAAAAGTCACGATCGCCAGCATTTTATATTTTATTGTATTAAATGCGGACCCAAGCAATTTTCTGGTACAATAAAATAATAAGACAGCCCTTTAATGAATGCCATTGCCTTCCAAACGAATAGTTCCAATTTAAACGATTTTAGATAACAGACGCTTTTCTTACCTAAGAATAAATGCTAAAATTTACTAGACTACTTAGTCCGACTTAAACGTAACTATATAATGTATAACCGGGCCTAGTATAAAAAACTGGCGCCATAATGATATCATAGGTACTACGACTACTACGAAGGGCTTGTAAACTCGGACATAAGTACAATCGGACAAAATATACAAGACATAAAAAAAACACACTTTATTAATATTATAAATGTGAAAATAACTCTGTCTGTCAATCTGTTACCTTTTCACGCCTTAACTACTCAACCGATCAGCATGAAATTTTGCATAAACGTTGTCAGGGATACAGGAAAGGACATGGAGTACCTATCAGAAAAAAAGGTACTATTTCCGATTACTGAACAGAGAAAAGAATCGCTTTGTGTTTGCATATAAGGTTTGTAAGAAAAAATGAATTTGTTATATACGTATAAGAGTTCATTTTATCAGTCTGATATATGTATATATTACATATAAACATATATCAGACATATAACATTGAAGGTTTTAAAATTAATATAAAAGCTAATTTCAGTTGGTAAGAAACAATTACAAAATTTGCTGAGATCTATCTAGATTGCCATTTTTCGTCACAACTAAGCACAACATTGCTCGAATCAGTGAAAAACAACTCGATTCAAGAGATATATCCACCTACTCACTCTCAAAGTAACCGTCAAAGTATATCAGGTTAACTACTAAGCTTTTTCCCATATCAACAATCGAATGGTATTGTTCCTAAGCGTCCAAGTTTTAACAAAATATGTTTAGTAGATCAGCCGTGAATACATAACATAACATCTCAAAGATATATTATTTCGATGTAGGAGCTATTATAGGACGACCCCAAGACGACCCTCCTCTATTATGATCCGACGTCACTGTGAAAATTGCGGGAAACAATGCTTCTAAGGGCCTCTTTCACCAACTACAAGTAAAGTGTTGATTAGATACTTTTAGAAATAATTTTATGTTTTATTAAATTATGCACTCGGTTTACTGCATCCTTCGATAGGCGATTTTTTTTATTATTTTCTTTTTAATGTTTTTAATGTCGTTCTACTTTTACCGTACAAACAAAGGTATATCCGCTCCATCATTCCCGGTTACCGTTGACTTTAAATGGCGGATAGCCTACTTGACACATGGTGAAAGAGGCTCTAAGCAGTCTATATGGGAGACCTATTATCTAGCAGTGGGCGTTGATCGGATATATGATATTGATAATGACCTCTACATAAAAAAAATGTGTGTGTGTCAGCTCCGACTCACGACTGGAGTTTACATTACAAACGATTATAAAATACATTTAAATTTTCACCATTCGAACACGCCGAAAGAACATTGTTATGTTTTTTTAAATTAATATCAGCGACATCCCATTGATGTATTATTTCAATTCAATTAGTTTTCGCAAGGAAGTATTATTACATAACATATTCTAGTTTCAGTGATATTGTGTAGATGGCGCAATATCTCTGAAACTTCAGATATTCTAAAATAATTAAAAAATAGAACGTAACGCATAAACATAACGCATTCGTGTAACAATTTTGATTTTAATCCCATAAATTTTCATACCACGAATATACGAGTATATAGGAGTAAACTCCAATAATATAAAAAATACATAATATGGTATTATGTTTTTATACGGATGTCCCAAAACTCAACGTCAAGAGGGCATGAGGAGATAGGCTACAGAATCAATTATTAAATTAATGTCTGCAGTCAATTATGTCACAGTTATTTAGGATTACACAAAAAAAATAGTGCAAAATTAGAAAATTTCTGATCACATTTGTGTAACATTTGTGTTTGTTTCATTCCAAATGTAAATGAACCCCTTATATACAAAATGAGCGTCATTTTAAATAACTAGAAATGAAAACTTGTATTTGTATAGGTACAATATACATATCAGAGTAAATAGACAGTGTTGATATCAGTACAAATTATTGTTGTTTGGATCACAATACTGATTAATTTGTGTGCTGAAAAAATGATAATAAGTTTATAATATTACTTTTTTACTTGTCTGCAATTTAACGTTTATATAAACGAAAAGAACCTGCTGTCGGCAACGAAAAGAAATTAAGAAAATTGAAAAGCAAATACATAAATTGGGTAAATTGGGTAAACTGAGTATATCGTTTTGTATATCTATAGCTCTAAATTTTATTATTGCTTTCCTGAAACTCACAAAGTGAAAAGGTCGTTTGTCAATAGAAATGTTTTTTAAATTTCATCTGTTAGCAAAGCCAGTTCCAGTCGTTCCGATAAGCCTTCTTTTATTCCAATAAGCTTATTATCTCGTAAATGTTAAGTGCTTTCAATTTATAAAAAAAATTTACACCTAAACATTTTCCCATGAAATTTTATTATGAACATCGCAACCTCTGAAGTCTTATAAAATAAGACTTTATAGGATTTCGATTTCCGATAAATGTCGCGTGACCTCGTTTCTCTTTTTTTTATGTTAAGGTCGACAGACAGGCTGACGGTCCACTTGATAGTAGGTGACTACCGTCACCCCCCCTAGGTGGGTCATGACCGTGCAGTGGTGGGGGGGCTTAACCCTCGGCAATCCGGGCGGTTGCAGGGGCCGGTGGGGTCACCGGCCTTTGCTTGGCTGATCGGATTGTCGCTGGGGAACAAAGAAGACCCACGTGCGTGTGCTCCGAGCGGGCTCCGACCATCGGAGCTCGTGGCGGAGCAACAGTTTGGAGGCTCCAACTGTCTGTTGGAGCTTCACCGGTCACCGCTCGCTGGGCCAAGGATCCGTACTTGGCCCACGTGGGTGTTGGCCGGTGAGAGAGGGCACCCCCGGTCCTTTTGTGTTGAACCGAGGTATGGGTCTCGGTTCTGCGCACAAAGACCGGCGCGGGTCGCAGCGGGCGGATTCTCTCGGATAGCTCTTTCGCTCAGTGGTAGTTGGGCAACGCACGCGAAGACGGAGCTCTACGGCAGGGAAGGACCGTCTGGCAGAGTACTGCAATAGCGGCTTTGTGGAGGGTGGTGAAGACCCGGTAGTACCTAGCCGGGCTAGTAACCGCCCTCTGCAATCGTCCGGAAGAGTGAACACCCGGCCTCGCCACCCGGCCTAGTAACTCTTCCGACGATAACACGAGGTGGAGCCTGTCTCTCGGGCTGCCGCGATTGATGTGGAAATGTCAGGCGGAAACCCCCTTTGGGCCGTCCACCCTTAATGCCGTGGAGATGAGCGGCCACACGAGCAGGGGTTATCCTAGAGTGTCAGGTGGAAGCGGCCTCCGACTCTGCGGTAGGTTGTGCCGCAAAGTAGAGGTTATGGGGTGCTTCATGAATGAAGCCCCTCGCTGACTGCTCGCTGCGAGAGTTAAGTATAGGCGGCCTGTGCCGCTTCGCCCGGGGGCGGCGGACATGGGGTCGTCCGCTGTCATCACAACACCGGGCAACGAGGGGAGACGTGCTGTGTGTTTCCGGCACGTCTCTTCACGGCGCGGAGGTCACACTCCGCGCTTAATCGAGGTGGAGCCCGCAAGTGTGCGGGCCTCGTCTGGCGGGGGGACAAGGTAGCGTGTCTTAACGTTCCCTAACCCCTGCCCATAGACGGCGCGAAGAAACACCGTGGGGTTTTAGTGGGTAGAAGTCCCACATACCCCACCGATCTCCCCATGGTCAGTTGGGATCTGATTCGCAGATTTCCTCACGTTAAAAAAAAAAAAAAAAAAAAAAAAAAAAGGTGACTACCGTCACTTATAGTACAAGCAACGCCGTAGGTGTTGCAAATGCGCTGCCGACCATAGAAGGATTAAGGATAAGGGATGAGGAAAAGATGGGATAATGGGCTCTGGCGTCCCTTACTCACTCACCGAAACACAACAGCACATATGCTGTTATTTCACGGTGGTCATCTATAAGGGGGCGGTTGCTGCCGCCAGGCGGGCTGCCCAAATGACTGCCAAAAGTAGTGTGCCCTGCCACTACTTTCCAAATCCGGACCAGAGCCAACTTTGAAAAGTTCATTTAAAAAGTTGACACCGCCGGGAATCGAACCGGGGCCCCTGAAACGTTAGGCAAGCATCCTTACTACTCACCCAATGGGCTCATTAAATTCTAATTCTACCTATTTTAAACTACAACATGGCGCTGTCAAGTGTTATATATTTTTCATTTTGAACGCCGACAAAGTCGCGGGCACCAGCTAGTGTCTTTATATAAAACCAAGTGTTTTAAATAATGATACAACTCTTCATAAAACATTTCATGGAACAGACTATATTGTTTACAACATGAACAGACTGACCCCATCCAGGTGCAATAATTATGCATTATTAATATCATACTGCATACGACCAGTACTGCAGTGCTATATTCAACGAAACCGAAGCAATATATTTCGTGAGCCCATCGGTGAGATTTAATTATTGGTTTTCAATTTATGACTGATTTCAGGCGTGGATACAGGGGCCGCAGTAATTAGGTACACACAAAAGGAGACATTCTCCACATTTATTGAATTGAAAATAGATGGTTACATTTATCGTGCAGTCCGCATGAGTGCTCATTCGTCTTATTTACTGAAAATAGAGACACGAATTGCTGTGTGAGAATATTTGAAAATACATTTTGTGTTTGAAAAATGAAAGCAAGTAAATGCAGTTGGTTCGTATTTATCTACATCTGAAACGATCCAAGGATAAAAAAAATTTTTTAAGAAAAAAAGCACTGCTCTGAAATTAAAAGCAGGGATTTTTTTTAAATAATAGGTATATTTTCTACGGCTAACTCAAGTTTTTATACTTGGAAACGGTTATATTTTTATTTTTATCGTGGAGCTTTTGAAAATCTCTTACTACAGTAGGTACGTTATAATATAAAAGGAAAGAAATACAGAAAAAAATCTGATTTGACAACATTTGATTGAAGAGTCACAAAAAGAGTAGTTACCAGTTATTTGAGTATGGTAGTTAACCATATATATTAGGTACGAGACTTGGCACATTTCATTAGATAATTCAATATCACCTAGTTAGGTGATCAATAAAATTTTCAGTTGACCTCGGAATTATTTGTATAACGAATTTGACAAGAGGATCAACCATTTTCCAAGTCTGGCGGAAAATTTGACTAACCGTAACGATGTTAAAGGCAGTGTCAATTTGTTAAAGACAAATAACAATTTCTTTTTACACTTATACAGTTTTGATAGATTGATCATTAGCACAGAATACAATAAATTTGTAATATCTAATATATATAAATTACGTGTCACCTGTTTGTGTGTGATGAACACCTACACTACTGAACCGATTTTGATAAAATTTCGTAACTATATGTAATTTGGTTCAACTTAAAAGATAGGATAGATTTTATTTTGCGCCCGTGCGAAGCCGGGAGCGTGTATTATAATATATTTACACAGAAATTTGAGTATTCTAATCATATTCTAATTTTCAATGTTACATCTATGGTTTTTGTTTTGTTTCTGATGACACGGTTTTCCAGTCGGATGAGATGGGCATCATGGGCAGGGCACATGATAAGAGATCATGGAAAATGGAGTAAGAAAGTGACAAGATGGTATCCGAGAAAAGGTAAAAGGAGGAGAGGTAGACCGCAGAAAAGGTGGGATGATGATATCAGAGAAGTGACAGGAGTGATGTGGCTCAAGAAATATCAGAATGGAAAAGGTTTAAGGAGGCCTTTGCCGATTGGCAAACAGATCTACAGAAAACAAGCAAGCAACAAATACTTGTATAAGTTATTGTGTTCATATTAAAATATTGTTTTTAGGTTAAGTTGATCTGAATAAAAGGCTATTATTATTTATTACATTTACATTTATTAAAAAAATTACGGATTATACTAGAGAATCGCAAGGCTAAAATTACCATGAAAAAGTAATTTTAAACTTACATTCCAGTATATAGTTCGCCGTCGGAAGTATTATGAAATCCCTTGCATTGGAACTAAACGAAGCTGGCATGCGGCCCGATTTTTCAGCGCGACAATTAAAGGTTAAGCCGGAATTCAGCGGAAATGATGATTGTTTGTGACATCAACTAAATATCTAAACTAAGGAAAGTTAACGCCTCATCTCTGCTTAATTATTAAAAATATAAGAAAATACTCTTCCGATTTAAAAAAATTCTTTCACCAATATTTAGAATAAAATTATAGGATGGACCAGAATAAAATTATATGATGTCAGGCGTTAATTAATTTACATATATAACATATTTGGTAAGGTGTTGTATCATTTATTTTTCAACGCGGACGAAGTCGCGGGCACCAGCTAGTAACAAAACAAAATTATAACAAAATTAAGTATAAAACCAATCAATATTTTTTTATCTGTGACCAAAAAATAGACAGTAAGTTGAAGAATGGTGCAACAATGATCTGCGCAACACCAACCCTCATAGCAGCAAGAAAAATTTCCCGTGGTCCACCCAGGTGGACAAAGTAGGTGGACTAATACCCGCACAGTCTTAATGCCCTCTACAATAGTTGTGTCCATACTGTGCCCATAGTAACGCAACGCATGTTATTGGTTACTGTAACCAATAACAATAATGCGCTGCCAACCTAGGTAGTCATTATAAAGGTTTTCAGTAAGGGCGTGGTTACCGTCGTCAGATGGGCGAAATATACATTGTGCCCTGCCACTGCTAAATAAAATTCCTTTTTTACTTTTTTCTAATAAAATTCCTTTTGACTTAGTCCATTTTATCACCAAATAAATAAGTAGACTAAAGAAAGTAATTTCGACTCTTTAGAAATTGTCAATGAAAATCTTTCTAAAGACAAATTCAATGAGATTTTTCTAAGCTTCGGCTTAAAGTTTTCTCGGCGTTAATACTTTGCTTGTCAATGCATTCAGTTTATATGGCACAAAAGTACTGCTGTAACTTCTGAGTTTTAATAATTTTGAGTGGCAACTCGTGAAAAGAACAAACCGTTCAGATACATCAATGTTTAGCTGAAACCAATAGTTAGAATATTTTCCATACCAAAGTTGAAATAATTTGCCCATTTACAGAGACTTTTGTTTTGTTAACTGATACAAAAATCACCTAAACATATAAGTATAATCTATACTAATATATAAAGTTGAAGATATAAGTTAATGGAATACTATACAAGTTAATGGAAATTGTGTAAGTAAATTAAAAAAACTACATATTTATATTTTAAAAAAAATTTCAAATATCATAGTAGAGTCAAAGAATAAGTTGGTACTACAAGGTAGAGTCAAGTGCATAAATATGTATACAAAAATCGTTTCATAAATATATTTTTTAAAACATTTCTTATAAATGTACACTGCATTAATACGAGTATATCGATAGGTAGGTAATTATAGTATAGGTATTTGGTCGTTAGTTTGATATTAATATATAAATGTGGAAGTGCATACACGTTTTCAGGAATAAAAGAAAGGACAAGCTAGGTTTCATTCAGAAATTTTAATTTTTAACGCGGTCGAAGTCGCGGGAACCAGCTAGTAAAACAATAAAATTTAAAATTAATTATACCAACATGTACCTAATGTATATACTAAATTAAGCGTGAGAGTAACTCTGTCTGTCTTTCGGTCTGTCTGTCTGTTAGCTTTTCACACCTGACCGACCATCATGAAATTTTGCATACACTTTTTCCATCCAGGTACCATTCAGAAAATAAACTAATGTTTCCAAATGATCATCTAAAAATAAAAATCCAACGCCTGGCAAAAGCATAACCACAATGAATGTATCGGGCGTTATATTGTTCATACTCGTAATATATTTTGTTAGTTATATTTTTTATTTTTCAACGCAGATAAAGTCGCGGGCATCCGAAATCATGAAATTATTATTCATTGTCTCTATTAATTTCTTATTAATTTCTGTTATAATAATGTTACATTGTTTTCACAGAAATTCTGAGATACATACATGATGATTTAGAAAAGGTTTAACATTTTTATCACCCCTTTAGCTTTAGATATATCCATTTCGTTTGTAACGATTTGAAGTAGTAAAGAAGGGAAAATCTCGATAAGCCAAATAAAAATGAAACTCACATACGTCTACAACATATCAGTCCTATATATTATACTACAAAAGTTTTAGAGTATTTATAGCCTACATACCTACGTTATTTATATTTTTTTAATATTTAAAACGAATTGAAAAAAAAAATTCAGTGCGTCTCATATTGTAAATAAAATATAAATTGTAACAAAACCAAATACCTTAAAAAATTAAATACCTGTAAAACAATTATGTATATGAATACATGCATAAAGTAATGAATTGGTATAAACGTATCCACTTTAAAAAATATGAAATGTGTTTTCACTTACTTAGAAATTAAATTTTTAGAAAGTAAATTCTGAATATGAAATTTGCTAGTATGCATTTTTTAATTAATTTCAAAAATTAGTGTAATAAATATAATTAATTAGCGACGAACAAATATTATCCGACAGTTTTATAGGAAATCTTATTATATTAGGCTTTTGAAGGTGCAGAAAAAATCTAAACTTAATTATAGTGTAAATTTAAAATTTGAAAAAAAAAATCAATTCATATTATTTAAAAACGAAAATAAATTTATCATGTGTAATTTATCTGTTCAGAAAATTTTATCATAACAAATATTTAAAAAAATATAATACTATTAAAAGTTATCTCCATTGATAACTTCTCTCTATAATATCATTAATACAATGAAAAATAGAAACTTAGTAAAGTCTGTAATTTTTTCTTACCTTTTATATAGAAGATCCAATAGTTTTTTTAAACTTTATTAACATTTTCAAATCACTCCAATTTAATTGAACAAAAATGTGTGAATCGTTTACTAAATTAAGAGCCACTTAAGTTAGGCGAATCCTCTTATCGAAGTACATTAGAAGCACTGATACTTGAGTAAGCTTCGTAGTAATTACGCTTTGTGAACAAGAGAGACGCGCGGTGCCGATCACATAACGTCCGAACAAAAGCTCGCCTTCGTAAGCACTGAACAAGAAAGTTCGTACTTACCTCTTCATGAGCGCGTCGAAACCTCCAAATATCAAACAATTGGTTTCACATCAATCATACTAAAAATAAACTAACATTAGTTATTTAAACTCTCGTTTAAGCTCCTGAGAATGTGTATAGTTATCTATACTAATAGAGTAAAAAAGGGGGGCGGAATTTGTATGTTTCTTCATACATATATGGAAGGTAATCTCCAGAACTACTACACCTACTTAAAAAATCTTTCACCATTTAAAAGTTATATTGTGTAAACTGATCACCCCAATTGTACCCGGGCGAAACCGGGCACTTCAGTCTAATCCTACTAATACAGCGAAAGTTTGTGAGGATGGATGTATCAAGTTTGTTACTCTTCCACGTAAAAACTACTAAACGGATTTGGATTAAATTTGGAGCACAGATATTTTATTATCTAGATACCTGGATAGCCGAGGGATGGTCTCTGCTATCCACACTATAAAAATTGGACGCCACTGTCGCCGTGACGGCGCCACCGTCACAGCGGTAAAGTCGTGGAGCGTTATTTTGTATTGAACATCAGCTATAGTTATAAAATAAAGTCGCTATTATCTGTCTGTTTCTCAGCTATTTTTTTCTAAGCCACGCATCGGATTTTGAAATGGTCTAGGCATATTGCATCCGTACGAATTCGGGGCTGTTCGCTAATATAATATTATCCCAAGGTAATTTATTACATGAATAAAAAGGTTGGAATGTTTTAATCCAGCGTTAAAAACGTTTTCTATGTTATTTATTGTTATGAAACTTTCTAATATGAATTCGATAATTAATGTTAAAAGAACAAACATATATCCTAGCAATTATTTCACGTCTTATTTTCAAAGGTTTGATTAATATTGGCTTTGCGTGTTTACCAAGTTCAGTTGTAAATAGACACTAATATAGATACTATGAATACTTTTTAGTTGAGGTACGTTTTCCTTAAGGCGACGCAGCGATAAACAATTAATCTAAAATTTGCGTTTACGTCCCGCAACCCCCGCATACATCTCTATATTTTTACGCGCCTCGTTTTGATAGAGAACTAGCACGCCATTAATTAAAGTTTATGTTTATACTAATGTACATAGAAAATTTGGAGGTATAAATTGGTCCCGTTTGGCTGTAAAATGTAAATCTGTGTTTTAAAAGAGGTTTCTTTGAATTTTTTTTCTATCTTATAAAAGTTGGTGAATTCTATTCTATCTTATAAATGGTGAAATCCAACCGACAAAATGAGGTCAATAACATGAAGAAACAGATTACCAAACATCCCTTTCATATGTTTTGTAATTGCTAAGAAAAATCTAAATCCCTGCCACCAAAATGACCAATGCGTCGTCTTAATATTTACCAACCAAGCACGGGGATACCGTAAAATGTATACTTATATATATCAAACTTATTATTTATTAATTAAATTCGATTTTTTCATTCGCATTTCTTCAATAATTTTATTTATGGGAATAGAGTTAATAAGACATAACTATAGTTCTTTGTGTTCATACTTTTTTGTGTGTGTCACAGTTAATACTAAGTCTATAATCACTGAAGCTGAAAATTTTTTGAGAATTACATACATGTAATAGTTACGAAGAGTAATGAAAAAATGTCGTTAAAACCTATAATTATAAAATTATAATTATAAAAGTTAATCCTGGTGATTAAGATTAGTGACATTTAAGTAAGATCTTACAACATCTATGCTAATATTTTAAAGAGGTAAAATTTGTATGTTTGTATGTAGGAGGTATGTTCGAACTACTCATCAGTAGGTACCAATAGTTAGAATAGAATTTCAGGATGGACATAGGCTAAATATTCCAAGCGGGCGAAGCCGCGTGCAATAGCTATCTAAAAATAAAGATTCAACGCTTGTCAAAAGTATAATGTCAGGTGTCAATGTATGTCAGGCATTATATTGCTTTACATATTTTATCAGGTGTTATATCTATCATTTTTCAACACGGACGAAGTCGCAGGCACCAGCTAGTATCAGATATTCTTTTTGCAATTGCCAACTCTAATTGTGTAAGATATTAAATCCGAAAAGGTATTTTTTATCTAATTTGATGTACATATTACTTTGATGTATTGGGAAAATTTCATGACTTTGCGATGAGTGATCAAAGTGATGAGAATTGCGAATTTATACCTCTATCTTTCTTACCGTTCTCTCAATCACCATACATAATTTAAGTTCTACCCTCAAGTCACAATTTTATCCGGTATTATAAAAACGAAAACATATGAGATAGCTTGTACAATCTGGGTGACAAATAAATCATCGTTGTGCCTCGAGCGATCTCTTTTAAAGTGTACAAAGAGCGTGCAGATTGAAAATATTCTGTATACAAAATAGTTTTTGGGCTCTGATTAAATACAAATGTAAGATGAGCCTTTTATTGTTAACTAATTGATGCCCGCGACTTCGTCCGCGTTGAAAAATAAAAGATATAACGCCTGAAAAAAGAAATACTTATAGCAATATAACGCCTGACATTATAGTTTTGACAAGCTTTGGATCTTTATTATTAGATAGCTTGGCTTCGAAATATTGAGCCTATGTTAAAATTAAATTCTTAAATTGAATAGTTTTAAATATTCATTGAAGATACGAGTCCGTTTTGGAAAACTATAATACCGAGATTATAGATCAGGTCTTAATTTCATTAATGACAGAATGTGGGAGAGAGTCCTACATGTACCTACATTTCCCGCAGTCTGGTGCTTAAAATCAATGCACGTCCTAATTAAGATACAGACTCTTTAATGAAGCATTTATTTAGTACGTGCTTTACTTTTTAGCCTCTTTACAATTCCACAAGCAACATACACCGAAGTTATTTGAGTATATTTAAGAAACATTTTTCCAATATAATTAATTCGAAATTAAGACAAATTAATTAATATACAAATGCTAAAGAATAATATGGCTTCAGTCGGGACTAAACTAACAAAGGACTCTAGAAACGTCTTGAAACAGCCCACATAAGACTGCGTTATTGGTTGTTGCCTAGACACGTGGAATAACTCTTCATTGTACTCGTATTGCGCCGATCTGAAATAAGAAAATTTACATATCTGAGTCTCGTAGTTTGAGACGCCACTAATTTTAGTAGGAAAGACAAAAGAGCTATCTGAAAGGTAGTGGTTTTTCGATGCAATATTTGATAGTTTGGAAATGTATACAGGAGAATGAGGCAACAATGAGAAACAGATTAAAAAGAAATTTGTACGTAGTACAAATTGTGGGGTACATTATAACTTGCAAAAACAAGACAAACTTTTTTAATATGTATGTAAAACTCGTCATAGCAATTAAAACAGTGGGCAAATAATGATTCTTAATTTCTTATGCCTAGAAAAAAATCCTCCATTTTCATGTTTGTCTAATGGAAAATTATAATATTTGGCTTTTGGTACCACTTTTATGATTTATCACATAAATAATATGGGATAAAAGTAATAATTTTTATTTATATATATACTCGATTTCACTCCACTCGATTTCTGGCCCCAGTGACTGTCGACTCTCCGTACTATGTGTCCTGCTTTTGCCGCTTCAACTTACTAATCAGCCGCCGGATCTCCTCATTCCCTGATCCGATCTAACAGAGTAAACTCGAGCATAGAACTCTCCATAGCTCGTTCAGCGAAATTGAGCTTTCCTACGAAGCCCATTGTTAGATACCACGAAACGAACCAAATTAATTTTAGTTTTAACACACAAGTAAATGTTTAACGCTCTTGAAATTGTATTGTATTAGGTGATAAAAACATTCGTTTGTAGTAATATTTGTAAGTAGCTTTTAAAACTATAGCCAGTTAGCAGCATTAAATTAAATCTCTTTTTTAATTAAATAAAGAATGAGCTTATTGGTGTTAAACTAAATAAAATCATTTTAAAGGATACTCAGAAACCCTGTCATTAAGCAACTATCCATACACTATACTAATATTATAAATATGAAAGTACCTAACCCTGTCTGTCTGTTACCTTTTCACTTTTTCACGCCTTAACTAATCAAGCGATCATCATGAAATTTTGCATACACGATTTCAGGGATACAGGAAAGGATATAGAGTACCTTTCATTAAAAAAACTGTTCCCGAGTGAGATGTACGAATAAAACGCAATGGCGGTTGGCTCAGAACTGACTTTATTTCCTATAACATATATCGAATTACCTACATGGGGTAGGGTCTACCCACATACATTACATACATTCCTCCCCCGAAGATTATGCAGGTTATAAACGTTATTTTTATATTTATACAGATCAAACAAGGTAACTTAAGAAGAGAAAAAAAAAATAGTAACTAAAAACTAAACTCTTGCATACAAAGAATAAGAAATTCGTCTTATATTAATAACTATTGTATTAATTCTACTACACAACTACATATTATATTTATTCTAAACTAATTAATGTTCTATATATAAACTAAAAATAAGTATCGTTAATAAGCATGATGTATGACTGTATATATGTTAGAATATAATGTAGAAAAATCTAATGTATAAGTTCTAATGTAATAATGTAATAATCTAAAGAAATAAAGTTTTTTTTTTTTTTATTTTATTTTATTTTATTTATTTTTTTTTATTTTTTTTTTTTGTATATATATATATTTTAAAGCGAATTAGTATAATTAGCTAGTGTGTCACTCTTTATAAATCGGTCGGTTCTTTCGCGGCCGCAGATTAGGTAACCTAACCGGTGTCAGAGATGGCTCGTAAGTAGCATCGTTGACCTCGTCGACGCGCCCCGACCGCGGAGTGTCAGCTGGTGTGGAGGCACGGCTGGGGGGTGTTTCTGGCGATTTTGGTGTTGCTGCCGACGATGCTGATGGCTCGCTGTCCTCCACCGGAACACGTTCTGGGTTATGCCACGACTTCCGTACCTTGTTATTAGGTATTATTTGGTCAATGTGTCAACTGCTTGTTACGTTGTTGGCGGTGTCGACTCGATAGGTGACTGGACCGGTACGTTCTGCCACCACGCCTTCCAACCAGTTCTCTCCATGTTTCGAATAATTTTTAACCAGCACCGTGTCGCCGACGGCGACCTCGCGCGCTCTGCCTCCCGCGTTGTCGACCTGTTTGCTCTGTGCCCTTTGAACACAGTGGGCAGCGCTCGCCGGACGCAGCATGTCCAATCTTGAGCGTAAGCGCCGCCCCAACATGGCCACGGCGGGTTCTCGTTCAGTACTACAATGCGTACTATTGCGGTATTGAAGTAAGAATTTACTTAAGGCGCGATCGATATCTTCGCCTTCGATTACCGCTTTCTTAATAACTTTTTTTACAGTTTTTACTGCATTCTCCGCAGCACCATTACTCGATGGATGGTAAGGCGCGATAAGAATGTGATCTATTCCATTTTTCTTAAAAAATTGAGCTAGTTCAGCCGACGTAAATGGAGGCCCGCCATCTGTTACCATTTGCTTTGGTATTCCGAATCTCGCAAACAGTTCCCTCAATTTAGCAGCTACCGAGGAGGCAGACGTGCCAGTGGTCATGCGGAATACCTCGATCCACTTCGAGTGGGCGTCCAAGATTAAGAAATAGTATTTCCCATTGTGTTGTAGAAAATCGGCATGAAGACGTGTCCAAGGCTCGTTCGGCCAGACGTACGGCACTGGGGAAACCCGCGGTGGCGCGTCTCGCTGGTCGCGGCAGGCGGCGCACGTGCGAGCGCGCTCCTCTAGCTCCGCGTCGAGATGTGGCCACCAGACGTAGTTGCGCGCGATCTGCTTCATCCTGACTATCCCTACGTGCCCGCCATGTACCTCCTCGATGATTTGTCGCCGAAGGGTGCTCGGTATTACAATGCGGTAGCCCCATACTATACAACCATGATCTATGTGCAGCTCCTTCTGGCGATGGAAGTAGGGTTTCTCACCGTCTCTTTGTATCTCGGTCAGCCAACCGCTTATAATGTAGCTGAAAATTATTCGCAACACGTTGTCTCTGCTCGTTTCTCTGGCTACCTCTCTATGGCTAAGGGGAAAGCTGTCCTCCACGAAATGTATATATGCCGCGTCGTCCTCCTCGGTTCCGGCTTTACTCAGTGGTAGGCGGGAGAGGCAGTCGGCATTGCCGTTCTTGTCTGTTGACACGAACACGATATTAAAGTCGTAAGCCGCCAGACGAATCGCATACCTTTGTAATCGACTAGCGGCGGTCTGCGGTATGCCATGCTTAGGACCGAAGATGTGAGTCAGCGCCTTGTGATCGCTTCGCAGTGTAAATTTACGGCCAAATACATACTGATGGTGTCGGGTGACCCCATATACGATCGCCAGCGCCTCCTTGTCGATTTGACTGTAGCGACATTCCGCTTCGTTGAGGGTGCGCGACGCACAGCACACGATACGCTCGCTGCCATCTGGATAGGTGTGCGCGAGTACAGCGCCCAGTCCATACGCGCTGCTGTCCACCGCCAACACCAGTGGCAGTTCCGGCGAGTAGTGCGCGAGAGCGGGTCCGCTGACCAATTTTTCTTTAATCACATTAAATGCACTATCGCATTCCTCACTCCATTTCCATTGTGTACCTTTTGCTAATAATCTATATAACGGGTTCAGCACTGTGCTGATATTCGGTATAAATCGTGAATAATAATTTATCAATCCTAAGGCCGCCCTAAGTTGAGACACGTTCTGAGGTACCGGCAAATTGGCGATAGCAGTGATTTTACTTTCGTCTGTATATACACCATGCTTATTTATGCGATAACCGAGATAACATATTTCGTTTTTAAAGAATTCACATTTTTCGAACTTTATACGTAACCCTGCTTCATTTAATCTGTTAAGAACTATTTTTAAATTTTGCATGTGGTCGCTTTTATTGCGGCCGCTCACACAGATGTCGTCTATAAAACATACAACATAATCTAATCCACATAGTGTTTCTTCTATTAGTTTTTGAAATATTTCTGGTAAACATTTTAGTCCAAAAGGTGCACGACGATATACATAGATACCGACGTGGGTTGTGATCGCTGTGAGCGGCTGCGAAGACTCATCCAAAATTAATTGCAGGTACGCATTTTTAAGGTCTAGTTTACTGAATTGTTCGCCCCCACTTAAGGCGGCGAATAGCTGCTCGATTCGCGGCAATGGGTAATGAAAGTCTTTTAATAAAGGGTTTACAGTAATTTTATAATCGCCGCATATTCTTATTGTGCCGTCTCGTTTAATTATTGGGACGATAGGCGTTCCATAGTCTGATCTTTCTACTTTGTAAATGACGCCTTCTGATTGCAACCTTTGTAACTCGCGCTCCACGGGTAAGCGTAACGCTAATGGTAATGGACGGGCCTTGCAAAATATCGGCGATTCATCTTTTAAAAATAGTTTTATTGCTGTTTTGAATGTACCTATGCCCTCTCCAAATACTGTGGGAAATTCCTTTTCTAAATTTGATACTAAATTATTATTACATACGTCAATTTTGTTAATATTGATTTCATTTAATTTTAATTTACGAAGCCAAATTCGTCCCAACAACGGAGGGCCACCGTTAAAGATAACAAACAAAGGCAACTCGACTATCTCGCTCGCGCCTCTCACTCGCACGGCGATGCGACCGTACGGTACGATCGCATCACCCGTGTACGACTGCAATTTAATATTATCTTTTATTATTGGTATGTGCCAGAAACAATTATTATAAAACTTTTTTGAAATCGCCGAGATTCTGCTTCCCGTATCAATTTCGAACATGATATCTATATTTTCTACATTTAATGTACAATGATAGGGGCCATCTCTTATATTGCTATTTACAGATAAGATATGAAACAAACCGTCACTGTCAGAATCACTGTCCTCTATGTAATTTTGGTACCATTTCTTATTAACGTTAGCACTTTTACTGTCTTTATTCGCGCACATATGGGCCAAATGCCCACAATCACCACACATATTACACACTAACGATTTACACCGACACTTATTCGGCGTGTGGCCCACCTTGCCACAACGCCAGCAAGCGGGTCGCCGCTTCGGAGTGGGCCTCGCGCCCACTCGATGCAGGCCGACCGCGCCCTGCCCGAGTCCTGAGCTGCTCGGCGCCCCGCCTTCTCGCGCGCCGCCAGCGCCGCTGTCCAGCGCCCAGCCTGCGCGCGCGCCGCCGCCTGCTGCCTCCGCGTGCCGTTCTGCGGCTTCCAATGCAAGCGCCAGCTCCACCGCCCTTTTGTAGTCTAAAGTGGGTTCTGCGAAGAGACGAGAACGCATCTCTTCGTTCTGGAGACCTGACACGAATTGATCTCTGATATTCTCCTCCAGAGTTGCGCCGAAATTGCAGTGTTTCGCCAAATGTTTTAAATTTTGCAAAAAGGCGCCGATCGTTTCGGTCTCATTTTGTCGTCTCTGTCGAAATATATGTCGTTCGGCAATTTCTGACCTTTTCGGTTCCAGATGATCACTTACGAGTTTTATCAATTCGTCGAACGTTTTGTTTTCGGGGTGGTACGGTGAACACAAATCGCACATAAGTTCGTAGGTAGGCGCTCCGACGTGTGTCACTAAGGTAGCTACTCGCAGCTCATCTTTTATTTCATTTAAGAAAATGAACTGTTTTACAAGTCGTACGTACGCGTCCCAATTATGACGATCATTTAAATCGAACTCGTGTAGTTTTCCAAAAGGCATGATGTTATTTTTTTTTTTTTATCGCAACGACTAATTTTAATAATATCCACTAAATACTCGTCGCCACTGAGATGTACGAATAAAACGCAATGGCGGTTGGCTCAGAACTGACTTTATTTCCTATAACATATATCGAATTACCTACATGGGGTAGGGTCTACCCACATACATTACACCGAGGAATCATCTAAAAATCATAAAAATATAAAAATATAGCGGCGCCACTGTCGTCACAGCGATAAAGATGACTAACTTACTCGTAGGTACTCATACTCTCGGATGTTGTATCCTGCTACTACTTTCTAGATCCTTGTGACAAACATGGCGGTGGCTAATGGGTACATACCATCCAAACGGTACAGAGCCAACTTTGAAAAGTTTATTTCGAAAAATATTTCTAAGGTTGACCCTGCCGGGAATCGAACCCGAAGCTTATGTACCTAGGCTAAATTTTCAGAGATACATAAATATGATGTTGGTATCTACTAGAGAATTATAGTTCTTCTAAAATCCTAAAGAATACTCCGCGTGGCATATCTCTATCTTCTATCTACGATGGACTCACAGTAACCATTTATTTCATTACAACTTTAATGTCTACATCCCGCGCGAAGCCGGGAGTGAGTCGCTAGTCCGTACTAATATTATAAATGCGAAAGTATGTTTGGATGTATGGATGTTTGTAACTCTTTCACGCAAAAACTACTAAACCGATCACCATGAAATTTTGCATAGGTACACGTTGTCTGGGACACCAGACATGACATAGGGTACCTTTCATCGTTCAACGCGGACGAAGTCGCGGGCACCAGCTAGTATGCTCATATATCATTGTGAGAAATATATTTATAAAAAACTAGCTGTTGCAAGCGACTTGTCCCGGGTAACTTTATAAAATACTAGCGGTTGCACGAGACTTCGTCCGCGTAACTTTATTGTTATGCGTAACCTTTTTTGTTGTTTTTGTCTATTACTTATTAAGAAGAAATAGACGTGACTGTGTAATATATGTCTAATATATGAATATTTTCTCTCACTAGTATTACACGTTTTATTTTATAATTTAATTATTTGGGTGAAGACTTTATAGTCTTAACATTGGTTATGGGCCCAGTTGCATAATCCCACAGTCCATTGTCAATTAGCAATAACTTCATCTGAAATTTCCATGTGCCATAATTAGAGACTCCTTCCAGTTTCTCAATAATCATACTTGATCCAGTACTTATAACAATGTTCGAAGTACTAGCAGTATTATCAATCATTTTTATAAAATAATATTTTATTCAAAAATAATGTCACTATTATTTTACACACACACAATAGTAATTATATTACTTTTAATCACTGGATATAACCGATAGAAAATCTTATTCAGGTTTCGGAGTAGGTTTGGTAATTGTGTAATAAATTGGCATAGTCACAAGCAACAAAATGTTGCATGCTCTAGTACAGATGCTGAATACTAAACGCTCTTGGTAATGCTACTAAAGAGGCAAAATTCTTAAAAAAATTCTTATTAGAGTTAAATTGCAGAAATGAGTCACAACATGATTTGATTACTATTTATAATGATAATCAGAGTACACTCAAAATGGTAGAGAATGAATGTTTTCGTAGAACAAAGCATATAGATGTTTTACATCATTTTATACAGGAATGTGTCGAACGCAAAGTAATCTGTTTAGCTTACAAGCCTTCAGGTGAATTAGAGGCAGATCTTTTTACAAAAGCCTTATCTAAGGTAAAACATAATTTCTTTGTGAAATGCTTAGATTTGGTTTAAATTTTATATATTTATTATTTTGTAATCTCGCACATAGTTTATACTTTATTTCTGTTAAAATTTGTAAAACATATAATTGCTCGATTAAGGGGCAGTGTTATGCGTAACCTTTTTTGTTGTTTTTGTCTATTACTTATTAAGAAGAAATAGACGTGACTGTGTAATATATGTCTAATATATGAATATTTTCTCTCACTAGTATTACACGTTTTATTTTATAATTTAATTATTTGGGTGAAGACTTTATAGTCTTAACATTTATAAAATATAGCCTATGTTACTCGCTGATAATATAGCTTTCCAACAGTGAAAGAATTTTTGAAATCGGTCCAGTAGTTTCGGAGCCTATTCAATGCAAACAAACAAATCTTTCCTCTTTATAATGTTAGTTTAGATTGTGTGTTACTCGCTGATAACGTAGCTTTTTAGAGGTGAAAAAGATTTAAAAAAAAAATTAAATTTGAAACGTCTATCAAGTTTGATTCAAGTTCAAGTTCGTAGTTACGAGTATTTAAATAAATACTTATGTTTTTCTTTTCTTGCTGATAGTACTAGTCTAATAAGTAAAAACGTCACAATATGGCTTGGCGCCCGCCGTCCCTATTCCGATTCCTTTCCTTATTATCATTCGATTCGATCGACTCGAATGACTTGACAGCCTAATAAACCAAACCTTGACAGTTAACAATGGCAGCTGTCGTTGCACATTCATATGTTTGTCATAGACTACTATGTGATATAGTTGTCCATAGATAAATTTTTCTAAGGACCTCACTAAAAACTCACATACTTGTAAAATTAAGCACACGCTTAATTAAAATTAAGCAGATATGTTAAATTAACATATCTGCTTTGGTGACGCGAGAAATAGAAGTCTGTTCGTCTGTTACCCTAAACTCTGGATAATGCTAGGATCTTTTTGATCTTTTCACTTAACGTTACCCAAATTAAACTAAGCTTAGCTTAGCTATCTATTAATAATAAAGAATGCTGGTTATGATTATATTACTTTAAATAGGAACTATTAATTAAAATATAAATTTGAAAGTAGGTCTGACAGATATATAGAAATCTCTCAATTTATTTACTAATATTTTTTTCTTTGTCTCCGTACAACAGATATTATCTGTGCGAACTGGTACATAGATCAGAATGGTTGTTTTAAATTATTACATTCTGTGTCAGGGTTATTAAAAATACCTATTTACTTATTGATGATATTATGATGACCAAAATCCTTCAAAATAGCTTTTTATTTGTAAAATTCGAATAAAATCTATATATATTTCAAGACTTTGCAATTGTTACAACGAACATCACAATTTTTAGGTATGTACGGATGGGGTTATTATAAAGTCATCGAGTAGAAAAGGATTGAAAAAAATTCTTTGAATGACGTTTGCTTTGGAACTAAATTAATTTTTGTTTTATAGATGTTAATGAGTGTAACAATGAAGAAATTTTGCTACTGTAAATAGAATTGAGGGATCGATTCCTATATTTGTTTCTTGATATTTTCTTATAAAAGACAGCAGCCACTATGATGAAAAACACGTTACCTAAAGATAAATCGGGCAAAATGAGGATCAGGGCTTTTCCTGTAAGTATCTATCTATTGTTTTATTATAATTTTCATCACAACTATAAAACAATACATGTAATGTGATTAAGTACAATAGTTGGTGAAGTAGCCATGTATTTATATGATAGCAAACACAAACTTGAAAATAAAGCACAACAATATTTCGTATTTGTATATATGACAAAAGTGACAATATTTCTTATAACAAGTAAAGGACAATGTGAGTTCATTGTAATTATAAACTAACCCAGACTTTCTATTGAGCCTAAACACACTATCTGCTGTGAGTTTCTGAGGAGTTGGGTGTCCCACTGATTACTTGATGCTTCAGCATCAGTTCAAAGTTATTATGTCATATATATACTACGGAAGTAACAGTAACTTGTGGAATGGAAGTCAGTGAAATACCTTCGTCAACTAGGAAATGGGCTGATGTTCTTCAAATGCCTGAATAGATCTTCATGAACTATAGCTAAGAACCTCTCGATCACATCAGATTTCAAACAATACTAATAGTTTCATTAGTATAATAATTTTCTTACAATTTTTCTCCCATATTTTTAAAATTTAATTTATAGTTTACTTAGACCTATATAAAATTATTTTGCTTCAATCTTATTTTTGAAGACATTGAACTATTTGGTATATAACATTTTTAAAAATAGAATTAATGTCATAAGTATTTTGACATTAATGAAAATTAATCAAACACTTTTATTATTTTATTGTCCATTTGTGATTTTTTATAGATTTCTTAATGTTTATATTTTATATAATGATGGTTTAACAAGAAGAGCCAGGATGACCACAAAATTTCAAGTGTGGAATTATTCAAAACCCTATTATCAAATGCATCCAGATACATGGGTATTTCTTGTTTTATCATAGGAATTCATGTAACAAATAAGTAATACTAAATCTTACAAACAAGCTTTAATTAAGCTGATAACTTGTTTTAAATTTTAAATAAAATTAAGTTCCATTTTAATTCATAACAATATTCCATTTGATAACATTACTTTATGAGACATTAAATTTTGATTATGGTTACAACCCATCATTTTACATAGTCTGGATAGCAGATTTTACAGATATGACAGTATAATAAAGAAATTTTAGTTTTTCTATGCATTTATTATAATGTTATTATTGTGGTAATTTTGTAATTTATTTTGTATCTAAAAATAATTATATACCAATTTTATTAATGAATGTTACGAAATTTAAAGTGGAGTTACGAAAGTGGACTTTTTTTTAAGTTCCTCAAAATAGAATAAAACGTATTGTTAATTTAGAATAATGTGAGAATCCATATGTAATATGAAAAATAATAACAGGTAAAAATGTTGGCAGCTAGCAGCCCATAACACACTATAACATATGTCATAGTTGCTATATTACATGATTTTAAAAATTAAAGATTATAATACCTATAAATTATTTTCAGATGACTATGGACGAAAAATATGTGGAGAGCATATGGTCATTACTTAAAAATGCAATACAAGAAATACAAAAGAAAAACAATTCTGGTCTCTCTTTCGAAGAATTGTATCGAAATGCGTACACTATGGTTCTTCACAAACATGGTGAGAGGCTGTATACAGGTCTCAAGGAAGTAGTCACCCATCATCTTGAAACAAAGGTTAGCCTAATTATATATTTATCTAATTTACATAAATATGATTATTGAGGCATGTGCTCAAAAAATGGTTAATTGTAGGATGTTCACATTTTGGAGAAAGTAAAAAACTTTAAAAGTTGTTTTCTTAAATCATAGAAAGTTATAATCATTACCAACCTTTATTTATTTGCATGGTTTTCTATGACCATACACCGGATCAGAAATTTTGAAATTCACCAAAGAACCAAAGTTCTTGACATAGTTGACAAATATAAGTGTCTGGGCACTTCTATCACTAACTAACGTGGTAGATGAGTTCTTGAGTGGAGACAAGTTGGAAGACGCAATGTGGGATGGCCTGCGACCAGGTGGATAGGCCACCTAAAAGACATGCAGAAATCTTGTAGGGCAGAGGGCGAGCCCAGGGAGAGGCCTCTCCCTTTACTAAATGTTCAATTCTCTCTGTGAGTGTTGTATACTGTAATTGAGTATGTCTTTAGTTGGTAAGCCTTTTTAAATAAATAAGTATACAGTATTAATGAAACATATTATTTAAAGGAATCAAATAATTGAATTTTTTTTTTCTAGGTTAGAGAAGATGTACTTCATTCGCTGCACAATGGGTTTCTTCAAACTTTGAATAATGCCTGGACCGATCACCAAACGAGCATGGTCATGATACGAGACATTTTGATGTACATGGACAGGGTATATGTTCAACAAAACGAAGTGGACAATGTTTACAACCTTGGTCTTATTATATTCAGAGATCAGGTATGTGCACACAAGCGATTATTTAATTGAAAGGTCTATTATCGGTAATTGAAAGAGATTTTGGCTGAATGCCATTTCTATGGACACAAATGCAGTGTGCCATCTTAATTAGTATACTCATTGCTCATTTTGGAGAAGGAAGTGCTACTTTTGCCAATAAACAAAGCCTTGTGAATATCTTGTTCCTCTATTTTTATCTTTAATAAAGAATTCAGGTGTTCTACCATTTGAAATGTCACTTAAAAAAGGTAAAACAAACCAACCAAGGGTAAACTGGCCGGTCCAAGCACATTCAATAAATATGTCCACTAACCACCAATTTTCTTGACATGACCATTGACAATCCGCTGTGCCATGTGCAGTTCTTCTATTGTTGCTTGGTGAAGCTCTGTTTTCTTTTTGTCTCTTAACTCATGAATTTAGATTTTACTTATAGGAATTAGATAATTATGCACATTGGAAACCAATTTTCAAAAATATCTAAACATATGAGCCTGATCATGTAATTTTAACTTTTTTTTCGTCATAAATTCAAACTTGTACTGTGAATAGATGTGTCAACATAATAGAAACCACATACATACACTCTAATTCGAACTTTAAGGACATTGTGAACTTTGCTTAGTACAAGTCTCGCTCTTTAGTTTAGTGTGTTTGCCTGAAGATATTACTAGAAAAATCAATTAGTTATTAGAATGTATTCTCCCATAACTTCCCTGATTAATTCCTAAATCAGAATCCGAATTCGGACTGAACTGTCTGAACTGAATCTGAACGGACTTACTGTCATAAGTGACAGTAGCAGTTTATAATGATTTAAAAACAAATTACTTCAAATAAGATCTATGTGTTTGTGGCTTTAACTGCATTATTACTTATTTATTACGGTGGATGAACAAGGGTATTGATGTTTGTGAAGGTGGTCCGGTATGGATGCATTCGAGACCACCTCCGTCAGACCCTATTGGAGCTAGTGGCACGTGAGCGGCGAGGGGAGGTGGTGGACCGGCTCGCCATCCGCAACGCGTGTCAAATGCTCATGGTGCTCGGGATCAATTCCAGACAAGTCTACGAGGAGGACTTTGAGAAACCATTTCTGCACCAGTCCGCTGAATTCTACAGGGTAATTTCACTAGAATTTGTATGGTCATATTTGTACAATCAGTTTTAATTGTTGGGAGGTCAACTGATATGAATGATGAGATGATGTAATAAGTTATGGTGCATGCAGATGGAATCTCAGAAGTTCCTGGCGGAGAACAGCGCGGCGGTGTACATAGGGCGCGTGGAGGCGCGTATCGGCGAGGAGGCGGAGCGCGCGCGTCACTACCTCGACGAGACCACGGAGCCGCGCGTCGTTGCCGTGCTCGAGCAGGAGCTCATCGAGCGCCACATGAAGACCATCGTGGAGATGGAGAACTCGGGCGTGGTGCACATGCTGATGCACACGCGCACGCTTGAGCTCGCCTGCGTCTACAAGTTGCTGGCGCGAGTGGCCGACGGTCTGCGCACCGTGGCCGACGCTGTGTCGGCGCATCTGCGCGAGCAGGGCCGCGCGCTCGTCACCGACACACACCACAACACCAACGCCATCGCCTTCGTGCAGGTATATTACCTTACTTCTCTTTTTTTTTTAAACGGAATACATTACTTTTTAGTTAGTGGAAAGATAAATATTTACAATCACTGCTGCGTTCAGTCTTTTTGGGGCCTTGTTTTTAATGACCAACAAAACAGAAAAGTCTTGCTCGCATAAGTAAGTTGTTGAGGAAACCGTAAGATATCGCAAGGCAAAACCGCCTTAGGAATTGATGACACTAGTGACTAGAGCATTCTTAATTCCTAAGGCGGTTCGGATCTCGAAATAATAACTTGGAAAATAGTTGTTTCAAATATAGGTGAGTGGTACGATATTCACTTATTTTAATCGGAATAACAATGTTACTATTTCAGACGAGCGTTGGTAAAAGCAGCACCACTGCTTCCCAATTAAAAAACTTTCTAATTGGACAAATTTCTTTCCAGAATCTCCTCGATCTCAAGGATAGATTTGATCACTTCCTTCACAATTCGTTCAATAACGATAAAATATTTAAACATATGATTGCATCGGATTTCGAATATTTTCTGAATTTAAACAACAAATCACCCGAGTTTTTGTCGTTATTCATTGACGGAAAGCTTAAGAAAGGAGAGAAAGGGGTAAGTTGAACATGTGCCTGTGGCTAGTTTGTGTTTCCACATTTGAATTATAACTGTTGTGTTGTGTTAAAAGTAATGTTTCTCATGTGTAAATGTGTAAATGTAGATGAGTGAACAAGAGATAGAAGCGGTACTGGACAAGACAATGGTGCTTTTCCGATTCCTGCAGGAGAAGGATGTCTTCGAGCGATATTACAAGCAGCACCTCGCCAAGAGACTGTTGCTCAACAAATCTGTCTCTGACGATTCCGAGAAAAATATGATCTCCAAACTTAAGGTAAAAATTATATCCATTATACCATATAATAAAATAAATCGCAGATGAAATTTGTTCATGTAGCGAATCATCCATATCTCTATATACTTATAAAATCGTTTTTACTGCTTGACTGCAAAAATTGCAAGAGAATTTTATATATACGGGTAATTTAATTCATCTGTGGACACCCAATGTGACTGAACTTGTTTTGAGGATATATTTTTTTCAAGACATAATATTAGTTAATAAGTTAAGATTTTATTAAATTGTTTGGTTTCACCAGAAGGAAGGTTTGTTAAAAGACGTGGAGCCGCGTGACTTCCACTGTATTATCGGAGATGTCTCGCAAATAGAGAATTCTGCATGATTTTCCCGCACCCGCCATCTCCAACCTCCATCCACACATTTCTGCAAAATTCTTTACCAATACCCAAGGACATTGTTTATCTTGTGAGTGAAGTTTCATTTCGCGAATTTATTACTAAAATCTAGCTTAAAGTCTTGGGTATTTACCTACTTTTTGGATATTTGAAGTTCTTATAGTCGCCGATACGCAGCTTTTTTTTTATTGCAGTCCGTTGTAAGTGAAAATGAGATAAACCCCAGTATTTTTTCATAGTTATTCAAAAAAACATAAATAAGGTTGCATATCGGATGAACACAACAATGTTTAAAAACCAGTAAACAATTTTGCAGAGAATGTTGAGACTTTAAGCAGGGTTTTAAGTTACAAATTTGTAAAGTAGTTAAACAAACTATTAGAATTTTAATACTATATAATTTATCGAGATAACTTCACTAAAAAAAGTTATAAAATCTCATGTAAAGCCAAGTCAGTTATTTTAGTTAGTGTCCTATGGTTTAGTAAGTACCTATTCAATAACTTTGTTATAAATTGTTATTCAATCAATTACGTATTAACATTTATAGTGACTTGGTAAATGCACGGTATTTTAATTAGTAGAATATGTTGCCGTCACGTTAAGTCGCAGTGTAGATGCAACATAAACATTGTGAGGATACAAGAAGGAAAACGCTTGAAACTTTTTAGTTCACCTTAATATATTTTTCAAATTCTTTAAAGTAGAATAAATAAAATGGCGGGCATTTTTATCTTCCATACTATGGACTTCGAGGTGTTGTGGCAGAGGATATTTTGTAAGTTGAGCATAGCCACTGCAAAATTAGTTTAAAATATTAGTATATATCTACCATCGAGTGTTTCATCAGCCTGCCTACCACACCTTATCATAATAATGAAATGTAAGAATGTACGAGGGCTGCACTAAAAGTATCGGGATTGAAATATTTCCATTGTTCCTGGCATAATAGTCTTTATAATCGAAAAAACTCTTTGGTTTTATTAAACGAATACCATTTATTTATTTTTTAAAAAGAACGCGGTCTTGTCACAAGGTCTTGTCGAACTTGTAAAGTCAATGTGAAAATGGAATTATCTCGAGAAAATTCAAGAGCAATGATTTATTATGACTTTCGAAGTGGTTTAACACAAAAACAGTGTGTTGATCGGATGCTTTCTGCACTTGGTGATGAAGCCCCATCTAAAAACTGCAGTTACCCAAGATAACGTTGATGCCGTGGGTAAGCTGATTGAGGAAGATCGACATGTGACATATCGCGAAATTCAGGCAACTTTAGACATTGGCATGAGTCAAATAAAAATAATCTTACATGAACAATTAGGTGTAAAAAAGTTGTTTTCCCGATGAATCCCGCAAAAAGCGGCTCGCGTTTCTTGGTGCGTCAGAACTCTCGAGAGATTCCACGGAGGATCTTCAAATGCTGTATACAGCGTCATATCAGGTGACGAAAAAACCAGTCAACAGTTTAGGTGTTCTAAAATGAGTTGAAGCCAACAATAGTTGTTCGTTCACGGAGCGTTGCAAAAAAATGGTGGCCACGTTTGTCTCTAAAACCGGCCATGTTGCGACTATTTCTCTTGAGGGACAAAGAACGGTCAATGCGGAATGGTATGCTAGCATTTGTTTGCCGCAGGTCGTCTCTGAACTCCGTAAAGAGAACTGCAACCGCTGCATCATCCTCCATCACGACAATGCGACCTCATACCGCCCACAGAACAAGAGTTTTTGAAGCAAGAAAACATTGAAATTATTAGACCATCTTCCGTACAGCCCTGACCTAAGCCGGAATGATTTTTATACTTTCCCCAAAATTTAGAACAAATTGCGTGGTCAACGATTTTCGTCACCTGAATACGCCTACAAAACGGCCATTTTGAATACCCCAATTTCAGAATGGAATGAATGCTTTAATAATTGGTTCCATAGAATGGAAAAATGTGTCAAGTTTCAAGGAGAATACTTCGAAAAACAATAAATATCTTTTCCACTAATAATGTTGTATTACTTCATTGATTCCCGAAATTTTCATTGCCGCCCTCGTAACAGATAACATAAATTTAATGAAATGAATCTAAATTTCAGACTGAATGCGGTTGCCAGTTTACATCGAAGCTCGAAGGCATGTTCAAAGACATGACAGTATCCAACACAATCATGGAAGAGTTTAAAGAGCATGTGCTGTCTGCCGGGGTGAATATACACATACATAGTTTCACAGTCCACAGGTTCATAGATTCCTCTTCATTGCAATGAAGATTGTGAGTCTTTGGAAGCGGTGGCCATCGCTGTAGTGGAAATGTTAAGTGTTAATGTTGTTGACAGACCAACTTGCACGGGGTAGACCTGTCCGTGAGGGTGTTGACCACCGGTTTCTGGCCCACGCAAAGTGCGACGCCCAAATGTAACATCCCAACAGCGCCAAGAAGTGCATTCGAAGTCTTCCGGAGGTAAGACTATTGCGTTTAAACGAGTTTAACTCGTTTGGAGGAATCATCATATAAACCATATAGGGCTCAATTATTGTTATACATACCTTATAAAAGTACGTCCTTTCACAATCGCGTAATGTTATTTTCTTATTTAAAATGATGCGCTTAATATCTAAATCCACGACTATGCATAAGCTATGTATTTATTGCTATGTGGACCGTTTAACAAACTCGTGCACATCTCCATACTAAACCGGTGTTTTCTATGGACAAACTCTTAATGTACGCGCACTTTGATATAAGCGTTTGTAAGTTTGGTGTGGTCGGCAGCTTCTACTTGGCGAAGCACTCGGGGCGGCAGCTGTCGCTGCAGCCGCAACTGGGCAGCGCGGACCTGCACGCGACGTTCCGCGCGGGTGGCTCGTCCTCCCCGCCCCGCTCGCCGCCCGCCGCCGCCCCCGCCCCGCCCCCGCCCCCCGCTCCCCGCCGCCACATCATTCAGGTCTCCACCTTCCAGATGTGCGTGCTCTTGCTCTTCAACAAGCGCGAGCGACTCACTTACGAGGTTAGTATCATCTTGGGGCCCGTCTCTTGAGTACAGCACTTTGAATTATTTCAAAATGCCTAATATTGTTGAAGTTACAAGCAGTCAAAGTTTTAATAATTCACGCAGCCCATATATTAACGCATGCGTGACGAAGCGGTCGCGAGGCGATTGGCGACGTCACGCATACTGAGAGCGCTCACTTTAATAGCTTGCAATTTTTTCATTTTTTGAGATATACAAAAAAAAATTAACTGTTGCTAATAAATTTTTAAACATAATTTATTTATATTATAAAAAAAAACTGGGTTCTTTCATTGCGAACTGATTTTTCAATAGAAAAATTGATTTTATTAAATTCTTGTTGTTATAAGTAAACAACATAAAGTTGATTTTTAAGAATAAATTGTTTAAACCTAATTTCAGGAAATCCTGAATGAAACAGATATTCCGGAGAAAGATTTAGTTCGAGCTTTACAGTCACTGGCCATGGGAAAGCCGACACAACGAGTTCTGATCAAACATCCCAAAACTAAGGAGATTGAACCATCACACCAGTTTTTCGTCAACGATGCATTCACGTCCAAATTACACAGGTATCGGTATCGCCCTTGTCTATTAATCCTTGTCAATGGAAAATAGACCAGCTCTAGTTACTATTGTGGTTTTACCACGGAACAACTTAGAGACTATAGTGATTGTTGTGTGTGGTCAGAGTGAAGATTCAAACGGTGGCGGCGAAGGGCGAGTCGGAGCCGGAGCGTCGCGAGACTCGCAACAAAGTGGACGAGGACCGCAAACACGAGATCGAGGCGGCCATCGTGCGCATCATGAAGGCGCGCAAGAAAATGGCCGTAAGCACATTATTACTATTTGCTCTCTGTACACATTTTGTCTTGAAATAAAATCCTTTTACTCGAAAGGTCTTCTCTGTCACGCGCCACTCGGACTGCTCCTCCACTTAACCAAGTTCAGAAAAATTTACTAACAAATCGAAATTTGAGTCCCTCATGGTGTTTTTGATATAAATTTCTTAAAGATATGGAATATCGATAGGCGAAAAAGTTTTGATTCCACTCCATACACGACGAAGCGATCGTGAGGCCAATAGGCCTCGAAGTTATTACAGAAAGAGGAAAGAGATAGTTATTGGCCACACGATCGCTTTATCTCTTTCTAGAGAGTGTCCGATTTCATGCGGATATTGCTCAGTCCACATTCTCTTATGTTTATGGTTGTTGCAATAGAGCGTTGACTGTCTCACTTGTGGTGTGTTGTGACTTCAGCACACGCTGCTGGTGGCGGAGGTGACGGAGCAGCTGCGCGCGCGCTTCCTGCCGTCGCCCGTAGTGATCAAGAAGCGCATCGAGGGACTCATCGAGCGAGAGTACTTGGCGCGCACTCCCGACGATCGCAAGGTCTACACCTACGTCGCATAGGTGCGTCTCACCCACACGCCCACACGCCCACACACCCACACACGTGTCAATACATACAGCTTCAACACAACACAACGCAAGCCAACTATGCACTTCCACTTGGTTGGATGGCATTTGTCCACTTGTGTTTCGTATACTTACTTGCAATTTAACTGTTACGTTGTTTTTCCTAGAATTGTTTTTTATATAAGTATAGGTTCGTACAAAAACTTATTTCAGATGTACGGAGGGAATGTAGATAAATTTATTTTCAACTAGTATGCACAAACACGATTGACGAGTCCAAGCCATCGCTAGATATGTCGCTCATTTCAAGAGCTGTATGTATTTACCTTATATAGAATAAAATATGTTGTAAATCAGTTCCATGGAGATTAGAATCACTTGCGTTCTAGTAGAGAGTGTCCTGCTTTGGAGGGATCTTCAAAAATTTGCACTTTGCCATGGGATCATACATTCGGTCCCTTCAATAATATTCAAACTTGTTTGCTTAAATAGTGTAAAAAATAATATATATGTACATGATGTAAAAAGAATCAAAAGCACGAGATCGTGTATGTATATTTTGTATGATGTATGATCGTGTTGCCAGCGATGACAAATGACGCTAAAAGGTGATCTGTAAGCTAAATGTCGCTCAACGAACTAAGGAGAGGGTTATAGTACGTAGACGTTACCGTCTATAGACAATAGAGTTACCGACATAACCCGACGGATTAGTAAGTTGAAGCGTGAGTGAGCAGGACTGGACCCATAGGAAGGTTCTTGAGTGGAGGCCAAGGGTCGACCTGTCCTATGGCTGCAATGATGATATATGTATGTAGGTAATATAAAATTTTCAACAATACTCAAAAAATTATTAATACCAAACCTGCATATGAATCTAAATTCACAATATTAGTGAAGTGTAAAATCAATGGAGTTTATGTTACATAAATTTCTATAGCATGCAATAATTGGTATTTGCTGTGTGTCACTTAGAACATTTTTATGGCAGCACATGTAACTAAAAAGAAACTATTCCATCCTTACCCTTTTAATAGTCTATGAAAATTTATTTTCAAATCAAAATTTGAGATCCCTAGGCCAATTTAGAAAATATGTAATATCGATGGATGAAAGAAATTTTCAATCTAACTTGTAATTTGCCTTATGTTTCGTCTTCAATTTACAAAATGTATTGTTAATAACAATAGAGTTATATTTCTATCTACATTTCAAAATACCCTCGTGTGCTCGCTGTACAGGAAACATGAAGCAATTTACCTTTTACCTTTAGAAGAATGCAGTGATTTAAACCTCTTTGGTTAGGCCCATGATACGCGTTACACGGTCATATAAAAACAATAACTCGTCTGCTACTTGTTATAACGTCTCTGTCAAACCAAAATATATGTGCAAAAAGTATACCTGCCTACTTTTGAGATGACAAAAATAATTTTCCTGAAAAATTTGACACGATGCTTTATTTAAAGTATTTTATTTGAATTTAATAATGAAATTATTTTGATAATACTAGTATATTTTGCACATAACATGTTTTATTAAGAGGCCGTAACTCGACAGTGCTCAAGAGCACTTCACAGTTTTTCTAAACGATAGATAAGGCAATGAACTATTCACCAAGTTCATAATGTTGAAATCTCATTCAAGTGCAAATAGCAGATTTTTGGTTTGACAACGATATAGCGGTTATAAAAAGACATAGACACAATAATATACATGGATGTTATTCACTTGGGGACATTCCATATGCTATGTTATTAGATGCAAGGAGTAAGGGAAATATGAGCGAGACTGCATTGATCCGTAGTGGATGTCCCCTGACTAATTTTATTTGCTAACGTATGCCAAATAAAATGTCGGATCGCTCTTTAAACTATGAATAGGTTTTCAGCGTTTATGGAATAAGAAGCCTTATTGTGAAGAATAGTACTGACTCATTAGGAAGCCCCTCGTTATGGTTAATTAAAAATTGAAAAGTACAATTTTTCAAGAATTTATATAACTCATAATCGTTTTAGATTTTATGCTTTTCATTCAAATCTGATATAAATTAATTCCATCTCTTTTTTGATCGACTTTAATTAATTTTATATTCGTTCTATAAAACTATTCTATTTTAATATAACAGCTTGAGATAATATCTAGAATTTTATTTGTGGAATGTTTGATTGAGCTTCTATTGATGTAAAAATATTGTAAATAATATAAAAATAGAATTAGCTTCTCTTGAATGTACCTACTGTTTAGTGTTCCAGAAGCTGCTAAAATAAAAACTTCTCTTTTTTAAAATATGTTTCATTCAATATCCAAAACGGGTACCCTGTTACGGTATAAGTAACTTTTTTGTAAGTGAAATGTGTCCCACATCGAATTCACTCGATAGAGTAAGATATATTCAGTGCCCTTTGGTCGACGCTTTTCACTTCACTTAACTTTGGTTTTATATTAAATGATAAATAATAGCTCTCGAACTTTCAAAAATCAACTCTAATAATTAGATCTGGCAACACTGCTCCCGCGGTTCTCGAAAATTTATTTTGCGCGTGTTGTCGCAATTGACTTCGCGTCCTTTGCTTTAACTCCAGGGCGACGCTAATATTACGAAAACATGTTAAATACTAAATTGAGACAATACTATTTTACTTCAGTTTGAATTTATATGGACAGACCAGATGAGATCATCTAATATTGAAAGTATTAAAAAAGACCACTATTGAATATTAAAAAATACTTTCGGAGTCAGCGCCGGCCTTAACGGGCATTCGTCATTCGGGTCTTGAAGCTATATGGATAAAAGGAATTAAAAAAAAAAAATTATGTACATATTTTACATTTCTGTCAACTTTTTAATATAAGTTTAGGAATCTGCTTACCGGATGGCGATAAGCTCTGAGAAGACTTACACTCAATTTTTAATTTTCAGGCCACCAAATTCAAGATCGTTATGACATTGATGGACGAATGCCAAGTTAATAAGTAATAGAATTAAATGAAACATTTAAATTATTACGGAGATGAAATAAAAAATAATATTAATTACAAATCGTTTATTTTATTTGCTGACAAAATTACAAGCAAAACACACGAAACTTCTAACAATACACACGAGTTGCGATTGTAACGGATGGCAGCCGACTCTTTGGAATCGAAGGGAAAGAAAAAGTCCTTGGGTAAACGTATATTTATATGTGGACTACCCGCAAACTCGTATATGGGTGGTTTAGTGATGTCTACGAAAGTAACTTCAAACGTGACGGTCGTAGATATATCATCTATATTGAAAGATCTATTCTCTTTGGTGATAAATGTTTCTGCCGATAAGATTTTATGTTCAGTTTTAGTCGAATCCTCGCTCACATCGGCATATGTAAAAACAATTGACGACCTTGTTATTAAATTGAAACAATTGAATGTTGAATGTTTCTCGTCGATTGTTCCATATGTTAATTTGTCCAAACTAGAGTCATCTATACGCATAAATCTCCACTCTTCATCCAGTACATCCTTGGGGTTACCATACGGAGAAACGACCGCACCAATGTCTAATCTCAATATGTTTCTCAAATCTTTCGTTAACTCTTCACAAATGTTCGTATAGTTAAGAAGACTGTTCTCATAAACGTATTGACATCTCACTCTTTCGTTGAAATTGAAGTTTACATAATTTTCTGCACTATTCAATACTTTGCAAACACCGTCTCTCCAGTTTGGTTTTAAAAGATATCTATCAAATTTGGAAGAAGTATTGAAGAAGTTTGCTGTGTAGTTGCCCTTAGCATGTGATATAATAACTGGCAACCCTTGAATGTAACCAGGATTACCACTCAATTCAATAATATCAGTTTCGTTGGTCAAATAAAACTTCACATTAACAGTCTGACTTATGAATGGTATGGAAGTGGAAATGTTAAGAGGGTAAAGCTTCACCGTAACATTTACTATTTTCCCTTCGTAATAGTAGAATAAGTAATCAACTCTGTGTGCAAGATTTGTGCAAATATTATCTGTGCAAATAGGCTCGTGTAAACTTCTGTTGTAAGCTGTGCAGTATAATCCATCGCAAGTGAATATCGTCCAATTGGTGCAGTGAGCAGTCGTACAATTCTGTAAAAAATATTTAAAGTTTCTGTGAAAAAGGTATTTAATGTATTTTTTAAAGACAAATCAAATTCATATACCATAATAGTGTTATTGAAATTTTTTTCTGTGACGCTCAACACAAGAGCATCCTCGGAGTTTTTAAGCACATGGAACATCTCGAGGTCTTTTATTTTAACTATACATTTAATGTGTTCATCTTTTAAAAATTTCATTGATTCTCTTCCTGAACAATAATTGTTCACTGTTGGACTAGGCAAATCTGAAAATACTAAAAATAACTGTACATAGATTCCACATAGATACATATAAAAATAAAAAAAATATTTAACACGATGTGTGATGTAGTCATAAATGTTTGAAAATACACGTTTAGAGATTATAAATTTGTTTATTACACAAAATCCCTTGCTCAAATGAATAGAGAGCTGTACCAATAATTCAATGGAAGAATTTGCTCTTTCATAGCTTTACAAATCATTTTAAATGTGCCATAGCCACTATACTGGCACTAAGTTTAAAACCAGGCAGCAGCTAATTTAATAATCTATTTAAAAAAATGGTCTAATACAATAAAATCCACACAGAAGTAAATACTCACTGACCAATATAATTTACTGTATTATTTGACAACATCCACACTGGATCACCATAAGCATACATTTTCTTGGTAAATTGGTGTCTCAATTTTTGTTTAACCATTGCATGCCACATAAAACTTTCAGTTTTAATTGTGTTCATATCTAAAGTATCATACTGGAAAATCAAAAACAAAAAAAAAATCAAATGATTTTACGAGCTGGATGAGTTCATTTCTCTATAACATTTTAAAAATAATATTCTAAGGGCCTCTTTCACCATCTCTGAGTAAAGTGTCAAGTAGGCTAACCGCCATTTAAAGTCACCGGTCACCGGGAATGATGGAGATGATATACCTTTGTTGTTTGTACGGTAAAAGTCCCATACATTAAAAAGAAAATAATAAAAAAATCCTCTATCGAAGGATGCAGTAAACCGAGTGCATAATTTAATAAAACATAAAATTACTTCTAAAAGTAACTAATCAACACTTTACTTTTAGTTGGTGAAAGAGGCCCTAAGTATAAAATTTGAAACTAGTGATTATTATCTTTAGACTGTACCTTTTTAATATTTATGTCACGTTTGTCAGGAATGTTTGTTTTGGCTACACAAAACAAATCTCCAGGTAAAGTACGTCTTCCTTCAGCTCTTTGAAAAAGAGAATAGCACACGTTTTCATTGGTTTCCATATTATTTATGTCGCTATTTTGGACACAATGTGAAAAAGATTCAATTTGAATATCTGAACAGTCACTATCGCAGCAACAATTGACATCACAAACTTTGTACTGCAAAAAGACAATAATTTATTTATTTGAAAAATAATAAATTGTTATAATGATCCAAGATCCGATGAGAGGTTGTCCTTCACCTATCTGTATATCAGACGAATACCTAGTATAGTGGGAATAAACCTATTTAATCAATTGTTATCTATGAGACAATAAATCGCGACTAGCTGCTATGCTGCGTCCTTTTCTATTACACTGCATCTGTCACACTTCTTTGCTTGCTCCGATTTTCAAATTATACAATTATAGCTCCGAAATACTATTGTCTCATAGGAATACTATTTTCTCATAGATAACAATTGATAAAACATACTTTTCGTCTGGTAAACAGATGGGTGAAGGTCTGATGACCTCTCTACGGATCTTTTACTATAAAAATGTTCTTACCAATAAGTTACAACTACATTTGTCACGACTCGAGCTCGACTTTGGCGTGTTGACAGGTTTTTGAATTGTACGATTCTTCTTATTGAAAAGATTGAGTTCTGTGATATTTTCAAATTCATTAGTGAAGTAAATTGATTCAGTCGTGAAATAGTTCTCCGTTATCGATACATTATCATAGAGAATGTCCATTTCTGTAGTAGTCATTGCAGGTAGAGTCACAAATTCATCTTCAAGGGGTGAACGAATTGACACATTAGTATAAGTCATATTCTCTATTAGCTCGTCGGTCCTTAAGAACAATGCATAAGGTCCATTTTTCATATCAATAGAGTGTCTTCTTTCATAAGTAATGTTCCCATTGACAGAACCAATGTTCTCTTGTAATTTCTCTTGAATGAAGTCCATTACACAAAATTGGATTACTATGGATAACAAAGTGAAAGCAAGATAGGTAATTATTTTCATTTTTACTTATATTCTACTCCAAATTGTCCAAAATTCCTTAGTATTATATCTATTTGGAGTTTTATACAACCTTTCGACTGTGTATTTAATTTATATCTGAAAAAAAAAGCCACATTGACAAAAAAATAACTTATTTTTAATTTTGTATGTTTGGATATTTGTTAATCACGCAAAAACGGCTGAACGGACTTGGATGAAATTTGGAACACAGATAGTTTATTACCTGGATAAACATATAGGATACTTTTTTTCCTGGAAAAATGTTAGGTTCCTGTGGGATTTTCATAAAAAGATTACAGCGCGTGTGAAATCGCAGACAGCTAGTTGATCATAAAATCATTTTAAATTGTATTTTTCAATCTGCTGAAGAATAAAATAAATATAATCTGCAAACCTATCTGTCCCCAGATTGACAATATCGGTTTGAAGTAACTGATGAGATCCACCAAGGAAATATTGTCGGATTTTATCTGTAAGTGTAGTGGCAGTTGGCGCCCAACAAGGAACTTGTAATATGTGATGTCCTGGAACAGTAGGTAAACTACAGCAGCTGTAGCCAACAATCCAAGAGCGTCCAATGAAATCAAGACAACTAATTTGTAGTATCAGTTTTGGCCAACCTGAAAAATGTAAAAGTAGATTTGTCACATTTAAAGTAATGATTAATTGTATGCCAATACTTAGTCACAATAAGTACAAGTCACCAATAAGTGAAGTCTCAAAACATTAGTTGAAATCATGTTGAAATGCTTCCTTTGTTCAATAATTTTGACATTTCATACATTTGTTCAAAATAATGTCCGATGAGGCCCGAACACAGATTTGTGTTCCGACATTCAAGAGGTTAATTAGAAATGTACAAAAATCTTTTTTAAATTTAGCTTGCAACTTATAGTTATAAATGCAGTAAAACAAATTACTTATCATTATGGCATTTACCTACAATATATTGTCTTGGTATGATATTTTTATAATGTAAAGTTCAACAGACAGGCTGAAGGTTCACTTGATGATAGTAATTTTAATTAATTTTACAGTATTTTTTTTTTCTGGATAAAAGGCACCCTATCTCCTTTTTGTGTCCCTGACAATGTGTATGCAAAATTTCACAATGATTGGTCGAGTAGTTTAGGCGTGAAAAGAGCAACACACAGACACATTTATATTAGTGTGGATTAAGTTAGGTACCCTAAAGTGATTTACAGACGATGTAAACATAGATCAATTATTACAGTCTAGTAGTGGGTGCCTATTTAGACAATATAAGTATACCTATTGGTTTTTTTAGTGTAGAAATGTACACTAAAAAATGAACTTTGATTTCAAGTCTTGATTTGCGTACCTTGAATTCCTTTTGTAATATAGTGAAGGTCAAGAGGTTGACTCCAAATGACGTTTTCTTCGAAATCTGGTTTACCGGTAGCTGTCTGCCCCTCAGGGCATCCTGATATGATAGTCCAATTAGGACCTAATAAAGCAAAAAAAAAAAACATCAAACCAATGCCTTCCACTAGAGTATGTAAATATTTATTACAATTCTATGAAAATTAATCTTACCAGATTGAAATGAATACCGACAAAACAGGGGAGATTTATCTTGAAAATTTAATGCACTGTGCAACTGCCCTAGAAGATGCAACTCTGCCATGAGACAATATAAATTTCTTTCGCGACTGTCTCACTTTTAGGCAAAAGAATGTACTTTTTTATTGCCATATTTATAACAACTATTATTTGTTTTATTATGGAAACCATAGCAACGACACGGCAGTCGGCAATAAAAAAGATAACAGAACAATGAATTTCGTTCATCATGTGAACCAAATGTCAAATTTGACAGTTATGTTTAGGATTATAGGACAGTCATTAGTTCTAGCAAAGCGAGACCAACCAAGCTCACGACTCGACAAAGCAATATATATATACAAGTATTAAAACAATAATATAAATTATATAAAAATGTCATTGTCAGTGACATAAAGGGAAACATACCAAACTAAAGTATTGAAAAACCGCGGCAAATTTAAAATATATTCATGTGGTAACAGTGAAAACCGACGGTGGAACATAGGGGGTTTAAGTGGGTAGTCCCGGCGTTATGAAGCCCGCCGGGGCGTCCCACATACCCCTTCGCCGACTGCCTTCGTCGGCGAGGGATAATCCGTAAATTGTGATTTCCCATCCTCAAAAGAAAATAAAAATTATAATAATTGTTACTATAAATTGGTCTCGTGCTACTTAAATCTTAACACAAATTAAAAACAAATGTTTAGTTTTAGGTCATATTTATTAAATAAAAAACAATATCGATGTTTATGGATGGGCCTTTTCCATAGCAAATAACACTGGCAAAACAATCCGATTTTTTTTAATTTTTTTATTAAAGAAGGGTTTGCTCTTGGCCAACAACCAACTGTGTAGAAAGGATGAGGCCTAAGATGGAACGAGCTCACCCAGAAGATGCCTATTCACTCGAACTTTGAAAAGATTTGGGTTATATGAGCTCGGAAATACGAGTACATTGGTTTCATTTTGTTCGAAAGTAGCAACCAAAAGCATTAAATTAGTATAGTAAATAACCAAGACTACTAATTTCGTTAATCCCGCCGATCAACACGACCAACCAACGAGTTATACCTACATGACGGTCGATTTTTACCTACAAAAATGTTCTCATACTACCTACAACCTCATGTTACCTGATTTTGGGAATCAGATTGATTTTGAGGGAGTAATTTTTTTGTTTGAAAAGGCCCATCCATAAACATCGATGATAAACACATGTAAAACTATGTACATTATTCACATTCATTATTTTACATAAACAATAGTATTTTACATAAAGAATACATTTTTACATAAACAATAATATTATAAAGTTACAAAAACGTCACAGTTACAGTTGAATGGGAAATACTCATAAATCTCAGTTATTTTTTAAGAACAACGTTAGGCAACTTAATCCTTACATATTATAAAACAAAGTCCTCAGCCGCGTCTGTCTGTCTGTTCGCGATAAACTCAAAAACTACTGCACCGATTTTCATGCGGTTTTCACCAATGGATAGTGGGATAATCAGGGAGCGGGTCAGCTAGTATTAATATATTTAAGAAGAAATTAAACAATTAGGATGGTTGTGTCTATAGTTGACCAGGCACCGGTTGTTGACCACTTGCAGCCCAGCATTGAGTATCAATATTAAGATTTCCCGCCACTGTGTTTTATTTTATGTGGGCTATATCGCATCGTTAGTAATATACGGGCTCAAGTCAAAAATTTTGTAAAGTGTGATTTTAAATGCTAAGGGCACAAGAGAGAGATCTACCGGTTATCTACCGGTTAGCGCCAACAGAGAGAGAAAAAGGACTAATGATTTGGTAACTGTATTTGTGTGTCTCTCAAATACAGTTACCAAATCATTAGTGTCCTCCCCTCGAGCGTCTCCCGTTCTTCCTGCTACAAGGTCGCAATCAGTAAGACAGTAACGACGTCAAAGGCAGACCGTTCAAACGTTGTGCAATTCGTATTTGTGCCCTTCTATGACAAAAAAATAGGTGAGTTTTATTCTAAACATTTTGTATTATATGGAACAATTTGTAGTTGCGCCGTTATATTATAGTAGTAAAATTTTGGGTCTAATTCATCGCTATATTGCCAAAAAGTATGTAAAGATGTTAAAAGGAATTATATCTTTTTACTATAGTACGTAAATGGTTTTATGTGCGATTATAGGTACTCTTTGTAATAGGCCCTTACTTACATGAAAACACCAGTTTTTTTTTAAATTGGGCCTTTTGAATGAACAGAAAAATAATTATGTTTTAGTAAATTACAGAAATTTAAATCAGTGTTTAAGTACTACATTGGTGGTATTTCTTAATTGTTGTATAAGTATTGTAAGTTTTAATGTTCTAATGATACAGTTTAGAGACTTTTCAAGTGTTTTACTAAGTAGATACTCTATTCTAGATAATTAATATTTTAATGTACTTAATGTATTGTTAAATTGTGTAATTTTGGCATCCCGGGCACGAAAAATAATGAACCTATTTAATCCACCAAGTCACCATAGATTAGATTGCGACAGAGTTAAGTTATGTTATTTAAGGTTTTTATTTTGTCTACAATTACAAAGTGAACCTTATATTTTTTTTAATTTTCTGATTATTTCTAACGAAGAAAAAGAGTATATACCATTGGAAACCACTAGTCCAAAAAAAATTACAACTGATGTTACGCGGCAACAAGCAACTGGTTCCGATAATTGCCATAAGAAAAGACCATCACAAGACTGTGCTGCACCTGTAGGAAATGACAAAGTAAGAAATATCATGACCTGTCCTCCGATTCGATGATTCGAAACGTACTGGCGGAGAGCAGAAATACTGGAGGTTTCATAAAGGATGACCAACGCGGCAAACACAATAATCACAAAACTGCAAGTTATAAATGACATCATCAACTTCATTAACTCCATACCCTGCGTTGAACCTTAAACCTTGATAGCGTTAAACCTTGATAGATGGCACTTGCTAAATGCAATAAGTCTGCCATTTGATGGGCATAAACACGTCTAATAATGAAAGGGTAAAGAAGTTATATATGTGTGATTTGTATGCTGGCAACTCTTCACTGCATAAACTATGTTGTATATATAAATAGAAATACCACTGTAGCTAAAGTTTCAGTTTCTATATAAATATTTTAATTGTATATTTTGTGCTTTTTTAGATGAACTTCCCAGTGAAGCAACTGCTACTGCAACATTTTTGAACAAAATGGACATCGAACAATTTACGCCGAGGAAAGAAATTCTCTACAAATATGACGAAAAACAGTCCTCATAATGAATTATTTGAAAACATGATTGCATTTTTAAGAGACATTAAATTCTTTGGGCGCAAAGGAAATCCACCATCACAAAAGGGGTGGATAATTATTTTTAATGAAATTTATTTTTAAGACACTAACAAATTTAGGAATCTTAATCAGGATGGCCTTGAAAATACTTTTGGTTGCATTCGATATAGCTGTGGGTCCAATTCAAATCCAAGTGCTGAGCAATTTATTGCAGCAATTAAAACTGCAATAATTAATAATTTAAATGATAATGGCCTAAAAAGCAACTGTGAAAAAGACGACTCAAATTTAGTAAATAACTTAAAATAATTTTTAATTTCTGAAGAAACTTATGTGCCCCTGCAGCATCCAATGCCCACATTTGAATTTGAAATGGACTCCATTCTTTCAGTCATAACTGATGCAGCTGAGGCGGTGGATAATACTACACCTGAAGCCCAAGCCTGTGCTTATGTATGTAGATTCATTTACAAAAAATTAAAGAATAAAACATGTAATAAATGTAGAAATATTATGTTAAGTGAAAATGTAAATGAACCACTACATATACACTCGGCGTCAAAAATATCGCCCCTCCGCGAAAATCTGATTGAAGCTAATATAAACTTTATAAAACTTTACCCTTAAAAAAACTTGCGAAAACCTGCAATGAGAAAACGAACACGTACATTGAAAACACAGTCCGAAAAATTTGAAAAGACAAAGAGTGGATGGAGAACCAGCAGAACCAAGTGAAAAAACAGGAAAAGAGGAAGGTGAAATGGTGGAAGAAAAGAAAGAGCTTCCTCTTTGCAACCTCCATAATAAAGGGTCATGCCCAAAATGAAGGTGACAATGTGCACTGTTTAATTGAAAAGGAAATTCAAAGGAATAAAAAGGCTGGACCTATATATGCACATGTCAATACGTTACTTTAATAAAAAATTCGCGAAAATATGGAACTATAAACATTGATTGGTCATTCGAGACGGATTTCATTAAGAACACAAGGATGGAAGAAACAAGGATTTATTCAAAAAACGGTTCAAAACTTTTAACCAATATAAAAAAATCACCAAAAGAAAGATTAACAAGATCATTCTTCGCGGCAAGATTGCAGTTATTAAACGAATATGGAGAAAAATTTCAAAACAACCATGCTGACATGATGAAGTTAAGTGAGTCCGAGCGTGATAAGATGTCGTATTTCGCAGACGTAGTCTATGAAACCTTCACGGAATTATACTTGGGAATAAAGGCCTATTTGATGGAAAAATTGGAACCGGCGCGGCGGTGGCAACCAGCGAAAAATTAGAGGTTATTCACAATAATAGTGCCGTGTGCCGTGGCACACGCAGCCGACAAGACTGCCTCCATTAAATTTACCCACTTTCAGCGGTTCGTATTCTGAATGGACAACATTTAAAGTTCAAACGTGAACAAGTGTCAATACCTAAAATCATGCCTGAAACTAGAAGCTGAATCTCTTACTAAACATATAGCCGCGACAGAAAGCAATTATAAAATTATTTGGGATTTATTAAATAACAGATATAATAATAAACGCAGCATAGTCAACAGCTTTATCGCAAAATTTCTAAATCAAAGGAAAATTACTCAGGTGAGTTCAAAGTCAGTTCGAGAATTATTAGATATTACCAACGAATGCTTAAGTTATAAGCTGTGCGCCTGAGATCTTTCAAAAGACCCTAGAACGCATCCTAATAGAGTTTGAAGGAGTAATCAATTTCATTGATGACATTCTTGTGTATGGACAGAATAAACAAGAACATGAGGAAAGACTTCGTTCGTGGTCAAGGTCCTAGAGGAACATGATGTTCCACTCAGACATGATAAATGTATTTACGGGACATAAAACAATGCAGTTTCTAGGCCACGAGCTTACTGGAAAAGGAGTACAACCTTTGGAGAAGTACTGTGCGATCAAGGATTTAAGACCTCCGACTAATATTTCAAAGCTGTAAAGTTTTCTGGGTTTAGTTAATTATGTGGGAAAATGGATTCCACATTTAGTAACTACAACTGAACCCTTCAAGATACTTCTTCGGAATAAACACGGAAGTAACGCGGATATAATAGATATCTGGGGTGAGGAACAACATACAGCCTTTAATAAATTAAAATCCTAAAGTTCCACATTTAGGATATTATGACCCCCAACCTAAAACTATAGTTCTCGCAGACGCAAGTCCAGTTGCTTTAGGAGCCGTACTTGTTCAGATCGATGGCAGGGGACCCCGTATTATCACTTTCGGGAATAAAACATTAACAGAATGTGAGCGTCGGTACTGCCAAACTGAGAAAGAGGCTTTAGCTTTGGTCTGGGCAGTAGAACATTTCAACATGTTCCTCTATGGTAAAGAGTTCGACCTAATAACCGACCATAAGCCGCTAGAAATAATATTTGGTCTCAAATCAAAACGTGCGCTCGTATTGAAAGATGGGTCCTTCGACTACAATCCTATGAATTCAAAATTAAATATAGCCCGGGTAAAAACAACATAGTTGACCCTTTGTCACGATTATGCAGGCTGTCAGATTCACCATCTAGTTTATACGGAGACCCCGTCCAGCACATCGTTGATCAAACTAGACCTGTTGCCATACCCCTGAAGGAGATAATAGAATATTCTCGTAATGACTCTAAGATCCTAAAAGTAAAATAGGGCCTTTACACTGGTAAATGGGACGACACAATAACAAATTATAAGATATTCCAAAATGAACTATGCTTTCATGAAGAAATTTTACTTCGTGGGACTCGAATAGTTATTCCTGCAAAGTTGCGAAATCAAGTACTGAATATTGCCCATGAAGGACATCCGGGAATTGTAGGCATGAAATCAAGATTAAGAACTAAAGTTTGGTGGCCGAAATGCGACAGAAATGCTGAAGCTCTTTGCAAGGCATGTAAGGGTTGCACTTTGGTATCGGCCCCACACCCCCCAAATCCATTAAGGCGAGAACTACCTATTGAACCTTGGGTAGACATCGCCATAGACTTGATGGGTCCTTTACCCAGCAATAATTATATCTTGGTAGTCGTCGATTATTACACAAGATATAAAGAAGTGAAAATATGTAGATCAATAACTAGCTCAAAAAGTATTAAACACAAAAGATATGTTAGGCGTCTAAGGAACCCAGTATCTCTGACCTCTGATAATGGTAAGCTATTCATCAGCGATAAATTCAAAGCCTTTTGCGCAGAGAGAGATAATATAATTTTCAATACTGTACCCTACTCACCACAACAAAATGGTGAAGTAGAGGGTCAAATCAGTGTTGCCAACAATAATTAATAGTTTGTAATTTAAATTATAATTATTTTTATTAAATCTATTATAAGTAACTTTGGTTTTTTTTTTCGATCCTCCTACTGCCGCAATCGTAATTGGCGCAGTCGGTAGTATACTCGAGTCAGTATGCGGCGCGATATAATGACATCAAAAATCCTTGCACCTGTCAGCTCCGTAGCTACTGGTTGAGCTATCAAGCTTTCATCGGGTATCCGGAATCTACGTAACTGTTGCAGCTTGGTGGAGAAACTGATACATCGTGTCACGAAGACAACCAAATTATGAAATTATTGCAAGTACATCTGAATTGTTCCGTGTGCTTCCTTTTATTTCTAAATCCTTACCAGCTCCAAGATTTATCATCATGGAGCTCATAGTCGACGGGATACTGCATCGCCGCAGGCCCCGCTCACATAGGTTAGATTTAAATAAAAATTTAGAATCAGTAGATTACAATAAGTTAGAAAATAAGATGGCTAACCCGTCTCAATCAATAAGCCATTACTGATACCGATGCCATCTTCAAAGCCCTAATGTGCTTACTAGATTCATTAACATTTGCGATGGAATCGTCGCCACATATATAAGCGCAGAACCGGGTAGCGTACTTTCAAACTTGGCACTACCAAACGGAATCTTAAATAAAATTACGGGCACTGCCGCAACTGCAATCAAATCCAAAGGCACCCCCGAAGACTGACTAGGCATAAAGGACCTCTTTAATTAATAACTTTTCGGACCAACGAGACGAGACCGCATTATATAACGACCTTTCGCTACCACCCAAGGTAACAAGACCCCTCAAGAGTTCTACGATCATTGTAAAAAATTACTCAGTACAATTATGACTTACACGCCTACACGACACTAAAACTTAGGTACCACCATCGAGACAACACGTGACCTATATAAAAAGGTTGCCATGAAAGCCTTTGTACGCGGCTTGAAAGAATACATGGATAAGGTGCATGTGCCCTCCTACCATAGAAAAAGCTTTAGAGTATGTTCAGGAGGAACTCAACGTCATTTATCTACAACAAAGAAGCGAACACCTGAAGCCACACATCACGTCGAAATTCACGATTTCGTTTTCCCCAATTCAACCCGCACTTCACAGACAACCCCCAGTAACAAACTGGCCCCCTCCAATGGGATCGCGTCCTACACTACCTCCTGTGCAACTTTTCAGATTCAACCCTCCACAGAATCTGAAACAATATAGAATGCCAACGCGTACTCAACAGATGCTCAGTGCGCCACCCCCTAATTACAAACAACACAGCAATGTCTTTCGGTTACCACCGAGACATGCCTCTCCAAACGTAGGCGGTCCAACACCAATGAGCGGAGCTGTACCATTTACTCCCAAGCCCTTACCACCAAGTGAGCATGATTAGAGAAAAATGGGCAATCCATCGCCCAATAACTACTTTCGCACATGCAAAATGATCTATAACCAATGTGAAAATTATGACATGTACGACTATTCCGACTATATAATCAGGAGAGACTAAAATTACAGTTACTACCCGACATAGACTACAAGTATAATAACGAACATTATGACTATCATGACAGTAAGAACACTATGACCGATAACCATTACGACGAAACGCAGACTGAAATAGATAAGCCTCAACCATCGACCAGTCATCAGAAGGAATTTCAGAAGGCTATTATCCCGAAAAAACCAAAATAGAAATCAACCTTCAGACACAGTGCCAGCTTCCTTATATTAGGTTCTTACATATGCTATTGGCGTTTTGTCGTACTGGCCACTTTGATCTCAAATATCTCCTCTTTGGTTAGGAATTCCAATTTCAAATTTATACAGCTATTTACTCATGCTTTGCTTTTCCTCTTTAGGTTTTTTCTTTGCGTCACTCAGGTTACAAAATGAAAAACTTGAAATATCGCGTTATTTAAGAGTACGTGTTCCATCGTGGCACCAGTGCTGCAGAAACGGCTCGAAGGATTAATGATGTGTATGGCGGCGGTGTTGCAAAAGAAAACACAGTGCGTTTTTGGTTGCAATGTTTTCGTTCTGGAAATTTCGACCTGCAGAACAAGTTCCGTGGACGGCCGGAGACCAAAGTTGATAATGAAGAATTGAAGGCTATTGTGGAAGCGGATCCATCGCAAACCACGTCCGAGTTAGCTGCCAGGCTGCGGTGTTAGTGATAAAACTGTTTTAATCCATTTGAAGCAAATTGGGAAGGTGAAAAAGCTTGAAAAGTGGGTACCTCATGAATTGAGTGCAGCAAACCGACAAACGCGCGTCGACTGCTGCGTTACATTACTCAACCGGCACAATAATGAAGGGATTTTAAATCCGAATCATTACCTGTGATAAATAGTGGATCTTGTACGATAATCGGAAACGCTCATCGCAATGGCTGAACCCTGGCGAACCAGCCAAATCCTGCCCCAAGCGAAAATTGACTCAAAAAAAATTACTTGTGAGCGTTTGGTGGACTAGTGCCGGTGTCGGTCACTACAGCTTTCTTAAATCTGGCCAGACGATTACGGCGGATGTCTATTGTCAGCAACTGCAAACCATGATGGAAAAGCTAGCTGCTAAACAACCGAGGCTGGTCAATCGCTCTAAGCCACTGCTGCTTCAGGACAACGCTAGACCACACACTGCACAACAGACGGCTACCAAGAGGAGCTTCAATTGGAATGTCTAAAACATCCACCGTACTCCCCGGACCTTGCTCCAACAAATTACCATTTTATTGATTCCCGTCAGAATGGTTTTTTTAGTAAAGGGATCAATGAACTACCTATGAAATGGCAAAAGTGCATAGATAGCAATGGTACATACTTTGATTAAATAAATATATTATATTTTTAAAAAATCGACTATGTTCCTCCCTTACAAAACGCCACTTCCATATGTAAGGACCTAATATTAAATCAGCAATCCCCTCTCTAAAATTTTTATACATATACATGTAAATGACGTCGATTTCACTTCATTCAATTCGAATTTCTCGCGTTGTAAACTTCTTAGTAGGTATGTAGGTAAAGTCAAGTCATTTTAATAGGTAACATTTGACAATTCATCAAAATTCAACAACGTAACCTTGTAACGGCGGGCATAAAATAATATATTTTTTCGTTTTGTTAGAACTGCACAATTGCTTAACTTTTTTCAATTACGATTACATATTTTATTGTAATAATGACCGATACGAGTAATTTTACGATTTGCTTTCACTAATAAACCATTCTAAACATAATAAACAATTTCTGATCTAATGAACTGAACGTCGTTACAATGTTGCGTCAGTTAACCCTTTTTCTTTTTAAACACTAGGGATGTTACTCTAAAAATCGAAAGCTGATAAGTAGAATCGAATGCAATGATTACTTGTGAAGAAATATCACCATAAATTAATAACCACGTTGTGATTATAATAAAATATAATTATATTTATTATTCTTTTAACTAACTATAAAAATACAAAAAATAACTAAATAGAAAAACCATTGATGTTAGGTACAATTTAGGTGGGATGTTGCTGGCAACACCAGTGCCTGTCGATGACGCCATGTCATGTCGCCATTACATGACGCAGTCTTTTGTCGTTGTGCGAAGTGACTGTGCGTTTTGGGTGTGCTCTCTGTTATTTTCTTCTGACCCGACTTTTTTATTGGACTGATCTTACTGACTACGTTTACCTGGCTATAAATTGGACTCCGATTGCTTAACGATTAGTAAACAAAAACAACATTACAGTCTTACCATGTCGAAACGGGGGAAAACGCTAAACAGTCAATCTCGCGAACTAGTGGTGAAATTGTACAATTATTTTGAACGTGAATCAGTTAACGATGGGCCTCTTTTACCGTTGACACAACCGAGAGAACGCGTTGCCGAAGCATTGGGAATAGGGAAGAGGACAGTAACTCAAATTCTAAAAGAGAAATACGGACCATCAGGCTCAGAAGATAATACTTTACGTACAACGAAAAAAAGAAAGCGACAAGAAAATTGTTGGCGTTGATAATTTTGATGCTGCTGCAATTCGCAACCATATTTATGGATATTACTCGAGAAAAGAATATCCTACGCGGGAAAAGCTAATGAGTTTGTTAAAAGACGCAGGCTTATTTTTTGGCGGCAAATCGTCTCTATCAAAGGTTTTGAAATCGATTGGCTTTAGATTTAAAAAATCTGACAAGTGGAAAATCCTGCTAGAACGCTACGATATTATTTTGAAGAGAGTAACATTCTTACGTCAAGTAAATAAAATTACAGATTGGGACAATGTCGTGTTTATTGACGAAACATGATTGAATGCGAACCATACGGTTTCGCGGACATGGACCGATGATACACCGGCCTCCACCTCAAAAGTTCCATCGGGAAAAGGAGCCCGACTTATTATATGTCACGCGGATTCAGCTTCTCAAGGTTTTATTCCAGACTGCCTCCTCGCATTCGCCTCTAAAACTACAAGTGATTACCGTAAGGAAATGAACTTTGAGGTTTTTAAAGAGTGGTTTGAGAAGCTGCTAGTCAGCTTAGAAAACCCATCGAAAATTATAATGGACAATGCACCGTATCATTCTGTAGAAGTTGATAAACCACCAACTCAAGCAAATAAAAAGCAAGAAATTGTCTCGTGGCTGGTAAGAAATGGTGTGGAGTCCAAGCTTCGCTATGTAATCGATGAACTAGCCCTAGAGCATGGTCACGAAGTTATTCGATTGCCTCCCTACCATTGCCAGTATAACGCCATCGAGCTTTTTTGGGCACAAATAAAGGGTCATGCAGCGCAGAACACCCTTCAGTACTGCTAAAATGATGACTCTGCTACAAACTGCGTGTGCAGAAGTCACTACAGAAGACTGGAGAAAAGTCGTAGAGAAAACAAAGAAAATAATTTTACAAGATTTTGAACGAGATGTGAGAATAGACAATATTATTGAAAATGAATTAATAATATCTCTGAATGCTGACAGCAGTGATGAAGATGACAATACTAATAATAGTTCTGATAGTTCAACTGAATAAATGCAATTTTTTTGTTAAGGAGCAAAATAAGACAAGTCCATAACTTGTCTTATTTTGATCCTTAAATTTACGAAAGAAAAAATAATAATGGGACAAGGATTCGCCTGATGATTTTTAAAATTCACATATGTTTGAAGTCCGTATCGATTCATTCACTTTAATCGATGTTTTTTAGCAGGTTACCTCACTTTGAAGATAAAACTGACAGACGTCATATGTTACCTATTAAAATGACTCCACTGTAGTTGTTTATAATTTTTAAAGCGGCTACCTACAACGCGGGAATAACACTGACATATAATATTATATGATTGTAAAACGAGACGTGTGAATAAATAATAAATAATTTAAGCATTTAAAGAAGATAACAATAATATAGAAGTAATAGCTTTAAATGTTGTTTCTCTTTCAGATAAGATTGATATTTAGTACGGTGAAATTGTACAAAACAGTTTCGGTTTTTTATTTCTACAGTCTATACAGAATAATACTTATTACATACATACCAATCATTCATCTCTCCCGAAGCCGTCGATATTTTTTTCACTCAATTTCAGCTAAATTTTGATCCTTTCGAAGTAACAAATGTTTACGCTACCTCACGTAATAATTACTTCATAACCTTACCTTGCTTTGCAGAATTTAATGACCCCGACTATATAAAATTCTTCATATACAAATTCCACAATTACTGTGATGGACTAATTGGACTAGACCTTCTCAGCAAATGGGAAGCGAAGATTGACGTTAAAGACCAAATTCCACATACATAAACTGCTGACAACCCCATTATAATGTATAACTCACGAAACGCAAACCTCTACGAAGACTTTATCCCATCCCGTTCTTCCAAATCAATCAGAATACATCAATCACTATAGTGATCGATGTATACAGCAAGCATTGTAGGTACCTATAGTTATCTGTCTGACATCTATAGATTCTCTCATTTGGTCGGAGTTCATCTTGCAATGTTTCATATTTAATCTTACATTTTACGATTGGAAAATATCTAATTTTCCAATCGTAAAATGTTTCTCTATTTTTAATTTACAGAGACGGACAAACTTTCTGGAAAAAAGGATAAAAGGTTAAGCAGAATCGATCACTGTTCTACCTTCAACAACCCTCCACACAGTTAGATTGACTGAGAGTTAGAGTGACTGAGCGTTGGAGTATATGAAATATCTCAATAAGGTCCAGGAAAACCCTACTTAAGGTTAAACTACTAGTCGGCGGCTCGAACTCATCGGTGGGTATGACTAAAATGCATCAAGTGAAATGAGCAAAAGAGAAAACATAAATAGACCCTTGGGAAAATACTTTTTTTGACAAAACTACTGCATTTATCTATTTCGTGTACTTATTTGAACTCTCGAATAACTGATCAATGTTTGTGTGGAAACTATTTTGGAGTTTTTGTACATTAGAGTGACTTATTCACCCTCAGTTGCTTTAAAATTTGTGTTAAAATATGGATTTTTCAAGGATCCCACCTTTTAAATTAATACTTTTTTACTAATTTGTATAGCAGTGAACCTAGTTGACGACAAGATAAATCGATATGCTTATTTTGCAAATTAAACATAAAACAGCGGAGTAATAAACTTTCTACGTTTGTATGGAGCAAAAGCTCACTAGTGTGACCATCAAGCACACCGTGAGTCCGTCTGACGACCTTAACATAAAAAAAGTCTTATTATTACCGTCGTACTATATATTAATTGAGGAAGAGGCCAAAGAAATATGTTCAAATAAAAAAAGTACAGATGTAGTTCAGGCCTGATAACTTTAAAATCATCTAAACATAATCATTAATTCAAATCCTAACATATTCTTTTTCGCTAATAAAACTATTTTTGTACATGATTTTCTATAATCAATGTGGCTTACAAATGTACGTAAAATTATATACATATTTACATCTATAATGTATGTATAAAAACTTGTATTTTCTAAAAGGCTTTCTTACTTCTCTGTGGCAATATTGAATCTTTGGCGTAATTAAAGAAGGAAAGTAGACCGTAACGCTTTGACTTACGAGACAAGTAGTCAGTGAGAACGTTGTTGTCACCTGAAAATAAAAAAATGTATATTATTACTTTTACCAAAAAACTTACTATTATAAATAAATAAATAAAAAGCCTTTAATTTCCTTAATAACATTCAATACAATTTTTTTTTTTTTTTTTTTTTTTTTTTTTTTTCTAGATATTAAGGACCTCTCGACGAGTAAAGGCCTCCTCCATCTCTCTCCACAATTTCCTGTCTTGAGCTAACTTAATCCAATCGCCATTTACAAGCTTTTTAAGCTCGTCTTCCCACCTTTCCATGGGGCGTCCTCTCTTTCTTTTTCCGGTGGGGCCAGTCCATGCAGTGACTTTTCTGGTCCATTTTTCTTTATCCTGGCGTGCAATGTGACCGGCCCATTTCCACTTAAGTTTCTTGCAGTGTGTTAACGCATCAATAACTTTTGTCCTTTCTCTTATTTCGCTATGTCGCTTCTTGTCCATTAATTTCAAATTGAGAATGCTTCTCTCCATGGCTTTCTGGCATGTTTCAATTTTCCTGTTCGTGTAGGTATTATAGATCCAGGTTTGGCTTGCATACGATAGACAAGGCAAGAGACATGAGTCTAGAACCTTCTTTTTTAGTTTTATAGGTACATTAGATTTTAGAACCTCTTTGTGGCTCCAGAACTTATTCCATGTCATGTTGACACGTCTCTTTAATTCGTCGCTGTGCCTGGATTTTGAGAAGGATATTAGCTTACCTAAATATATGTATTCTTGGACATACTCCAGCTGTCGGCTACCCACGAGTATGGGCCTTTGAGCTTTGTTGGACATGACTTTAGTTTTCTCTGTGTTTAATTCCAGACCGATACTGCGACTGACGCGGTTAAGCTCGTTAATCATTTCCTCCAGTTGTGACGCGGTTTCCGAGAACAACACAATATCATCCGCAAAACGGAGATTGCCGAGATAGCTTCCTTTAATATTTATGCCTTTCGTTGACCAGTTAAGTTGTTTCATGACGTCTTGCAAAACAGTTATAAATAATGCAGGGGATAAGGGGTCACCTTGTCTTATACCTCTGCAAATGTCTATCTCAGGCCCGGTTTTGTCTAGTTTTACTCGGCTAACGCTTTTCTCATAGATGTCCTGTAGTAGTTCTATTGTTTCTAATGGTATTCCACATTCTTGTAAAGCTTTCCATATACTAGCGTGAGAGATTGTATCAAAAGCTTTGGCGTAGTCGATGAATGCTAAGTATAGGGTGCGTCTTTGTTCTTCGTATTTTTCTATTATTTGTTCAAGAACGTGAATGTGATCCATTGTTGAGAAGGATTTCCTGAACCCCGCTTGTTCTACTGGTTGGAATTTTTCAATGATTTCAGATATGCGTCCTTTTAAACATGAGGCAAACAATTTGTAGAGGCATGGTTGTAAGCTTATAGGTCGATAATTGGCAATGTTAGTAGGATCTCCCTTTTTATATAGTAAAATGATGTCAGATTTGGCCCATTCGTTTGGAATTTGTCTAGTGTTCAGTACTTCATTGAAGAGTGTTGTTAAATAGGGTGTTAATATAAATCTTCCCGCTATGATTATTTCGTTGGGTATGTTGTCAGGTCCACTACTTTTTCCTTTTTTTTAAAGTTTCTATTCTCTTAAGAATTTCTATATTTGTAAATCTTTGAAGTGGTGGTGGATCTAAAGATGTCCCATTTATTGTCATTTCGTTTAGATGTATATTTGAATAGTTGTTTTTTCTAGAATATAAGTCTTTGTAGAAGTTAGTGGCAGTATCTATTATTTTTGATCTCGAAGAAATTTCTTTGTCGGTTGATTTTTCTTTCACTGTCGGTATCCAAGTTTTTGTCCAATTTAGCTCTTTGTATCCTTTTTTCAGGCTTCCAGTATCGGATAGATGTTTTTCTATTACCTTAACTCTGTGGGTTTTGTACTCTTCTCTGATCCTTTTGTGTGTATTTTTATATAGGTTACTAAGTTCAAGTTTTTCATCTTTTGTCCGAGATTTTTTATTTTGTAATTCCATCCTTCTATTTAATAGCAATCTTGTATTTTCAGATATAATATGTCTTGATTTGTTATTTGTTTTCTTTGTAGCATTTATGGAGTCAGTAATTATATTTTTTAAATCTGAATAATAAAGCTCGATATTTGTGCATGTCAATAAATCTATCTTTTCCAGCCTTTTTTTGAGACTTTGCACGAACAGATTTTCATCTTCTAATGTTTTTAAAGTAAAATTTGGTTGGCTATATTTAACTCTACTTTTTTTTGCCGTTGTCAATTGAAACGCACATCTCATAAGTCGGTGATCGCTTGGAAAATTGAGCTGATTTAAAATCTCAATGTTCGTAAACCTTACTTTTGTATTAGACATAATGTAGTCTATTTGATATTTTTCCCCTTTTGGCGATATCCATGTCCACATATTTTTAGTTTTCTTTTTGAAAATGCTATTGATTACTGTAAGATTGTTCTGGAGTGCAAATTGTACTAGTTTTTCGCCTCTTCTGTTCCGTTTGCCGTAACAGAACGACCCTAGCGCTCTTTTTTCTTCAGGAAGTCTTTGTCCAATACAAGCATTGAAGTCGCCCATTACGACGACGTTTTTGCAGCTTTTTTCTAAAGCTTCTTGTAGGTGGTCATAGAAACTATCAGATTCATCATCGGTTGCAGCACTGGTAGGCGCATAAGCCTGCACAATCGAGAGATCTGTTCTATCCAACTTTAAATTTAGTATGCAGACTCGCTCTGAAATTGCAATGAAGCTTTCGATGTCCGCTTTAAGATGTTTTTTCAACAGAAATCCAACGCCGTGAAGGCCCTTGGTTTTTCCATAGTAGCAAAATATATGATCTTTGTCTTCTAGTATTTTGTAGCCTGTTCTGCGTACTTCTGCGAGTCCAATAATATCATAATTAATTTTTGAAATAGCTTCTTTGAACTCCAGAAGCCGTCCGTATGACAGTAAGGATCGTGCGTTGTATGTACATATGTAGATTGGGTTGACTGGAGGGTTGAGTGGAGGGTTGTGGTCATTAGTCCCCACGGTGACCGGCCGTGTTGGGGGCTTACTATTAAATAGGTATAAATATTAAAAAAATAAACATGCCTATAGTGGTTGGCCACAAGGCGCAGTAATAGCTTTGTTCACATTGAACTTTGATGGACCTAATTTCAAAACTTATTGCTCTCTAATAGCTGCAAGAAGTTCAAAAATTTCAAAATTTCAAACAGCTCCAGTGGAACGTTGAAAACTGACTAATGCATTATATTGTAGTACATTACATCTCAATCACACAATTGTTACATTTACCTAATAAAGGTTGTCTTTCTCCAGTTGTTGGTAGCACATAGTCGTTCGCAGACAATGAAACTAGCAGAGCAAACGGAACTACCCACAGGCATATTGTGAAATATGATAATATCTGAAAAGATATACAGAAGGTATTATTTTTATTACGAGCAAAATATCATCTGTGCACAGTAGGACAATTTTATCAGTAAATTTGACGTTACTATATTGATATTTCTTATCTTGTTAGTTCAATTAAAGATGAATATTTGTGCTGTTGACATATAATTTTCAAAAGTAAGTACAATTATGATTGTACTAATGAAACTTTTCATCTAATTACAACAATTTTGTTGGACTTAAGGACCACCTCTAAATTTTTTTGTGTTCAAATGTATGTTGACAAATAGGAATAATTAATCAAAAAGTGATTAGCACTAATGTCACATATATTTCTTTTTTTTTTTGTCATAAGTGATGTGTAACATATACACAAGCAACCGTAATTTAGTCAGCAGCCTGCTCCTAAATGTTTGTTACACATTATAATTATTATAATCTGTTTATTACATCTCGATTGTTTAATTTTTTAAACAATCTAGACATGTTTGTTTTAAATATCTTATAATACCTAATATAAGGAAACGGACCATACATTACAAGTCAGTTCATAAAAGAAAAATTATGTTAATTTAAACTAACCTCTGAAAAATTATGATAGACATATCCAAAATATTTAAATGCTAAATAATGATGCAGCAGCAGGGTCGCCATGGCGCTGATAAAGGTCACTCCTGTGACCCTCACACATGGGAATTCCTTGAGGAGTACAGCATGGAGCAATTGCTGGACTAAGCCAAGTATGTTCATGTAAATAGGCAGCTCTTCAAACGCAATCAGACCTATGTGGATCGCAGCTGTAGCCTGCAAATGTATATTATTAACATGAATTACTTTATGTGTGAGTTAGCTTCTATCGAAGTTATTTTTTTATGTTAATGTCATCGGCAGATAGACTGACGATGGTCCACTTGATGGTAGGTGGCTAAACTGTCGTCTATAATACAAGCAACGCCACATGTGCTGCAAGTGCGCTGCTGACTACAGTAGGATTAAGGGATAAGGTTTTGGGAAGGAATAAGGGCAATGGGCTCTTTCATAAATACATATTTCTTTAAATTATAAAATGATAATTAACTATTTAATATAAAATACTCACTACAACAGTCCAAGATATGACATATTTGGCCATAACAGTGTATTCCTCCACTAGTTCTGCTAAATAGTATAGACCGGATGCTGAAATTTACAAAAAAAAATTATTATCATAGACCTTTAACAAAACACAGAACCATCTTTTAACACATTAGCTTCCTTAAATATAAATAATGTATAAAACTATCTATCACCAACATTATAAAGAGAGAAAGATTTGTATTTTTGTTTGTAATTAAATTATTTCCTCCATTTGATCTCTTCATCTTTAGGATTTAAATTTTCAAAATCCTGAGATATTTGTTTCATATTTTACGTCCCAGCCAATGTCAAATGTTACAACTTTGAAGAATAACAAAAAACAATATTCAAACATTTAATAAATAAGTATATAAATAACTTATGAGGACAGTTACCTATGTTATGAGAATAAAATTTTACTCACCAATAGCAAACACCAGGAAACCTACTTGTACAGTAAAGGCGATAATGCCCAATAGAAACCAAAACCACATCTTGAAAGGCTGAACTTGCAATTTATTATGTATATTTCATATTACGAATTTAACTCATTTTTGCACAATACAATACTGTGCCAAAGCAGATCATGCGACCCAAATATAATTTGGCGATAAGTAGGTAATTTTAGGATAAAATAGTAAAGCTACATAAGGCAATACAATTTTTTATGTGAAATGAAAAATTTGAAATTGAATTGAATTATTAAAAATTAAAATACGCTGACTCCGATTTTTTGCAACAGTTCCAATTCCAACCAAAGTAACCAAACCAACGTTGTATCTTTCGTTGTATCAGTGAATGTAATCTTGATGTATAATCACTGTATTTATGATTGATTTATGACTATGTATGACTGCGTGCGAGAATGTTGTATTGTAGTCGACTTGACAGTGACAATGACATTGACTAAAATTCTTTACTCAGTGACATTGGTAATGACATTATTCGATGATATACGCAATCACCTAATGCTGCCTCTACACCATGGCCCATGATGGACAATCACAGAATGCGCTATGATTGCCACCATGATTGCGCAGCTGTCTACACTATGGACCATGATGGACAATGACAGAATGCGCCATGATTGTCACTATCATTTTTAAATTGACACCATAATAATTATGTAGACATAATTATTCAATTTACCACACAATAAACACCACAAAAAGTAGTTTTCTTAATCGTTCTCTCACAAAAACAACAAAATATTTCCTATACTATCATGAAACTCTGGCACATAACATGGCGGCACCGGTCACGCTTTGATAGTCATGAAGTCAGCAGAGTGTTGCCAAAATTTGCGCTTAACAAGATACCATTTCTCTTTTTTCTTATTCAACTGTCACCTAGTTAAAATGAGACAAAATGCTTTTTGACATTAACGTATCGATATAACAGATATTTAAATAGGCTACGGTTCATATAGTAGTATAGGGCGCCTCCATAGGTTATTCATTGCTCATTGGATATACATGACGACATGACGTATTTGATCAGCCATCGGTGTTACTAAATTAAAAAATGATTTTTTCTTCAGCAGTTACAATTGCAAAACATTATCTAATAAATTTGAATAAATAGTTCTGTTTGTGAACATATAGATACTCCTAATTTCTACTAGCCACTTATTTTAATTACACTCTATAACCATTGTTCTCAGTTATAAGTAGGCTATAATACTTTAAAACTTCGTGTCCGGGCTATTTTAATTGAAAGTCCCTTTCTTATCAACATGATGGTTAGAACGGGACAACACTACAGTATTGCCACTTTTTAATTTCTGGACTATTTAGCTAAGCTGTAACCTGTAACTATTTATAGGGTAGACGAAGAAGTTTGTGTCAATGAAAAACAATCCCCTCAAGCCTTTTTTATCTTGCAAACACCACTCACTTGTGAACCTGCACTGGAATGGTACATTCCAGTGATCAATCCAGTCCATTAACTGGAATGACTGTCTATTTAGAGCGAATATGATAGTCAGTAGGATAGTTCGTTGTTCGAACGATGTTATGATTTCATTATTTGCCATTCGCGTTCAATACAATAACGCTCTTCGGATGTTGATGTAGTTGCCCTGGTTTTGTAGCACGTCGGGAATATTTGCAGAATGGCATGTGGACTGTTTTTATGTCATCATGCGCAAACGGTGCATATCCCTCTTAGGCAAGGTTCGAGCTCCCCGAGCCTTGGTTGGGAGACTGGATGGGTGGTACTTGAACCATTATTGCATGATTCATTGTACTGACCACCAAATGTTTGGTGTGTAAAATTTTACAAATATAGGATAGAAAAAGGTTGACACTGGTAACAATACATTTTATTTTATTATTATGTACATGTTTTATTTAATTATCTTAATTCTAAATGTTAATTTATTATTATTATTATTATGACCTTCGACGGTTGAGGTAAAATAAATTAAAATCATCTTGAAAATAACACTATTGTGAATACGAGTTTAGAGATACGCACGCCACCCGTAGAAAAGACGACTGAGATTAACCGGGTCGGTGGCTGTCCGAATGAGACCGGCCACCTGCCCGCTTACCGCCACACCGCCCGCGACGCCGCCCTCAGTGCCGCTCAGTTTACTACGCACCGACAACAGGGCGCGCTCTGCGAGACCAGCCTTGCCCTCGCCACCTATGAGTAGCCACAATTTATCCATAACTAGCTGTTGCCTGCCACTTTATTGAGCCGTCGCTGGATGTCTGTTAGATGTGAAACATCGTCAAGATACAATATTAGTTCCGCCAAAGGATTGGCCAAAGTGTGGCCAAGTGTTGACGTCGCTAATCCAACAGAAGGTCGCGGACAAAAATTAATTTATAATAAGTATATCTTCAAAAACAACGGAAATTGTATTACGAGTATTAACTTTTGTTACCGTTTGTATTTGGCTGTGTTGAAATCACACTCCACGAATACAGTGGATCGTAGAGCAGCACCTCTAGTATTGTCAACAAAATCTCTTGATTGTCTCTCAGCAGCTGCATTGTTTTCTCACAGCACCTATCAATTGAATATTTTATTTGTAAGGTGTAACTACTGGGCCACGAAATCAACGCTCGAAGCGAATTCGCTTTGCGCTACAATTGTCAGCGTCGAGCGTCAAAAACAAATAGTTGTAGTTCATGTAAAAGGTCACAACAATGCGCTGTCAATTGCTCGACGCTCGCTTACCGAGTAGACTGTAAGTTATTTTGGGCCTGCCATTCTAATCAGGATGATTTAATGGAAATAATGAATTATACATACTTTCTAAATATCCCCTCTGTACCACAGGAGCCGAAACCAGCGATAATATCTTGAGTGAGACGGAACGGAACAGTCTCCTCTGTGCGAAGAGTTCTGCCTTGTTCGAACGCGATTCCTTTAAAACATTATTCATTACAATTATACCCTATTGCTGTGTCAACGTTCCTCTTGTTGCTGGTATAATATTATCAAATAAAATTACATATTATACTAGCGACCCGCCCACAAAATAAACATTTATGGTTATTCGTGATTATACATACCAAAGTCAATGTGAATAACTTCGGCGGTGTTTTTATCGATGAGTATATTGTTCACGTGTCTGTCACCCAGGCCAAGAATATAACCGACCATTGAAGAAGCGGCGACGCTATAACCGAAAATGAGCTTTTAAGATGAATAAATCACTTGGGGCTACATTACATTGTAGGCTAATAAAATATGCACATGTAACTGTTAGATCTATATAGTAAAGAAATATACCTTTTGATATAGGCCAGCCGTCTTTCATACCAGGTGACCGGGTCCAGGTAATGCTCGGTAAAGAAATAATGGAACACTGGCTTCAAATCTCTCAGTATACTTTTGAAAACGGATAGTTTCACTGCATTAGACTGCTTTTGGTCGTGGCAATCTTTAAGTTTCTTGGCGGCCGCTTCTGTCGATATGTCCTGACGGAAGCATTCAGATATTAGACGGAAAGTCTATATATAGTCGGAAGCAATAATAGCTCAGAGGGTAGAATGGTAGAAATTCAGAACTAGCATTGTATACTATAGGTCATGCCTCCTCAAACGTTCCATTAAAACATTTATTTATGTAACTGTGTCCCTTGGTTTCACTCGCTATTTAAATCGCCAAAGGCAGCATATGTCGGCTCTTATCGGTAATTATCGGCAGTTTTTAAAAATTAAATTCGACTGGTATTTAAATGTCGAACCAAACAAACAAAGAGACAAGCAAAAGTTTAGTTATTATTTTTTGTTTTTATCATATTTCAGATATTCTTACGAAAATCTAATTATAAACTGGGAAGCTTGACTCGTGATAAATGACTGGGAATGACACTGTGCAGTGTGTTCTGTTATATTTCGGTTAGTAAGTAAGAAATGCCTGAGTCAATTCCCCTATTAATAGGCGTTGCTTGTGTTAATAGGCGATAGTAGCCACCAACCTTCAAGTGGAATGTCACCTGTCTGCCGACCTTTACATAAGAAAAAAAAATCGGTGTGTACTTATGTCGACAGAAGTGAAAACTTATAATTTTCCAAATTATAATTCTCTCGCGCGTCACCAATCCGAGCGCGCTTGATGCTGAGTAGAACCGATTAAACCCGATTCGGCGTCACCGACTCGAGCGTGACAGTTCACTTACATTCACTCTTCAGAAAAACGTTCAAGTGGGCTTAATTATACACAGAGAATGGACTGAGCAAAATCAGCATGAAATTGACCACTCTCCAGAAAGAGAGAAAGCGATCGTGTGCCCAATCTTTCTATGTAACTTCGAGGAAAAATCAAAATTCTAAAAAAAAATACAACTACTGGCCGCACGATCGCTTCGTCTCTCTCACACTTCCGCCCGTATTTACTTTAACGCTGGATAGGAAACGCTCAGTCCATTCTCTATGTCTATGGTTGTGGTTATGCAATGTCTTTGTATGTCGCGTACCCGGGGCCGGTACCGTGCGTGCGCGCCGTTGGGTCCGCAAAGGAACGCGCTAAGAGGCATCGTGCCCGCGCACCACTCCAGTGCGCCTGATCGCCTCGACATTGCCACCACCTGACACACAAATTATATAAAAATATCTCCTACATCCGACGCGATCGGAATCGTCCTTTGCTATAAGTTCAGGCGTTTGAAGTCCATCAGCCAATTTCCCAGTTAACGATGGAATTTCACTAACTTCCGCATGTTCGATTGATGTGAAATTTGGTATATTGTTACTTCGGTGGTATTTTAATGACATGCTAACCTTTACCAGGAACGGTAAAACAAATTTTAAATCGAATTTACTCACTAAAATTGCGTTTTTGGACACCAAAACCACTCTTAACGGCCTCTAATTGACTAAACTTGAAGCTATTAGAAGCAGCGTATGCGTCGCGTGAAGCGAACGAGAGTAACTTGTAATTATTACTTTAGCTGGTCCTGAGCGGCCCCCAAGTCACCAGTTAAAGGTTAATCACAAAAAAAAATCTGACAACACAGCATAATTTTGAAGTAACAGAATTATATATACTTTCTTATTTTTCAAGAAAATTAATTGTAGTGAATAGTATTTTTATACTTAATAGGAGGCCCCCTACACCTTTTTTTGTACCTAGGCTTAAGTATATAAAGAAATTATTTTGTATTTGTATTTTGTACTGAAATTATTTGTTTTTTTTTTTTTTTACCTTGTATGTCCTGATAAGGAGTTTGCTGCGTCTAGTGATGGGATCATTTTCAAGTAAATTATTCACAATATTGAACACTTGTTGCATAACAGCGTCCTGTCTTAAATCGTCTTTACCCTGCAATGTAATATTGTTTTCAATTGTTATCACTTTATCCTTGATATCGTTAAAAGAAATAAACAATAAAAAACAGCAATAAGTTGAGTAGGTACCTTGATCAGCATTATTTTTCTTCTGCCATCGGATATAACGCATGCAATTTTCTTCGGACAATTGATGCCGCCAACAAGCTCGAAATAACTTTCGAAAGATACTAGGGCTGAAATAAATATGTTTTTTTTTTTATTTAGTTGTCTGTATCAAGTAGTCTGCGCCCAACTTCTCAGCAACTTACGATATAGCATGTTTGGACTCATTAGAATAGTCTCAATGGAATGTCAAGGGTTAGTTTATAATTTTTAATTATAAACCCTGAACAGATTAACTTTAATAAAAATTTTAAATATTAAATACAATCTTACTACTTATATGTGAATAATTGCAATCATTTCTGATAGCGATGTTGTCTATGGGCACTGGTATAGCGTTCAAATGTCCAAGCTTATGGATGTTTTCTGCTGACGGAATGTTCTGCTTAGTCTCCTTTGAGGGTGGCTGGTAATTCGCAAAACTTATTATGGCTGTAACAAAACGAATTTTGTATTATACATATAAATAAGCTTTCAATGTAAGACAAAAGACATCAGGTCAAATAAGTACAAAAATAAGTACAAAAATAATCTGCTATGTGCACTTTTTTGAGATTCCAACATTTTGACCTTAGTGAAAAGTTCACTGCCTTATCTATAGTATAATAAAATTACTAAGTGCTTATGAGAACTATTTGTCGAAATAGTTATGTGCAGGAGCTACAATCTGTAATGTGAAAATTTTATTATCAAAATAATATAAGTATAATTATAATTATAAACTACTAAATGTTTTTTTACTAAGTTTCAAAAAATTTTTTTTATAAACCTTCATGTAAAATTTTTCAGGATATTTTTTTTTTCAATATTCCAAAATTATACTTGTAGCATATTTTAGTTTGACAACGACGAAATACTCAATAATTTGAGTACTTACCGTCACATAATTTGTCCATTTGCTTGATGATAGTGGCGAGACGGGGATTCAAGGCTGCTAGTTGCGACACTAGCGCCGCCGCGGCTGAAGTGCGCGCTGCACCTCCTCCGCCCCCCGAGTTCCCTCTTGCGCCACTGTCACCGCTCGCATTCAATATGTACTTGTCTTTCTCAGAATTCTTCAAACTGAACAGAATTGGGAGAGTGTGATGGGGATGCTCTGTAGCACATTTCGCTGCAACATTTAAAAAAATAGTTTTTTTCTAAAGTAAAAAGTTCTGCAGGCGAGCTTGGGCAATTTGTATGGGGAATTTGGTAGGGGAGCTTAAACAGTGAATTCGGAGCGACGCCCTCAGTGACACTCAGATAGAACAATGTATGAAAAGTGTAGTTCGCGTTGAGGAACGAAACGATAGCGCGTTGTAACCTGCCGTCGCAGCGAAATCTGCCGTCAAAAAATAAACTATTTAATCTTTTTTTGGGAAGCTAAGTTTTCACATCCGACGTGCAGTCCTACGACTTGACATGTTTTTTTTATAAAATATCTAAAATATATGTGTTGCCAACATAGAAAATAAATTCTCTCTTTTTCTCTTCTCTCTCTTCTGTTCGACTCTGATCGCGTTGTTTAATTAACAACGTTGTTCATTAATTCGGATTACATTAGGGTTCATGGGCGAACAAATTAATTAAAAAGTATCGTTTTTAACAAGTATTTCGGATTTTATACATTTGTTTTACATATTACCAAATTGCTTCAGCAAGAACTTTTAAAATAATTCAAAAAAAACACCTATAATCTGCCTTAAAGTCTTTGCAAATGGCGTGTTATCATTAGAAAGGCGCGGCGCCAGCTGCGGTAGCACCGACAGGAACTTTCTTGAAGGTACGGCGTGTAGCAGCTCTTCAAATGTTTCACCCTCAGTTTCAAAGCTATGGTCAGTATTGTCCAACCATAAAGATATCACTCTAAACATTGATAGGTTGTTGTCTTCAGACTGCTTTAGATGTAACAGATAATATCTGAAAAAAATAAAGTACAGTTAATACTTGGATACTAAAAATCCTCAAGGGTGGGGGTTGTGCTGAGGGTGTAGGGACGAGGGGTGGGGGGTTTAAGGTACTTTGTTTTTTATAGATTTTTGCTCATATTGTGACTGTAGACTTTGAATGGAGTGGTTGTAATAAACTTACCTCATAGCCAACTCTAAGTACGTCTTCTTCTCAGCTCTGGTGTTTATTATTTCTTCTTCATCCAATGCACTAAATTTGGAATTTGTGGTGAAAGCGACATATTCATCCCTAGAAATAACGTTAAAATAAAATCAGTCCACTATATACTATATATAAACTAAATTGAAATGGACGATTCTGAATGAATGAAGCAAGAAAAACTGAATACGTTTATTGAATAACGTCAAGATATATAGTAATAAAGATAAAAACGCCTTAGTTTAGTGTTGTTTTTAACGGATATCCTAAAATATAAATTCTCTGTAAAAAAAAAAAACAAATTTTCCAATTGAGTCATTTTATGACTAAATTTATCAAAGTATTTACTTCTAAAAGCGCTTTTAAAATATCTCACATTTTAGTAATATAATGATTATAACGAAGGTTCAATATAATTTATTGGACTTGAGTATTAATAATAATAAATAATTACTTTGTTAAGCGTAGCTGAGTAGCTTGAAGATTGGAAGCCGTATCTTTCATGTTGTTGACACATTTCAATTTATTCTCAAATGTGGACGAGTTCATGTAGGCAACCACCTAATAATTTATTGAGTTAATTTAGATTATTTACAAAGATTGGCACTTTCACTGTTATGACAATCACATTCAGTTTTTTTTTAATGATATGAAACACCTTTTGCGGCGGGTGAGACCATCGCCACGCCAACATTTGACCAAACTTTGGCCAACATTTTGGCGGAACTTGTAGTCTACTCGGCTCGGCGATCCCATCTCCACCGCACTAACCTAACGTTATAGCGTATGTAATATGGAGACTATACTAATAAATGAACCTTTCATGCATATTTTCTATACAAAACATCCCCCAGGAGTCCCACGACGGCTCATTTTTTTTTCTCTTAAGCAATGCAATGCAATGAAATTTCGAAAATCAATTAATACTATCATCGATCGTATCGATTTAGAAACAAATTCATTTAAGTGACAAAAGAACTATTGGATGTTCACTGCCTCAATTCTTATATTGACAAAAATTGGACTTGTGTCAAACTTTACTACCGTTTTCACTGTGAAAAATAATACCTGTTTGTATTCCGAATCAGCAAATTTAGCAACATCATAATACACGCTGACTCTTGTGGCGGAGTGATCGTTCTTATTTAACATCTCGAGACTCTTTTTCAAATATTTATTAATAATATTCTTCGGGTTGTCACTTTTTGATTCTGCCATCCATGTGCCGTATTGCCTGGAATTTAATGTACCGTAATTTTGAAATAACGCTAGAAGAACGGATTTGAAATTACATTAAATTGCATTTGGTTATTAATAAAACACAAAATACCTACAGCAAACATCAATCATTACATATAAAATTTAGGCAAATAGCTAAACTAAATGCACGGCGCTGAAAATCTAATCATTTAATCTAACTAATTGTTGTAGATTAAAAAGATTTAACAAATCAACCAACATTTACCAAACGGTCGCGGGTTCGAATGTTTATGTGTTAACATTTTACATCTGTACCTGAGTCATGGATGTTTTATATTTATAATATGTATGTATTTACAAAAAAAAAAAGTAATCTGTGTAGTATATCAACTGTCTGGTATCCATAATACAAGCATTAGTTGCTTACTGTGGAACTAGATGGTGCTGTGTGGAATGTGTGAAGATATTTATTTATTTATTCATTTATTTATTTATTTAGCTTAAATATGTTTGTGTCCACTCAAGACTCAAAAAACAAGGCGACGGATTGACTTGAAATTTTTGGCTTAAAATTCTACAGTTGCGCAATTTTATATCAGTACGTGTGTGGCTACTATCAGAAGCATATTCTGAACAGGGGGGCCTAGCCAAGTGTGCTTTCTACAGTCGTTTACGCTACGCTACGGTAAGAGAAAACTTGGTGATTGGTCACACTTGGTCACCTGAGAGCAATGGCTGCGATGGGACCGGGGATGGAGTCCGTAGAGTTGTTTTGGAGCAGATCACCGAGCACAGCGAGGGCGACTTGGCGGTGTTGGCGGGCCCAAGCAACGCGAGCCTCGGCCAGTCGTACGGCTGTCGTACATCCCTCGTCGACCCCTCTGCCCATTCCACCCGCGACCAAGCACTGCGCCATTTGCACGCACTGCTGCGTCAATCCGACCTCTGCCAACACCACACACTTAAATTGCAGCCAATAAGTTTTGTAATGGCTGGTCACACTGAGTTTCGCAGTCATTTGGCCAGCCACCCCCTTACACAGAATACCCCCGCGGCCCGCGGGATAACACCAATTGTGTGCTGTTGTGTTTCGGTGAATGAGTAAGGGATGCCAGAGCCCCTAACCCTTTCCAATACCTCATGTTTAATCCAAATAATGTCGGCAGCACACTTGCAGCACCTGTGGTGTTGCTTATTTTATTGGCGACGATAGCCACCTACCATCAAGTGGATCGTCAGCCTGTACGTCGATCTTAACTTAAAAAATAACTTGACTGGCTTAAGTGATATTTTTTTAAACGTATTATATGCATATATTCATCCAACGAATCTGAATATACAATATATACCAAAAATATCTTTGATTCTTTAGCTATCAAGTGGTGTAATTAAATTTTGGATGTAGATGATAGATAGTATCAACGTTATCCCCCGATTTCGTTATCATCGGTTTTCTGAATTTGCCTTCCACTATGCAAACAAATTTAAAGACTGATTCACTTTAAAAAAAATAATATTTTTCTTACCTACATAATCCAACTGTAGTGAAACGATCTCTTGCATCAAATTATTGTAAGACTTTGATGCGTGCTTTAAAATTAAATTACGTTGTAGAATTAAAGCCTCTAGGTGTTTGAAGTCATTACAAGCCGGCAAGTTGTCAACGCGCCATTGTCTTAAAAGTTCATAAATAGTCATGGTTCCACATCTCACTGCGAAGTAATCTTCAATATCGGTAAGTAAATGCAGTTTTTCTATGGTTTTATAAACGCTTTGACTGTTCTCCATGTTCAGAACCTGACATAATCTCGACAGTGCCAACTTTGCCTTGTTCAGAGGTACAGTCAGCTTACAATCTTTGGTTGACTGAATGTTGAGACAGTCTTTCAAACAGGCATAACGGAATGTTTTTATGATTGAGTTTATATTGGCGTCTTGAAGTTTTGACTTGGCTTCTAGTTCGTCTGTATCTACGATATCGTTCCAATCCCCTAAAATAAATAAAAAAATCTTATAAAATAACAATTTAACGAAGATAATAAAACTTGTTGAGAGTGCTTTACAGTTTAGAGTTTATTTTTGGAGTTATTATTCTATATTTATGTATCTCCAATATATTTTTAAGTGAATGGAATTTATGTTATACTAGCTGATGTGCCCATAACTTGTACGCGCGATTTTCGTACGCTTGGTATTTCGGTATTCGGTATAACTTTTTGTATGTAAACTGATTGGAATGAAACGGGAATGTTACGGGAATACATCAGTGAAAACCGAATTCAAATCGGTTAAGCCGTTTCTGAGATAAGCGTGCACAAACGCACAGACAAACAGTCAAATATTCTAAACAACTATTTTTTTACCTCGGTAAGCATGACGTATACAATTTATTTTTTAATATTCAATGTATACAGTTAAGACGATTGTATGGCGTGAGTTAGTTCATGAATATTGGTAATAATATCATGAATATTAGTTCCAATATTCATGATATTTAGCGTGGCGAACGACACAAGTTCATCAGAAAAGTTCAGTGAGTATTATATACGGCGGTTATAGGAGATTGGAAAGTTGTAAAAAGTATTAAAAAAGTGTTCCTAATTTTCATTTTCTAGTAAATACAAAGCTCGCTGAGACAAACTTGTTATTGATATATGTAAAATACGCACCTAGTATTGATAGGCAGTCATATTTGACGTCATCTAACTGCTCGTTCTCGGGCAAGGAGTTGATGTACTGGAGCGCAATATGGTGGAGGCCGGCCTTATACAGTGACGTCACTAGGCCGCATTGCAAACCAGACGCTGGACTCTCCTATCAAAATGTTGAGTTCGCACATATATTAGACTGTTTACCTTTTAGAAAAAGGTTCATATTTATGTTCAACACACGTATTACCTTTTAGTTTATAAGACGAAAAAAAGAACAGGAACTTAGGCATTGAACTTCATTAAATACTTGACACTTAACTAAATTGTTGATGCCACACATGCTGTTATTTCACGGTGGTCTTCTGTAAGGGGGTGCTTACCAGATGGCTCAATCAATACCAGACGGCTCGCTTTTCAATTTAACTACAATTTAAATGTTATAATATGCGAAATACTGCCAAATGTTTGCCCTGCGACTACTTAAGAACATTCACACAATAGAAATATTCATCGTTTTTTAAAATAAAAACAGTGATATTCATAATTGTAATACTAGAAATAAACACAACCTTGCTCTGACGCTACGAAAATAGAAAAATCATTTATAGGACAATGAGATGAGAATGAGAAAATATTGTAATTGCCTTGTGCGAGAGCGCGATGTCGTGCATGAGCAGCGAGTCAGTATAATGGCCGGAGTGGAGGAGGTAGTTGCGACGTTCGCGTTCCTCGGTGAGGTGAACAGCGCCGCATCCCTCAATCGCATCCATCTCTCCTATGGATATGAAGCACTGGAAGTAACGCAAACGATTTTTGCATTAACAACGCTCGAACTTTGTAATTACATGTTTATTTACACATTTCATAGTACATTCAATTACAAAATTTAAAATTGCACCGCAGTTCTGCTGCTTTAATAGCTATTTCGCTATTCGGGGCGAAGACAAGTTCAACAAATCAAAGATCATAAAAATCAGTTCAGCCATTCTTGAGTTTCGAATGGTGTAACTAATAAATACGACTTTGTTTTATATGATTGATATAGATTGATATATTTTGTTGCTGCCAATATAAAAAATGCAGACAAACTTCACTACCATGTGCATGTGTCGTGAAGAAAGATGAAAGATAATCCTGCGTTCATAATAAGTAGATGTTTAGAACGAGAATAGGATGAAATAATTTAAATGTAAGTACTTTTCTAAGTATCCTCTGCAGGTCTCGATCGTTGACGAGTGTGGCGCTCGAAGGATCACCGGCGGCGTACATCTCTGCGTAGTAAATCGCGGGCAGGTGTTGAGTGGCCGCCGCCGCAGCGCATGCCACGCGGTCGTATCGCACGCCCAAGTAATTAAGCGGACCTGTACCTCCGCCTCGGTCCGACCTAGATTAAGTACAATCACTGGCTTAATGGCTTCATATTTCATTTATAAAGAGTTTCTCACAACTCTTCTCAATTTGATTAACGCCCGTAATCTTACGCTACCCGGTTTCGTGTCAACCAGTTCACTAATAACGTTGCAATAAGTTGCAATAATAAGTTGTATGTGTACCTATGAATTACCTACACATACGCACGCTTTACCTAGTTTATTTATAATTAACCAATAAATTCTTTGTTTTATTTGAACAAAAGAATTCATTAATTACTTTTTTCGATATATTAGTAGTCGCTTTTGCTGTTCAAAAGAAGTCACCGCGGAAATAAGGCATAATATATCGCTATGTGTGTTGTTTAGTTTTTATCAGTCCAGCGACTGTGCGCGTGTTATTATAATTTGGCAGAACTTACACAGTTATCACAATTTGGGACTTTTCAAGGAAACGGAAGAGATTTTAATAAGTATTTCGAAGAAACTGAAGAGGCCCATCACGATTTAGGTAAGCTTTGGTGCAGGGACGACATTTGAACTTAATTTTGTGTCAAGATTACCACACCTATTATATAAGAAGCAATACAACAAGCATTTTATAGCTTTTATCGGTTACAATATAATAACTTGCAATTTTACTGTAGCTTTTATTAGTATATGACAACTACCGAAACATTTACCGAAACCGAAACCGCACTGTCATATTTATTTGCAAGTTTAATTTAATTAATTTTAGGTCATGATAATTATATTATCAATGTTATTGAAATATTAATTTTTTAATATTTTTTTTTGCTTCATCTATTGTCGAGATATCATATTGTATAAAAAAAATAAAGACCAAAGAGCAAATTCCTCCACCAACTTGTATGAAACACAATTATTAGTTGATCTCGTTACATATATTTTACAATATAGACTTAAAATTACAGATGGAATTGATAAGCGAGTTTACCTCTTTCTATAATTATTCTTCTGAAGACGAACTAGATCAACAATATCAAGCATATATTGAACAATCATCCTGTGATCGTGTCCTAGAGTGCTTATTGTATTCTTGTTGTTTTCATGTCCTTCAGAATCTCCAAATATTACGTCAAAAGATATTTCCCAGATGTAATCGAAGAAAGCGTTTATTTGTGTACTTATTTCTTGTATGTGTTTACCAGATGATATAAGGAGAAGAAGTCCTACTAAAGCGGGTAATATTTTTCGGCACATATTGGGCTGAAAAAACACATTCAAATATATACACTTAGGCTTGATTAAATAACATCAATTCAGTTTCTGCAAAGCTGATGTAAGTACTCATATAAAGCTGATAAAATAAATAAAAGAATTTGCAAAATTAAAGTTAGGTATTGAAAACTGTTTTTTTTTTAAACTTGTATTTGTTGTTTTTATTATTATTATTATTCAACACAATTTAGTATTAGAGCAAATAAAGAACTCGAACTCTATTTAATTGCGACGTTAATCGTAAAGATTGGTTTTAGTCGCCAAAATGACTCAGAAAAAACCAAGTCGTTCATATTATTCTAGTAACTCATCTATTTTCTAGGAAAAATGTCGCACATGTCACACAGGCGTAAAAATTATGAAGTAAGGGTAACGTAAATATATTTTTCAATTAAAACCTTTTTTACTCAATAAAATTGTGGTTATTAATATTACATTTTGTATACTTATTACCTTTGAATTACATACAACACGTAGAGTAGTGACGTAATTATTTGTAGTTGTTAGGACTTCAAGTAAGGAATCAGTTATCCTTGTCAACCAATGAGTATGGCATTCCTTATTTCTTGGTATCCAAAACTGAGATGAAAATTTCTCGACAAATTTGAGTTCATTTATCTTGAATTCGGCTAATTGATTACAATTAGATGAAGAAAATGGTATCAAAATTTGCCTATCGATTTCATCACAATCTGTAAACATTAAACATGGTAATTAAAGTATAACATTTTTTAAATTATAGTGAAATTGAAATTAAAAACTATTGAATAAATGTGAAAGATTTAAAAACTTTAATTATATGGAACTAAATTTTAGTTTATGGGCTCATTATGGATATTATGGACTGGAGAATGAACAAAAAGACAGGAAATCCTAATATTACATATTTCTGGAAATGTCGATACTTTCTGGGTCAGGTTACCAAACTACTCAAACATTAATTGTCAAGGATGTTTCAGGAAGATGTTATTTCATATGAAGCTGTGCGGAGAAGGATCTACATCACTTATCATGGCTGTGCTCTTCATATAAAAAAGGAAGGAAGAGAACGTTGGACCTAAAAGGCAATAGTCCAGTTCATTGTTTTAAGTTAGGAAAATTAGAAATTTAGAGAGACTTCGCACAGTATTGGCATTCTAAATTGGCATTGGCAGGCGGCAATAAAAGTAACATATAGGCTCAAAAAGAGGAGAGAATGAAGACAAAACATAAAAATTATAGCCAAAAATCAAGTGGCGGAAAAAGCATAAATCGCAGTATAATTACCGCAAATCATCTTGGGCTCTGGCGATATCACGTGTCAAATATGCGCTAAAAGGGCTAAAAATAGGAGATTTGGAGATTGTTTGTGTGGGATTGTGACGCAAGAGGGAAGTCACTCAATGATAACACTTGTACAAGAGTGAAAGCAGTTGCGCCGCATTGTTCGGAATTGTACATGCGCAAACGAAAGCCTGCTCAAGGTCAGAGTTCAAGAAGATTTATAATTATAATACACTTAGCATTTCTTGCGGGTGCGTTCTCATAACCGCTAAGTTGGATGCACCATGGGTATTTTCTATTGTGAGGATGTAGAGTGCAATAGTGAATTTTTAATGTGTCAAATGCTTACCCAGTGCATAACTCGCTTCAAGGTACGAAAATAACTTATTCAAACACTGGACCGCATCGTTGGTGACACTCAGTGTGGCATCGAACATAACCTCCACAAGAGACTTCACGACTACAACGGCGAAGTATTTATTCGGCCCCATTTGTGTAATTCTTTTTGTATCTTTTGGGGGCACCGTGACTAGAGTTTTAAGATCATATCTTCCGATAGTAGCAAGGCAATCGCAAGCTAGGATTTTTGTCTGTAATTATATACATAATTAGTAATAGTATTATAAATTAATAAAAAAGAATTGCACAAGGAAGTTATATTGTGTAAGTTTTGCTATTGAAACTCTTGGGATTTGTTCACAATAAATACATACCTTGTTGTTGTCCGATATGTTTATAATATCACACAATGAACTGATAACTTTGTGAATTATACTTTCATTACAATCCTCGGAAAAGCCTTTAATATCAAGTTCGTTGTATAACCCGTTTATATGTTGCTTATTTTTTTTTAAACAACTCTTCAGATTTATTAGAACTTCGTGACTGTAAAAAAAATTGTGTCCGTTTATAAACAACTCTCTTACACGTATATAAAACTTTCTTTTAAGAGGCAATATTACCTTGCAGAGGACAAATTAGTGTGAAATGATTCTAGCTTCTTTTTAAGTCCGAGTGTAGACCCGCAAAACTCATCTATGTCGCCTTGAGACATCGCGTTGACGAAATCGAGCACGTCTTGACTTGCCTTTAGATGATCCTTCATTTCAACGGTGAGATAGTAGAGCAGAGATTCACATTCGGACCGATATCCCTCCTCGGCTTTAACAGCAAATATGGAGAGTGCAGTAGCAAGGGGAGCGCGAGGCGCATGTGTACCCAGTGTCGGTCGCTGATCGAGCGCCAGTTGCAACGCTTTCGTCATCGCCGCTATTTCCCGCATGTCCTTTCCTACCCGAACCCCCTCAGCGATACTCCTCCACGTGAAGCTACTAACGAACGCTTCGCACCGGCCCCCCGGCGGAATACTCCCAAGGAAAAACATGTATCCGTGTAAACAAAGCATTTTGTACTCGAACACAAATTCGTTCGTAACGCACTCCCAAAGATCAAACAGAGTCTTGAAAATCGTCGTTGGCTGACTATTGCACAGGCATTCAACTATGTTCTCGTCGATGAGATCCTGAAAAGGTTTTATTAATAACTGGTAGACTTTTCAGATGCGACGTACATAGGCCTTTGAAATGGGAGTTCGCATCAGTGCCGTTGATCGACACAGAAACAAAAATATGAAGAAAGAAATATACAGTTACGGGACAAAAGATAATTGTCTACCTCAGTTATAAAGGAAGTCTTGGGGGATATAGGAATTTTCTTTAAAAAGACTGTAATGTACTTACGCTGAAATATTTAAGAATAGCTTCAAAAACTCGTTTAGAGTAGTAGTAGGAGTCTAAGTGTGAAAGGTCGTACGGGAGATCAACGAAGGCGCGTGTGCCGACCGGATCGCGAACTAGTTGCGCCGACAGCGACACCAGCGATCCGATGTTCTCACTGAATAAATCGCTCCATTTCTTATCACCTATAATCGCTCTAGTTGAGTGAAACATTCTATCTGCACTCCTCACCAGTTCTCCATTTTCAATTACCGCCAATTTGTGGTCTTTGATCAAAATCTGAGGTAGTGACAGTGTTATTATGGAACAAAAGCAATTCTGAAAAAAAATAAAAATAACAAGAGCTAATTAGTAAGTGTAGAGCCGGGTACAATGCATTTCGTAATCACCAATAGGACAACCATCAGACTCATACAGAAAATCACTATTAAATCACATGCTGTAGTGTTTCAATGAGTGAGTTCAGTGATGCCTATTTCAATTTTCGTGAGCTCTGGCACTTCTACTCATTCACCTAAAAACAACAGCTTACATTATGTTATTCATTTAAAATGGTCGGGCTATACTAAGTAAATATCATAAAAAGAGTATAGAACAAACTCCTTGCTCTGATGTTTCCATTGGGCTCTGAAAACCGTTGCATACATTTGTATCAAAAAGGAAAAAACTACGCCACCTATTAACACTTAAACAAACTGTTGACGACATTAAGTTTATTACCCAAGAAGTACGTACTAATATTTCATACAATTAAACGTTTCTTAAGGTGTCGCTTACAGAGCGTTACGGCGCCAGTTCACTATTTTTCCTCCATACTAAAAGTGCCCAATGCACCTAAAGAAGTTTTCACTTCAAAAATATAATTTTTCACAGGGTCAGCAGCGCAAATTGCGGGATGTAGTCATTTGTGTCTAAAGCAACAGTAGCCCATATTAAGTATTAGGCCTTCAGTCTACTTGCAACCCTTATTAATTATCCAAAAACGGACCTTCTACAGTTGATATATTTCATAACTAGAAATAAACAAACATACCTCAATTATATCCTGATCTGATTTCCCAAATCTTTGCTTCGTTTGTTTCAGTGCTTCGCTACTTTTCAAGTCGCCTCGCTTGGAGTACAATGTTTCGACAGGTATGAGGCAGTGCATGTGTTTTTTCAAAAATTCCGACATATTTTCAAACCCAAAAAGATACAAAGGGAGGTCATCCAAACTGTTGTTTCTCGTAAACCAGAAGTGGAGTACAGATAAGATATTCCCGTTTAAATATTGTTCCACATCTTTCCCTGCGACTGCCTTCGTAATTCTATTTAAAACTTTTTTTACTAAACGTTCATCGAGCGATTTATCCTTTTGTATCTGTAGGAGACGGGTGACTATTCCGTGTGTCAATGACTTACTGTTTTCAGCCAAAACGGAAAAGCAGTGAAGCAATATTAAGGTTCGGTTCAAATGTTCATCCTTCAAAGTTTGCTCTCTTGTATTTGAGGTCTGAAAATGGAAGATATTTATAAAAACAAACCAGAAAAAGTAATGTGAAAAGTAAGGAATATTATAGAGTATGTACTCATTTTTAACATGATATTGTCAGTTTAAACCCTTTAACTGCTTGGTTTTGTAGGAGTTGTCATGTCCCTAGCGCTTGACTCGTTAACGGATTTTTTTAAAATAGAAAGCAACGCAGTGTTCTGGCGACGAAAATAATTGTCGGTTAAATCTGAATCTGGCCGCTAAAGGATTGGTAATGTCAAAACTTAACTTTATTTAGATTAAAAGATTTCACTTTGTAATAGCACACCAACTTCATTCCCATTTCCGTTGGTTTGAAACAATTAAAAACTTTTTACAAATGTGTTGAATGGAATAATGACAATCAAAGCTATGTTGGATGTAGCTTTATTTTAAACACTTAGACATAATACTAATATACCCGTGACGTTGGTTGATTTAATATGTTTTTCGGTGGTAATCCTCAGAATCCTCATGGCCTTCCTCTTGAAAAAATCATATCTTGTCTATAGACTCGTTATAAATTTGAATCAGGCGAACTCTCATCAGACCCATCACCTCATTAAAGAAAAAAAAAATACATACGTTGATAGTGAAAATTTCCAGGAGATCCGTTATGTACGAATCAATTTCAGGTTTGGAGAGATCGGTGAAAACGTGGTCAAGCAGAGTGCAGCAGTAAAGGCGTATCGAGTGGACTTCTCCAGTTAGGTTGTGATGTAGAACTGAGCGCAGTTGTTCAGTATCGGCGCGGGGCAAGAGCAGTTGTCGCGCCGCACATTGGTAGGCTCGAGCGGCGACGCGCGGCGAGTAGTATCGCGTGTCACAGCGTTGGACGTACCCGCGTACCATTATCGACACGTTCTCCCTTAACGTTTGGTCGGACCAAGCGCTCACCATTACCTCCGACAACAACTTCAACATCACAAATGTCACTTTGGAACTTCTGAATAGCTCCTTGCATATACTTTTCATGAAAGTAAACAGTAGATCTGTGAAGGAAAAGTAAAAAATATATATCTTTACCCTAATGGAATAGACCAATCTTCATTCAAGCACCGAAACACATTATAGATTTCAGGTATAGAGGGTCTGCCTAAAACATTTTTAACATAAAAAAGTAACAGAAATAGGATAGTTAATAATAGAAAACAGTTATAAAATAAATAGACACTTCATAAGCTTATGGTCGTGAAAACCGTAGAATTGGGGAAAATTAAGAGAAATAGTGAAGACCAAATTTTAATTTATATCAATCTTAAATTTACGCTTGATGAAGGGCAAATTACTCTTTATTTCAAGGCTTTAGGGCCACAAACTTATTGAGTGCAATCTTTGAGATTATATTCATATGAGGAAAATTACAGAAATACGGACTACAACTTTGGTAATTGGACCCACAGGTAATATTCAAAATTGTTTGTTAATTAATTCATAGACTTCTCTTCTATTGTGGATATTCATCAATACCAGTGACAGTTACAAATGATATCGATAAAAGTACTGACCTATTGGGAGTTCGTCTACTTTGTCATTGTTCAATAAACGTATACATTGGAATGCACATTCAATATCCCATGATGAAGAAAAATCATAGGATTCATAAGCAAGAATTAATCTTAAAATTTCATCCCTATGTCCGGCACGTTTTCGACAATAAGCTGCCATCGCGGTTATACAACGATGTTTCATGGCATTAGGATTCACTTCGACGTCGTCTTCTTCATACACCTTATCCTCATGACTGGCAACTTCTTTGCTCATAATATTGTAAAGACATTTGAAAAAAATGTCATGCACACAACATCGAACTTCATTGTTCAACAAACCACAAAATTCAGTTAGAAAAATATTTTCCAAATTCTGCAGCAAATCATTCTTTTCATTCATCTGCATCGGTCCCTCTAGAACTCTTATTAATTCATTACAGGTATACTTCAACAATTTCCTTAGATTCAAATACATATCGGTCTCTTTGAAAGAATTTTCAATTACAAAATCATGCTTCAGCATTGTATCGAAATAGGACAGAATCGCGTTCATAAATTTGAACACTTCTGAAAGTTTTATATTATTATTCTCTAATTTGTCATAATACTCTATGAGACTCTGTTCAAATTTTACACGTAGGTGATTGTCAAGGGGTATGTTGAGCTCGTACTGGAAGTCTTCATTTGTTGTAGGCATAGTGCAGAGCACAGGAGCAGAATGCCTCGGTATGTCAAGTTCAAGCTCGCTAAACAAAATCGACTTTTCAATCGAGTTGTATAAAGTATCAAACACTTTATCATTATAATCAGTCGTTTCTAAATCATGTTCGTTATTTAAACGACCAATATTCTCGTTTGATAGTAGCCTTAACATAAACTCTTTAGTATATTTAATGTCAACAGCGGCCTTATCAATAGACGACCACCACCACGCAAAACATTTCATTCTAACATCTGAATGGCTACATTTTTTGAAATATTTATAAAACATACAATTTAATGTTCGTAAACTGATTTCTGTCAAAGATATTGCGTTTTCAAAATAAAGCTTCAACATGGGTTCAACATTTTGGTAGGACAGTACATTTGTTTCCAATATAATTTGCATAATCTTATGAAGACTGTCGGGAGATGTATTGTTTGAGGACGAATTCCTGTAGCAAGACAAAGCGACATTATTTTATTTTTATTTTATTAGATTGAAAATATGTAACGTAAAGAAGTACTCACCTAACACAAGAATTCCACAGATTTAATACAATGTTGATATTTTTTTTAGAATTACAATCGTCCTTAAAATCATTTATTAAATTGTTCAAAATTAGGCATATTAATTCTTCAAACTTTTCCCATTTTGCGTATACAGTATAATTTGTAATTGCTTCCTCCAATGTGTTTAATAAGGTCAAATATTCAGAAAAAGATACAGACGATTTGTATTTTTCTATATAGGCATGCACAATACCAAACCTAAAAGATATAATTAATAAAAAAAACTGTTAGTCCGAGGAAATCACGTTAGAAGTGAAAACTACGCCATCTGTTAACATCTTAGCAAGTTAACCAAGTTAAGCTATTGACCAAGTTAAGCTTATTATGATCAAAGAAGTACGTACTAATTCAAGTAGATGGCGCTTATTTCATACAAATAAACGTCACAGAGGGTGTCACTCACAGAGAATAACGGCGGGAAATCACCGTTTTTCAATTGAAAAATAATAATACCAGTTTTTAAAATTTTTTTAGGTAAGAAATTTTTCAAATTTTACAAACTAAAATTTATATGCTAAGGTGGAATTCGTATAAGATAAAATCCTTTTGTATTTATCATGTACTTTCGAAAAGAGTTAAAATAACCGTTTATTTTTTGTATATTTAAAAAAATAATGTCTTACCAAGGAATCGGATTTTGAGGCAGTTCTTCTATAGCATCCCTAAACGATTTACATTTATTATAAGTTGTTCTCTGCTTCTTTGAGGAAGTACCAGCTTCTGTGTTTGCTTCAGTTGTAAAATAAAAAATCTGAAAATATTTAGTAAAAAAAAGTTCCAAAAATCCGACTACAAGTGAGTAATTAATATATTTGATCTCATTAAAATAAACATACCCGGTTGGTGATGTGAAATAATAAGTGTAGCAAAGATAAAAAAAAATACCTGATAATATACAGATGCAGCCAATTGGTAAAAGTATGTATGGTCTTGAGGTAAATTGTTATGGATTTTGGATTTTTGTAAGAATAAAGTTTCTAAACATATGATTTCCAAAATATTTTGCATATGTTTGTTCCATATTCCCCAATCATTTGCGAGACTTCCGCTTTCACTTTGCAATCTCCCACAAGGATGGTGAACAATTACAGTTAATTGTAATAATTTAAAGAAATTAGACTGAAAACAGTGACAACAGTAAAACATATACGTTATACGTAATAGTCTTTTTAAATAAAATTTTAATTATAAATACCTTTTTCTTGTGTTCGGTATTTTGATCATAATATTTAAGTATTGGTAACAACACACTTTCTGAAAACTCGCACATCGTTAAGCGACATTCTGAGGATAACTGTAAGTAAACAGAAAACATTTATTCAGCATTTATTGATATTTTTATTAATTTATTTTTTAGATGATTCCTTTGGGAACAGTACAAGTAATTTACTCGTATATCATTTTCTGCAAAACTTCATGATGATTGGTTTGAGTAGTTAAGGCGTGAAAGCGTAAAAAACAAACAACTTCGCATTTATAATATTATATATATTAGTCTAAAACATTTTACTCCAAATTTCTTCAAATTTATTTAATAATTTTTCCAAATTTATTAGGTACATAAGAATGTATACATAAGAATGTATGTATGTATACCTATAAGAATAGGTCGAGCGTTTTTTAGGGTGAGTTTAGACCAAACGAACAATAAACAAAAAATTCGAGTTAGAACAAAAGCGTTGTTTGGTTCAAATTTACACCAAAAGAATACCAACAAGCAAGAACGAGAACTAGAATTCTAGCACATGCTCTAGAGATGTTTAGATCAGACAAACGAGTGCCCAATGCTCATTCGTCGAGTGTCTGTGACCGGTAGTACACAATAGAATTGTAAGTGCAATCAGCACCCTGCCTGATTTTGTGTCAAGTAAATCGATTTTTGTCTTTCACTGCGGTAAGACGCTATTCCTGCCAAGCATTCAAAAGTAGGATCCCACAAACACCTGGCATTACGGTAGGTTTCTATCTTTTTTCTTGTGACCAATCCATAATTAAGTGACGACAAAATTTTATTCGGTCAAGTCGCTAGAACACAAGAACAAGAATGCTTTCCCGTCCCTCTCGCTCCTCTGCCCGTCAAACAGACCTACGAATTAATACTGCGCATGCCCCTTTTACTTTTGCCGAGAGATCTTAAAACAACAAGCGAACTATATGTTACCCGCTAATTCACACTAAGTATATGTAAAGAAAAAAAGAAACTAGTCCTAGAAAAAACCCTACATAACAATCATGGTTACTGAAGACCATTTACTTTATCTAGACAATTTACAATTACATAATTCAAATGTTTTTAAAAGATTGTTTTAATACATAATAGATCATTTAAAATGTTATTTTTAATATCCAAAGGTATTATCTTATTAAATCAAAGAAATTAATTTTGATAACTAATTTTCTTAATTGTCTTAAATAGATCAAGAGAATTATTTTGTGCAGAACAGAACAGACACAAAAGAACAAAGATCAGTTGTGTTAATAATATAGTGCATAGATAAAATACTAACCTGTTCTAATAATAAAATAATAATTTCTGTTAAAACTTCCTGAATTTTCTTATCTGTCATATGTTTGAGAAAACATTTCTTCATTTTCGGCAATGAGTCTCTAAGAGCAATGACGATTTGGCAGCAATGAGTGCCAGTTCTTATTATTAATGACAGAAGTCTCAGCTTTGTGAAATCATCTAATTTTGAATTTCCTTTGAGACATATTTTTATGGAAGTATTCAGTAAATCTGAAAAAATATAAATTCTAAGAAGCATTATTTTAAAAAATCATTAGAATAAAATTCATTTTCACTGAGACTTTTTCCTTTTTTTCTTTCTTTTCCGTTCGAACTTCAGAACAAAAAGTATATAAAAACCCATTTCTGGTAAAATTAAATTTAAATTTGTGTATAAATTTGAAGTCAATCTTTTGGCTAGTTTTCGAGTCTTGTGGACATTAATAATAAGGATAAAGGTGACAAGATAATCTTATATTTTTTTTCTTATTATAAAAGTTGAAATTTTATTCACAAACATGTAAAAAATTTTTCATAAATGGATGTTGTCATTTGTTACCTTCCCAAGATGATGGCGTTATATGCTGCACATAATATTCATAGGGTAAAATATGTTTATATAAAAGACTGAGATAAGCATCTCCAATTGCTTCAGTAAGGCGATTATCTTGCAATATCATTAGACAGGAATCAATGACTTTATCACATTTTACATACACTTTGCCTGCAAAAAATCAAAAATTTTATTTGAGAATATTAAAAAAATTATCTATATCACATTGCATAGATTAAACACGCCATTGCTGGGCAAAAACCTCCCTCTCAATTTAAGGTGGAAATCCCACACTGTGACTAGCAATTTTCAGTCTTCTAGGATCCATTGGTTTTCTCACAATGTTTTCCTCGATAAAGATTTCTTTCTTTCTTTATCACTGGTGCAAAGATTACAAAAGATAACACTTGTATGATGTTTTAATCTTATGGAAACCTGGGTATATAGTTTCAAAAATACAGCTACATTTTTTTGTTATTGTGATTGCTCACCTTTATTAGATCCACTAACACATAAATGAAGTAAACTCGCACACAATGGAGCAACAACATTAGCAAAACTTTTTGAAGTTTCAAACTTTTCTGTTTCCTAAAAAAAGATAATGGTCTAAAATTAAGCACATAATCAGTTAACTGATTAATAAAGAATGACTTTACTAATCAGTTTTTCCCGCAACTCTGAATTGGTTTATACATTAAAGCCCACTAACGACTTGCTCCTGGCTTCACCCGGGATTTTTATATATACAAACATTCCTCGTATATCCCTCTTTCCATTAGTGAAAACCGCATCAAAATCCCGCATCAAATGTGTGGTTTAGAAGTAGTTAACGAAGGAACAAACAGATGCGGACAGTTTTAGCGACTTGGTTGCAGAATATTGTTTGCTTACATAAAAATTTAAGTATACCATACAAGTAAATCAAGTATACCATCAATAGAAAGAGTGGCAGAATGTACAGATTACACCCTACTGGGTGGCTACTGACTAGTGATGTGCCGGATAGTTATAAATGAAGATCCGCGGATACAGATACGGTATGGTAAAATGTGTTTTATTATTAGGTATACCTTTAAAATATACTGATTAATATCTTCAAAGACATCATTCCATGTAATTCCACGTTTTTTTCTCGAGTTTTCTGTTAGTAAAGAAGGTACCGCATTTCTTGTAAGATAGTCCTTTAGTATTTCAGCATTTTTTTTACGATCTGTTGCCCGTGTCGATGTTATAGCAGCAACACAATCTTTTACAGAGGACTCTAATGAGTCCATACCTTTAAGTAAGATTTTAAGGAAATCCTTAAAAAAGCGACAAATGCGTCAACAATATAAAAATAATATACAAAATATTTTGAAAAGGCGAGTTTATGAAATAGTATAGGCGACAGGGTCGACCAGTGACTGATAGTGTCACTGTGACACTGTCACACAATGTCACTTTTCCGTCACTGTCACTGTCAAAAGTAGGTGTGCATTTGGCATGCATGAAAAACCAATGAGTAATTAATAACCTATGGAGGCGCCCTATTCTACTATATGAACCGTAGCCTATATAAATATCTGTTATATCGATACGTTATGTCAAAAAGCATTTTGTCTCATTTTAACTAGGTGACAGTTGAATAAAAAAAGAGATAAATCGTATCTTGTTAAGAGCAAATTTTGGCAGCACTCTTTGCTGACTTCATTACTTTATCAAAGCGTGACCGGTGCCGCCATGTTATGTGCCGAGTTCACAGGTTAGTAACATTAAAAAAAAAAAATTATCTATTGAGCCATGTATCGTAACATTTTGGCCCTTTAAATGATTATTAAGATGGACCATTGGTTCCATTAATATTTTACAACGGCTATTTTCATTATTTCAACATTATTTACTATGAAAGGTGTCTTATGTGCCAAATTTTAGTTAAGTATGCAAGCCGGTTCTGTAAGGGTATGCCCGGTCCATATTGTTATTAGGTCATTGTGAAAAACAAAGAAAATATAATGAAATAAAGGTGACTTCCATTCCATGGAGAATAGAGTTGCCTCTTCCATGGAGGACTAACTTATATGAAACTGTTAAACTGAAAAACTTACTTTAGGCAGAGGCGCTATTTTTCCCTCCACAAATAAAACATTACCTACCTATTTTGATTGTGTTTCATGGCTGTTTAAAATAGCCATAAAAAGGACAGTTAAAAATATTTTTAGTCTCCTAAGAAAATAATATATGTTGTCATCAATATTGTCAAGAAATAAAATTTCGATTTTATTAATTTGTAATTTACAAAATTGTTTCTATACTGTTATTACCAATTATTTACATTTTTTAAATGGCTTTGCCCTGGCATATACCATTAGAAGCTATTCCATGTTTCAAAGAGAAAATTGTAGCACCTAAACCTACGTTGCTTCAACATTATTGTAATTTAAAAATTCACGAGGATCCTTGTGAAGAATTGCAGACAGGTCTGATGTGTGATATTGGTACTTGTAATCGCGAACCAGCTACTATACAACGACTGATTGCTTCTGGAATGACCGTAGCTCGATTAAATATGAGAGATATGAAACCTGAAATAAGTAATCAAATAATACAAAGTATAAGACAAGCGGTTTATAATTATAGTGCCGAGTTACAATACGTCTATCCTTTGGCTCTTTTAGTAGATGTACATATGCCGGATATTACTACTGGTAATTTGAAGGATGGATCTTCCGCGACTGTAGAACTTTTGCAGAATGGAACTATACGACTTACAATAGACGCAAGCTGGCGTGATAGTGGAACAACAGATTGTCTGTACGTTGCTTATGATCACCTAACAGACTTATTACCAGAAGATATAATTTATATTGACAGTCTTAACCCCGAGAAAATAAAATTGATTGTATCCGAGGTGGGAGAGGATTCCATTGAGTGTATAATAGCCGTAGGTGGTATTATAGGTTCTAAAATGACTGTACGCATTTCTCATGTTCCTCACGAAGTATTAAATATAGGCAACGCAAAAGGTGACAGTGTCGAATCATTTTCATGCAGTGATTCTTCACAGCAACAACAATTCGAACACATAGAAGAACAAATTGCGTGGGCTGTAGCTTCTGACGTAGATGGTATTTTAGTACCTAATACTCGTAATACTTATGATATTCGACAGGTAAGGGATGCTTTGTCAGAAAAGGGTAAACATGTACTATTATTTGCCAGCATTGAATCTGTTTTGGGTTTAGAAAATATAGACAAGATAATAACAGAAGCTGATGGCATTTATCTTGATAGATGCATATTAAGTACAGATTTACCTGTAGAAAAAATATTTATGGCTCAAAAAATGATTTTGGCAAAGTGCAATTATGCTGGTAAACCCTGTATATGTAAAGCAGTTATAAATGAACAAATTCCCAATTTGTGTGTAACTGATATAGCTAATCTTGTGTTGGATGGAGCTGATGTTCTCGCATTAGAATTGCATTATGATTCACCATTAAAAAAATTTGCACCGTCTCAAGATGCTGTACGTATGGCTGAGCATTGTCTAGCAGCTGCCGCTGTTATTTGTAAGAACGCGGAACGAATTTTGTGGCAACCTCATATGAATGCAAATTCGGAGCTGATGCAAAATCTTTCAGAAGAACCAACTAAGGCAATATGCGTTAGTGCAGTGGAATTGGGAATACGCTCTCGTGCTGCTGCCATTATATGTTTAACAAATTCAGGGAGAACAGCCAGAGTATTATCTCATGCCAGACCATTATGCCCAATCATAGCAGTTACAAGAACGTGTCATACTGCTAGACAACTTCGTTTTTGGCGAAGCGTACGTGCTGTACATTATTATGAAATTCCTAAAAATAACTGGCTTTCTGAAATAGAATCTCGAATACACGCTGCACTTAATTATTGCAAAGCAAAACGTATTTTACGGGCTGGTGATCCATATATAATAATAACAAGTTCAAGACGAGGAGTGGGCTATTGTGACTCAGTGAGGCTTCTATACGCCAGTGCAAGAGAAACCGTTGTTATGGAGTAAATTTATTATTTACTTACGCAATTAAAACAAAATCTATGAAACCATAAAAAAAATTGTTCTTTGTTGTGTTGTAATAGAGTAATTAATTACACCTGCATCTTTTTAAATAAAGGAATATTATAATTGTGGTTTTCGAAGTAAACCATGAGCGAAATGTGACCTAACCAGGTTGACGCATGCGTTCAAAAAAAAAAAATGGACAAAGTGTTAGAATCCAGATTAGGTAAAGTATAAAAAATCAGTAAAAAAAGAGCTTGCTTGTCTGACTGCGTGTCACGTTTGTTCTTTGGCAGAATATTTTATAATATTTGGGTTTTATTTTGTCAAATTTGGTGTAATATTGCAGAAAAGGGAAGTGTAATACGCAATAGCAAAGTTATTTAGTAAATTTGATATTGAACTGGTTATAAATTTGTGCAAACGTAAAATAACATTTTTTCCATACCTGCCGTTTGTACTGTGCGACCGTGAAGGTTGAGAATGAGAATGTTACGTCATTTTGCAATTGGAAGATATGAACTTAAATATTTTGTTGGTGCTTCGTAGTGTTTTTCGCGAGAAATATAATTGTGATAGTGAGCTGTGTACTTGTGTGAGACGTGATAAGCAGGATGTATGAGCTTATACGTACCGGCTGAGATGAAATGCCGCCATGTTATTTAGTTTTGCTGTCAACTTCGTTTTTCTTCTCGCCTGATACCGTCTGAAAAATATTGTTTCCTCTAAAGTGTAAGTAATGATTGTCTTAAATTAACTATAGTTCAAATTATGATTAGAGATTACCACAAAAGTTGCAATAGTCAATGGTTTAATAACACGCAAAACGTTTTTGTTTACTGTAGTTTATTGACTGTCAATGAAGTGACGTCATTGTAAGTACTATTTTAGCTAGAAAAAAAACGAAGCAAGTAAATTACAGACGTTTATTGTAATTATTACTTTTCTTTTAGTTTTATTCTATTAAAATAGAAATTTAACATATTCATGAAGGTTATTTTTTGCTCCAGCACCACTCAAGCAATTATTCTATAAGCACACCCTAGCAGATATATTATTGGTGGTAGGCTTTTAAAAAATTCTATTGCCTTATGATTAATGTTAGTTTCATTATTTAAAAGTTAATACATTTTCATATGAATATGTGCTTTAAAAATATTGTTTTTAATAATGATTTAAAGTATTTAAATACTTATATATAATATATATTTTGTATGCTAATCAATATTTATTTATTTATTTTTAAAAGACTAAACACACGAAGTGTATAGAACCTTAAAGTAATCACTATAGAGCTTGTGTTATGGGATAACCAAAATAACAAACAGGGGGTGCACACCTTTGAAATCTTTGAAAAATTAATTGACAAAGTTGGCCCAGTGTGGAATTGATCCCGGGTCACCTTAGGCAGAGAGTCATCACTTGGCCAATAGGCTCATCAATTTAATATTAATTTTAATCAATTTAAAAAGGACCTTATCATGTCAAATTCACCTTTGTACCTTATATCTTAAAATTGTATTATAGAATTTATTTGTTTTATGATTTGTATTCATCATTCATATTAATACTTTAATTTTGTATTTTATCCATTTCTCAAAGCTGAATACTGAAGCTTTAAAGTTTTCCAGAATTATAGAAGCTTCTCTAAGTCTAGAGGAGGTAAAAGGTCTAGGAATATAGGAGCTCACAGGACTTGCTTTAGAGATTGAAAGTCCTGTGGATGATTTAATGTACGGTTGTTTTGAAGTTCATTTAGTATGATGGGTATCTTATTTAACTTCTTTACAATGTAATATTTTTATACATTGTCACCTTTTTTACATATTTTGAGAGCGCAGTGAAAGACTTTGCTTTATTTAAGTATGTTATATTAACCATTTAATAAATCAAAATATCACAATATACATTACATCATTTATTTATTATTGAAATTATCAGTAACATGTAGGTACTAGTCAATTTGATCTCTTAATTTTTAAATATAAGATTCACAATTTCTTTATTTTTACATTTAAAACTAATTCTAACTCAGATATTATAGCACTAATTTTAAAAATAGTTATTGTTTAATGGAGAATTATAGAAGACAGTTACCATACATATACTAATTCTTAGAAGCATCTATTATCTTTACATAGTATAAGACAAAGTCACTTCCTGTTGTCTGCCCCTCTGTAGTACACATAGATCTTTTAAACTATGCGACTGCTTTTAAAGCGGTTTTCATTAATCGAATGAGTGTTAAACAAGGAAGGTTTTCTTGTAATATTATAAATGTGAAAGTAACTCTGTCTATCTTTCACCTTATCACGCCAAACAAGCGATCATAATCTAATTTTGCATACGCGTCAGGAAAGGAATTGGTTACCTTTTAGCTAGAAAAAAAAAGTACTGTTCTCGAGGAATCATCTAAAAATGGAAAAACTGTGCCAGAGCCACTATCATCATAGCAATAAAGATGTCGGGTGTTATACTATTTATATATTTTCTCAGGTTTTATATTAATTTTTCAATGCAGACGAAATCGCAGGCATCAGTTAGTTAGTAATATTTTTATTCACAATTCGGTACCTATTGGTATAATTAGAAAAAAATATGTGTACTGGATTTCATTTGATTAATTGCTAGTGTTGTTAAATAAAAACAGTATTAAATTAGGATGTTTCTGTTCTTTTACATTATTAGAATTATCTATCAGAAATATGCAATTTCCCATGATTCTCTATTTAGACTTATTTTGAAATCATCATTTTGAAGTTGTAAGCTTGAAGAAATTTTGGTATCACATAATACATGTCTAATTAAAGTTAATTTATCTTAATATTACTGATTATATTTATCTGTTAGAGAAGATTAATTTAAGATTGATTTAAGATTCTTGATTATTTATCTGTTAGGCCATATTGTGTTCTGTAATAAAAACCACTACCTTTTCAGTGTATGTATGTATGTATTTCAGTGAGTAAAAGATTTCAGAGCCCATTCTTTATCACCTCCTCCTATAAAAGTCGGCAGCACACTTACAACCGTCATACCTGGACCACGATACCAATGCCCAAAGTGAATTCCCTTAGCACTGCAAGTGTCAGTGTTGAGCGTCAAATGTGAAATGTGTTGTGTGTGACTGTCTATAAATGATGGCATTCAATGCTTTTAAAGATTTGCCCACCTGAGTTATCTTTTGTGCTTTCACAGTTCTTCGTATTTTCCTTTTCATTTAAACAAGTTTGTAAACTGCCTCATTGTCTACCCTTTGTTTGAATGATCACACAATTAATTGCACATACCTGGCCAATTATAGACTGATTGCTAATACCTCCCCCTTTCCAAAGTAAACAGCTACTGAGCTATTGGGAGAATCACCAGCTGCTTAGCTGATTGGGTAGTTAATTGTTATTCAAAGGATAAGTTCAATTGTTATTCAAAGTTTCATCTGATTTCCTTCAAGGTTTTAATTTAATAGGTTAAAAATATATCTTCTTAAATTTTTTTACTGTATATTGTTACTACAATATTTCATTGATTATCATTAACACACTGATGGTTCACTGGGTAGGGGCCTTCTATAAGGGGAAGTTATGTGAACCTTCATCCTGCCTGCCACCATTTTAAAATATGTAAATTGTAAATATATGAATTGTTCTTCAAAACTGCAGTGTCTGCTTCTTATAATATTTAATCTTTGTAAAATATCAAATGTATCAAATCCAACTTGATTGTATTTTGCGTTTTAGCCATTTAGAGCTTTAAGAAGAAAAAACTGTAGGGAATAAAACATTAGGAATGTACTTTTGATTACATTTAATATCTTTTTCACCTTTCCAACACGAAAAGGGTGCGGTGCTGTTGGTGCCTAAAAACTGGCAGAAAAATCGATTCTTGATGTGAGCGTAATTCGAAATTCGAACACGCGATTTAACTCACAGAAATAAATTTTGATTTTATTAGTGTGTCCAGCCATAGCCGACTAGAGTCAGCCGGCTAAAGCCGACTAGTTTCAGCCGACCATAGCCGACTGGAGTTGGCCCAGCTGTGAAGATAGTTTCACAACCGTTCAGAAACTGGTTCAGCATTAGGTCTTGGTGTTTTGGTACTGTTTTGGTAAATTTAAAAAAAAATGAGTACGTCCAGTGGTGATGGTCTAACTACAGAAATATTAAGAGAACAAGTTTCAATTGCCGAACTTAGCTTTCTTACAAAAAGTCCTGTGAAAAAAATCTTCATTCCTACAAATTATTTCATTCGTACAAACATAGAGACAGGACCCTTACCTAACATGCAAGTACGACCACAGTTCCGAACAAAACTGTTACCTTCTTACAAATTGCAGTAATAAAATTACTTTCAACTTCAACTTTCAACTATTAATATTTTTTTAATTTAGTTATAATTTATGTGACTTTGGCTATGTGAATGTTAGCTTCATAATTGATTTTCGTACCTAAAGATGACCTATAACGCTTTTCTCGTGTTGAGATGAGAAGTTGTATGTTTAACACAAGAGCAATTTTTTTTATGTCTCGTGCCTTTAAATCACTCTCTTCACTCAGTAGTCTATATTAGAATCACTCGCTACGCTCTTGATTCAATTCTAGACTACTTAACTAGTTCGTGATTTAAAGTCGGCAGTCGCAGCAAAAAACAATTTTGCTCTCTAGTTGAACAAATATCTATTGTTCTTTAAATAATTTTGCCAAAGTAAATTGTTACAGAAATTTTTCAGTACACACTTCTTATATTTTCATGACTGAAATGGATATTTTAACCTCTGTTTTATTTCATTTAAATCAATCAAAGAAATATTAAAAATCATTGCAACAGTGAAATTTTATTAACATTTATTTTAAATTAATCTAATTTAAAATAAATGTTAATATTATACAGTAATGAATATTAATTATTATTTAGAATATACTGCATTCTCAATCCACCATCACCACAGACTCACCATTAATTTACCTCTCCAGCACGAAAAGGGTGCTTTTGGTGCCTAAAACCTTGCAGAAAAATCGATTTTTGCTACGAGCGTGATTCAAAATTCGAACTCAACCTTTTGGAATTATTCGGCGCAGAAAAAAGAAATGTTTCGTTCAGAAATTCATTATGGCCTAGCGATATAACTCACAGGAATAAAATTTTGATTTTATTTATTGAAATTTAAGTTTATAAATTGTATTGGTATTTTTAAATCGTGATATTTAAAATAAATAATAGTAAACATTAATATAACTTAATATAAGGGCGTTATCATACTAGCGGTTTGCAAGCGATTGCGAACTCGTCGCGGCTGCAAAGCGAGGACGTCGCGGACGCGTGGCTAATTCGTAACGTTTTCGTCGCGTGTTTGCAGTGAATTTACGACGTAAAATACAGTCAGTAACAAAATGGATTCCGACCAGGAAACACTGCTGTTGCTTTTGTTACTTCGAAGACACAGGAGACGAAAACGAAAGCATCGACGAATTTGGGAGCATCTTTGGGGCAGAGAGCGATTACTATGTGTTGTTTAACAAATTAATAAAAAATTATCCAAAAAATTCGTTTTTACTGCGGATGTAAAGACCTACATTTTATGAGTTGTTGCATCTGGTACAAATTGACTTAAGACATGAAGACAAACATTTGAGATTAACAGTGCACCTGAAGAAAGGCTCGTAATTACTATAAGGCATGTTATTAACATTAAATACACAGGAGATAATTATTAGTACTTCTTTAATATTATAAAACGGATATAATACACACCAAACGGATATATATATATAATTATTATAAACGGTTTGTACGATAGTGTACAAAATGGCGTCCACGCTGCTATTCGCAGCGATTTCGTTGCGCGTCCGCGACGTATTCGCTGCAATCCAAAGAAATCACATGCATGCATAAGCAGAAACTGTTGGCCCTTCAGATGGAGTTAAGCAAAGCCACGGTGAAAAGGGTGTTTAACGAAAACTTCGAGCTTATGGAAGAAAAATAGGACATTGTTGGGATGCGCGTTTAATGGTCCTGACACTGAAGACATCACGCGTGTTGTTAAAGCGGTACGAAAAAAGCGCCGTGAAATTTTTATAACACTTGATAGCGGTATGAAAAAATATAACATTTGAGTTAACATCATCTATCTATTGTAGAATAAAATTGTATTGTAGAATTGCTTGGTGATATTTTTAGCAATCCGCACGGGTGCAATTTTTTTCTGCAATTATATAATTATGAAAACCTTCCTTAAAGCTCTTTCAATAAGTGTAAACCACATTAAAACCCGTTGCGTAGTTTAAAAGATCTGAGCATGCATACACACATACATACATAAGTATACATAAGGTACAGCGGGAAGTTTGTTTTATATTATGTACAGATTAACACCAATTGTGAAACCTATAGCGTTGCCTAGTAATATAATACAATTATAATATCTTGTTTCAGGTACATTTAGTTCTACATAGCCACGGAGAATCAGAATTCGGCGCTTACCGGCGCCAATAACATCAATGAGCCATTTATGCCAGTTCTGGCTATTGAAGATGAAAGGTTAGTTAAAATATTCTACTTAGCACTGAATATTGTAGTGTCTATGTCTATGTAATGATGCCCTTTTAAATCGCCCATAAGTTCTTTGACAGAAGCTTGATGACCATTTAGTAGTTAATTGTTATTAGTAAGGTTGTAATTGTTCCTATAAGTACATATTAATTAACTTTACTTGAAGTAATAGTATAAAACAATGTGCTTATTAAGAAATTTTGCCTAGGTCGTTTTTTAAAATTTTTTATAAATTTAAAAAATTTACTCGTACGTATTTTTAACGCCCGACGCAAAAGAGGGGGTGTTTAGGTCACTTTCTGCCACACATAACCAGCCATCATTGCCATCAACTTCAAGTTTCATTAGTCATGAGTTTTTCACATTCTCCTATTGTTGTTTTGTAATTTAAAAGCGAGCCTTAAATGTACTAAATATAAAATACAGTAAAATTTTCTTTATAAATTGGCTGACTGGAACCACTGAAATTAACGGCTTTAATTGAAGTTTTAACTAATTTTGCCTAATCGTAACAAGTAGTATGTATTGTGTAATAAGTCTAGTCTGATAACAACTCTATGTAACGTCTATGAAATGAACAGATCAATCCCTGATATTTTTAGAATGTTACCTAACATGTCATGTAATTCTTACATATTTAGAATCTATTTAATGTTTTCCTGTGAAGTGAAAACCGTTGCTAGTCTTTTTTTTAGAATTCTTAATACATATTTACAATAATTAAAAGCATTTCTATGTAGTATGATATTTCACTGATTTAGGCTCGAGTTCACCAACAGACGGTTAGTTTTTAACAGCTGTTTAAAATTTAAACAGCCATTTAATAATATTTTGTTGATCACCATCGCTAAACTGCGGGTTAAACGCCCTAAACATCTGATTAACTTAATGATTAATAATGTTCAAATTTTAAACAGCTGTTTAAAAATAACCGTCTGTTGTGAACTCGAGCCTTAATTGTATATGAAATGACATCCCTACTTAACTCTTCTTACGTTTCTACATATATTAAAGAAACTTGTAAGAGTCGTGTCTAGACAATAAATATTTAAAATAAATAATTAAATAAAACAATTTGTACAATACCATGTTGTATTTTATGTTACCGAAGTAAAAATAATAATTTATATAATTTTTGTCTCTTCGTCTGTGATGCGTTTGTGCACGCTAATTTCACTGAAGTATTGTAGCAAGTGTCTGTAACGTTTAGTGTTTGTATCATTCCAATCGGTTAAGTTAATTGAAATAATACGTTTTTTTTTTCATTCCGAATACCACGCTTTCGTAGGCGCTCAGGCACAGCTAGTTATTATATAAAATTCGCCGAGATAATTTGACAAAATGCCACTGTGGTCGTGTGTCGGTTATCACGGCGACGTTGAGGCGGCAGCAGTGGCAGGCGGTCTCCATGACGACCCCGGAGGCCTCGGATGCCTCCGAAGGACGGGTGCGATCAATCCCGGGCGGAGGAAGCCCTCACCCGCCGCCGCCGTTGCTGCGCACTCTTCGCGCGCATTACGCACCCGTTTCTCGTGCTTGCGGTGGCACTGATGAGATGTTTTTTTTTTAATAAACAAAAGAAAACTGAGCTTTTAAGAACATTATTTTTTCAACAAACAATTCGGAACAGGATGTATAATATCTCCCTTCATGCCAAATAGACAATTTACGTCATTTTCCAACATAAATAAAAAGTTTTTTGAGTTTAAGCAACAAACAAAACAACAATTATTATTTTTATTACTTGAATATTGTATGGATTATAACGATAGTTACATTAACCTGGCTACCCGCCGGGGCTTGGCAAAAATTTGAAATTTACAAAAATTCTTTGTTAGTGGATGCTTTCTTGTATAGTATAAATTGAAGTCGCTTTCAGAGTATGTCTTGTTTGTATATCCGCTAACTCCTCCTAAACTACGCAACGGAATTTGATGCGGTTTTCACTAATGGAAAGAGTGATAAACGAGGTAGGTTTGTATATAATTTGCAGAAAAAAATGCATCCTTGCGAAGCCAGGGGCGGACCGTTAGTACGTTATAAAATAAACCTATGATCCAAATTTTAGCTTTCTAGACTTAGTAGTTTTGGCTGTGCATTGATAGTTAGGATAAAAGATTTTATAAATATAGATAAAATACATTGTTTTAAAATATTAACGTTCTATTTATATTGTTTATTGCTGTTTTTCAAACAATATTGACTTCATTTAGAAAAATTACAAGTTACTTTATTTCTCTTTAAACATAGCGGATTATAAAGGTGATACAGATAAGACATTACTAGAAACGACCGTCACAGCAATGTAGATAGTGATACATTTTTAAAATATAAATTTATATGATGTATTGACACGGTTTTAAATATAGTACATAACAATGAAATTGTCTGGTTGACGATTTAGGGGTAACAAGTTGCTGTAAATCGACACTGAATATTTTAGTGATGTATATGCTCACTCTGTGTGGGGTGGTGTATACCTATATAGGCAATATTTCAGCGGGAAGGAACGTGTGACCTTGACCCCCGGAGCACAGGCCTAACCTGCCCCAAAAGCGTTCAGTTAAAAGTTAGCGGTCGATATACAAAGTGGAGAGGATCCAGTTCGCGCACGCGCCCACCTTGTCGCACGCCCCAATCGATCCGAACGCCCACGTGACGCAACGCATTTGCGGGGATTCTTTGCGGATATCTTACTTACTTTGTCACTATATATTTTGTTCTTCTTCTTTTTGCGGTGCGTCTCCGTCCAACTAGTGTAGGTTGGCGATCGGCCTGGAACAGTTCTCATTGTCTTTTGTTCTTCGGAACAGTTAAACTGCGTTAGCTATCCCGGTCCGATCGTAAATGAAAACAACACTTGTTATACTGACTGACTATCAACGCACAGTCAAAATTACTAAGTCTAGAAAGCTGAAATCTAGAAAATGGTTTTATTTTATAACAAAGGATTTTTAAAAATTTCAATTGTGTGCGAAGCCGGGGGTGGGTCGCCTCGTATTATATATGTAATCTGCATATCATTCAATGAATAACCCCTATAGTTAGAAAAATTATTGTTAATCAACTTTAAAATATTACCAATGTTGTATGTTTAGGCGACGTTTAATCTAACGTATTCCAATACAGTCATGTCAGCAAAGCACGTGTTATCCACTGGTAATGAAATCCCTCTAGCTTGTAAATAAAATGATAAGGCAAGGTAGGTAGGTACCTATAGCGCGGGCCGGCCGGCCTCCAGATCCCTAACCAATATCTTACACAATTTATATTTTGATTAGTTATTTCATTTGATTACGTTGCTTACGCTCCCTTGTGTTATTCGCTCAACATTTCATGTCAACATGATATTACTTTATACCTATATCCTTTGATTTCAGTTAAACGATGTGTAAATTTTGTAATTATCGTGTAGCAATTTGTAAATTAGCAATTTACAAATTGTAGAGTGTAAAAGATTTCCATAATTTATACGCTTATTACTAAGTTTAAAATGTAATTAATATTAGGTATCTATTTCGTTTTATATTTTTGAAAAAGCAATCTTATATAATATATTTTCTAAATTGTCAAAAAATAAGAAAAAGCACTGCTGACCTCAGTAGGATAAAAAATAAGTTACTTGGAGGAGATAGACAAGTGGGCATTCTTTATTCACTCTAAGAAACTCAACAGCACAAATGCTGTAATTTCACGGTGGTCTTCTGAAAGGTGGTGGTTACTGCCGTCAGACGGACTGCGAAAGTCATTGTACCCTCAACCCTGCTACTACCAAAATAGGCCGTATACATCTCTCTTATGTTTTGTATTGTACAAAAGTTTGCAGTTTTGTACAAAGGTTACAATTCATAACATACTGACTTTATTAACAACATAGAATCAAGTTCAAACTAATCTCTTGTGTTTCAGATTTTTTAGAATATCAATAATTTCGATGATTTAATAAAGCGCATCACGAGAATTTCACTTAGCACTGACACTGACTGTTCTTGGTACGGACTTTAAGTACAAAATATTAATCACTTAAATTATGTTAATTAGATGTTAATAAAATGCCGATTACATAATTAAAAAAAATTAAATAAAACTGTGCTCGTTAATACTGAACACTTAACTAGATTTACTGGATTTTGGCGTCCTGGAAACAAATTCATAAATCAATACGCGAACTATCATGGATGTGGTCCAATGTATTAAAAATTATTTGATGCTTTTTAATAGAAAATTTAAAGATCTGTTCATATTATTGATGTTCATGTTATTGATATGATGGGACATAAAAATGGCAATATAAGTTGTACCAACTAGAAATCAAAGACCTTATAATGTCTATAAGAATACCTATCTATTTAAAAAAATTGTACATCCATGTTCTATCAATTTTTTTTATCCAGCACTATTCACTTAATATTTTCTGTACAGAATTGTAATTTTAAACTTCAAATTTTTAAGTTTTTCAATTATTTTATCTTTCAATAAGCTACTTTTAAATTATCTAAAACGGTTGCTATGTTTTTTTACAACTTTCTTACTTTAACTATTATAATATTAATATTATTAACCAAAATATAAAAGTAATATTATTACACCAGTGTGTAAGCACACTGGTTTAATTTTTTGCTAAATTAACTATTGTGCCTCAGCCATATTTGTCCAAAATCTGAATTTTGAAACAAACTGCATTTTCAAATTTTTAACTATTTTTTTAATTTGTATATATATATATATATAAACGTAACTTGTCCACGCTTAATAGGGAAAATACATAATCTATGGTGTAGTAGTCAGAATCACCTGTCCTCAGAATGAAACTGTTTTAGTCGGTCAGTGTCGACAATACGCTCGCTTCAGTGGTCAATTCGCTAAGTTATTAATAAACTATCTACATACCGCTACATATCTAAATAATCGCTTACCTATCATTCAGTATAATATAAATTTGCAATCAATTAAAAATGCACCTATATAAACAATAAATAAATGCGTTCGTTAATTGTAACGAAAACACCGGCAAAGCGGAATTAGAATAAAGTGCGCACCGCGACTCACCGCGGCGGCCATGTGCCACGTCATTGCCGTGACCCACTGACATAGATCTGCGGGGCCGCATGCACCGATATCTACACGCGCCTTGCTCTTCCTCTCGCTTGCTACACCAACATTACTTACTCTTTGCTAATGAAACAGCATTTTATTGCCTAACCTTCTCACTAATTAATATATGTACTATAAAATAAAACCAATAAATAATTCAGCACTTTGTCTAATAAGTTTTGTAAAATATTCAATCAAACACATTTAACTGCGGTTTATTTCAAGCCTATTTAAAAGTAAAGTAGTGAATGAAAGATATTTCTCTAATAATTTAATGAAACAAAAAAATAATAATAGTGTAGCTCTACATATTGAAATTATCGCTCAAGTGAGGCGTGGAATTTATCGAATTATTGTTATGCAATAGATGGCCTTGTAACTAATATTGCACTTGACACGAATAAGTATAGTTCAAATTCACTTTCACGACTGGGACGTAAACCTCGAATAATTTTATTTTACTGCTGCGTTTAGAGTATATTTATTAAATATTTTTTGACTAAATATTATCATTGCTTTAGTTATCGTTTTAGCAATAATATGATTTACAAAGCTGTTTTTAAATGTTAAGGTCGACAGACAGGCTGACGGTCCACTTGATGGTAGGTGGCGACCATCGCCTATAACACTATCAACGCCATAGGATGTCTAGTGCGCTGCTGACCATAGAAGGATTAAGGATAAGTGAATTAAGGGATTAAGAAGGGATGGAGTAATGGGCGCTGGCATCCCTTACTCACTCACCGAAACATAACAGCACATATCTGTGCTGTTATTTGACGGTGGTATTCTGTAAGGGGGTGGTTATTGCCGCCAGCGAAAACGCAGTGTGCCCTGCCACTACTTAAAATTATATTAATTAATAAATATAGATTTTTAAAATTTGTCCTTTAAAAAAATAAATGTCGGCATTCACAAATTAATCACAGAAAAAATTACAATAAAATTGGTAATTAAATAAAATGAAACTGGCTGCGATTTTTTTTTGTATTCTATTCAACTACTTAAAACTAATAAAAAAATATAACACGAACTAGGAATTAGTAAGAGTAATTATAAAAAAATAAGATCATTTCATAATAATAAATTAATATTATATATATAAATTATATATAAATAAATAAATAAGACCTGACATTTAATTAACACTTAAGAATTGTGAGATTTTCATTGTATTGTGAATTTTTTTCTGTATTAATTTGTAAATAAAAATATTCAACGTAGGCAGCTCTTATTTTAGACTATAAAAAAAGATTTTATAACACTTATGACTTATAATCAGCAATAATTTATTTGGTGATAATTTTACGAGCTCAAATAATATTGTTTTAAAATTTATGTAAGCAAAACAAACAACATATGCTCAACACAATGAAGTTTTTGGCTCACTCATATTATTTTATTTACCCTTTCAGAAAAGAAATTGCGTATTTTCTTTTTTATCGATTGCATATTGTTGACTAACATCGCAGTTCATAGAAAACAAAAAATAGCAATATTGTTACCGCTGTATGTTTTTAATTCGTGTATGTTCGGCTATTTTCGTGAGGCTGAAATTTAGCGAAGTGGCTATATCGGCGTAGTAAGAGAGATCGAAAGACTACTTGTTTAACTGTGGTGTCGCGGGTGCGAGTATGGCAGCGATAAAGTCTAGTCTAGCTTGCCTCACCAACTTGCCCGTCTTCGTCGCGACGATCGCCGTCGCCACTGGTAGCTCTGCGTCGCGTCGTTTCGCGGGTTGATAAATCGTGAACCAGTGCACGAAAAGGATGTATATATATGTACATCTCGTCTTTCAGTTGACTTTCATCGTCGTTTTGCAGCGAACGCGTTTCAATAGGATAACACACTATCGCTATAATGATTTTTTTACGAATAATTGTGATCAACGTAACATAATATGATGTTAATTTAATTTCTTTACGTATGTGCAATTTAATTTACGAATTTGTTATTTTTCTGTTAAATATTACTGAGAGGGGAGAAGGTTGTCGTGACGCAATGCAGTGTGCGTTTCAAGTGTGCAGAAACAAACACCTGATCTGTAGTTTAATGTCGAGGTGGAATAGTAGTGATATCGGAAACAGTGATTGTCGCCAGAAGGTATTCTTCTAGTCATGCTGCGCATGGTGCTTTTTTGCAACGGAGGCCCCTCTTCCGACGGAGTAACCGCACCATCGGACTCATCACCTCCTCCCGTTGTTACGCCAGAGACTGATATTGATAATTTAGTAGACATCTTTCTTGATGTTAATACAATTTCCAGGTAATTCTGTTACGGATTTTGATTAATTTTATTTTCTAAAAATATTTTTCTGGCTCTATCACAGGTTATCTAGTATTACTTTTACAAAAAAAAAGGTACGCTTCGAATCTTATTGTTTTTTTGTTGAATGTTCGTTAATTTACATTTTTTTATAATCATTGCGCAATTAATGAAACAAAATGACTGTCGCAACATTCGCTCACATAATAATGGATTGGATCAACCTGACAGCGATATTAAAGACTGGGATTAAATAAAAAATCGTAAAAATTGTAAACATACATGCTTACCTAATTATTTTAATTATTTGTTTTGTAAAACTCAATCGTATAATATACAACTAATTTCTTAAATTTGTAATTGTTAATTGAGAAAATTAATTTAATTAAATGACAAAAACTGTTTACAAAACTCTTGTTTTTCTAAAATTAATCGCATCATTAAAGCGCAAGATAAGTAATTCTTTATCCTTTTCTAATAACCAAACTCAATATTGTAAATCCAATATTAATGAATTACTCATTAAATAAGTTTTTGTGTAAAGAAAAAATATTTGATTGATTTATACCTTAACCTTAAACGATTAATAAAATATTAATGAATAAAAAAGCATTGTTAGATGTAATTGTATCAAAGATTTTTTAATATTAGAATACTTAATGTTGGGAGGACATTTGAAGTTCTGTCAACACACAGTAAATTAGCATGATAGACCTTAGCCCATGCCTCATCTCGACGTAATACATGACTAAAAAAAATCGCTCTGATATCTTTGAAATATTTAGTTAGAGCCCTTAGGATCGGACGTATAAACTTAATTGGTGTTTTCTACATGTGTATAGATGAGACTTCGCGGGAATCGTGTGTGAGGTTTTTGCCTGTTTCCGATGTCGGAATGAAGGACAAGCATGACATTCCTCTATACTTTGGTCAAAAGTACGAACGATTATCCAACGATTAATTTTATATATGAAAATTTAAATTAAGTACTTGTTTAAATTACTAATTTAATAGTTTAATGGTAATGGCTTCTAAATACATAATAATAATAAATATTCTACACTCAGCGGCACGAAATCTTGGCCAACACAGAAATTTGCGATAGTTTGCATTTTAATACTTTTTCATTCATAAATACAAAGCAGGTGTGTTCAATAAGTGTCTCTTTTAGGTTTTTAATCCTTTTTTAATGACAATTAACCGTTTACCTTCCTAACAATTAAGATTAAATAAAACCAAACGTTTTCACAGAAAATCTTAACTTTCAGCACTCAACTTTAAAACACTAGGAAATGCGGGATTGCTAATTTTTCATTATTTTTTACACATCTTAATATCGGGTAATTCCTCCTCTAGCCATGATAACTGCCTGCATTCGATCTGGCATGCTTTGGATAATGCTTTTGACCTCAACTTGCGGTATGTCATCCCATGCGGACCAAGCAGCATTTCGGAGCTCAGCAAGTGTCCGTGGTGGATTGAATTTGTTTTTTATCTTTTTTTTAAGCATGTCCCAGACATGCTCTATGGGATTTAGATCAGGACTACGAGCTGGCCACTCCAATTTTTGAATTCTGACCTCTTGAAGGTATTCATTGACGCAATGTGCGACATGTGGGCGTGCATTATCGTGTATTAGCAGAAATTGGTCTTCGCCAATGAACCCCGAAAACGGTAAAACATGATCTTGAAGGATCTCTTCAATGTATCGAGAAGCAGTTAGCCGGTTGTCGACGATAGCCAACTCGGTACGAGCGTCGGAACTTATTCCTCCCCACACCATTATGGAGCCACCATGAAAACTCACAGTTTGTGTAGTGGTGATGGGTAAAAATCGTTCTCCTCTTTTCCTCCACACTCGTTGTCGACCATCTGGTGCACGTAAAGCTATCCTACACTCGTCAGTGAACAAAACCTTAGCCCACTGCTCGTGGGTCCAGTTGGCATGTTCTTGAGCGAAACGAAGTCTTGCTATTCGATGTTGTCTGAGAAGCTCTGGGCCGCGTGCTGGTCTACGGGCTTTCAAATTAACTTCCTCCATACGTCTTCTCACCGTACGCTCGCTAACATTAACACCTCTCGTGATTTGGAGTCGCGAGCGGATTTCAACTGCAGTGAGGAAGCGATTTCGCAGAATTTCAAGGTTAATAAAGCGGTCATCTCTGGCCGATGTGCATCTTACACCTCCACTACCTGGTCTGCGGGTGTAGCCGCCAGTCTCCTGGTATCGTTTCAATGCATATTGCATTGAAGAACGTGGTACGTTTAGCGTAGTAGCCACTTCGCGTTGTCTCATCCCTTGGTTGACTAATGCCACGGCTTGTGCAACCTGAGCTGGTGTTAAGGGCATTTTTTTTCGTTTTTTAGCACCTTCGTTTATTGGATTAAAAGCACAAAATGACCGATGTTTGGTAACTGAATAGTACACAATATTAAAATACGGAGTTTAAAAATTCAACTTAGTCGCTCAAATGACTCGATTCATCTAAAGCTTAAAACAAATGTCAAATTGCACTCAAACATAATAAATTACCCTCTTGAACTAATCGTAAGTATTTTTTCGTCTCACCCTCATACCAAAAAATTTATTATAAACACTAACAACTTTGTTATCGCAAGATAAGCGCTTGGCCAAGATTCCGTGCCGCTGAGTGTATAACGTATAATAATTTTAACTGAACTTAAAGTATTTTCATACAAGGGCGATTTTTATTTCTGTTACGAAATATTAAGCAGTTAATTATTTAATGAAATATAATATTGTAAAAGACAAGCTATAATTAAAAATTATAAACTAACCCGACTTTCTAATGAGCCCAAACACGCTATATTTGCTGTAAGTTTCTAAGGAGTTGGATATTCCGCAGACTACTTAATGAAAATACCAGTATAACAGTATACCGAATTTCAGATCAATCGAACATGTGGAAGTTAATGAATTCCCTACGTCAACTAGGACTGGTAGCTTTCAAACAAAAAAAAAACCGGCGCAAAACCGGTCCATCCAACCATTTGGGAGTCATGATTCCACAGACGGACACAGACACACACGTCAAACTTATACAGGGTGGTTCAATAATCGTGGATCAAACGAAACAGGGACGTAGAGGCGGTTATTTGCAATAAAAAAATCTCTTGAGTTTTCTGGCATAACTTAATAGGATCCTACCCTAACTCGATATATATATTTATAAATATATATATATATCTTCACACATTCCACACAGCACCATCTAATTCCACAGTAAGCAACTAATGCTTGTATTATGGTTACCAGACAAAAAATTAATCGATCCTATTAAAAGTTATTTTTTTTTAAAAACAAATTATGCACTGTTGCTTCTAGGTATCATCACTACAAAAATGTTTTTACAACAGTAGATACCATGGCATGATGAGTAATTTCAATTTTTTCAATATTTTTTAAATGAGCTCTAGAAGCTTGCTGTGGAAAAAAAATGTACTACCATAAAATTACCCTGTAGCAGAAAAACTGGCCTATTTAATAACGATTAAAATAAGGTATAATACTGTAACTCTAAAATACCTACGTTATATTAGTCTACAAAAGACGTTGCAAGAAAAAACGTATTCTATGTACGCGCGCCGAGAATCGAGATTCCCGCGTACACAGCGCGAGTGCGTCATCGAGCGTAAACTTTGGGGTTGAAAAAAACAACAATAAATTAACAAAATGGCTGAAGTTAAACTTATTTTATTATTTATAATATAATGCAATGAAGTGATTGCGATAAAAGCCGCTGACTTAAATATGCGTGTGTGGTGTGGTGGAGCACCATGTTAAACCTCTTTTATATATATTTTTTTTTTATTTTATTCAGGAAACAAACAGTCATTATACATAATTTTTTACAATATACTTGAGAGTTCCATACACAAAATAGATACATAGGTACAGTACTGAAACAAAATCCTACATATAATACAAAATACAAATAGGTAATCAAAATTTTAAAATTTAAATTAAGAAAAACACAATAAATACATTCAAGGAGCCATCAAAAGCCTACGTATCTGAATCCTGGATTACAACGCTGGATCGGAACTGGCACTGGATCGCGTCCAGTAGTCATTTCTACTTTGTTGCGGTATGAGCTCCTCATCAGACCACTTTTTAGATGACATTTTGTACGTTCAGGCTCTAGCGACTGGTGTCCACTGGCGCGTAGTGTTTATAAAGATCCAGTGCCACTGGCACGGGCTGTGCGGCGTGCGGGGGGCGGTCACTGGATCGATAAATAGGCGGCCAGTCTATTTCGATCCAGTGTTGGATACTGGATGCTGGACTGGATTGAAACATGTTTACATTGATACAGTGCTGATACAGCGCCGGAATTCAGTGATGCGGGTCAGAGAGTTTTTATAAGATATGTATTCATAATTTCCACGATAATCTAAAGATTTGATAAATTTCTTTTGGAGTCTCTCGATGCGAGCAATATGACAAACATAAAATGGGCTCCAGATAATACAAGCAAAATCCAAAAGTGATCGAACGAAACTGTAATATAGTAATTTTAGAGTATGGGGATACCTAAATGGTTTCGAAATCCTAAGAATGAATCCAAGTTGGCGAAAAGTTCTTTTAACTATATTATCAATATGTAAGTTAAAAGAAAAGTTACAATCCATGATGATACCTAAATCACGTACAGATGTAACTCTTCTCAGGGATATATTATTAATTTTATAATCAAAAATAAGAGGGTAATGCCTGCGGATAAAAGATATAAAAGAACATTTATTAAGGTTTAGGTATAGTTGATTTGATGAGCAATACTCAGATATTCGTGTTAGATCTGATTGAAGTTGCAAACAATGGGTCCAAATGATACTCAGATATCCCTGAGGAATTCCTGAGGGGATTTCCAGGAATCTTGAAACATAACCCTTTATAGAAACCGCTTGGGATCGGTTTTTAACATATGAATCACCATGTATTCCGATAGTCCATAGCTTTTCTATGAGTAAATCGTGATTAATTCTCCACCAAGAAATTAGTGAAAGTAAGCATATTAGTTTCTACAGAGCGCCCTTTACAAAAACCATGTTGGTTAGCGGAAATATAATTTTTTAAAGCATCCTATAGAACACGAGTAATATTTTTTTTAGAGATTTTACCGAATAGGTTGGCTAGATGTTGGTCGGTATTGAGATACATCATTTCTTTTGTCGTTCATTGGAATAGGAGTAATGAGAGCCTGCTTCCAACCTAATGGAAATATTCCCTCTTCTAAAGATTTGCAATAAATTGTAAACAAAGGTAATGTCAATTGATCAGCGTACTTGCGTATAAATATGGGATGTATGCCATCATGTCCGGGTCCTTTATAAATGTCAATATTTATGTTCCTTGTGAATGACTTCCATGGTAACAGTTACAGCACCTAGATCAATTGGGGAATTCACAGGAGGACAATCAGGGTCATAAGTAGCAGGGCGAAGTGTACTATGAACAAAAACAGAACTGAAATATTCATTAAATAAATTACAAGTGTCTTCGCCACAATTAGAAACACGCTGGTTCAAAGAAACTACTTGACGAATTTGATTAGGAGGTGATTTTGAATTTACATAACGCCAGAAAAATTGGAGGCACTTTTCAATATTATCTTCACTCAATTCTCTTCGACGTTTGGACTAAGGAGCTAAGGAGCTCCAGCAAGAAATCAACACTCGAAGATGGAAACCACCGCCGCTGAATCTGCTCAAGTCTTCGCACTATTGCAAGCAAGAGTTCGTCAGTGTGATGTCGCTCGGCAACTGAATATTTAAGGCGTTATGCTGTCCGCCGAGTATTCCAGCGGTTGCAAGAGACTGAGGGCTACATCAGAAAACATGGAGCTGAACGGCGACGCTGCACATCCGAAAGAGACGATAGCTTCATTGTGACGTTTTCACTACGCAATCGTTTCTCCAGTGCTGTTCAGGTGCAACAACGCCTCAGGGTAGCTCGGACCACCGTAGTTAGTCTCTACGATTTTAGAATTTTAGAATGTCTTTAACGGCTTCAGTTGCTAATGTTATGATATAAAACTCCAAAAGGGTAAAAAAGGTATTAAAGATCTTTTTTTTAAATTTTTTTTATATACCAACAGTACACGTGTTAAAATGATTTATGATAATATAATGATACACACCGTATTTCAGATGACACGCGCACCGATTACAGGCGTATACAACATTAGCCACGATCCAAGATCTTCATAGATCTATTGTCAAGCAATCTGTAAATTACATAATTACATACAAGCGCTTTTGCCTTCGTAACTCGCGCTTTTACCTTCGTAACTCCTCTTTCAGATCTCGTAACTAGTGATATTTAGTAAATTTATTACTCTGCTTTGTTCCCAACACCTGCATAAGAACTTTATATCACACCTTTATATCTCCAAGACACTAAACAGCTACTAAAACACCTTGAAATTAAAGAGATATTACAAACTTTTATATTCAGGTTGCGAAATATACATATTATTATATTCTCTTAAACAACTGTTATATAGTCATGAATAACAGTTCTGTAGAGAATGCAGTGGCACAAGAAGGGTAGGTATGTACAGATCTCCGAAGAAATTCGAAGTCCGTCTGCCAGAAAAGTCACGGCTATGGACTTATTAAGTCATTTTTCTGACAGAGTACACAAAAAAGGCGAAACCATAAATGCAGCATCCTACTTTGCTTGATATACGCGGGAAGCTATCAAAGAAAAAGGACGCGGTAAACAGACCGCCGCGCCTGTCTCGATTCTTCTCCGACAGCACCTCGGTTAACACGGCGTGATTTTTCAAGGATGCGATTTCGAAGAAATCAACCACCCACCTTAATAATAATAATAATAACCTAATAACCCTAATAATCCGGTCTTGGCCCCTAATAATAATAATTTGAATCCTAATTTGAAAAAACCTTGGCGGGAACAATTTTTCGACGATGAATTAAGGCGGCATTAAATTCACATTTTTCCGAAAAGGAGGAAAGTTATTTTTAAAGGGTATTGAAAAGATAATTTAAAGATATAAATAAAGTATTGAGGTTATGGGGGATTATATTAAAAATAAAAATATTCTTTATACATTTTCTCTTTTCTTTCATGGCGATACCGAGAAAACATTACCCTAGTAAGTGAAGTTATAAATATTAAAAGTAATATTCTTTACAGCTAGCCTTGAAATTTTATAAATTTCTATAGGTACTCTCAATAAACAATCGTTTTCTGCCAATGTTGCATATCAAAATTAAAATATTTCGTATTACGTTCGAGTGATACTGATACCTACAAGAAAACATGCAATAACGTGAAATATAAAACATCGAGACCCAGAATGATTGTAGGTCACATAATAGATAATTTTATTATTATAAATGATAAGAAATGTGTATGAATACAATACAAAGTATATTATACAGGTTAGTAGCTAATGACAGGGATTTCCATTACTCGAGTGGAATTGTTTCAAAAAAAAGAAGCTTTTTTCCTTTTTGGTTATTTTTATCTGATAATATTTTTCATTATCTGTTTATACACTTTTTTGGCCTGAATATCCTTGTTCAGACTTCAAAGGCAAATAATGCACTTATTTCAAAAATATACCTGTTAAAATCAGTACATAAGCATAATAAAATTCAAAGAATTGCAAAATCAATTGACTGATTAGAATAACGCAGAATTTAACGTATTTAATAAAACAACGTAGTTGACTAACGTGTTAAACACAGTACAAAAAATATGTGGAACCTTTCCATAACTAACCATCCGCCCCGGCTTCGCATTTCATTTCTGCAAATTAGGATGCAATTGCAAACTGCAAATGCCCATGACAAACCTTCCTCGTTTATAGCTCTTTTACAGTAGTGAAAATCGTATGAAAATTCATTGGGTTTCGAAGTGGTTAGCAGCGAAACTGACTCGGTGACTTGGTTACAAAATATTTTTTTCTACTTACATAAAAACTCAATTAGGTTTTATTATATTCACTAACTAACTTTAGATTACGTCAAATTACTTAATCGTTTTTAAAGTTTTCTACTCAAAACTAGTAAAATACTTGAAAATATTGCTTAGCTAAGTTAGTACATAATAAGTTTAATTTAATCACTTAGGCACTGGGTACTTATTTCATAAAGCCAATACAAATTTAAAAGAGTTAAAAAACGACCTGCTTAGTTGTATGTGTTAAAAGTATGTAAAGCGACTAAGCAAAACGAGCAATTCTCTAGTAATAAAAAACAACAAAAAGGAACTGTGTGTTATAATAATAAGCCATGGATTGTCGTGTCGCGGATGACGAATACCCTGTTGAGTAACGATTGAAAAAGCGAAACCTTTCGACCGCGAAACGCTTACAATATCAACTTTCACTTGTTGAAGTGTCAACTATATAAAATTTCTATTTGCAAAAATCAACATTAACACATTTGTAGTGAAATAGCTTTTCAGGAAGTTTATATTTGTAATTCATAGCGCACCTTTTAAGATCGGCAACTTAGTGGAACGTTCAATAGAATAGAATATAAAATATATTGGGCACAATGTATTATGCCGACAGGATGTACTAGGAACAAGATTGAGGCTTCTAAATTCTTGAGAAGCATTTTATTATGCTATTTCTGGTCACGCTTATGGCGCGTTGTTGTTATTCCGAACATTATTATTTCAAGGTTGCGCGGCCGTCGCAGTGAGGTTGCGTAGTGGGGCTCCTCGGTAGGCGTCGTTTGTTGTCTTCCGTCTCTTTCCCACTTTCATATTAAGCTTTATATTCTGCACTGTACTTAACATAACATTTTGATTGATATGAGTTGTTTGTATTGATAGAATATAACTATTCCATAACAGCCATTCAATGACTGTTCATCCCTGGGTAACTAGATGTTTTGACGAATTCGAAGATGTGTACAAGTAAAACTTCAATCCAATATACCTTTAAGTGCCAAACGTGAGTCATATTATACTTGCACAATATTTTTATTTTTATTTTTAATGAAGAGCATTTAATACATAATGAAAATGTAATGTTAGGTTAATTTATGAAAGCCTTTACATACATTAATTATATTGATATTTATAATGAGAATTTGTTATTACAACACCTTAAAATAAATTGAAAACATTGGTATTCAATGAAACCTGTTTTTGCCAAAAGTGTGGTTTCGGTTGTAGGTGTATTATGTGGCGCTTTTAACAGCATTTATTTTTATAGTGAGCCTTAGTAATAAGGAATTACCCTTAACTATTTACTAAAAAAACAACACTGTTAGTTTCTATTGTCCAAAAATTTTATTTAACTTGAATTATACATCTTATAAAAGATAAAAACAAGGCATTGATTTCAAAAAAATTTTACTCAAATAAATATATAATAAATATTTAAAATTTCATTTCTTTTTAGAATCGAATCCTGTGACCTCCAACTGGGAGACACATGGAGGGGGATGCAAGACAAAATGAGCGTGACAGCGCCGGTTAAGAAAATAAGAAAAAAATCCGAAAACAAACCTCAATCACAGATGTATGTAGACAAAAATTACACAAAATATTTCCATTTCAATAATGATTATTAAATTAAAAAATATTTTTTTTCTTCTATAATTCTCCTTCTCTTTTTGTTTGATACTATGGTGTGGATAGCTAAAATCGTTTATTGGCATATCCTCTTTGAATAAATTAATAATAATTTTTTGGTTGACACGGCAACACTGCCTTGCAGTCATAATCTAGTCGAGCCGTCTACAGGTACTCTCCCTCATAGAGGGCTACTGTGAAAAAAATATTTCGATGCCAGAGCACCTTTCTCCATCACACTTTTTTCTGTTATTCCTCTTTTTGATATTCAATTACTACATTACAGAAATAAATGCCACAACGAGAAACGACGTCGTGAGCTCGAAAACGAGACAATAAACCAGCTCGAGGAGCTTCTCGGAAAGTGTATCGCCGAAGTGAAACAACCGGACAAGAACGGGATCGTCCGTGAGACCACCCGTCAGATCCATGAGACACTGAGACGGCACCGCGAGTGTCCCGACGAGTGTCCACTACGCGGTCAGAGCGTCTCCCCCCTGCAGGGCGGCGAGGTCACCTCCACTCAGACGCAGGCCCTCGCGGCCATCAGTGCAGGCGCCGGTCTGCCCTTTTCGGAGTTCTCCCTACTTATTGGGGTAAGACTCGCTTGCTTATGTTTGTCTCGGAGCACATTTGTGGCAGGGCTAGGATTGCCAACATTTCCTACAAGAAATAAGTATACTAAGGCCAGAGAAGGAAAATAAACAGTATTTTATTTTTTAAAACATTACATATTTTTATGCTTTATGTGACGACTTATCACAATGTACTGGCATTTTCAAAGGATTCGTAAGCTTCTACGCATTTTAAATCAAAGTTAAAAAATAAAGAGAATTTCATTTGTGACTGAATTTATCTAATTTTTTTCTTTTGAAACAGGTTTTTATCTATGACTATGTTGTGTATACCAGTGACAGTGATAACAGTATTTTGGATACTTTACTTCTATTGAACAGTATCGCATTGTGAAATAATGTATAAATAAAACTGTTATCAATAGTATAGTTGGCAATCCTAGGCAAGGCATACTGCGTTCCTCAATCATAAGGCAAAAACCCCTTTACAGAATAGAATACCATCGCGAAATAACAGCACATTTATTGTTGTGTTTCGGTGCGTGAGGGATGCTAGAGTCTATCCCTGATTTTGTCCCTTATCCTTTATCCTATTCCAGGTCGGCACCACATTTGCATCATCATCCTTCCATAAAATCCGCCTTCCCCTTTCTTCCATCGGACATACAGATGTATGGCTGGTTACCATCCTCATATTGTCGATATCCCTCTATTTCGGACCAAGCGCTTTTAAACATCTTTTATAATGGGCACTGCCAAAGTTTGGATCTCCCTGCCGGCGTCTGTATTTCCGAGCTCATATAACCCAAATCTTCAAAGTTCGAGTGAATAGGCATCTTCTGGGTGAACTCGCTCATCTTAGGCCTCATCCTTGCTACATAGCTGGTTGTTGGTCAAGAGCAAACCCATCTTTATAAAATAAAAATAAATAAATGAATAAATAAAAAAAAACTTATATTTAAACAGATTACACAAATGAAACCAAAAAATTCTCTTTCATTACTGAATTTCAAATTTATACATTTATATTTTACAATGAAAACATCACTTCACACGTTCTTTTTCGTAGTCCCTTTTTTCCCTCCACCCCTGGACAGTAACGTCAGTTGAGGGACAATAGTGGAACAGTTCCCACTGGAACACCTCTAAATTTTATTTATCTTGTCTTAATTGTTGGCATTACTTTTTTAAAGCAATCAATTTATTTAATTCCAGGCTGTGAAAAATTACACTAACAAGCTTGGATTGATTTTGCTTGAACTTAATCCAGAAGGCGAAATAGTATGTATAAGTGAGAACATCAAGGACCTTATTCTGCAAGATCGAATAGAATTGTATAGGAAATCAATATTTTCTATTTTACACATAGATGATCATGCAAAATTAACACCACTGTTGAAACCTCTAAAAAATTTGAATTGGTGTCCCGGAACTATTGATAAACGGTCAATACAAGCACGTTTCCTTGTTAAGAATCCCAATGGCACGGATAGTGTTGGGTAAGTCTCATCGAACTTTATTTTTTAAAATTGCTCACTTTAAATTTATCAGTGTCTAATGATATGTTACCATATTTTGCAATTTCATTGTGATAGGTTGTGACGATTGTACGATAAGAAGCCGATTAATGTTCAGATAATATATACAACACATTGACTATGAAAAGCCTTTAGTTTTAAAAGAATCTTCAAGATTATGTTTTATTTAGTCATTAATGCATTCTTTTATCACAGTTTTATTTGGTATTCTACTTTAATTTAATAAAAAAAGGTTATTAGAGTAGAGTATTTGTTTTGTTATCTCAAGCCTTTACTTTTTTATTATCTTAAGATAAACTACATCCAATTCAAAAATATATACATTTATTTATATTCAAATATTACTTTGAAGTATAAAACAATTGAACAGGACACCACATATACTACTCTTATATTAATATTTAGGTAAGCAACTTCACTTTTTTTAATATATAATTATATTTTTTTTAATTTTAACCTTGTTCATTAAGCAAGTCACTCAATAGCATCACAATACATATTGTGAAAGACGGTTGAATGAGGAAAATAGTTTTTTGGAGTTTACTCCTTAAGAATCGATTTTCATATATAAGCCCCCGGGGTATGAAAATCGTAACATATTCTAGTTTCCGTAACATCCTTGCGAAAACTAGATGGCACCGGTAATCATAATTCGAACAGAGATGGCGCTGATATTAATTCGTTATGATAAATGTTTATATAATTTTTATTATGTATTTTATAATCGTCCGTAAGGAGTAAACTCCAGTCGTGCGTCGGAGTTGACAAACACACTTTTTTTTTCTATATTACTATTACCAATTGCTGCTCCTAGTTCCTCGCGTTGTCTGTTTATTGATAACTTCATACTCATAAGAAAGTGAAAATAACCGCAATAATAAGTGTCCTATATTTTTAGTCTAGGGTCTAGGGTGCAAATTTTACCCTAATCAGTAAAACGATTTAAGTGACAACATCCAAGTCGCAAGTGTGAAAGTGTGCCAAAACATATTTACCAACTTTCACATTTATTATGTTAGTAGAGATAAATGCGTTAATTGTCTTTGAAAATACAGATAGTAATATAATAAATTTATGATATTGAGAACTCAGATAAAATGGGAACTAAAGATAGAGTTCTGTGGACGGCAGAGTGAAGTCTGTAAAACTACGCCTTTGCCGTGTACATGACATACACGGTTACATGCAACAAATGCAATCAAACTACGCCTCGCCTTATTAAAATATTTACTAGTAAAAATGTCGAATTGGGCAGTGATAGGGTATAAAAATCAGGTTTTAAAAATCAAAATCAGAATGGAATCACATTTTACACGTAAGTAAACATGGAAACCTATATTTTCAGTAAAAAAAAAAAAAAAAAAACAAAAAAAAAACGGTTTGTGCTTAAGACCACACGACAGAAGTGAAAACTTCATCAAGGTAAGATTAATAATACACTGAGCGAGTATCAGTGATGCGTTGACTATGTCTCTCACTCGCTTAGTGACTACCGAACGAGCGTTACATAGCCAAGCGTCACACCTCAGTCTCATTCAATACCAACAAAATAAAGTGCACAGCACGTAAAATAAAGTACAAGTTTATAAAACCGGCTTCACTATGTTGTTGCAAAATTCTATCTATAGTTGTTATTTGGTCTGAAATTGAGAAAAGATGCAATTGAAAATGCATGGTTGAACGTGAACAGCCAGGTGGAGGCAGTGATCCACGGTGCGGCGGTGCGCGGCTCGTCGTCGGAGGAGGCCGGCTCCGTCATGTGCGTCATCCGGCGCTTCGACGACGCGTCGGCCGCTCTCCTATCCGTCGACAACGGCCCCCCGCCCGCCATCACCCCCAAACTCTCCAACACTATCGTCTTCAGATTGGATTGCAACTACATTATTCTCCGTGGGTATTGGTCTTTCTGCACAGAATGGATGCACGCCGGCCTCGTGACTCATAAGAGACGTTTCTTCATTGCAGATTGTGATATAAGTGCCGTGGACAACTGTATAGACTCTCCGTTGTCTCTAGTGGGGACTCGTTATTTGGAACTGGTCGAAAGTGGTGATCGTTTGCGTGTAGTGGAACACCTGCAGGAGGCCGTGTGCCACCCGCTGCCGCTCGCCGTCAGCGAGCCGTTCCGACTGCGCTTCGAGGCGCACAAGCCGTGGATACGAGTGAGCGCGAAGTCTCGCCTCTTCCGCGTCAAATCCGTCTCGGGCGATCCCGATTTCATCATGTCTACGCACACCGTGCTCACCGATGACGACGTGAACCTGCTCGACGCCAACGCGCCCGGCCCGCCGCTCGGCGGTCCCCTCATGACCTCGGTGGCGAACGGCGAGTCGTCCGCCTGTGAGCCGCGCTACCGCTCAGCGATGAGCCCTGCGGACGCGCAATTTTCGATGAGCGCTTTCGACCTCGACTCGTGGGAGTCGTTCCCTTTGAGCGAAATGTCCTCCGAGGACAACAAGGAGCGCAAGGACAACGCGTCAGAGGGTCCGTCGACGCCCGCGTCGGCGTTGATGGCGCCGCGCACTCCCGTTCCTGCGGCCGAGGGTGCACCCGCGACCGCGCCCGCCGAGGAGCCGAATCGGCTGCGAACTTTGCTCAGCAAGAAAAGCACGACGAGTTCGGATACGAGCGGAAACTCGAATCATCGTATCCTGAAGGACTTGTTGAAACAAGAGGACGAGGAGGCGAGCAGCAGCGAGGCGTCCGCGCCGCACACGCCTCACACGCCGCTGACGCCTCTCACCCCGCACACGCCGACGGCGGCGCTCTCGCCGCTGCACTCGGCTCAGGTGCACACGCGACCGCAGCAACACCAGCCGCAGCAGCACCAGCCGCAGTTGCAGCAGCATCAACAGCAACAAGCTCACCATTCCCTTCAGCAGACTCATCACAACAGCTCCGATATGTTGTTGAGGGTAATTTCAATCTTCTTACATTCTTCACTTTTCACATTGTTACACATTCTGTGAAGAATAGATTTACTGTTGAAATAACATTTATTAGTTTTAACGATTTGCACACTATGGTGGTGCTGGTTTCCGTTTGGTTAGAATAGGCCAAAATATAATCCGGCTCGAAGGACCATGTAACGGTTTGACCCCTATGGTTGTGCTGATATATTAGAATAATGATTACAATTTATTTAAAACTTTAAAACACTCTCTAGCAATGGTCTTCACCCCAGTAGTCATTTGCATATCCTTGCTTGATAGTTTGTCTATTATTTTTATTATTTTTTATTAGATTTTGAATGAAAAGTCTGACGAAAGCGGTGAAGAAGGGAGACGGAATTCGTCTGAAGGAAGAGGGAGCGGGTCTCAGCCGAGCGCTTTGCTAACGCAGCTGTTGTCCAGTAGCAACGGGCCCTCTAGCAACGGTCGGTCGCAAGACGGCGGAGACGCTTATCTCGACAGAATCGGTGTGAAACGCAAGTTCGAAGAAAAAGGCACGCCTGGAAACATGAAGCGAGCTACGCCTGACTTGCAACAGGTAATGTGGCGTTCACATTGTGACCGACCTGCATGGAAAAATAGATGAGCATCAAAGTTAGAGTGTAAATCGTTACTTGTAATTCCGCTTACTCTCTCAATAGCCGCCCAGGCTATTGAGCTATAATTGTGTGGATTGTGCCACCGAGATATTTTCATAAATAGTAGCATAGCAATAGAGTAGAGGCAGTGATGTAATGAAAACGAGCGGTAATATTGTTTTAAGTGCTACTTACAGAGCAGTTTCGTACCGTTTTGTTACAAGATCTGTTTAGGCGTTTGAAGACCATCAACCCATTACCTAATTAGCGAAGGAATTTCACTAACTTCCTCATGTTCGATTGATATGAAATTTGGTATACTGTTACTTCGGTGGTATTAATTAACCGAGACATGTATCTTTTCCTACTAGTGAGAAAATGTACCACGTTCTCGTTAGTACTTATCTCGTTGACGTTTAAACTCGTTTACAATAGCTTATTTGTAACGAAATTACTTTAATTGAACTGAAGAATGTGTGATGTGGATGTAGCAAGTGTCGTCGAGCGGCGTGTCGGGCTCTGTGTCGTGCACGAGCGCCACGTCGACGGGCAGCAGTCCGGCCACGAGCAGCGCCGGCCTGAGCCCGCTCTGCCAGAAGAACCAGATCCTGGTGTCGCTGCTGGCGCGACAGCAAACCACGCCCACCACGCCGCTGCCGCTGCCTAACCCCAGCCTGCGCGCCTACGGACCCGTCGCCAGGCCTCGCCACCCGCAGCCTGCCCACCAGCCGCCGCGCCACTCCACGCTCTCCACCATACTCTCGCAGTCAGTATTCGTTAACCTTTTTATTACACTTCAAACATATACATGGAGAAGGGGACTCTAGAAAGAGAGAAAGTGATCGTGCGGCCAATACCTCTTCTATAGGTCTGTAGTAACTTCGAGGACCAATCACAATTTTAGAAAAAGACAAAGACAAAATTTATAAATAAATAAATTTAGGTATTAAATATTTTCATCTGTAAATTGTCTTTTTTAATGGAGTGTTTAATGTGTTTTCAAATGTTTTAATTGATGTTGAGTCTTATATGAATGCTTCGGGTTGCAGTACAAGCAGAGCTAGCAACGTGAACGGGGGCGGTGGCGGTGGCGCCATCGTCACGGCGTCGAGCGCGGAGTGCTCCCCGGCGAGCTTGCAGAGCCAGAGCCACCTGCAGATGGTGCTGCAGAGCGGTGGGCGCGGGGCGTACCCTGGCCCCCCGGCCGCGCCGCACCACCTGCCCTACGCCACCACGGCGCCGCACCACGCCTACGCGCATGCGCCACTACCGCACCCCGCGCACACCTCCCCACACGTCTCCGCTCATCCGCCACCCAACACGCCGTTAGTATACTCGCATACTGATTTATTTTTTTATATGGGAGGTGTTGTGGCCGAGCGACTTATGAGTTGGAAACGTGTGTTTTGCAGTGGCAGTAGCGCTCGAGGCGGGGGCGGTGGGGACGAGGGCGAGGTGCCCAGCGACCAAGCGCTGTCGGCCATTCTGGATGAGTTCATCGAGAACATGCCCGACACGGACAGGCCCACGCCCGACGTCCCCGCCATTGCAGACCTCGACACGGGTCGATTGCGTAGGGTAGACTTTGGGGTAAGCTCATTATTATTACAATATCAGAGGTCGTCACTTCACAGTAAGTGGCTATAAACAAAATCAGATGAAAATGAGATCCTGTTAGATTTTAGTATAAAAATGATGTAATTTTATTGTAGGGCATGAAGGAAAAGAATGCAATGATCAACGCCATAAGACAGAGTTTGATGCAGTGTGAGACAGTTACAAAAAACGTACCAACGAGTCCTGTACCCTCAGGCGCTCCACCAGTGTATCCAGTGCAAAATACGGTACTACTACTTTTTTAATAAAAAAAATTTTTTTTTATAAATGTCAAATAAGCAGTGGAATTATTTTTTTTTTTACTTATAAGTGAGCAGAATAAGTTACTACCAATAATAAAATACCCAACAAGAAAAATTTTGCTATATTGTCTCGGATTTCAATGCTATTGAAAATGTAATGCGATTGAAGAGTATTTGTAGATATTTGAACTCAATTGAAGCAAAGTATATGTTAAATTAATCTTCGATTATCATTCTTAAGCAGTCAAGCTACCGTGCCTAAGAACACATGCAACATAACACCAAGGGGGTACAGTTGCGTTGCCGTCCTCGCAGGACTTTGTTAACGGCACGTTTAAACAAGCCCTTGTTATAGCTAGATAGAAACACTTCAGAAATTGATCAAAGCAGATTGATCCAAACTTCGCGCCGTCTGCAGGATAAAGTTGTACATATAGAGATTGTACGCAGCAGCACTGTATCCAAATATCCAGTGCCGCTTGATTAATTAACTGGATCAATGTAATAGGGCCCCACGTGCACGATGGGGGCGGGCGCTGCGAGCTACGGGGCGCCGCGGGACGTGCCCGCGGACACCGCTCGACGGGCGCTCGTGGAACAGCACCGCACGCGGCTACTGCAGATGCAGCGCTCCCAGCAGATGCTCGTCTCCCCGGAGGTATCGCTTCTTCACTATAAATATATTGGAAGATGTAGTTTTAAATTAAATTTTATAAAACAATCACAAAATAAAAACATTTTTCACCGCTTAGTTTTTCGTTCATTCCGTCTGACAAAAATGAAGCTTCTAGGTTGATCTTTTTCGCTAAATTATGAGACTAATATTTTTCAGAAAAATCTATTTAGTTTTCATTGACTGCTAAATTTTTTGAACTTATGTTTTTAGTATCTGATTGGTTTCAACATTTCACTTTTGTGTATACAGGCCACGGAACAACCACAAGCTGATCTAGGGTCTACGATAAGTGCTCTCGTGTCAGCGACGCCGCCTAACGTCTCCCTCACAAGAACAGATTATCATCACCTGTATCATCCAAATAGTAAGTTATCTTGTCTACATAATGAACTAGTGACCCGCCCCGGCTCGTTTACCACTTTTTCTATTAGTGGTTAGTTGGTTTAGAAGAGGTTAGCAGAGAAATAGACGAAAGGAGAATGCGACTTTAATTTATACTACCTAAAAATATAACATTATGAATCTGATTAACGGTATGTCGACGGTGTGACGCCCAATTTTTTTATATTTATGGGTAAAAAAGTAACCTATATGTTAATTCAGTTAATAAACTACCTGTGTGCCAAATTTCATCCAAACCTGTTAAGCTGTGTTTGCGTAAAAGAGTTTAACATTCAAACACAAACTTTCAAATTTATAATTAACTCGATTGTAGATAATATAACGTCATACAGATCACGTGACGATGTATGGGTTTTTAGGCGGCAAAACTTAAAATTGAATAATTTTTTTCGAGTTTTATCATTATTTATGCAAAACAAAAAATATATAGCTTAAAATTGATCAATTATTAAGTTTTGACACATAAAAAAGCAAATACCCTATTCGATGTATTATTGTTTGTCTTATTATGTCATTGTGTCCCGTTATTGAATTAATCTTAGTTTTAATAACAATATAACATCAAAATATAACAATTTTTAATTTTCAGGCCAGATGGGTTCAAATTATGGTACAAATAAAATAACAAGTACGCAGCAAAATCCGATGTTGAGTCGACAACTAAGCGTAAGTATAGATTATTTTCTTATTTCTTATATCGTGGTAATATAAGTATACTGTACTATATTAAAATGAATATTTAAATGTTTTAACCGACTAAACCTCCATTGCTCAAACGTCCAATCGACGTGGTCACTGGCGAATTGCAAGCGGTCTCTGCGATGCTGCGTGGTCAACATGAGGCCCGTAGCAGCCCTGTGAGCCACGATATTCTTCTCTCGTAGTCTTCCTCTAATCGTAGAGACGCTAACTGCGGTGGTCCGATCTACCCTGAGGCGTTGTTGCACCTGAACAGCACTTGAGAAACGATTGCGTAGTGAAGACGAACGTCTCTTTCGGATGTGCAGCATCGCCGACCAGCTCCATGTCTTCTGATGTAGCCCCCAGTCTCATGCAACCGCTGGAATACTCGGCGGACAGCATAACTGCTTAAATTCAGTTGCCGAGCGACATCACACTGACGAACTCCTGCTTGCAATAATGCGACGACTTGAGCAGATTCAGCGGTGGTGGTTTCCATCTTCGAGGGTTGATTTCTTGCTGGAGCTCCTTAGATTTATTCGCTTAGACGTTTGGACAGTGTATCATTGACATTTGACCTTATCTTTAATACCCAAGGGAACAGGCACAAGTAGCGACCCTTCAACCGCGAGTTTTGACACCTTTTTTTTAACGCTCAGACTTGGAAACCTCGAGGCTTTTTATTTAAATTAACCAACGTTAATTGAAAGGTTATTATTAAATGTGCTTTCATTTGATATCAGTATTAATAATGTAAAGTTATTTTTATAAAGTTTATATTAGCTTGAATCAGATTTTCGCGGAGGAGCGATATTTTTGACGTCGAGTGTATATTTTAACACTTTGTGAAATTCTTTGTATTTGTTTGTGAGATCACTACTGACAAAGTAGAAGTAATGGTGCAACGAGATAATTATTTTATTCAATAATTGGGTCGGCAAGACAGCGTGATGATTGTTTCGTTATTCTTTTGTCAATTTGTTTTTTCTTTTATGATTTGGTACCTTTCTAATTAAATACATTTGATTCGTATACAAAAAATATTTCCGTCATAGTTGCTCAACATGAGGGTCGCGTTCAGGATTATGGGGACTTTCGTAATATCTATATCTATACTTCTATACCCTATACTTACTAATATTATAAATGCGAGTATTTTTGGATGTATGGATGTATGGTTATTTGTAACTCTTTCACGCAAAAACTATTGAACCGATCACCATGAAATCTTGCATACACGTTGTCTGGGACACCAGAAAGAACATAGGGTACCTTTCATCCAGAAAAAAGGACTATTCCCGAGGGATAAATAAAAAATAATTAACTAACGCCTGGCCAAAGTGTTATAGCAACACAAGGTCAATCGTTATATTGCTTTTTTTTAATTTCGCGTGCGCGAGCTGGTGTTCAATAATTAAGACCCCTTTTATAGGAAATATCATTTTATTTCACAAACGTGTAAAAGTTTAAATATAAAAAGTATCTTAAATCTTAAATCATGATACTGAATATAAAAATAAAAAAGTACGTTAAGAATTTGATTTTTATTAATATTTTAAATAATATAAAATTTAAAACATTAATAATTTAAAAAGTTAATATTTTAAAACTTTGAGGTTTGCGTCACTAAAAAGGTTTTAAAAAACATTGGTGTAATCGGATTGATGCAAATTTAAGTTGAACTGTTTTCGGTTTGCATGCAGGGCTCCGGCGGCAGCGGATATGCGCACGGCGTATCGGCGCATCCCGCAGCGCTGCACACTCCGCTCACGCCACAGCCCTACCACCGACCGCCTCGTCCTCATCCAGGTAACGCGGACTGCACTGCTGTGCCCAGTGCCCACTAAATTATATCGCACAACTAATAACTTATGAAAGTTGAACTCGGCCCCGCTACATGCGCGCGCTGCATGCAGCTGAGAAGCTTTAACATTAAATTTTATTATTTTTACTTCAAATATGACAGAAGGTTGTATATTATGATTGAATCTAGTTTCCCCTACAAGCCTGGGCCATCACTGTACGTACGACTTGTATAAATTTAGAAATCATGAAAAAAATTACAAATGCATTATACATGAATTCTTCTAATTCACAAACAAAATGTTTGGTTAGCTTAAATTGTAATCCTTTTTAATAATGTAATACTTTTAAAAAAATATGTTTTTAATCTTTTTTTCGTTACAAGTTTTAGTAATGCACTATGATCTGAATTTTATATATATATTTCTCAATTAAATTCAATTTTCTTTCTACATCATATAGGTACATAGGAATGTTATGGTATAGATCTAAAATAATAAATTAATTCTAAATTACCACCAAGGTTCAGTCTGATCCAAAAATTACTTATGTGAAACTTTTCCGCTTTTAATTTCAGATACTAAACCTTATAGTAGTTCTAGTTTAGATAGATATTATACGAATTTGATTTTTCATCGAAGCATGACCTTAAAAAATCTTCAGCATGACCTGTAGACAATTTATTATTAGATTTTAGTATTATTAAATTGGTTTCCGGAAGCCCGTTTAGATTTTAAAACTAATTGCATGTTTATTTTCGCTTCTCTATACAAAAAACGCGTGCGTGACTGCCGCGTATATAGAATAGATTTTGATCGAGTAGATTTATATTAACAAAAAGATATAGAAACGCGTCCTCTAGTGACTACAACGCTCGTCAATGCGGGAACGAATTTTAGCCGCGCGTCGGTTCGAGGTAATTCCCCAGTCTGTCGCAAAAGTCAAACGTGAAACGTGGCCTTTTTCAAGTTCAGTCAATTATTTCATTGAATTCAGTTCTTAAGCATCTCAATGAAAAGGAAAACATTTTCTAGTGCAACCACAAAACTTAATATATATACTTTAATATGATACTGTTTGCTTCACGTGATTGAAAACATAGTGTTCGTAATTAATAACCGTGAATATTGCCGTATATAAACTGCTCCAGTTAGAAAAATATGGACAAATCATATATAGTGTTCGTTCGTAAATGAACAAGTTGACAAAGTAAGTAAAATTAACAGCTGGTGTGGTGTTAATAGATAATATAGTTTGTATAAAAGTTGACTCATATTCATGTGAAAGCAGCATTTGACTTTAGCGACAGAGTGTATAAAGCGAGGAAACGAAGGACGAGGGAACCGGCCGTAGGTAGGTCAGGCGGTGTGTTTGTGGTAGCCGTATAATATGTTGTGACGGCGTGTGTGGCAGTGGGCGGTTACTACGAGGAGAGCAACGCGGGCGCGGGCGGGTACTGCGGCGAGTTTCCGCGGCGCACTCCCCTCGCGCCGCACACGCCGCACGCGCCCCATCCGCCGCATCCGCCCCACCCGCCGCATCCGCCACATCCGCCACATCCGCCACATCCGCCGCACGACCACTCTCTCTCATGTGAGTACCGCAGATCTGCGACCGCCAGACCGCACCCACCGCCCGCACCGACCGCACACCGACCGCACCAACCGACACACTCTTTATCTTAAGATCTCGATTCACATTTTTATATGCGTAATCAATCATTAACGTTCAGGTAAGGTTTCAATATTTGTATGTATGCGTTATAGTGATTTTGAATTTTCTGCATGACAATTTTTTTACTCAAGTCTCGCCTTTTGCCTCTCAAAATCAGCTTACACTGCAGCCTAACGTTTCTTTGACTCGACTGCTATCTAACGATGTAATGTTCACTATTAATTTGGATCAGTCTGTTGCGAGTATAGTATGAAAAGGGAGAGGAAGAAATGTTTGGGGAGAGACGGACGTTCTGAACGAGACTTCAGTTGGTACGTTCGCAGGCGGCGGCGGCGGAGTGGGGGGAGGTGCGACCGGCGGTGGCGCGGGGGGCGTAAGCGGCACCTCGGAGTATGTGCGCAACGAGCTACGCGCCGTCGTGGGTGCGCGTTCCGCTCGGCCCGAACATCACGCGCAGTTGCAGCCCGACCTCGACCCGCTGATGGCCTTCGACATGCCCGCCTCCGGTCAGTATCAAAACGCTCGCCTTGACTGACCACACCACATCTTCGTCTGTGCAGCGCCATCGCTCCAAGCGCGATTTAAAAACGCTTAGCAAAAACCTAATTCGCCGGTCCATATCCGACTCGAAGGACCATAACCGATGTACCGTTTAGTTTAGTGCGATATGTCGTTCACTTGCTCAATTGATTAATTAGTAAGATCAAATTTTCTACTTTTTAGACTGCTCGTAAGAGGTAGCCTTTGACATCAGATGTACGGGCCACATGAAACATGCCAGAAAATTAAAAAATAATAATAATAGAGTTTCTCGATAAGCTTTACATATCACATAGACTTCACAATCACAACACAAATCGTGTCCGCATTTCAGGAACACACAATTTTCCAGTATTTGATTTAAATTTTCACCACAATTTTATTAAAAAAGCGCATGATTAAAACCACGGCGATCGATGTGTTAAATGTTGAGTGTGGGGGTGCAAATGCAAAAATGCAAAGAGAGTAGAGTGGTGCGGAGAATGGGTGTGTGTTACGTGTGTGGTGTCCGTACATAGGTGGCGGTGGCGAGGCGGACGCGGCGGCGGGTGGCTCGTGGGAGCCGCAGCAGGGCGCGCCGGTAAGCTCGCCTCGGCGCGGACTCTTAACTTCCTATCGGTTTACTCTCTTTCACTAGACTTTATTATTACGTATTGAGTCTGCTCTGCTCTGCTCTGCGTGTGTTGTCGGATCGACTCGACTATTAAGAGTAGAGGCTGAATTTTAGAAATGTGCCAAAATTTACCCAAGTACCACCCAGAGACATGTCTCGGCGATAAAATCGGGGGCAGTAGACTCGATTTACCTGAGTTAATTCACCTACATGAATTAAATATACTACTTCGTAGTTTAACTTGTGTAGTAGATTTGTGTGTACCCTTAGTGACGCCAGGGTAAGTACGTATACTAATGTGTGCACTTTAGTCGAATTGAGCGTCCTGGATAAGTTAGTCGTTATTTTGAATACTAAAAAAAAATCTGTCGTAGGACTGAATATCAGAAGTGAAAACTATGGTTAATTTTACCGTTATGATTTTCCGGACATTTTATCGCCATCTGTTATCACCGTAACAAACTATTGACCAAGTTAATCTTATTATAAACCAAGATACTAATTCGGGGAGATGGCGCTTATTTCATACAATTAAACGTCACTGATGGTGTCGCTCACAGAGTGTGACTTTATCAATGTTTCTTAAGCAGCCAGGTACTTGGTTAAAAAAAAAATTCATTTCAAATCACTGCGAACTAGACATAGATTAGACATAATTATATAATTCAGGTATTCAAATGTACAAATCATCTGGGGTAACTAAGTCTACTAAATAGTATACTTAATTCACAGGTTAATAATTAGCCCTGGTGAATTAAGTCTACTGTCCTTAAAATCGCTGACTTTGCACAGTCATAATCAATGGCGGACGAAACCAACATCAGTCTGCGGTTGCGCCTGCTTTTGTTCTGTCAATTCTTTTGACTCTTCTGGTGCACTGGTTGTTACGTATAGATGAACGCACATAAAAAGAGCTCTCGGCGGCGACGTTGCGCAGTGAGCGCACCATGCGAAAACAAATCCCCACCAACTGGTGCTTGGAGCTCTTTTTACGTGCGTTTATTTATAATCGATTTGTCTCAACCGGTCGAGTGTGTGTTCTGATTAAGTGTGTGGCGTCATTGAAATGTACATATGAAACAAAAATGTTTTACTACTTTTACTGTGTGGTCAAATTGGTACATTTCTACTACTTTTAAAGCTTTTGTGATGTGATGTTAAATTTCTTGTAACCACTGAAACATAGTTGTAATTACGTTTTAAAACGATTATATTATTTCAAAACGTATTGTAATCATGCGCTTGTAGGGGAATTTTATCTACGAAAATTCGACTGTGAGCTTCGTCGGAACCGTAATGTGTTTTAATATTGGCATGCCTAGGACGGTGCGCAATTGTGGTGACGGTGGTTTTGTGATGTCGTAGAATCGAATAGGAAGAGTCTTGTTTTGCTATAGCTAGTTTGCTTATTGTTTGCTTCTGAAATGTCCTTAAAGTATAATCTAAAAGTTTCGTTTGAATTCAGTAGAGATACAATTTAATTATACGGCTGCATGATGTCATTTGCAATCCTTCGATCGGTTTTCAAATTTTCTTTAGACTACCATGATAGATTACGAGTTTCTACAGCTTTGGCAAACAACTATTTTTTCTGCTACTACGCAAAACTTTTAAATACTTGTAACATTAGCATTGTTCTCATACAATCTTCGTGGGAGCCAACTGTGAACCATTTGTCCTATCAACTAGTATCGTGTCGCTTTATACTCACTGCTCTTTAAGCATCACAACCACATAATCCCCACTATTTTTCTAATATAAAGTGTTTTCAAGTTAGGCTTTATAGTATCCTCTACCTGACAACAACTGATTCATTAAAAGTCGTCAACAGACGGCGCTAAACAAATTATGTTGTTATTTTCAAGTTATAAAGACGATTACTATTGTCACTCGCTTATTAGAAAATAGCGATATCTGTTAGTTAGTAGCTTAAATTTGGTCAGCCCTTTTGGTTACCTATTTGCAGTGAAAAAGTTTCATTTTCCAAATATTAATGTTGTCGTGTTTGATTAGCAAACAGTATAAGGCGATGCGTTTGTTTTGAGCCTGGAGAATAGAGGTAAGGAGGACTAATTTATGTAGTATATTTATTAAATTGAAAAATTTACAAGTTATAACCATAAAATGGTGTGGTTCATGAATTGGCCAGAATGGCTCTCGTGTAACATTTATGAATTGGTATGATTGGTTGTTTGCATAGTTCATGAAACCATCTTAAATAAAATGCTACTATAGCGCTTACTATTTAATTGTGCCTGACAGACCCTTTCTCATGTGTAGAAGTTGGTCCTCCTCACCTCTGTTCTCCATGGTTTTGAGTTAGGGTTAAACGATGTTTGCATGAGTACAGTGCCTTTGATTTGACACTAGCCCTTAAGTCGGGATTAAGGGCTTACGGTAGCTTGCGTGTGAGTGAGCTTGTGTATATGGCACGTCATACTGGTGAGTATGTTGCTCGCTCGTAAGTCCTATGTTGCTCCCGTATGACGTCAATCTTACACGCAAGCTACCGGTCCAATGTATTCCCGGCTTCAGGTGCGGGCCTTGTCCCAGATTTCGCTGCCTCTGCTTTGTTGTAATAAGGAGTGTTGTGGTCGCCTACAGAGTACTACGGAGGCGGGGGAGGGGGCGGCGGCGGCGGGCGGTGATGAGGTGCAGCCGGCGGAGGGGGGCGCGGGGGCGGGAGCGGGGGCGGCGGCTAAGGCTTCGCTGCTGCAGCGGCTGCTGTCGCAGTGACGCGCACTTGACCCACCGCCACCGCGCCCATCCGATCCTCGCTAACTTTGCATTTATTACTTTATCGCATCCACCCACGACCAGATTCCATCGTAACGGACGTCGGCGTTCCGAGTTACGGTCTACGCGGTACCTCTACGGCTGTAAAATCTCACGCCACCCTGTGAGTTATTAATGTTTAGTGACACGTATTTATAGAGCGTCTCTTATACTATAGATATACGTAGTTTAGTAGAGCTAGTGATAATGTTAATGTCGAGATGTATAAAATTGTTTCGTTAAACGATGTTTTCCTTGATTATTTTCCTTTTTTTCATCAAACGTGTTCGCGTCTCGCCTCGTTTCGCGACGGCGAGCGGTACATCGTGTGCAATATTCTATCGTATATAGAAATAAAACTTATTTTCACGTTGCGGACGTTATGTTATATCGTGTATTATAAATAAAAGTCAGATGTTACCTGTTATGACAAAGTAATTTGTATTATAGTATTTAGTGAGACGTCGAGTGAAACGGTTCCCCTTTTACGGTAATAGTTATTTTTTACGTGTGTGTAAATAATGTGTTGTTAAATTATAGCTGTTGCTTTATTTGTACATATTTTGTTATACATTATTGTATTGTACCTATCGTATAACTTTTTTTTAATTTTAATCATTTAATGATATTAGTTGTAATGTTGCGAACTTTATGTGTGATCATAATAATATTATACTTCTTATTTTTTTTTGTTTGGCCAACGAGTTTCATAATTTGTTATGGGTTGGTAGTCTGGATACGAGTTTATAAAATTTGTATGGAAGTTTGGATCCCCCATTAAAATTCTCGTAACGTATATTGCATACTCATTATTAAAATGTCTTTACATGTGTCACGAAACTAGTGTAAGTCATCGTTTGGTGTAGTAACGAATGTTATAATAATATCGGGTGCATATGGATTCGTTTCAGACATGTTGATAAAATTCTCTGAAATGAATCAATACCGCATTCTTAGTAGACATTAGGGAGTGGGCGTTCTTATAATGTACTTATTGTGCAAATGTGAAATCGTCAATGTTTTCAATGTCATGATTGGTATATGGTATAATATGATACATTATTGTGTACGTTAGGATACAACATACATTAGCATAACAGCGAGAATATGTTATTCTTTATTACGGAAACTCGAAACTTTTGTGAACTTAGAGAATGCAATCTCGTAAGATGATTCCAATGTCGATATTTACGCAAGTGAACATTCTAAAACCTAAAGAGTCTAGGAATTAGCAGGATCCTACAGGGTTTCTGTAATAAAGCAGAGTTCAAAGGCTTGGACACTGCAGGCGCGCGAGTTCGTGTCCATTCTTAGGAATACGGTAGTGTTGTGACATTATCATTTATGATAATACAGCCAATATCGATAAATTAGTCGACAATTGGTAATGTCCCATTAAATTATAATAATAGAAGACAATCATTTCAATGATTTGTTTAATTTACTTATCTACTATTGAATTAAAGTACATTATTAACATTATTAAATTTTTCTATTTTGAAAAATAGAAAACATGTTACTGTTTTTAAAAATAAATAATGTGTTAATTTGACATTAAAGGTTATTTAAAAAAAAAAAAAAACTCAATAGAGACTAATATTTGCTTTTGACAAGCGTGCGTATATTTCATAGACAACACTAGACCGCGGATGAATTTGGTCGAATGAGTGAAAGTGGACATGAACTCGCGGGCCTACTTTACATACTCCTAATAATATCCAACGGTGCGTCGGAAAAATTGTCAATTTAAAGTTAGTACGATTAGTAACATTTAGGAACAACTTTCTTCAGGGTCTCTGCATTCCCCTGATCTTGATATCTTGGCATTGCATTCCCTAGGTATCCTAGAATTGCACAATTGACTTACAAGTGTAATATTAAAATTTAAAGTAGATATTCAATTAATGCGATTAAGGAATGAGGTTGCTTATTCAATTGTCTGATTCGCACATTGTTTTATGGAGAATAATTATAAATAACATGTATCGAATTGATACGTTTAAGTATTAGCTATTAGTCAACGACATCGTTCACATTTGCATCTAGTACCACTAGTACGACAGCACAACTTTGCCCGATTACACCATTTATTATACCAGATGGCAAATCAACCTTAAAGATAACAAGTACTTAATCGTGGGGGTAGACTTACATCAAATATAACATAACTGGTAAGGATTATTTACATTTATTAAACGACAATATAATGTTCAAGACACCAATCACCATAGAGCGTAGCGGGTAGATCTACACGTTAAAGATAAATAAATATGTGATTTGATATAATAATTACCTACCTAATGATGAACGTACAAATAATAATATGTAGAGAATATCCAAATAATAATCCAAGTTAAAAAGTAAGTGAAAATATGAAATATTTTTATACCATAAAGGAGTAAAAAAATAGTTCTGATGTTGTAGGCTACTGACCAATTTCGTTTGTATTTGTTGATAATGAATTGGTGACCGCCGAATAGTGGTGCGAGAGATTAACTCGAGCGTGGTCTTCGAAACCAAGCGGTGAAAACTTTGATTAAACTTGCTCGACTTTTTGATTTGGTTCGTAAGATATTGAATATGGCGTCCGTGCAAAACGCTATCTGAAGCTAACTTCGCGACGCAAACCTATTTGGCGCACAATTTGACCATATTTATGATTCATTCCATTAAATGTCGTCGTAGACAGACAGACGCCGATAACGGTTCGAGTCGTTCATCGTGATTAACAACCAATAGAGTACAAGTGAGAGCCTTGTTGCGGAAGAAGTAACCCTCATGCAACAACATAAAACCTAACATTACATACCAACGCAAACACATTTATATAGTTAAAGTCTGGAGCATGTGTATTAGATCGAAATAAAATTGTATATCAATATTAAAATATATATAAATGTACACAAGAGTTAGTATTTTTTGCAGATGTACGCTATAATGTATTGAAACACGTCCATCGGATGAGACGATCTATATTTGGTTACATTCATTACACTTACAGGATCGTTTATAATAAATGAAGCTGTACAGATAAGATACTTTCGTGCCTCATGTGATGTTACAATGTGCATAAAGATATTTTTTAAATTTACCTTTAAAAATAGTAAATCGTTAAAGTATAAAATTTTAACACACAACATGATAATTATACAATATAATAAGTAACATATAATTGAGTAATTCTTTTGCACACCAAAATCCTCTTAGTACGAATCGAAGATAAATTTAACATGCTAATATGTAAGTCAGAGTACATTTATAAGATACAAGCGTTAAAACAATACAAATAATGCATTTAATACATACAGTTTTCGTGACTTGAAAAGTCTTCCAACAACAAGATACAAGGACATGTGATTATAATAATGATATTTACAGAAATTCAACAGAGGTCTCGAAGAGGCGAACGAAATTATACGTAACCAAATTATTATATTGATAGTGGGTTTGAACCGTTTAAGATACGAAATAAGTACGTGTATAAATCGACGGACCTACTCTAGCTCACAACAAATGTCAACGAAAAAGTATTCCTAAAGAAAATGTATTTTGATATTTGGCCGTTTAATGATAATGATATTAATAATAATTGGAATGTGGTCTTTATTACTAATACGCGATTGTCTAGTAAACTATATAATGAATGTTTGTCTCGATGTAATGGATTTAATACCTCGTTGTAAAAATGTAGGTCATAAAGTTTGTACAAATTTCACAAATCTCCATTTACATTAAAAAAAAAAAAAACAAAACAAAACATAATCTAACAATAACAAAGAAGTGTCTGCATACGAGTAAGTGATATTTTAATTAACTCTACCTTTATAAACATAAAAAAATTGTTTAAACATTGGTTAAGCCAATTTTGACATAAACTTTTAAGATTTATGAATATTTCGGAACTCTTAATAATATTTAATGTTAAGGATAAGATAAGTGCATAGATTTACAACATAGTATCTTCTGAAGATATCGTTTCATATTAAAATGTTATTATAATTGGAATTTTATGTAACAGGATTGAGAGAACGAATACTGGGAAACATTGATAGGTTTCCTTCGCCACAGAGCAAATTTGAATTAAAATGCAATTAATAGGGTCCAAAGTATCCATCCAAAATTACAGAAATTAGAATTGGACATATATCCTTTGTGATACGTTGATGTGTAATAGAAACTATTTTTTTACTGTGAACAAAATAGTTTGCTCTGTGGCTGGGGAACGAAAACGATCACTTAGCATATTGTCTTTGTATAGTGGAACATTGATGTGTACGGGAATCGATGTTTCCGAGGGAAAACATAATTAGTTTTCCCATTTAGTTTCTTGTTCATTTTTAGTTGACAACGATACGTTACAAAGTACTTGGTAATAACTAGTAGGGTTACGTGTGTGATAGATATTTATTGTAGGGGGATGACAGTCGCTAACACGCCGAGGTGTATTCCCGTACACTGTTGATTTTATTTTTTGTATAAAATCACGCCTCACGTCTTGGCCTGTCGTCCGTTTTCAACAATATTCTCTTGTGCCGGTTACGTTCAAAACTAATTATGTTTTTCGATTTGACGGCGAAGTGGTTATAGATATTGGTCAGTCGCAGAAAGGATCTTTGCGATTGTTTCGTCCCTACCCCCTTAATGCAACTATGATGTAGTTTAACAAAGTGAAACTTTGCTCGTTCGGCGTCGGTTACGGGTAACCACAACAAATGAAACCAGTCCCTCGTGTATAGTGCATTATATTTGTTGTGTTGAATAAAACTAGTCTTTGGTTACGCAATCGTCTTTTTTGCGGGTGGCCGTTGAATCTGTGTTATTTAGTTCTTCAGACGTTAGTTAAGGCCTCTTGTGTTGCTGTGCATTTCTACGCATTGTATGTATGTATGTCCATATATATATTATTGTAAATAGCTAAAATACATATATTTTTACGACTAGCATACACAACCAAAGTTGTTATAAAAGTGATGGTTGAATAAATAATAAATTTAATGATAGGTCGTTATGTTTATTTGTAAGAGAAAAAAATCCAAAATAGCGAAACTTGTACCTTGGGTACTTCCAACGTCTCGTCAAAGCCTTTGATCAACCGCCCCGATATTAGAGAATATAATAGAACAAAGATAAATAATAAATGATTATTGAAATCGAATTTATTTTTGGTACCTAATACAAAAAGTAACAAATATAAATTACATTAAGTGATGACGAGTAGTTTGCGTGTGGATTTACTCACTCTCCTTTCGTTCCTAGTAGCTTGTTCTGGATCATTTCACAACACTCGGTATTTTGTCAATTAATGAGATCAACACTTTGTACTGATATCTCCAAGGTATTCGAGTTGTAATGTTTTATTCATTGATCAATCAAATCAGGCGTTACGAGTACATAACAATAATTTAAGTTGTATTTTTTGTACATTTTAGATTCGAAAATATATTAATACCTAAATGAGACGAGTGTTTTTATTTATTAAACAAAACCCAGAATCGCATAAGTTTGTTAAAGGATTTACATTCAAAAGGTACATACATATAAGCACTGATCATCGGGTATTTTTTCCATATCTGCAATACTTTAGGATAATGGTTTATTTTTAGTTGCAAATTTATTAAAACCTATAACGAGAAATCTCGTAATCTTTATGGTAACCAATGCTTACATAATGATAATGAGGTTATGAGTCGCCTTATGTGTAAGGTTCAGATAAATGACATGCGATATTCAGGCAAATGCTTGAAAAGAACAGACTATTGATTATACTTTACTTATTACTCAACAATCAACCCTCTTTGAATTGTTTTTAAAAGAGAAAACTAATTTTGTATATTCTATTTCGGTGTTATACCATCAATACTGACCATTTGTGAATGAAATAGTTAATTGCTTCCAATTTATGAAACGGTATGATGCGTTAGTTGCGTTACCATAACATTGTTAATTGAAATTAACACTACATTTGCTCTAAGTACGAATATGTAAGGTATGTTTTACTGACGTAGACTCTAAAAGCAATGTTCATTCTTTTACCGAACTTTGGTGAGGAATGTTTCTCTCACTCAAGCTGTTCTTTGGTAATTTCAAAAGAACAGTATTCGATGTAGGTTTAGTATGTTTATACCTTTTACGATATTAATTTTAATATCTATTGTTTTTGTGCTTCAAAGTGTAAGATATTTCATTATGAATTTACTGACGGCGTGGTGGCACAGGAAACGGAAGTCCCAACTACTTTTGGAACATGTAAGTGCTTACAATTATATATACACTATAAAGCCGATTTTGTTATAAAGACGAAAAATCTGGTTTTAAAATTATTTATGTACTAAGAAATAATTGTGCCTCCGATTTCCCTATTGGGAAGATACTTAAGTAAATTGGAGGTTTCAATTAGAAAATGGGTCGCATAAGTCCATTCATACTATTTTTATAACCATCTTGTGAAGTGAACTCGTCATGTGCCGAAGTATCGATGATGAACATAGACACCGATAAAACACAAATTAACTAGAAATTAGTATTTTATTGATGACGTAGATAACTTATGTCAGGTAGGTAATTACTAAGGAGAACGCAGGTACATTCTCTTTTCACTACTTTTCAAAAACCCTGGTAAAAGAAATTGCTCGGATAGAATTTGGGTAAGTATTTATTTTTTTTATTAATTTCTAAAGCACGTCGATATTTTCCTTCGCTATTAGAGCAAGTGATTATTATTTCTAATCCAGACACGATATCGAAAAGTGATGCAGGCCCGGGATTCGAACTTGCATCTGCTCTTTCGACAATGCCGAGATTCTGTACAAGTGCTTAAAGTCTACTCATAGTCTAGTCAAGAAGTGTGTTTCCTGTGAAAAATAGAAGTCTTCGAAAAATATTCGACGCGGAATGCAATTCTGAGAAAGACCTTTTCAGGATTTTTTTCTAGCAATAAAAATTGCAATAGTTTATTAACAAAAAACGAAAAAAAAGGCCATTTAAATTTTTGATGATAACTCAAAAACTATAAATGATAGCGAAAATAGCAAAAAAAGATTCTTGAAAGAGGAGGAAATTTCCGATAAAAGCTAAGGGTACTTTTGACTGACTAAGATTTTTGATGTTAAGACCTAATAATAAACTCGTAAAAATGGCCTACCCAATTATCTTATGGCAAGAAAAATATTCTGATGTGTAGGCCGGAAGCCTTTAGACTTTAGACATTGGCCCCACCAACTAAGTTTCCTCTTGTGTACAAGCGTCAGATGAACAGAATTGGCATTTGCAAGTATATTAAAATTAGTGATGGTCGCCAATCTTCGCAGAGGAGCGGCACTTTAAAAGAAACGCAGGCGTATTGCGCGAATCCTATTTGTTTAGACTTTAGAGGCTTAATTTTACAATTAGTTCATCGTTGGTCTCCAGAATATCTAGTAAATTGGTACAATTAAAGCGTTTAATTATTTGAAGTTTGAAGTAATTAGTTAACCAACATAGGATAATATTTTACATTATTATTACTATTATGTTAATGCAGGTAATTAACTATCTGTATGCCAAATTTCATTCAAAATCCGTTTAGCAGTTTCTGAGATTAGCGTGCACAAATGCATAGGCAAACAGACAAAAATTCTAAAAATAAAATTTTTCCCCTACAAGACGTATGTATGTATATACGTTTTTTTTTTTTTAATATTTAATGTACAAACACAGCTCGTTTACGATTTTATTATAATGTAGATATAGATTTCGATAAGGAAACTTACAAAGCAAGAAAGTTACTATGGCGCTCAAATACACAAATAATTGATTTAATTGAGAAAGAATTCTATGGTCACGGCATGGTTACCGTAGTAAATTGAATCTTCAAATAAAAACTGCTGAGTTGTGCTATGCTGTCTTGTTTTAGTTCCGAAGGGAATTACATCCGAAGGACCTGGACTTTGACGATTTTACCTCTTGTCTGTGTGAATGTTATCGACGTCATTTAATAATTCTAACTAGTCTTAACTAACGAAAGCTTGTTTGTTTTTTACACTTTCACGCCTTAACTATTCAACAGATCATCATGAAATTTTTCATACATGTCGGGGATACAGAAAAGGTTAAAGGACATAGGCTGAATAAAAATTCAAAAAATACTGTTCCCGAGCGATCATCTAAAATCTAAAATAATAAAAAGAAAACAACGCAAAATCTTGAGGGAGACGAAGTCGCGGCCAAAAGCTAGTGTACGATACATTTTGAGTTATCTATTTGAATTTTATTTCGCGATGCGTCCTTCGTGGAATTCAAGGTTCAATTTCTACTTACATAAGAAAGGTATGGCAGAGGGTAAATTTCTAAATTTCGTCTAGTTATTCGCCCTTTTGTAACCCAAGGAGACCCGGCGGGGGGTGTGTGTCGGGACCGGGAACGTTTGGGATCGCCTCCATCACCCTCCATCCACTTCAGCCGATCGAGGCCTATCCAGTCCAGGAGAGCGCGGTAGTCCGTACGCACGCACGCATGCGTGCTATTCATATTTCTTTTACCCTGTTGCACGCGTACTAAAAAAACATATGAAAAATAGACCGCAATAAGTATTTATTTAGGCGCACGAAAGAATAATGTGTTCGTGAATATTGTATATTATTATGTTATACATTTCTAAAGTTTCTTGCATTTGTGTAGTGATTTTATATGAAAAAATTATGTGAAGAGATGTATCAGTGCAAAGACTGATAAAGCCTGAAGGATGCCTTGGAGCTGTCCATGGTCGCGGGACCACATTCAGCAACCGATGACTGTTAGCGCACCCTTAAACATACCTCTGAAGGTTCGTATTTTTATTTTGTCAATAGAAGATTTGGGGGACAAAATAAAAATAAACTTTTATTTTCTATGGTATTATGTATATTATATACCAACAAGCCCCCGGCTTGGCACGGAGTTGAAATTTCCAAATATCCTTTCATATGTTATGTTTCAAAAATTTGCTTTCTACACTTTTGACTGTGCGTTGATAGTTAAGTAAAATCTGCCGGCTTCGCTCAGGAAAAAACATAATTTGGTTTTATTGTATTATATATATTATGAAAACTTGCCTAACTGACCCCATCAATATCCTTTGCGTGGTATAGAAGTTAGTTCATACAGACAGACGCGAAAAGCAACTTCAAATTATAACATGTAAGTATAGATAAATAAATCATCCAGTAAACGGAAATGAAATTTATACCTATGTGTTATTTTAGTCAGATTCTGTGACCTGATAATTAAAAGGACGTCTAAAACTATTAAAAAAGTTTCAAGTTTTAAAGTTTATTTAGAAAAATGATAACATTATATTGTGATTGGGTGGTGACCATAATTACTCGTAGATTGAATAAATCCGTTAGAAAATAATCAAGCAATATAGAGTGATATGCCAGAGTTGCCACTATCTATTCGAAAGTTATATTAATATACCGCTCTGAGATAACTGACAGTAACAGCACCTATATATGCGATACTTAATGGGTACATCTCTATATTAGTGGTCAGGTACTATTCGTTCGAGATTTGGTTTAATGGATTTCAATTTTTAAGTAGACAAGTTATATTCAATAAAAATTCCTCCGTTTGAGCGGCAGACTAGTTTTTTTTATTAATTATTTTGAAGCTCTATTTTTATACAGTTTTAACTTTGAGTAGGTACCGAATGTTGAACGAACCATAGATAATTCAGTCAAAAATATTCATCCGATATTGTATACGGTATACCGAATATGCGTAGCTCTATTGTTTTCCCATTTTGTATATTAAGTAGATTAATATTCATGTCCAAATTTTCTACACAGCTGAGTTCATTTGACACGACGTCGTACCTATGATATTTAAAATAAGTCCACATATATTATAAACAGAGGGTGATTTAAAAAAAAATGTAAGTATAAAAAAGTTTATTAAAAGCTATATCCTAGAGAATTTCGAACATGTATTTTGTGTAAAAGGTGTAAGTGAAACTGGTTTTTAATCCTTAGCTAAGCGTATACAACACGCATAGAGCTCACACTATTAAATATTTTAAGAACTTGTACAAAAACCGATAAAATATTACTCATTACATATACCAGAAAAGGATTTAATTTTGATTTAGAAATTGATAAAATATTAGAGAATTATAATATTTAAAGAGAATTTATAAAATAAACAACTGTAATTTTTATAAAGCTGTGAAAATAATGTTATAGAATTTCAATGAAACACTTCAACATACATTATGGCGGTTGCTTTATTCAGAAACGTATGAAAACATACACAATGAGAGGTCGAGTCGACGTGACCGAAATGAATTACTTTCGCCTAATTTATCTACTTTCCCTAATATATCCTGTGGAGTGACAATGAGAAAGCACCATTATAGAAAACTAAACATATTTTTTGTTTAAAATATTAAAATATTTATTAAGCTATACAATGTCTTGGAATAAAAAAGCGTGTATAGACTGTCACAAGTCTAATTAAACTGAAATTTTCTAAAATAAAATTTCAGAAAAATATTCGTCCTCAATAATACTCTATTAATAATTAATTAATAAAGTTAATTAAAATAAATTTAATATTTAAAAGTTATAATAAGTTATTTTTATAGGAGTATTTGTATTATTTTTTATGGTAGGTTTGATTTTCATAAAGGTTACGTAAAAAAATTACTTACCTACGTGTTTTTTTTAGGTAATTATAGAGAGGTAGTATAGAGATAGCTTAAATTTCGGAGAAATACTTTAGGTCTTCTGTAAATACCTAGACAATTAATATTTCATACAGTAATATGCTTTAAGTATGCAAAGTAATCATATTTCTTAATTAATTTAAACGTTTTAAATAATGTAACTGAAATGCCTGGTTATTTTTCATAGGAAAGGAAATGCATTATTTATTTCTATATTTGTGTACTAAGTAAAAAGCAAGTTGTGTAGCGCTGGAACAGATGTATTTAATATGTCTGTTATTATCAACTGAATCATATACCTAATAGTCAAACGCTATCCTCACACGTGGAAAATATAATCACGAAAAACTACATAATGTAAATAAAGTAGCATCAGCTGGTTGCTGAAAAATAATTGTGAATATGTTGACGATTTAAGCCATGTTTGGTTTCTCATCTCACCTCTCTCAGTAGCAAATTGTCCGTGCTCTCGGTTGCACGTGCCACTATCGTAGCACTTATACCGCTCCTATGATCGGAGCCCATATGGATATAATAAAAACATATACTTATAATTAAAAAATATTTTAATTTAAATAAGTATTTATTAATATATTGCATATAATAGAATTTACGGCGGCATTCGTGTAATATTTTCTGTATTTATTTATTATACGATCCACGAATTACTTTTAATGATAATTATGAAAATAAACGATGAACTTTTATGTGTAGTGTGAGTAGAAAATGTGTAGAAAATGCCTTGGAATTGTTTCTGGGGATATGAACCACCGCCACCAAAATGCGATGTGAGCAGACCTCTACATCTTGCATTACAGGTATTTTTATTATTATATTTCTACTTTTTCGCCTTAGAACATAGCTAAAATCTGGATAACTATAAGTATTTATTGGTTTATTTATTTTCAAACCAAATATTCCCTGAATGTTTAGTGGAACAGATTGCAAAATATAAAAAATAAACCTTTTTTCGATTTTCCATATAGATTTTAAATGTTTTATTTAAATTTGTTTGCTAACAATTTACTGAACCATATTATTACCAATTTTATATTATTACATAACTTATTTCTGGTTTATTGACGAGCACGTTGGATGAGTGGTTGGGGTGTTTTTTTGCCTTAACGCTGCGTCTCAGGGTTCCGGGTTCGATTCCCGGAAAGGAAATATAACATTAAAATCTGTCTAAGTATAATAATGTTCCTTTGGGTTTTTTAAAATATCAGTCTGAGTAGAAAAACACGGTGTGTTAAATAACATGATGTATATCGAGTTTCCCACGCGCATCCCGTCCTAATGAGCACAATAAGACATAATTGGTGCACTAGAGAGTAAAAGACGCGACCACCGTCAGAGAACAAAATTAAGTTCACTTCTTTGCGTCTGTTCGTTTAGTTAACTTTTTATTCTGACGCTTTAAACGATTAACCATTTATAGGAACTAGACTAGGCGTTATTCATCGATTCATTTAATTGGATGATTATAAAAAAATTAAAGGCCACACCACTGTTAAGAGAATAATAAAATTAAAACATTTTTTCTTTACACCTGGATTTTATTCCACAGTCACTTATTTTACCTTCGAGATACAAATATCTTCTTATACCTATTGTATTATAGTTTTATTAAATTATCTATAAAATATATTTTTGATTAATTTGTGTACCTTTACTTCATTAAAAATATACTATTAATATTCCCCTATAGGTATTCACTTTTGTGCGGTACTGTACTTTTATTTAAAGTTTTTTCATTCAAGTTCTGAAATATTAATATTTTTTTGACGAACTTTGAAATGTCTGACTAAAGCTCGGGGTCACAGAAAGAGTCTGGCACCAATGAATATTGTTTACTAACACTATTTTATATAAAGCTAGCTGGTGCTCACGACATCGTACGCGTTGAAAATTAAAAAAAAGCAATATAACGCTTGACCTCATGTTGCTATAACACTTTGGCCAGGCGTTAGTTTTCTATTTTTTATTGATCCTCGGGAATAGTCCTTTTTTTCTGGATGAAAGGTACCTATGTCCTTTCTGGTGTCCCAGACAACGTGTATACAAAATTTCATGGTGATCATTTCAGTAATTTTTGCGTGAAAGAGTTACAAACATCCATACATCCAAACATACTTTCGCATTTATAATATTAGTAAAAGTACGGATATATAAAAATCAGCCTTTCTAAGTTAGGATAGATAGATACGATTTTTTTGTACCTTTACCACCTGATACCTTAGATACCAGCCGCTTACTCAAACTAGCCAACCATACGGTTGTAAGTATATTAAACAGTATTCATACCTGAAATTCCAGCAATTCCAAAATGAGGTGAGTCTGGGGCCACGTAGCTCCTATACCATTGTTATAATTTAAATATGGAAATACAGAACCACCCTTTTTAATGAAAACTATCACATCTTGTGCAGTTTCTGTAATCGTTCATTTCAACATGTGTCTATTTCATTAATTACTCAGGCGCCCGACCATATATCCCTACTAATGTATCCCCACTGGTAAGGATTCAGCATTCAGCTTACTTGGAAATAAAAATCACAGAAAAACTATACGTGGTATCAGAGATTTTTAAAAATTAACTTTTTAAAAGAATTTTTGTCAGTTTTATTAATAACGTTAATATAGAAACTTCATCGGTTCTTTTAAAACATCGATGTTTTTTTAAAATTTAATTATTTTGTGGTTTGCCTACGATTTTTGTATTTTTTGCATGTGAAACGTTCAAAAATGTAACAAGGAAAGAAATAGTGAAAAGTAGAATAGAGCAATTTAATTACCAATTCGCAAGACGAACAAGGACCAAGAATGGTTGACGTTTCGTACGGAATACGTGTTTATGCATATTTATAAGTGCATAATGTTATTATTTCGTATTCTATGTTTATCTTCACGTGTAATTTATGAGTAGAAATGGATTACAACTTAGACGGCTATATTAGGTTTTGTGTTGTGCATACTGTTATATGTTTCGTGCTGTTAGATGTCAATTCCTAGAACACTAAAGTATGTTTCTTTACAAAGAATTAAGAATATGAACAATATGAATGCGTCTTCACCTGTTAAAAATTTAAAAAGAATCCTTCCCTAGGGTTCAATCGCTCTGTACGAGAGTAATATTATTTCGATACTTTGTACTCCAAATTATCTACATAAAAATGTTTAGTGGTTTCGCCGAATATTCAAATGGCTCTTATAAATAGGAAAATTTAAAAAAAAGGTCTTAACGCCCTTATTTTGGAAAAGGTTTAAGAACGCAAGAGACGAAATGCTACATCCGAATTTATTAGATTATTCATTGTATACGAACTAAAATACATAGGTAAAAATCATATCCACATTTACATAATGTAAGAATATCAAGTATTAAATTTACTACAAATAAACTTCAAAAACGTTTAAAAATACTTTAAATGTTCACATGGTTCCTAAATATCCTTCCTAAATAGCCCGAGAGATAATTGGCCATATTTCTGCTTCTGAAAGTATAACATTTTTATTTTATTATGAAGTATTTGGGGTGTATAAAAATAGCGTCTGAAGTCAATCTATTAGTTTCCCTAACTGTCTTTCGCGAGTGTTTCAACTATAAGACATTTGCGACATAACTTGTTTCTCACGGCTTTGAATCCACCCCTACGCCATTTATAAGTGAAACTGGCAAGACATACAGCAGCCTATTATTTTATACACCCTAAGTACTCCATAATATCAAAGACTAGGCCCTTCTGAAGCATTGACCTCCACCTTAAGAACGTATGTTGCATATACTCATTATTTAAGTGGCTACTTATACGTAGTTATCATACACTGTATAAGCGTGATTGTCATTGTTTTATATGGATGACACTGTATCTAGGTTGCCCTTGGCGACGACATATTAGAGTTAACGGTAGAATGCTAATGCGGTAGAGCAGGTTCGTGGAGACGCAATAATATGCACACACTCTTGGGCCCTGGCTTCCCAAATAGTTGCGCAAGCCAAGTGCACCGCACCTCCCACACGGACCGCGCCTTTTGGCTTGTTGACTTGCCACCGTGACCGTCTCTACAAATACAAACAAATTTCCGTCGCCACTACAAGTTCATTGTTAGAAGAGCCTATTGGTCGAGTGATTAAATTACTTGTCTTACCATTGTGAATCAGAAGTCTAGGGTTCGATTTCCGGCGTGACCAACTTTGGAAATGAACTTTTCTGGTCTGGGTGTGCAGAGTTCATCCGTATACTGTATACTGTTGTATATTGTTATCCCATGACACAAGCATAAAGTGCTTAATTTGGAGACACACAAATTGGTAATTATGTGTTATGTCTTGGCGATTATTTTTCTATTTTACGAGTATTATCGTTTTTACAACGAATTAGATATTTACTGATCCAAAAAACATTATCATCGTTCTTGCAAAGACTTTTCAGATCATTAGACATAAATTTATTTCATTAGTTTGAACTAGGTAATGTCTAAAAGTTTCGTTAGTTGAAGGCCTTCTTCGTTTATATTTAGGAGTCTTTGCCTTTTCTTTATGTTAATAAGTATCAAATTAGGAAGCGCGGTAAATGCGTTTCAATTCCTTATTGGTTAAAGTGGCTTAGTAGCATAATAAATTTAATAATTTACAAAGACTCAGGATTTTACTAGACAAAAATAAAACTTAACGGACAATTATTTTATTATTTAATACCTTATCCAGTAATTTCATATATAATTATTCATATTAAATATAATAATTAATTTAAATAGGATTTTAATAAATTTTAATGGTTTAGTATAGGAAGCTTATTTCTGTAGACTACCCTAATCTTTGATCTCACTATAGGCAGCCGCGTACTTGCAGCACCTTATAGGCGACGGTAGCCACCTACCATCAAGTGGACTTACTAACAAAATATATTTAGTAAAAATTCAAATATTACATGATTCAAAAAACCTTAAGGACGTGCGATTTTAGTTCTAGGAGTTGTTTGCTGAAACTAAACATCTTATTTAAATATATTCTGTATTTAAATTAAACATAAGGTTCATAATATGAAATTTAAATAGCTACAAATAATCCGTTAGGTGAAACCAAAGCTACTTTGCATACAAAAACTAACAGTATCTATGTGAATGTGACACGTGATGTTTTGATTCTGTTGAGATGACGTTTAGAAAGAAAATTTTAAGAAATTTAAAATACATTTATTACATACTAGCTTTTGCCCGCGGCTTTGTTTGCGCACATTTTGGCGGTGTTAAAATATTTGTTCAAACTTTATATATATTAGGTATATAATATTAGATTAGATTATAACTATATGATATTTTTATTAAGTATTGAGTTTTTGGTTTTTATTTTTCAATAGATCTCTCGGGAACAGTATGTACTTTTTTCTGGGTGAAAGTTACCTAACATGGCTCGTTTACAATTTTATTATATGTATTGATCTCACACAAATAATCTAAATAGGCATTGTGTGCTGAGTTAATTTCTTAAATTGAAAACATTAACATTGTATGAATATAATGTATCCGCTCGTTACATAACCCTAAACGTTTATGTTTGTGCGTTCGGCCGTGACTTACCTATTCCGTATTTTATACTTAATTGAGAGCATGTGTTGAGCAGTGAACTGCGCCTGCCTTCGCTTTGCTCGGACAAAGAAGCTCTTCACCAGGCGTAATTAACTTAATTAACTATCTACTCCACTATCTAGTCGTCATTATTAACAACATATTACAAAACAAAGTATATCTGTCTGTATGTTCGCAATAATCTCAAAAACTATTGAACGGATTTTCATGCGGTTTTCATTAATGGAAAGAGCGTTAAACGAGGAAATTTTATATATCATTTGCAGAAAAATATGCACAAGTGAGAAGCTTGAAGAGAGTGGCTAGTTAACAATAAAAATGTTTATTATTTATTTAGTCGATAATGAGAATTCTAAAACATAATCGTTAATGAAACAGCGCTGCTAAAAATTATATGGTATGGTTATAGAAATTTGTAATTTTTTAATACTTACACCCAAGAGTAATATTCCCTTAATGTAAATTTTTTTTAATAAGTTTTTTCTCGGAATAATAAGTTTGGTGGTTGGTTTACACATTCCTGAAGTTGTACATAATAGAGCTAGGTATTATGAAACGGTAGAAGTTTTAAGTTAGTGCACGACCAACGACCATAGATCGATTGACATAGAGATTGTCCGTGATCAGAACGGTCTCGCACCACTGCCCGCAATTCGATGACTGATGTCACAATATTTCTCAATTAAAAATTAGTAGTGGTACGGCACACTGCATTCCACAGCTCTAAACTGGGCTAACTATCCTCTTTCAGAACACCACCGTGAAATAACAATAAATTTGTTTTTGTGTTTCAATCCCTCGCATTATCCCTTAGTACTAGTTAAGTGGGCTATATTGTAGGCACTATCATCAAATAGCCCATCAGTAAAGTCAGTCTGTTTCACTTCTCACTCTCTTTTGCTTATAATATACAATATCACGAAGTCTAACAATAAGATTAAATAAACAATTTTGTCTATGTCACTATTTATTTATGTCAGGTCTCATTATTAAACCGTTTATTCTAAAAATTTGCTTGAAAATACCGATTTGACTTCTACGTTCGTGTATTCTTGTTAATGCCTAGCGAATTAGTTGAGATTTCCTCTTTATGTCATTAGCTAAATAACTAGGTCAATTTAGTGCTTCAGCCTGTTCCTAATTCCAATGCTTCGACGAGTCACATGCTCGACTGCCCGACATCTTGGTGAATTAGTTCTCAAGTAACAAATTTGATTATCTATTGAAATTGAATTTAAATGGCAACATTAGTACCTACTGTTTAATACTATTAAAAAAAATATTATATTTAATTGTTGAAATAAATAAACCGCACAACATCTAAGCGCCACACAAAAACAGAAAATATTAGTCCATTATTTTTAATATTACAAGAAATATTATTGATAACATTATAAAAAACTACGTGTTTATTATAGCAATAGGATGTAATGTTGAGCTTATTTTATGTGTTTAAAGTTAAGTAGGTACCTACCTACCTACACACCGAACTTAGCGATAAGTGGGACCGAGAGTGGAATACGTATGAAGATATTGTACAATTTTGCATATAATTTCGTATTAGCTTCTGGTATCAGGCAATAAAACACTGAATTTGAAGATAAATGTGCTATGCATTTATCTTGCAAGTGTCACATTTTTATTTAATTTAATTTTCATGTACAATAGATAATAACATCTCTATACAATGTTGCAACAAATTATATTAAAATGTATTTATATATTATTTACAATTAAAATTTTAGTTAATTATCAATCAGAACTTAATTATCATTATTGTCTTTTATTTGCTACTACATACTTAATGCCCACAACAAAGCAACAAAGCTTGACATTAAATACTTGATTGTATGTTTTTAAAGAACTCAAACTGGAGTTATTTTGACTAGAAAAAGTTTAATAATATCTCGTTAAAACATTTAAAATAAGTGATAATTCACAAATCTACTTAACATAGTCCGGATTCGCGTAAGTCGGATTGCTCGTATTTTCTTTAAAGAACATTTTTAAATATTTCATTGAATTTTTATGAGAATAATTATAAAAAGTGCACGATTAGTTTTTAAACTTATTGGTAATATTGGTGGTAATAAAAGCATATTATGTTGAAAGAAGATAGATAGTAAGTAGCGTGCGGGCGGCAATCGCTCGACAGAGGACAGAGGCGCAAGCAAGACGGATAAACCAAATGATTTACGACGCATTCCTTCGTTAGAGCGCGCCGAGGACCCTCCATCAGTGCGACTGTGCCTGCACCGACCTATGGGAACGAGATTACTTCACATTTATATGATGATGACAGACAAAGCTCTTTGTCACGCCATTGTTGTTCAGCAGATACTTTCGAGTGAACTCGCACGTCTGTTTTAGACTATGGAATTAGTCATCGTTTAAGCTTCATCACGTAATAGAAATACTCGTAGGTAAACAACTATGATGTAATTATTATGCTGATCTATATCTATACATATTATAAAAAATAAGGTCACTGTCCGCCTCTGTCTGCTTCTCCGCTGGCGTCTACTAAACCATCCCAACGGATGATTTTGATAATGTTTTCACTAATGAAAAGGCTTATGTGCGGAAAAAATGCATTAACATTTAATTTAGTTTTTATAAATCAAAATGAACGATGAAAAATATTAAAATATTACTGTTAAAATATATGAGCAATAATAAACGCCTGACATATTCATTGCTGTTATACTTTTGCCAGGCGTTGGATTTCTATTTTTAGATGATCCCTTAGAAACATTACTTTTTCTGTACACCCTGACAACGTGTAGGCAAAATTTCATGATGATCGATTTAGCAGTTAAGGCGTGAAAGATAACAGTGGATTTTCTTATAATATATTTAAAAACATGTTCTCTTCGGTATCCCTAGCAGAGGGCAATATCATAAATCCTGAGTATGAAAATGAATAGGTACAAAATTTCTATGCGTATCAATGTCCCAGTCAGTGGGATTTATATTTATTTGTATTTGTTCAAAAGTTAATACAGCATGGTAATAGTAGTAATTTCTATAGTAATAGTAAGCGAAGCGGATGTTGCGCAAAAGTGGAACTTCCTAAATCGTTTGATGAACGGAAACGCGAACCAGGCAATCGACGCGTTGCGGACTGCGGGAGGTATACAGGTACCTTTAACAAATGACAGTATGTACACATATAATCGTCCACCGCTCTTCTGCCACAAATGAACTGTATTTTGATTGTTCATCTAGTCTAACTAATGTATAAATAACGATGCACCATCCATTTACTCTTTGTACATTTTTGTAATTTAGCAATAAGTAGTGTAACTAATTTGTGCCTGTATTAAAAAAATTAAAATTTCCCAAGTTTTTAATAAAGTTGGTAATTTTAATTTTCTGCCAAATATAATTCAAATGGGTTTAGGTATTTATGTAGGATATTAACTTAAAAATAGCGGAATGAAATTTCAGTGAACTCAATTTTTGAAAATACCTATTCAAAATTAATCTGCAGGCAAGCTGACGGTTCACTTGATGGTAGATGCAGCTAACTGCAGCCTATTAACACAACCAACCAAAGACTATATAAGTATATTGGGAGTTAAAATTAAATGCTGCAAGTGAATCGCCGACCTTAGTAGGATAAGGGATTAGGAGAGTTTATCTACTGAATAACAAATAACATTATTCAATACTAACTATATGAATAATAAATAACAATTCATTATTGGAAATGAATTCATATCTATGATCTAAATGACCTACTTTTCAAGAAGTAAATTTTTAATTACGTTTGTTCGTTTAATATGAGGCCAGGTCTCCGTATAACATATTAGCTGGTGCCCGCGAGTTCGTCCGCGTTGAAAAATATTGACGCGTTGACATCTGACGAAATATGTAAAGAAATATAACACCTCAATTTCCTGAAATTCTATTGTAACTTATAGTGAAAGAATTTTAGTTTAACGTCAAACTGTGTAGTAAAGATTTATACCATTTTGTAGTGTATGTAGGTAGTTAAAGATCTAACACGGAAGTAACCATAGTTTTCTATTCATGTAAGTAATTAGATATTATAAGGCAACAGACAATACTTAGGACGTCACCTTATTAGCAATCGGTATAGTGTTTCTCGGATAAGATTACTGCGGAGTTGCAACAAAAACATCTGGTCCTCGCAAAAAATATCACGCTTCAGAAAACATGGTCACCGCCAGCCAAATGTTCGCACATTTTGTTGGGTTTCACATACAGTATCTATTATAAGAAAAATTTTACCCACCCAATTTCGTTTAACAATATTAGTATAATTACAGTTTAACGACCTCAAGTCATGAATCACGTTTCATATGAATGGAAGTCATAAAATAGGTTTTAAACCCTTATTGGCATAAACATATTTTAAAAATAAAATCGACCACCTGGCTTCTAACCAGTTATGGGGAATGTAATTTATGGCTCTTCAGTTATAACTTTATATTATAATGCAACCGCAATAGTAACCCTTGAACACTTCCTAGCGAACAATTGTCATTTTGTTGCTTTTTCAAGTGCTCGTGGTTCCGCTTTTATTGAATGTTTAAGTGTAAATAATGCCAACCCCTATAATATTTTGGCTGGCGTCGAAAAATTAATGTAGTTATTACACGGTAAAAAAATGGCACACATAGTACTATATAGGTAAACAAACATTCGAAATTTAAAAAATTGTTAAAAAATAACGGCGTAGGTATTTAAAATATGATTCAACGCACAGTTGATTTTCTTTTTTGTAAAAAATTAATTACATTTGCGATCATAATTTACGCCTGGACTGTAAATCGTAACAAAAAACGTACGAATCTACATAATTATATAATTATATCAAAAATAAAATTGTAAAATTATACTGCATCAGTACCGTAATTAACTTTAGAATGTCCGTAACATTTGACATGGATTTTTCAAACGCCTTATGTTTTAATTAAAGTAAATGGCTATAATTATTTTGACGAGTCCGTTGGATGAGTGGTTACCGCTCTGTTCCGCGTTGCTTTTGTTATAGGTATAGGTGACAGTAGCCACCTACCACCAAGTGGTTAGTGGACCGTCAGACTGTCTGTCGGCCTCAACATAAAAAAAAATCGTTTTAAAAAAAGAGTTTAATTAAATTAAAAATTAATTAAGCCAAATTACTGAGTTAGCATTCTTGTAGTTTTGTATCGAATTTGGGTTCTATAATACCACATTTTTTGTACATATAATCCCTTGACGCCGAATACCAGCGAGCGCGGGCCTTTTTTGTGTTAAGGGTGTCGGACGAGAATCCAAATAGTGAAACATAAAAAATTAAGTGCACCCTAACTTTGCTTCCCTTAAATTGACCTTCGCATTGTTTGTACACAGAGACTCTCGTCCATCTTTGGTTTGACCAAATCTGTTTAACTCGTATATTATAAAACAAAGTCCCCCGCCGCGTCTGTCTGCCTGTATGTCTGTATGTATGTTTGCGATGATCTCATAATCTACAGCACGGATTTTCATGCGGTTTTCAGTAATGGAAAGAGTGTCAAACGAAGGAGGGTTTTATTTATAATTTGCAGAAAACATTGCACCCGAACAAAATTTATTATGTAAGTATATAATTCGGGTAAATGATTTTTGCATTTCTATGTTTATTATCTATTATGTTGTAGATAATGGGTAAGCCCGGAGCGAGTCGCTAGTTATTTCTAAAAAAATTTTTTGGTTATTTTATCAACAGAAGATCAATTAAAATAAATAATTCTTAATGCTTTCATTTTTCTAGATAATGTACGGACTGACAACACGATCTCTCGTGGCAGATGTGACATCTTGACTTATGATGTGTCAGGGTACACACTACACAGTAGAAGTTTCTTCTTACATCGCCGCATTCCTTTCGAGGAGCCCAATTCGTTGACGCTTTACGCAATTAACTTGTCACTGTGTCATTTGCCTTTATTCGCTTTTACATTTTATCTTCAAGCTTTTCACTTCTTATAAATCTTCACTATTACTTACTGCTCTATTACAGTTTTAAATATGAACGATATACTTATCTGGTAACTTCTACTTCATATGAATACATGAAGTTAACATGCTTTATTAATATGAATTCATATGCTTATGAAATGATCTCTAATATTTTCTTTATGATATAATTTATACTAATTACGTCGGCCCTGGTTTCGCTCTGGTTTTTATTAATAGATCGAGGATTAAACAAGGAAAGTTTGTGCATGTAAAATTGATTGGTCCTACACTACCACTAAAATTGGATCTATGCAAAGCCGAGTTAGGTTGCTTGTAACGTAGCGTTACTTATTTTTATTTTTTTTATTTTTTATATTTTTTAAATTTTTTTTAAATATATATTTTAAATTTTAAATATACAAACATATATTTTAAATAATATATTTCATATATTCATTTCAAATATTTTCATCTAGGCTCCAGACCTTTCCAGATGATTTGTATAATAATTATTTAGGTATTATAATACATAATATTATAATTCTTGATTATGTACATATTTACTTAATATTATTAATTCCTTAGTTATTCATTTATTTAGTTATTATTTAATTATTTAACTAATTAGTTTTTATTATACCAACAGAGCGGATTACAACTCTTTAAACAAGCCCTAAAGTTCATAAACAGAGCGGATTACAACTCTTTAAACAAGCCCTAAAGTTCATAGACAGAGCGGATTACAACTCTTTAAACAAGCCCTAAAGTTCATAAGCAGAGCGGATTACAACTCTTTAAACAAGCCCTAAAGTTCATAAGCAGAGCGGATTACAACTCTTTAAACAAGCCTTAAAGTTCATAAGCAGGGCGGATTATTAAATAAAATAATTTAAGCCTTGAAGTTATCGTCTAGTTATTTGTCTGGGCGTTTGTTATTATTAACAATGTAGTTCCTTTTTGTTTTTAAGGAATCTATTTTGTTTAAGTATTCTTTGGTTGAATGCTTAGTTGTCTGGGCGTTTTGTTCGCTTGGTGTTAATTGTTTCCTCTAGTTAGGATTCAGTTATGTTAATAATTAATTATTTTTTTTAATTAATTTATTTTTTTCTTTTTCTCTTTATACTCTTCCTCATTTATTCCTTAAACACTTCTGCTTTAAGGTCAGCAGTTTTATACTACTGCCCTATCTTATGCAAGTTACTTCTTCAAGAAAATATCTTGAATTAGTTTTTTTGAAAGGAAACATTTGAGTACCACAACACAGTTTTAATAACTAGTGCTGCAATTCTCACTGTTAATAGTATGGAAGGTTTTATTTTTTGAACGTAGGATGAAAGTGGTAGCATTTGTGTATGGGCGCAAAGAATTTTTTTTTATCCTATTAACGGAAAAAAAAAAATTCTTCTGTAGGAAGAGGGGATATGTAACGTAGCGTTACTTATTTTATTTATTTTATTAGTTATATTACCTTATTTGTTTATTTATTTATTTAAGTATTTAAAAACTTATTATTTTTTTTAAATATATAGAATTGCATTTGACGTTCAATATTCAAAATTTTCAGTCAGAGAGCGTTTTTTGTTTCTCTGTCGCTCGCAGAGAGCGGTTTAGTTTTTGTGCTGATAATAGCCTGTATTTGCCAGTTTATTTTCTTTTAAAATTTTAATTATTCAGTTTAAAATATTTATGTAAAAAACCCCGGTTTATTAATGGGTACGTATTTCATCTTATTTCTGATGATAGATTGTTGATTAATGTTTTTTTATTATAATTTGTGTTTTAGTTCATTTTAAATTTATTGTTAATTTACTCATTTAATTCTATTATCTTTTGCAGTTTTTTTTTAATCCTTATGCAATTGTATTTTTTTATTTTACTCTTGTTTATTTTTGCCTGACCATTTATTGAATAAATTATTAACATTTAGGGATCTTATATCTAAATTTTAGATTCCCACGGTCAGGCACACATATTTTTTCTTTTAGATTTGTGTTTAATTATTTCTTTTTCATTTCAGGTTTTTTTTGTTATGGTTTTTTGTTTTGGTTTTTTTTTCATTCATGGATTTAATTAGAGATACATAAATAATATATAATGAAGCCTGGGTTTTATCTGCATTTACATTCTGATGAGCCTTCTTCATTTTTTCTTTGGTGACACTGACGAGCAGCGTGTTTTATTTTGGCCGAGAAGGAAAACTTTATTATTACATCCAGCCATTATTCACATCCAGCTAAGTTTTTAATATTTATTAGCCGGATTTATTGAATCAAATTTTAAATTTCACATATATATATATAATAACGTACGGGCTTAAGGACCACCCCCTGTGTTTTTTTATTTTTTTTGGTTTAAATATATTTTAAGTGCTAACGTATAATTTTTTTCATTTTTTAGTTAGCTGGCGCCCAATTTTTTTAGTTAATTTCATAGCCGAAAACGTTATCTTAGTTCAATTATTTTCAACGTTTCATTGGCGCCCAACGTTTCATGCTAAAGTGATATATGCTTATATTTAATAAAAAAGTTCCTGTGCTAAATAAAACAGTGTGTGTCTACTTATGTTTCGAAACACATCTGCTTCTGGCTTCTGCACAGTGTGTTACAAATGACGTCATACAGTTTCAACACTGAACAAACAAAGTTAGGCGCAAATAGGCCCCTTGTACGCATGTTAATTTTATGGACGCTGATTTCAATGATATTATACGATGAGATCAATGATATTTAGGTTGTTTAGGTTGTTTCATTGAGATGGGTCAGCATTGGGAGGTCAATAATTACAAGCCTTTGAATAATGTTTCATCGTAAAAAACAATGACATAGAAATTTTGCTAAACTGCATTTAAATTATGAATTAAAAAGAGTTACCTATCTAACTAAAAGCGATATGGTACAGTAGGTTTTTTACAAGGCATGAATTTCAATTTATTCAATCAAGTTGCCCTTAGTCTTATTTTTGGTTTCCATAGTAGGTACAAACTTAAGGGCTAGTGGTGTTTACGAGTATATTTAGGCCATAAATGATTAGTATGATTATTATCATATTCCTATCCTTTCCTTCATGTTCGAATCGAATATCACATAGGTATCTACTTATTGGTCCACTTTTGGCGAGCTCATTTGGTCGTGCACTTTGTCTCAGGGGTATTTTTATATAAAGATATCGTCAGCCTGACGGCTACATCGCACGTGAACACAAGCAACTCCATAGGTGCTACAAATGCTGCAATCCTTTATTAATTACTAGATGTTGCACGCGACTTTGCCCGCGTAACTTTATAAAATATAGCCTATGTTACTCGCTGATAATGTGGCTTTCTATATGTGAAAGAATTTTCAAAATCGGTCCAATAGTTTTTGAGTTTATTCATTACAAACATACAAATCCTCTCTCTTCATAATATTAGTTAATTAATGATAAATGATTATGAAGGGATAATGAAATGTCGTGCTCCAAATTCATGAAATAAAATCCCAAATTCACCTTAATCTTAATTTAATAGATATAGTCGGAACGAGACTTTTTATATGACGTATATTTTATACTAGGATATAAGCACAGTGTAAACAAATTTGTATATATAGTTAATGTAGGCAGTAAATCTCTCTATGATTATAGAGGTAACGTGATTTTCTATTACCCGTATGTTCATGATTTAATTTAACTCTACCGCGATAATTTCCTTCAATGAAGATTAATAGCCTTGATCAATTAAAATTATTTAACAGCGAAGCATTCTTAATTTTTTTAGAAATATAAGAAAGAGTATAAAGAAAGATGACTCCGCCGCGATGTACTTAAAAACAAAAACCACTAGACTGACGCGTCCCGGATTTGCCCGGGTACAATTGGAGAAGTTAGCATAGGTATAATGTAAGGTACAAATAGTGATAGAAACTCTTCTGATATTTCTGAGATTTTAGATTACCTACCCTTCACATATAAACAAACTTACAAAACCTCTCTTTATAAGGTTAGGTTTATAAGGTTAGGTATAGTCAATTATAAGGTTAGGTACAATAGAATAATAGAAGATTTGTGTGAATTAATATTCGAAAAATACTGAAACACTGAATCGTCTGGAATTTCACCTTCATTGGCAGCCGTGTTTTCATCCAAACTAGGTTATTGAATTAGTATAACCCAGTTGAATAGTTGGATATTCATTTAGATACTACAGTGTTATTCTATTCTGATGTGACTTGTTTTGAATTTTGGTATAGACAAGTAACTCAATCAAGAAAAGGTCACGAAAAAAACTTTGGTCGCGTCCAGTATTAACAATCTTGGGGCTGATAGGTTTTCTTCGAGGTTTGATTACTTACGTACGCACACAACGTTACGAATACTCGTCATTAATATGCCTACTGATTTATCAACGAATCTTAAATTAAAATGTACAAATATTTAAAATTAATGCGGTAACGTTAGAGGCGGGTTTAGACGGGTCGCAGGTCGACATACCAATTTCCCTTCATGCCATATCATGCATCATGCGCAAGCGGCCCGCGAGGTCCGGACACATTATTCAAAGCAGCTCGTATAGGTTTACCGGCACAAATATGAGTTACGTACACGAAGTTAATTTCATTATGCACGGCGTGGGTGGTCCCCATGAATCGGCAAGCGCACCAACAAAGTGTCGATAAAAATTAAGAAACTTGCCGTAATTAGGGCAATGCTTGCTTAAAGAGTTGCACTTGTACAAGTTGTACATCGTGGTTCAACTTGCCACGTGTAGCCAAATGAATAACGACTCTATAGTAGTTAGTTTTAAATATTTTAAATGTGTAGTATATTTCAATATAAAATGATAAGAGTTTATGAGCCGTATCAGCGCGTAAAAATATGAAAACCTACTTATCTATTTCTATTTTATTAACTATGATATTTATAGTTAATATACAATTTTAAACTGCAAAGCTGACAAATCACATTAGGAGGCGATAACACTTTCTCTCAGCACCATACATGGATCAGTTTACAATATATAGAAATTTCAGAAAGTTATATCTACTTATTATGTGGCTATGTGTGAAATAATACCAGTAGTTTTAGTCACGCATAGTCACAAAAATACACTGAATACCTTAGATAGTACTAATTTATTTTGAAAAAACTTAATGTATTAATTTAATAGTACTTATTATCAAATATTTATAACTGAAACACTTTTCATTTGAGCAAAAAAATTATAATTATTTTTATAAGTTAGACAATTTAATTTCAATAATTTATTAAATTTATTATAATTTAAGTTATGTAATTTTGTATTTTCATGTAAAATGCAATACAAATACAAAGGTAGATATAAATATTGTGTACCTAATTATGCTCGTCGTTCGTTGTTACATTTGATTATAATCTTTAACATCAATGTCATTGGATACATTTTATTTTAAATTGGCAAACACTGTGAATGTTTGGAGGTGACTTATAATAAGTAGACGTCTATATTATCATTTGCAATGTTTATTATGCATTTAATGTTGATAGACGGTTCAATAGTTTATCGCATTATGATCTCAGCCGCTGCGCTATTGTTTATTTTAATTGATGTTATAATTGTAGATGTAGATATTATAACGTCACGTAACAACCGGAACATATTGGTATAGTCCTCACCCCTAATGTAACCGGTTTATGCGGGAAGCACCCCCATGTTCTCCTACACCTAACTTACGTAAATTTAGGGAGTGTCCAGTCATCATCATCATTCAACGGTTAGGGGAAAGAGACATTAGTTTATACCACGGGTATTTTCTAATGCAACAATGAAACCATAAATCTTGCGTAGGTTCCTTACCGAGTCACGAAACTAATACCATTTGGGGAATGCATGCAATGGTTGTTAATTTCGTAATAACTGAGTATTAAAAAATAGAATGACTTTTGAAAAATACAGTCCTGCTAAGAATAAAATGTAGGTATTTTACACTTTTACGAGTAATTATTTGTATTGACGTGATTACCTAAGTCTTTAAATTTGCTTCCGTAGTCGGCGGTAATTCAGAATAGTGATTATAACAAAATTTATAAACTACCCATATCCATATCCAACACACCAATCGATAGCTAAAGGATTAAAGAATCGTTTGTTTATGGTATATTCAAATTCGTTGGATATAATTACATCAGTCAATACGATTTTGTGGGTCTGGCTATGAAATTTTGGTTTCAAGTGAAAAATAAGGGAAAAATTATTTTTTTTTTATCAAAGTTTGCTTTTGTAGAAACGAGCAATTTTTCAAATTTTTAAGAAAAATAACAGATTTACATATTTTTTTCCAAAATTTTGTTTTTAATTACGATTAGAAAAGTTTTTGCTGAACAAAAACAGCATTAGGTACATTAGGTACACAATAATTATATCTATCTACCTTTGTCTTTTTTATTTAAGATTTGTGATAAACAATAGCAAATAAATGTAAAATAACAAAAAAATCAAATCCAAAAATGAATATTTTTAGTGTTTCTCTTATGTTTGTATGTGCTGTCTCGTATTAAACCCCAAATAGCCCCAAATGTAATCTCACATCATATTCTCGTTGTATTGCCCTTGGTATTAATATTAATGTCGTTCAAAGTCCATCACATCTTGGTGAAAACCTTCTCCTTGTTCCTCTGAGTAGGCACCCATATTATCTTTGAATGTGAGAATGTAGCTTGTGCAGTTTGGAGGACATTCTGCAAATTTTAAAGCTTACATGCATAGTTTCAATCAATTTTCCATAATTGTAAGTTCTATTGTTTCCCAGAAAACTATCAACTACTGTTTTAATCTTTAATTTTTTATATGCATTGAGATTTGTATTTGCGCTTTAACTTCAGTTAATTTGGGAATAAATCCCTTTAAATATGAAAAAGCTACAGAATTTGGATTCAGCTTTGACGAATTGTTTCATGAGGCCTAATTTTATAAGTAATGGCGGCATCAATATATTATTAGGCTCTACAATTGGTTCCGACTTCACATTAGGTTTTCCTATCTTAAATTCGACTCGATCAGACCATATACCATGTTGGTAATCTATTCAATTTGTTCTGCTATCCCATAAGCAAAGGTGACAACTTTCGTAACTTTCCTTGAGCAATACAGAAAGTAATGTAATACATAAGGGTGGTTGTTACAGCTATGATATACAAGAAAACACTCACTACTATGCCATTCACAAATAATATGCAATTTGCGAGGGGTTAATCACATCTGTTGCTCATAAAATCAATTAAAATCTTAAAAACTTACTTATCGGCGTAAATCAGTCAAAAGCAAACTTTAAAAGCTAAAAATGGAAATTTAATTGATTTTCTATGTCTAGAATCAGAATTTAAGCATTAGAACAGAAACAAAAAAAAAATAATTATAAAATTATAAAATACGCTCAAAGAACATATTACTCGTAACGTACACTTATTTACGTAAAACGCACGGTCGTGTCTATGAAACATCCACATTCCATTTTTTAATTAAAAAAAAACCAAATGAAAAATAATTGTAATTTTAAATTTTTTGTCATCTAACTAATATTTTATTTATATCCAAGCGAAGGATAAAAGAAACTTTAATTAATAAAAAGCATTTCCATGAAACATATTTTAGCAGAGCGTGGTTTCGATCCACGGACCTCTGGGTTATGGGCCCAGCACGCTTCCACTGCGCCACTCTGCTACGACAACGTCCTACGAAAATGTTCTACTAGTTCTATTACACTAATAGTTATACAACAGAATGATGATTACTTGGACACAATTCAAAATAAAATTTAATAATTTTGTAACAGATTTAATTGAATGATATAAAGCAATACAGTACAGAAGCCACGGTCGTTGTACTACACGTCATAAATAAATTAATGAAATGAGTTACTGAGAAACATTAACGCTAGTAAGTAGCAGTGTCAAACGTCATGTATCGTGGTTAGGTTGGCTATTCGATGCGTGACTCTATTTAATTTAACCTCTCGCTAGCGCCTTGAAAGCATTACCTACAAGGATGTCACGTACTCTCCGCGAGAAAGTTTCAATCCTGCAACAGACAGATGGTGCGGTCCTTAACTAAATCGTTGATTTGTGTCAAAAGGAAATGGCGATGACAAGTATCGTTCGTACGTTATGAATGTCAATGTCTATTACTATCTGGTGCCCGCGACTTCATCTGCGTTGAAAAATTAAAAATATAACGCCAGACATTATACTTTTACCAAGCGTTGGATCTTTATTTTCAACCGACGAAAACGAAAAACGGAGGAGGTTCTCAATTCGATTTTGATAATTCTTTTTTTATTGGAAAGGGTATACCCCGAAGGTGATCCCATACAAATTTGGAAGAATTCCACCCCTAAGGGTAGGAAAACAGGGGATGATTAATGTATGACCACGCATAACGATAATACTTTTTTTTTGAATAGGGTATACCTCGAAGTTAGTCCCATATAAATTTGGAAAAAAATTACTTCGGTATACTTACATTAGTTTAAGAACTTAGTTATTAAGGTTAAATAAAAAGGTTTATTATTTTTTGCTTTTCAGTTTTTTCAGCGGTTTAATTTTTTGTAAAAAAGTTTTTTTACATATCTGGTGACCGCGGCTTGGCCCTTGTGGAATATTTAGCCTATGCTATTGTCCATCCTGAAATTCTATTGTACTTATCGGTGAAAGACCTAAATCGGATGAGTAGTTTCGAATATTACCTCCTACATACAAACAAACATACAAACCATACCTTTTTATAATACAGTAATATACTGTTCCCTTGAAATTTTCTAATCTATCAGTTATTTTGAGTCGGCGCGGCTCTTGCCACGTGCCCGGCTTACGAAAGTGGTTTGCGTGCGTAGTGTACCTACATAGATAACATTCTTAAATGGAACGTTGACATACACACGACTACGCAACGCGATGACTCCATACACCCCCATTATGCAATCGTTTCTCTGAACTAATCTAATCGATAAACAGGAGAGGCGGTAAAATTTCTGGAAGTTTCAAAGTTTCAATTAATAGTACGATAAATTCACTCGAACGCTATGCGTGATTGGAATATTATTTCTTTACCGCAAGAATTTTTGTATGTACTCGTATATTGTATGTATGATTTGTGATGATCTCAAAAACTACTGAATGGATTCTCATGCGGTTTTCACTAAAGGAAATTAATAACATTTTATAAGTCTTTCGTCGCCTAAGAATTTCACAAGTTTATCGCTTTACTTATTTATACCTTATTTAAATAAATCTTTAAATAACCTATAAGTAAAATAAGCAAAGATTTTTCTATCGTAAATTCTATTAGATTGTAGACATAGATTCGTACTGCAAATTATGTTAATTAAATGTAATTTTATTCAACCAGAATAGCCTTACACAGAGATTTGCATAATCATAGACTAATGCCGTGAACCCGTACAAAATTGTAAACATTTTAGAAAATTATAAACCTCAGTGACTCAGATCTCTGTTGAGTAGTACAGTCCGAATAAAACAATTAGTTCAAAGTAATATTAGGATCATTAAGAAACAATGGGATCCGATAAAATGAAAAGCGTGCCGCTTCCGTTGATTTATTGTCGCTCGAACATTGCGCCCTTTGTTTTCATCTTTGGAAGTTCAATCACACCTTCTTTGATCCAAAGTTCCGTCTTCCTAGTGAATATTAAATCGGTTTTCTTTTGTTGCCGCTTTTTAATCAGTTACAATAACTGATTAAAAAGGCAACTTTGTATGTTTCCCTAATATAAATAAATAAATAAATAAATAAATAAATAAAAACTTAGCTTGGTTACAGACAATTTGCTACTTTTTTTATTACAGACAACTTGCGGTGAAAAGAAAATACATATATGAATAATAACGTTTTTATCTCTGTGACAACGGTGGCTCCGCCACGGTGATAGTGGCGCCCAATTTTTTTTAATATATTTTTAGACGAACATAACATTTTTCCAGCATAAAAAGTATCCTATATGTTAATCCAGGTACGTAATACACTGTATGTGTACAAAATTTCATCCAACTCTGTTTAGTAGATTTTACGTGAAAGAGTAACAAACATACATGAATCCTCATAGAATTTCGCATTTTTTTTTTTTTTTTTTTTTTTATTTATTAGGAAGCCAACACAGTATACAACAATCCATACACTTAATCACATTTAAACAGTCTTTTATAATATTGTATACTCCACTTATAGGCTAACTCAGCATGCATTAAAAACCAACACTAAATACATTTTCCGTTTTTTTTTTAAACATTTATAATGAACATTTATAATGAAATTTAACATTTATAATGAAATCCTCATAGAATTTCGCATTATAATGTTAGTTGGATTTTTATTCAAGCTAAAAATAACTCTGTTCTACCCTGGTTCTGTCTCATAGACCATTGTCAAAAGTATCAATGTCAAAGGTTGTGATACTTCACAAGTTATAACTTTTTTTTCTATTTTGTAACTAGTGAAATATCACCGGATGAAATAACTCTCAATGTTTATGTTTTTTTGGAGTATTACGTTCAGCTTAAAAATCTTAAGTCGGAAGCAAATTTGTCTACAATAACATTCTACGTTATAAGTTACTAAGTTGAAATATAAGTATTTTCTTTATTTGTAAAATACGCATTTGTAACTAAAGCGTATTATTTATATTATATAATAAATGTAACTATTGTCTTTCATGAAAATATCACTGATCATCTAAATCTTTACATAGTGTTATTTTTACGCTGGCTCAGATAAAATAAGAGTTACTAACGCTGGTCTTCTGTAAGTGGGTTACTACCACATACTTATATAGTCTTTAATTACTACTGCCAATAGTATGCCAATAAATGCAAAAATATTGGTATTCTATTGGATATATTGGCATATGTTGGCATACTTTGCCCTGTAGATACTGTTCTTTATTAGAAGCCGGGGACGGATTCTCTGTGAGATTAGGACTCTATAAATCAATGAACAAAGTAGTTTTTATTGTCTCTGACCAGTAAGTGTCCTTTCGAAATCTGTGCTACATCAACTGTTATGGTCGCTAATAGAGTTATCTATTTGTTCGGCCAGTTGGTTTCCCCATTGTTTGAATCGAAGCCCGCAATAAAACCAGCTGTTCAATGAAATCCGATTCAGGTAGTTAATGGAGCGTGTGCGATCGCTTTTATTTGTAATTTGTCAACGTTTCCTTTGTGCTGCTGTGTTACACGGGAGAGCTTTGAACTTTTTGTTGGATTGGCGCGAGCGGCCTAGCGCAGTGGCAGGCGGCTGCGGGCGGACTCTCCGATTGAATGGGCAGGTGTACCAAACTGCGCCTCGCACGTGTACTGCGCTGTGCCTTGTGTGATGCAATTTGTATATGCATTCTAAACATTTTTTACAAATCCAGTCGAGGCAGACTTGTTTATGAGAAATATGGAAATTCTTCTCTTTCATAAGAGAGAAATCTCATCCATAATTTAAATTAATTCTTTTTACAGGACTTACCTACTCTCAGATTAAGTGCTATTCTAATATCATAAAAATAAAAATGGTATAACTACTTATAGCTTTAGCTTTTCTTGGCACAGTCATTTTTGTCACATTTTAAAATCTAAGAAAATATATTTTTTATAATTTTCTTATGTGTAGATCAATGTTCTTATATAGAAAGAAAATATCTCTTGGTATTCTTCGATTAAAGAGAATAATAGATTTATATTTATATTGCTGTTCTTTGCTTCACTTATACTCACATTATACGTAAGAGTGAAATTAATAAAATATTGGGTCATTTACATGTAAAATCCCTACACATATCGCTCGTTAAAAGCACTTGAACTGGCAATAGAAAACTCTGTCTGTTGATAAGAAGGCAGACTGATTTATTTTCGAACACAACGTTCGTCGACCACGTGCTGTGCAAATGTGGCGCCTTCCCGTCACTTCTCCAGTGGCGCCGGCGTCTGTTAAGCCCTTACGCTAATTGACCAAACCCGTGACGTCACAGTACCTACTAATTGCGATAATATAGGCCCTCATTAGCTTGCTCATAGCAATTACACTTAATCCAGCTGAAATAGCCCGCTTCCTTTGCGCGACGTTACATACAATATCAACGAGATCTGATTTGTAGCTGTCAGTTACAATTTGCAAACGAGTGTAACTTGTCAGAGCTTTAATCGGATAAAGATCATGGCCTGCGAGTAGCATATTCAATGCAAATTCTAACTAGAAGCATACAGTGTCATTGAAGGCGGAGAGAGGTGAGCAATAAAATACACGTGATGAAACATCTTGTCAACAATGCAACTATTTAAGTGTCAAATTGAATCCCAATAAATACCTACTAAGTAAATTATAAATGCGAAAGTTTGTGAGGATAGATGTATGGATGTACTTTACTCTTTCACTCAAAAAGCTCTCAACGTTTAATAGTTATCTGGAATACTTTTTATCCTAGAAAAAGATTCCTGAGCGATTGTCTAAAATATAAAAAAAAAGGACGTCACAGGTCACAACGATAAAGATGTCCGGCGTTATAATTTTCATATTTCGCCGGGGATGAAATTTTTTATATACTTACAAAAACCTTTTTTATCCCTCTTTCCATTAGTGAAAACCGTATGAAAATCCTTTGGTTGGTTTAGAAGTAGTTAGCGGATATAATACAGACAGACAGACGCGGAAAGCAACTTAAAAATAGTAAGGATAACATAATGTCACTTTTGTGAATTCACTCAGAGGGCACTAGAACAGATCATTTCCGCGACTTCGTTTAAGATATTTATGGCTCTCGTTAAATGTGCCTTATTTATTAGGTTTGTGCAATTACGCCGATTGTTATAACTATGCCGATTGTTGTTGTTTAATAATAAGACTAGTGTCTAATAAGGACCGCGGGTTGATGGTGGATCCAGGCTGCTTCTGACCGGCCTATAGTATCAGTAGTCCGATCATCGGACTGATGAGACATTTTTTTAAGGTCGACAGCCAAGCTGACAGTTCTCTTGATGTTAGGTGGCTTTTATGACGATCAAAACGCACGATCACATATAAAAAATAAGAAGCACTTTTTCTTGCTAAACCCTTTTAAGGCATACCCAAAACCATTATACCAACTGTTATAAAGAAGTATTCAAAAGATAATTAATTTAACAAAATTGTTTTATCATTGGACTAAAAGGCTCAGTAGTCCGATGATTTAGAACATCGGACGAAAGTGAGACGAAACTGAGACGAAAGTGTCTCATCAGTCCGATGATCATACTAGCCCTAAAAAAAGTTGTTTTATTGAATCATAAAAAGGTATAAGTGCTAAAAGCCATGCATAGTTTAACATGCGTTACCTGGATACTGAGAAACATTATTTTTAGAACACGAAAGTGTTTAATTGATGTTGTTTCCTTAGTAAGTACGTGACCATGAAGTAGGTAGGTATGTTTAAGAATAAAAATTGAACAATGTCTCATTGTAATTGGTTACATTGTGCCAGTCCTCTCGTTGAATGGTCCCGTCTCTTGAGATTGTCCTATTGTGTGGGCGGACGAAATGGCGGAGGGCCGTTGGTCAGGTAAGGGCTGGTCGCCGCGTGGCCGCCGGCCGTGCCGGTGGTCATGCGCATGGCCATAAATAACCGCTAGCCCTGTTTCCGTTCGGTTTAAAACACTTCTATTCACATACATCAGACATCACCGCCAACTTATTTTCTTAATCTTTACTAAGTATATTCTTATTCTACTAACAATTATTAATAAAATTTGAATTTCGGTTTGAGATTTAGTAATAAACCCATATATATACCTACTATTTCTAATGAAAAGGATTAGTTTCTGTTGTGTTGTCTCATACCAAGATATTCAGTTAAAGTAGTTAACATGCAACATAACAAATATCACAATATATAAAATGAAATCTTCTAATGAAAAACAGTAGTTTCTGTTTTCTCTTAATGAAATATTTAGTTGGAGAACCTATTTCTAGTTTGTTATAAACATCAATGATTGCAAAATAACAAACATCACAACGTAGCATTACAATAGATAATTAAAAGATTGCAGATTATTTATTCTGAGTCTGAGATTCTGAGTATGTTTATATGAGATTATGGGCCTCTTTCACCAACTACAAGTAAAGTGTTGATTAGTTACTTTTAGAAATAATTTTATGTTTTATTAAATTATGCACTCGGTTTACTGCATCCTTCGATAGGCGATTTTTATTATTATTTTCTTTGTAATGTTTGGGACTTTTACCGTACCAAGAAAGGTATATCAGCTCCATCATTCCCGGTTACCGGTGACTTTAAATGGCGGTTAGCCTACTTGATACTTTACTCAAAGATGGTGAAAGAGATATTATATATGAGTAATAGATATATTATATTTTCTCTGTTTGTATAAGTTATTTATCAGGGCTAATCTATGAAAATTTATTTTTTAAGAAGTAACTAAAAGTTTATACCTACTCACAGTTTTAACATCTTCTTGTGAATATAATTTTTATTTTTATCATAAGAGAATTATTTTATTATCTTAGGAGCTGATAAGAATTTATCATTTTCTATGTAAATTATAATAATAAATATTTATTTTGTATTATTATTTTATCTCGTGACATTAAGAACACATAAATTGTTTATTGTAATAGCGGGCCATATCTTGTGTTGACATGACTGTATTGTTTTCACAGAAGGAGGGCGTTGCGCAGGCGCATGTGTTTCGTAGCAAGTCCTTTCGAAAACCACGCCCCTGTCATTGGTGCCACCAACCAGTTCAGAACCAAGGGTCTTGCTGCAGAGGTTTGTATCCGTTTCATATTAAATCTAACTTGTTTTATTCAATTAATTATGTATTTGTGCGCACCATTTTTAATTTAAGTACGGGTACCATCAGTGGGACTAACCAGATACTCGTAATAAACACAATGCCATAACGTAGGGGTAATTATTGATATTTTTTTTTAATGTAATGGTCGTCAAACAGAATTACGGTCTACTAGTTGGTAGTTGGCTACCACCGCATATTAACAAAAGCAACGCCGAAGGTGTTGCAAGTTCACTGCTTGCCGAGCTTAGTTAAGGGATAGGGAAATTAGCGCCCCTTACTCACAAACTCACTGTGCTTACAAGGGGTCTGTCTGTGATAATATAATAGAATTAGATATACATAGATCTTATTATGTAGAACTAGTAATTTTTAATCCGACATCTTTACATAGTATAAAATAAAGTCGCTTCCCCCGTCTGCTCCTCTGTATGAGGTTTTCACTAATGGAAAGAGCGATAAAAGAGGAAACATTTTATACCTATATTAAATTTGCAGATAGCCGGGAGGCTTCCTGCGGATTTTTTCGTGCGGCCCGCTTTATATTAATATATATTTATAAATCTTATAAATTATATTTTAAAATTTTACAGCGCATCTTCAAATTAATTTTTTTTTACAGTTTGCAAATACGTCTGCCACACGACTTGCGAAAATAAGGTACGTTTCCAACAAAATACTAAATACGATCAGAGAAAAAAAAAACAAATGGAAAATTCAATAAAAATTGCAGAAAGCAGTTCATTGTGTCCAAAAACAGGGTTATAATAATTGTATATAATTGGTTATAATATATAACGAATTCAAGATAAACAAATAACAAAAACGCTCGCTAGTACCGTCTGCTTTTTTTAAATTGTGATAGTATAAGTAAATAGGTTAAAAAATATGACACACTCGCTTTTATATAAACTTATAGAATTTTTCTCTTTAACTTAATTGTTTATCTTATAACGAAAATTATACATATAAGTAATGTATATAACTATGTATTTATACATATATAACTAATGTATATAACTATGTATTTATAAAAATGTCTTATGTCTACATAAAGGCTGTTTACTGTACAACGGTTAACAATAATAACAATATATTTTGTTGTTGTTGTTGTTAGTTGATATATCAATATTAATAGTGATAATAAAAGTGATAATAGTCAGATATATTACTTGTATTTATAGTAAAATATACGCAGCGCTCCTAGCGAATAGCTTAGAAACTACATAAATAACTATCGTACGATTGATAGGCGCTTTCAAGCATTTATTAACTCAAAGTAAAATAAAGTCATAATTTATTGATGAATAGTTATCTATTATAGGTTTACAAGGGAAGTTAAAAATAGAAAATAAGAAAGATAGATAAAATTGAAATGATGTCAAGTGCCGCCATCTGTCTTGTATGGTTCTAATTCAAAACCGTGATTCATAGCATCTCATACGCACCACATTCTTGTTTGGCGTAACAATCAATACTGGGAGACGTTTTGTATAACGCATTATTTTTCCATTGCTTATTGCTAGATGGCGTTCTTTGTTTTTTAGAGATTATAATTATGTCGAATGAATGAATAGGTATAATTTGTATTTTCAATCATAAAGGCATTAAAAAATAATTAAAACTTACAATTTGTTACCGCAGTGATTTTAACATGAATTTTTATTTAATTCAATAGAATTGAGAGATGATTTCTACAAATTCTATCATGTAATAACTTATGGGAAAAATAGTAGGTATAAAAGAGTAAAGATCGCAAAATAATATTCAAAAGTATCGAAGAGATTGAACATATCAGAGATTAAGTAAAAAATATAGGAAAAAATAAATAGCCTAAAAATAGCAAATGATTGAATCAAAAGAATATAAATGTTTCAAATTACGTATCATGGCGGTTACTGCCGCCACGAGGGCTGTTCAGTTTTATATGGCATTTTAATTATACATAGTAAGTGACAACAAGAAGAGTGCGTCATATTAAGTCACATATCACGAAAATACATTACTTATCTAAGTAACACTATAATACCTACCGAATTATAATTTATCAAAGGTCACATGCCAATGTAAATAAATATGACACAGCAATTTGTCGAACATGGGTGTTTATCTGGGATTAGTTAAATATATTCATAAAACCGATAATATTCTAGTTCCACTTATCCTTGTTTAGCCGGCAGCGAACGTCGATGCCAATCATAGCATAGCCGCTGTCGGTCACGCTTCCATTGTGCTCGAGCAGGCCTCTGCTCTGTGTCGTTAACTTCAAATTGAGCGGGAATTCAAACACAATACACTTACTTGCACACTATCTGCTATCTACAAAATTACTCGTACCGCGACACTGTGTGATCTTAACAAAATACTGGGTATGTTAAGAGCGGGCGCACATTATAAGACATTCTCTTGGCTGACTTAAGTAGACAAGAATATTGCTTTACACATACTCGTAATATATAAATTCAAAAAACAATGAAGGGATTATTCGCATAAGGACAGATTTTTAAAAAAGACAGATTCGCAAAAAGACAGAGTAGGTACATACAATGCACCGTCAGCCTAACTAAGACCTTTATTTAAAAAATAAATTCTTCTAATGTGAACCCGCTCTAACATTTTCAGACTTACTTGCATTTTCAATTTATAAGTTTAATAACTCAGTAGAATGAACGCAGAATGTAAGGATGAACAGTAGGATAAGTTGGAAAATTTCCAGTATTAATTGTAATCTATTATCCTTATCACTGGAGGAAAACATTATCTAACATGTCAAGAGATTGATTTATCTGAGGTATATTTAATTAAATTTTTTGTGGCTATAATCTATTAATTACTACATGCTTAATTTTGATTACTTTTTTTAAATTGTAATACACAACTCAGCAAAATCTATGTGAACAATAAATAACCCCTATTTTCCCACCCTTAGGGTAGGTTTTTTTTTCCAAATTTATGTGGGACTAACTTCAAGATATACCCTATCCAATAAAAAAGAATTATCAAAATCGGATTACTCTGTAAAAAGTTATCCGTGATCATACATTAAAAAAAATATATGAGTCGACTTGAGAACATCCTCCGTTTTTTCGTTTTCGTCGGTTGAAAAAATATAAAATCTATTATAATATACGTTTATTATAGGTTTATACAGGGCTTTTTTTGTGGGGGCACGTGAGGTTCAACAACAGTGCCCCCAAAGGAGTTACTTTTTTATATTGTTACTCACCTAAATATAATATAATATAAGTTCACGTTTTATTTCCAAAGATATTATGTTTTTAAACAATAAAAAATAATTTACTTATATTTTTTCCTCAAAACACAGTGGCAAGAAAATGGGGAGGGGGTACAAAAAATTATGGAATTACAACTTTCGAGAATTAGCATGCCCCCAAAAAAGAAGTGACAAAAAAGGCCTGGGTTTATATAATCTTATCTTATAATACTAAACGAGGAATTCTTGTATGCCACGACGATCTCGCAAACGGCTCTAACGATTTTGACGAAAATCTAGGGTTAGTGGTTTTTTAGGTCTAGAAATCGATCTGTCAGGGTCTTATCTTAGACAAAATTCGTTTTAGGTAGTTTTTTTAATGGAAAGGTTACATAGGTTACATAGACTTCATGTTTCATAGACTTTCTTTCTTACATGTAAAAAACTTCAAAACTTTCATTGGCCCCAGTCTAGTATTCATTATTCAATATAAAAATATCGGTACAAATCATAACTAGATAATAAACATCATTTGTAACAGCTGTTAATCAGTATCACCGCGACACTCTTGCTTGAATATCGTTTTGTGGAATTTTCCTAATATTAACGTAATTATTGTGCTGTGGTCAAAGTAATAATTAAAACGTGGTAAGTTTTCGGGAGTACGGCTCTACATCTATTAGTGCTAAGTGCGTGATAGTTATCGTGAACTCCTTAACCCCTTATAGTCTCGATGCACACTTCCGAAGAGCGGTTTTACCGTTAATTTAGTTTTAAAATGCAAATTGAATTGTTAAATGCTCGTAAATTTACTGAAACGCGTAGGAGCGTGAGCCGCGAAAACGGACACCTACCTCGTTTGTTATTACGACAGCAAATTAAAAAAAAAATGTTTAAGAATATTGAATGTTACCAATAACGTTATAAATAACGAACAAAAATTATTCTTATACAAGTCGATTTGCAGTTGAATATGTCAGTTTAATTTCCATGTAATGTTTGTACACGTGTTATTTACCAGATACGGTACCACAGGCCAATACTGTTTTATATACAAAAACGGTATTTGGTCTGGTTTTTGAACATATTGATTAAAAAAAAAGTTTGTAAACTAACATATTTTGCATAGAATTTCTTAAAATGTTTTCAAGACATAGCTATGGATGTCGAGAAAGCTACAAGAAAGTGAACAGTTTCTTGTGTACACAAAGTAGCTAACTTAGTATTGTAGAATATTATGTGTACCTTGATAAGTATGCGACCCAATGATTGTGACAGAAAAAGATCAAGCCGTCCATGTAATATTCGCACTACAAAGATGATCAAATCAGAGAGAGAAAGAATTTCATTTTTTTTTTTGTTAGGAAACAAAGATTTAATATCGCGAAATAAATATAGCACCCGGAACCACGTCATGTATTTTAAATGGTGACTTAAGATTCGCAGATTACGAGTATGAGAGACGTATTGGTCAATACTTAAACGATATTTTAGTACGGTAGTAAAATAAAAACGACGTCACAGAAAAATATTATTTACCTACTGACAAGACTAATGCAGGATTAACCGGCTTCTGTAATGATTTGTTAGAGTTATCAAAGGGTGAAACCGGTATCAAATCATATTAGCCCAGACGTACTAGGATATGATTCTTAAGAAGAAGGTCAAGCCTTTCACAAGTGAGGATGTTCCAAAAACAAAAATGAAAAGTAAGGCTTAACACAGGGTCACAAAGATCGATCTACACAAAGTTGACCTTCATCTAGTCTCTAACTTAATCCCCTCGATTATGATTTATGGTCTCTTTTAGTGTGGGTGGTATCGAGTCCCTTAAATGTTCCATGTGTGCGACAATGACGGATTTTTCCATGAAGAAATTGCGTGTTTCAAATTGGTCCTAATAAAATCCATTAAATGTTTATAGCGTTTGAAGCAATTGGAGATAATTTAGAATAAAATAGGTTTTATTAAACGATTTTTTCGTCAAAACTAAGCTAGACTAAAATAACTCAAGTAACTTATACTTTTCATTTTTATGCTTCTTTTATTTGGTATTTGATAATTTATAACAAATTTTAAAATTGTACCTTAGACTTAACAACGATTACAATAAGTAATTACTTATATATCACAAAAGTTATAAATAAAATGTATGTATAACTAATATAAGTTCGAGTGTGTGAGTGTATCATAACGTAGGTATTATATTCATAAAATTATTGTTAACTATGTATCCATTATGGTCCAATTCCTTACTCCAAATATATTTTTTTATTTGTATACAGGAAAGCCATTGAACTCAATCTCACCTGATAGTAAATGATGATGAGGTCGAAGATGGAACTCGCTTGTCCGTTAATAAGCAGTTAAATAAATCATAACATTATACCTACTAATGCGATGTTATCCGATAAATGTGACTACGTGCAAAAGCATACAGTAGTTACACAAAAATGATAAAATAATATTTTATCTGATTGTATGACAGTTTTAAATACTGTCTGTGTCTCCGCTTACATCTTCTAAAACACCCAACGGAATTTGATACGGTTTTCGGGATTTTGCGATTCATGTAGTTTGCGAGAACCCCAACTCCTCAGCAACTTAAGCAAATACAGCATTTTTGGGCTCAATAGAAAGTCGGCGGTTAGTTTATAATTTTAATTATAGCTTAATTACATAAAAATATATAGTTTTATAGGGATAGACTACAAATTATTTCAATGAATCAATTTTAAGCGACGCGACGATATTGGGCCTGTTATAACAAGATTTTCTGATAAATTGTGAATCGATACGGCGATAAGATTAAACACAAGTAATAAATTCATTTTATATGCTCGAACGCAGTTGCGAATAAAGGAAATACCGCAAGAACATGAGTGTACCAACTATATAGATAGATGTATTACTTAAGATACATTTTAAAATGTGTGAAGTGGTATACTTTAACCACTATAAAATTATTCAGTACTAACTGGTGCCCGCGACTTCGTCCGCGTTGAAAAATAAAAGATAGACAAATTGATGCCTCACATTATACTTTTTCAAGCTTGAATCTTTATTTTTAGATAGCTGGTGCCCGCGTGGAATATTTAGCCTAAGTCCATCCTGATATTTTATTCTAAATAAACCACTAACAAATCGAATTAATAAACCGTAATGACTTTCATGCCAACCCGAACCCAATAGAAATAGATAGAAACTGAAGGTCGCTCTGTGCTTTTATGCATCTATATGTAATAATATGCATGCATAAAGCATGTACGTGAAATCGTGCTGGCATGCAACAGGATGGGATTGCATCTCCCGCGATACCTGGAAGCTGGCAGGCGAAAGCCTCAGGCGCTGTCTCTGGTCAGGTGCAATGTTCGGAGTGGCGGGAGCGAGCGCCGGCATGCGCGAGCGACGCCGATTGCGGATAGTGGCGGCCCGCGCGCCAACCGACCCACGCGTATCAAATTCGCACATTTCGCGTACATTTTGCCAAACATCTTACTATTTTCATATATTCCTTTTATAGTAACAAAGCTTTGGCCGCTCTATAAATAACAATTAGACGTGGGCTTGCTCTCAATACCGATTTCGTAAGTAACAGTATAATGTTGTTCAGAGTTTGTTAAGAAAATTGGACAGTTCAAGTGATTATGCATTTTCATAACTACCGTACAGTTTTGTGAATTAAAGTCCCTCCTAAATAAGATACTTTGTTTCAGTTGAATTTGTTTTGAAGTTTCATTTATATTTGTAAGTATTTTTATAAGTGATCGATCAAGTTTCGAATTACTTTTTTGCATATTATACCTACTGATCGGCTTCCGTTAAAAGTTTCGAATTACTTCCGGTGATTGTGTAAGCAAATACAATTTTTCATATAGGTACCTATTTAAATAATTTTATCACACAAAACCGATATCGAAACAAATAGCGATTGTTTCTGATAATTTTCGTTTTTAGTTTTACCGATAAAACACCTTTAGTCACGTATGCCATAATAATAAATATTGAATAATCGAAGCCGAGTGAGTAGTGCTAACTTTAACTATTGCTGTCCAAGAATTAATGGTTGTTCTGGTGACATAAAATTAAAGTGAAATGTTTTAAGACACGTCATTTAACTCGGACAATACTCAATAGGTTGCGTTAATGAACGCTAAACGATGAAAGTTGCAAAACGTGCAAGGAAGCTGCGCCTGTGAGTGACACAACAAAGACTATCCAGTGTTTACTGCTAACATCTTGTTCTTCATATTATACTTATTTATTACTGAAGTAAATTTCAAGTGCTTATGAAAAATGTTTCGAAACGGACGCTTTGAAAGTGGAAGCAGCAGTTCTACATCTTCTGGAGAAGCAGATTTACGGGTAATATTCTTTTTATATATTATATTATTATTTACATATATATTTATAATCATGTTACTTTAAATATTCATACAAAACATCTAGTAGTCCTGGACCTCACTGCAGTCCAGTGGGAAAGTTCGCGTGTAGAGAATTTTATTCTCAGAAACCTATCGAATGTGTTTCAAATGAATTTTTTCCATAAATATATTATTACAATTTAGCCAGTTGTTTCCTAAAAAAATATAAACTCCTTAGGCTCTGGTTTTCAAGGAATGAAAGCTTAAATAGCTCGTTGCTCGATGAGTTAAAGTGTAAGAAAATTGACACGAGCATTAAATGTCCCAAGTTCGATGCCCTGAGAATGAACTTTTAAGAGTTGTTCCTGATCTAGGTGAATCTAGATATTCTTATTTAATCTGTTGTATGGCTTCTCTAGAGCAAATTATTAAGAATGTGTTAGTGAATTATTCCCGGCGAATTTAACTCTACAAATTATCTGCTATGTGATCTACTAATTTGGGCCCAGTTTCAAAATTCCTGTCCAATTCTTAGTAAAATTTATTTATACCTATTGTAGTGTCTAATTATATGCTAAATGCAATAGGTATAAGAATTTTTAAATCATTTGTACTCTCTTTAGATAAAAACACAAGTCAGATACAAGGATACACACACACAATTAAATATTAGTCTTAAATATTATTAATATTAATCTTAAATATTAATATGAGCAAGTAGATCTTATACCGAGGTAATAAATTATCTGTGCGCCAAATTTTATCCAAATCCGTTCAGCCGTTTTGTGAAATATCCACACAAACTTTCGCATTTATAATAATATTAGGAAATAATAGGATACTGCAAGCAACCGATCATACCCTGTCACCATTAACCAGGCAAAAGTTGATGATAGTGTAATAGTTCGAAATCTAAGTTGCAGCTTTTTATGTGATACGTACGGTACTTCAACTATACAGATAATGATTGTTAATGGTGTGCCGCGAAGCAATGTGCGTGCATGGCGTTGGATCAATTCCTGAAATGGAAACTGATTCATCATGTACCAATGTTCTAATGCCGGTATGCGACTGCATCTGACGATGAACTCTAGCGACTTACTCGTGCAGCTATACAATATGTTTATGTACGACCGTTTTACTTACGTTCTAGGTACTCGTATGAATAACTGATAAGATTAAAATGTACCTACATGAAACTACAGATTGCAATCAACGGACAAAATGTCCGTTTTTACCTTAAGAAAATTGCATGGATTTTTAATGTTTTGAATTTTGATCTCCAGTGAGCTTGAGTTCCTTTACCATCGTTATATATGTACTTATTTATTTGATTTTGACGATTGCTGCCATAGTGGGTGGCAATTCAGAAAACTGATGATAACAAAATTGGAGGATATAGTTTGATGCTGTGTAGCTATTCATCTATAATCAACATCCAAAATTTAATTACACCACTGTTACATACATATTTTTTTATTTAATTAATAAAGGATCAAAGATTTTTTTGTATATATGGTATATATACAAAAAAGAGAGGTGAAAAAATACTTTAGGTTCCTATGGGAGCCAAAAGGCAAATTAATTATCACGTATTCACGTAAAACACAAGGTCGTATCCACGACTCAGCCATTTTAGTTTTGAATTTTAGTACTAACAATTTTGGTTTTTTTAATATTTATAAACCTCTTTAATTAAGTTTAGCTTCTGTCTTTCCCTTCAGACACATATTCATAGCACAGTCGCCTTTTATATTTGAAATTGGTTGTCGTCGGTGTTTAACTGTGTTTTGAGGCGATTTATTATTTAAATGACAATTTTGGCTCTCCCTCACCGGACACATCAAGTTTTACTGCACTAATTTTCTTGTTTGCCAAACTGGGGCTGTTAATTTGATAAGTATAATCGCAGCTTGTTTTGAGTGAATTGACATTTCCTGTACATTCGTAGGTGCAACTTAAATTGTTTTCATCGCTTTTACACATTTCAAATTATCTTTAATACTAATATTATAAAGAGAGAAGATTTCTATTTTTGTTTGTAATAAATTAACTCAAAAACTACTGGACCGATTTTTAAAATTCTTTCACCTATATATCAGCGAGTAACATAGGCTATATTTTATAAAGTTACGCCGACAAAGTTGCGTGCAACAGCTAGTAATTTAATAAACTTAGTTATTTTTTTATATTTCTGTGTGTTGACTGAATATCCAGAAAATGTTACAGAGCAATAAAAGTTAGCCATTAAGAAGATCATTTATAAAGCCAGAGGTTATTAACATTTCTACCATTTATGGATTTTAACAGTATATTATTTTATACCAACATAGGTTAATAATATATATTTGCATAAAGATTTGAAGTATCTAATTAGATGAAAACAAACATTAATGACACGATAAATTTAACCGTTTGAAATATCAGCAATGTTATTTATTCGAAAAACAAATTTGCTCGTGTTTTTTTTTGTTTAAATAAAACTTAAGGAATTATCTAAACTTGTTTCTTTAACCTCAACACTGATAAAGCGGTCAGACAGGGTCAGACGGTCATGTACCATTTTTGGCAGAAACTAAAAAAATAATGAACATTTGGGGTTTTACCAATATTATTCAGAATTGTTACAATTCAAAGATAATTAAGTAATCACAATTATAATTTCCTAAACTAAACGGCTTCGTTTGGATACATTTGTAGGAATACTTTAATAAGAGTTCATTTCTAGCAGTGCCCAAAGATATATGTGGCATTTTTATTATATCCATCTGGAATAATGTATCTTTCAAATAGTGAAAGAATTTTTCAAATAGACGCTGTTGAGGAGTGGACTGTATTTAACGAAATGAAAAGATGATGAGAAACATATATTTACAGTAAAACTAACACACTACCGAACAATATGTCTCTGCTCCAACTTACGACTGCTTCTTGACATATAATATATGTTTCTAATTACAATATTCTTTTAAAACTATTCGTTGTGGCCACCAACCAGCCAGTTGCCAACAGACGCATTGCTTTCGGAAAGGTTGCGGAGATTACCCTCCATATGTATATACAAAGTTACAAAAGCCACTCTCTCTCCCTCTATTCCGCTCTAAAGCCAAAACTTTGAACTTTGCATGATTGCAAAACAGTACCAATTTTTTAACTTCTAATGTTTGCTGAAAATGCAAATCGAATTGGCTTTAGAATTGGCTTTAGACCTTCTCCCTACTGAAGATTAACTGCGTTGTCGACCGGTCTAGGCGAGACGCGGAGCTATGCTAATGTTACAAGCTCCACTTTATGTTACTGTACTAGCTCGTTTTAGAATTGTATTTAAACTATCTATACTCTTAATTTCTTTAATTTAAAAAAAATGCAATAAGTTGATCTCAATCTCACCTTGCACTTAATAGCCTATTCACTCTAATCTTGAAGAGTCCCAAGTTTCAGGGAACATTAAAGAGGGGAGAGGCCTTCGTTGTGCACATAATAAAAGAAGACGCAAAGCGCTTCGTGCGTATAGATGGTATGTCCAAAACGTAAGGGTTAATACTCTAGTAGTCCGCCTCCCCTCGCCTACTAGTCCAAAGACTAAATTAAGATGGAGGAACTAACAAACTACTTAATAAACTTTGAAATTGTCAATAAATTACCAAATAACCAAAAAAATACCTCTAATAAAATACCAATTTCTTTTTTAACATTTTCAAGGTGAAGCATCCGTTTGAATTCATTTACATGTACGAGTATCACGCAGAGGACAGTCGGGCATGGCTTCGATAACAATGCAAGGTCGATTCCTTTATTTGGAGAATTTTTCAACGACCTGAAAATTTCCAAAGTTGTTATTTTATTAACTACTTACCCATTTTAATCTATACTAATACTAATATTATAAAGAGGAAAGATTTGATTGTTTGTTTGTTTTCATTGAATAGGATCCAAAACTACTGGACCGATTTGAAAAATTCTTACACTGTTGGGAAGCTATATTATCAGCGAGTAACATATGCTATATTTTATAAAGTTACGCGGACGAAGTCGCGTGCAACAGCTAGTATAGCATAAAATATGCTACCCAGTGATCAAATGTTGTTTTTTACATATTATATTTACCTTTTTCTCTCTTCTTCTTCTGGTGTCATATTATACCGGGTGTTGGCTATCATCATAGCTACCTTCAAGGCTGTTGATCGAAATAGCGTTCTGGAACTCGGGCCATACCACTCGGACAGATTTTTGAACATATGTCGTCTGCCTAACTTGCGTCTATCCTGTATAAAAAGGGGAATATACGTATAAAATGTATTTGTAGGATAAATCCGTGAGCTCGGAGAGTTACTTGTTTATGTCGAGTTGCAATGCTTCGCGAAGCTGTTTGACCGTCGTGGTATTCGTTGATTGTGTTATTCTGTTTGCTTAGTTAGGTATTTCTGGTCGAAGGTAATGCATTCAGTGTACATAAACTTTTAGAATCATTTCTTACCAATTGATTCAATTAAAAGAGAAATCAGAAATTGATTCTCTAAAATATATATTAAATAATTTTATTCCTAATATATTTAAATGTACACAAATTAAAAAATGATTCAATAAAAAATACCTTTTCAATACTCAAAAGAGGGTAGGTGAATTTTATTCCTTAATTGTGGACTGTTACTTGTGAATACAATTGACAAAGTTTTCTAAGATCTTGAATTCAGATTTAATTAATTTGATTTAGATTTAATTTGAATATAGAATTTTGACTGAAGTCTGCAAACAGTATATTGTTTCAAATATTTTTTTAAAGAATACTAAATTATTTTCGTAGTTTCTTGTGAAATATTTTTTTCACTATTGTTTATAAAATTTAAAACTGAAAAACATTAATGTAATAATTTCCTATCATTTTGTTAGCATACAATAAAAAAAACTAAATACAAAATTACCAACCATCCAAATACTTAAGGAAGTAATTACAAGACAGACAAATTAATGTATCTCATTAAATTAGATTTGAGTGTTTAGTAGGTTATAATTTAAACTACTTTTAAACTACTTTCTTATTTAGGAAATTTATCACATTGCTTAAAGAAGGTGTTGCTAAGAAAGCACTGGTCTCATTCCCCTGTATTTACGAATATTGTGTGAGTAGATAAAACAAGCCAGTTGTTACCGTGTTTCATTATCTTCACAAACATTGCCTTGTTAGTCGTTTCTCTTTAATCATGTGTGGGTTCAAACAATTAAACTTAATCTGGTATGTTCATTGAGAACAGAAGTGTTTTCTTTGTACATATTATTAGGTATATACGGGGGCTGTACATAAAGAGGGAGGCAGGGAGACTGTACATAACCGGGCTACGGGTCTATTATTGACTGTTCTTTCCCTCATATTGCCTCTATTGAGGCCAATATACTAATTTTCAACGATTAATTCACACCATAAAGTGCTTTGAAATTGGCTTCGTTAATGCAAGTTTATGCCTACTTGAAAATTCAAAAGTTTTAATTTAAAAAAAAAAAAGAAAATTTTAAGCGCTGGTCACGAAAATACTAATTTAAGTATATTTACAAAATAAACTTCGTATAAACGGAGAAATTCAGGTATTTTCTACATTAATTTGAATATTATTTCATTGTTGGAAAAACTGGTCAAACCATTATTTAATATATTAGATTTTCATTTGTATCATTTGCCTTAAACAGTATAATATAAAATGTCTTTCCGCATCTGTCTGTCTGTATATCCGCTAACTCCTCGTAAATCACGCAAAGGACTTTGTGTGCTTTAAAAAAGGATCAATTTTTGCAACCAAGAAGCCAAAACTGTCCACGTTTGTCTGTTTCTTCGCTTAACTTCTAAACCACCCATCCGATTTTAATATATTTTCATAATATATGGAAAGAGGAATAAACGAGGAAGGTTTGTGTAGGTATTTAAAAATTACATTGCATATATTGCAATATATATTATTATATTTCAAATGATATTGCAAATATATTTTTCATACCACTGCCTGCATTACAATGCCTGCATTGCATGCATTTACAAGCCTGATTGGCATTTGAAACTCGGTTTTTTTTTTAATTTTTAAGATTAATTTTTGATCGAGTTCTTTTGTTTTCACACTTAAGTTTGGCTCTATCAATCGAAGTTGAAGTTATGTACTGTAAACTCAGTATTATAACTAAAATCCCTACTGAAAGAGGGATATGAAAGGATACATGTCTGTAAATGTCAACATAGTAAAGTAAAAACTTTATCACCTATACTTACACTTACCTTCGTTTCGTTATTAGCAAGTTTCAAGTTTCAACTGATTAACTGCGTGCTTGCCTGCGCCGCTGCACCTAAAAAGAGAAAATAAGTTCACCATAACTAAAGGTATCTTTAAATGGGTGATAAATCATAATGTGTGTTAAAATTTTATGAGCTTTTCTGTACTAAATTAAAATAGACTACAAAAGTCGCAGTGATATAGGAGACTGTTTTAATATGCATCTTAATGGACAATCTCTATATATTTAACCTATATAGTGTAGATAGTAAAAAAAAAACATGAATGAATGCCGACTGACCCGGAACTGGTGGTCAGTACATCTACTGATATGAAGTATTCGGGCACAATGAGCAATGTACACAAAATATATTTTAAGAAAACATCTCAACGATTTTGTTCGACATCGCACGCTTAATCGTCTTATGACATGCATATTTTTTATATGACCAAATCATGATTACGATACGACGCGCGATAATATGTAGATGTGGTTTAAAAAAAATATGTGATAATCGAATTCTTGTTAGCAATTTTACTGATTGACATCAAGCTACCTCTTATCTGTACTGAGATCTCATATAATAAAAGTTAAGTATGTATAACTGACCCTCATTAGATTTGTAAATAGATAGCTGGTGCTTACGACTTAGTCCTCGTTAAAAAATAAAAGATATAACGCCTGAAAAAATATATAAAGTAATATAACTCCTGTCATACATGGAAGCCTGACATTATACTTTTTCAAGCGTTGGATCTTTATTTTTAGATAGCTGGTGCCCGCGACTTCGCCCGCATGTAATAATCGACATCTGGAAGTGAGAGATAGGGTCTATTGGTTTTGTGGGTAAGCTTTTTTTTACATTAAATTTAAGAAATAATTTCAAGTCGCTATTCAAAGAATATGTCTTTATGAAAACTTTTAATAAAAGTTTAAAGTGATTTAATCACGGATGTTACTTGCGTTAATCACGAGTCGTAGGTCGTGACAAATAAATAGGTCCAAGTCCAACTTATTATCAAATGGTAGACAAAAAGATCCGTATCAAAAGCAAAAATACAGCGAAATGTGACAAAAAGGAAGAGTAAAACATATTTTTTATATACTTTTAGTTTACCTCGATATAATTAGATGATTGATTAAATATATTAATTTATATTTGATATAAATATATTAATTTATATCAAATATATGATTTAAATTAATTTAAAGATTGGTGAATATCCTTTAGAATTTAAATGGCAGTATTATCTATACTAATAAATAAAACTGAAATGTTTGTGGTATCAAAATAACTGCTTTTTACTAGATGTATATTAAAGTATCTATGGTACTACTTATAATAACAAAATTTGTTTTTTTTTAGAATTTTCGTATGTCTGACTGTCTGTTTGTTCTGGCTAATCTCCGAATCCGCTGAATTGATTTTGACGGGACTTTCACTGGCAGATAACTGATGTTATAAGGAGTAGGCTACTTATAACTCAAGCTACTTTTTTAAAAATAAAATAATATAAACTATAGCAAAGCACTATCAAAGAAATGTTGATTGTATTCAATAGCTAAACTTCCTGGGAACATTAATCAGAAAACAAATTTGAAAAATATTGATTATTGTAGAAATGGCAACAAAATAACTGTCATAGATTAGAGAATTAAAAAATAATAATAATATTTATTTGACCAGTTTTCATTTGTTTAAATGCACGATTAAACAAATGGAAAGGGACATTAATATTATGACAAACCTCAAACAATTATTTGAAATTTGACTTCAAATAATTCTTTTTATATTATTTATTAATATTCTAAGGATATAAATAAGGACTAAATTATTCTTTAGATTAGGCTCTGATACACTAACGCCGTTGTTATTGGCCATTTAAGTGTTATTTGCGTTATTATACCCAAGTTAATGAGGTCTGTTACGACGTAATGTTGGGTAGTCCTATTATCCGAAGCATAAAACCGTGGCTAAAAGAGGAAACGATTCAAAACAAAAGACACTAATAATAAATCAGTTACTTCCCATGATCATTTGTAACTTTTGTAGAATACTATTATGGAATGTGAAAATACCTTGTAATAATGATACCTAAAACTTTATTTCAGACACTTTTTCATATTAGAATTATCGACTATACTTACTATTTTATTGTAAGTTGTATCTGTTTTCTTTATTTTCAGAAACTGTGATTGTGTGATGTTTAATTTTAAAATTTAAAATTTATGTTGCTACACATGCAACGTCAAAGATATTGTGATCGTGAGCAAAAGAGCGAAGCGGCCGGCTTGTAAGTTGAGCAAGCGGTTTTCGCATATTTGAGTTTCACCCAAATATTTTGGTCGAATCCCTTCACATGTTATCGCGACATGCAAGTAAGTAAATGTCGCGCCGATCCACATACACCTTAATTTGTACCGACAGCCGATGTCATCTTTACGGATTGAGACATTCTCCGCTTCGCTTGCACGCAAACAATGTAAATAATTATTTAATCTCTCTGATTTTTGGTTGAACGAAACCAAGACTCGTAAATTATACTCATTGACTGTACGAATTTCGCTCATGCAGTGATTTATACTGTATATTATTGAGGTTTCTTTAAAGAAACCTCCAATTAAATTGTACAAATTACACCCTTGGTATCTTTTTGGCAAAGTAAAGTGGATTAAAATGATACCTTTATATGTGACTTTGGATATGTGTATCAAAAGTCTTAGGTAGGTTGCATACTAATTAAATTACACTTTCTTTGTTATAGAGTCTAAGTATTGCCGACAGAGAAAATATAAGCGCATAATCCCGCCACTAGTTATATTAGTCCCTATAAGTAGTGGCCTACGAGTATAAGTAGTCCCTATAAGTATAAGTAGCGCAGTGTGCGTTTCGCAGTCACTTGGGCAGCCCGTATGGCGGTTGTAACCACCCCTTTACAGAAAACCACCGCAAAATTACATAATGTTTGCTGTTGTGTTTCAGTGAATAAGAGATGCCACAGCCCATTTCCCTTTTCCTTAATCCTAAATATAGTCTGCAGCCATCGAAATAAAATATCTTTGTCTGCAGCGCACTTGCAGCACCTGTTGCGTTGCTTGTGTTATAGGCGACGGTAGCCACCTACCATCAAGTGGACCGTCAGCCTGTCTGCTGATTTTAACACAAAAAAAATTACATGAAATAATCGGTGTTGAAAATCTTAAAAAAGGCGAGATATTGTGAATAAATTCGTACTATTATTAAAAGAATGTCGAATTTAAATGTTCGTACTGGTTAAATGGACATCGAATGAAGGCACATCAAAGTGGTGGCTGCCGCCAACGACGCCGTCTGCCTGTCACATCACGTCCGTCGCGGGATACATATGTAAATTGTAATTAATATTAACAAAACGTACCTTTATCGGTGCGACAGTGCATAAGACGAGAACCCATATTTACTAGTAAACATAATTATACACCTGTCACACGAGCACGTTGTGATTGACATAATATTTAACAATTTTTAACCGATTAAGAAATTCACTTGATACGAAATTATGCCCGTCTTAACGTATGCTCGTTTGTACATAATTAATACTACAATTTATGCTGCCTTACTTTGGAGCAAAAGCCGCACCGCTTCGCACCATATTGCGATGTTGTGTTACACAAATTGTTCTCTCTGACATTCTAGTAAATATTTAATTTCACATGACGAATGGAATTTATTTTCATTATGTCAGTGACTGCCTTGAATAGATTTACAGATTTTTCCCTTACATCAAGTTATGAAAAAATATTTTTAAGTTATTATTACTTATTTTATTATTATTGTCATGAATATCTTTTGACCAGATGAAGTGATATAATTGGAAGACATTTAATCAAGAGTACACTCTTGATTATGATTAAATGTCTCGAATCTTATATTGACTGATACAGACATAAACCAGCGGATCAGTAAGTTGATGTGGCGACGACCGCTGGGGCCGGAAGGTTCTCGAGTGGAGGCCAAGGACCGGCAAGCGTAGCGCAGGATGTCCACACACAAGATTGACAGACGACCTGATAAAGGCCGCGGGTCGACGATTTGGATAAATCAGAAGCAGGCTGCTTCTGACCAGTCTTATTGGAAAATTATGCGGAAGGCCTATGTCCAGCAGTGGACGTCCTGCGGCTGAGATGATTATGATGACACTACAAATATGACGCCATGACAAAAAAAGTTTAATTTTAATTTTAATTTCAACAACGCTAGCCTGTGAACTATTTCTATAATCACTTACTGTTTTCTTTTGCCGAAGAAACAAACTTGTCTTCCGTATTAAGATCCAACGAGTAGATACGTTACGAAAGTTGGTATATGTAATAATTAACCGTAGAAACCACAGCAATCTTACACGTGTTTTAAGTCAATAAGAACGATTCACAGACGCTTTCGTAAAAGCCATAAGAGCCTATCAATATAAACAGCCGTATATAATAGTAAAAGTCGCGATTTCCTGATCGACCTAATAAACTGAGGTAAGTGCGGGTCTGCAGTCGATCAACACAAATGGGGCGATTGGCGGGCGGTCGTTCTCGGCGAGCGTGGGGCAGCCCCGGGAGTGCTATTGTATAACGTAAAGGTTTATTTTTACAGCGCTACAAAAAGTTCAAATGATAGAGCTTTGCATAAGCTGTTATTCATAAGCTGTTAGTAGATCAGATAAATTGGATTAACATTGTAGATTTCGTTTGAAATTGATGAAATTTAAAACGAATATTTATGAAAAATATTTATAGGTTTGACTATAAATATTTTTCATAAACATTATAAAATTTATACTTTAACCAAGGCCTAAAACATTAGAATATAGCAGAAAAACCATCATTTAAAGACTCAACTTGTCTGTAACTTTAAAGTTATTCAAGTCACAAGTATTATATTGAAAGCTACTCTTCAATTCCTGAAACTATTTAGTTGAACCATAGTCACTCTCTAAATATAAGAATATATGTAATTTTGACAATACTGACTTAAGTGTCATTACAAATCATTAAGTGATTAAGCCTTAAGGCTTTGACTCAATGGCTTGTGTCCATAACACAAGCCTATAATAATGCATACTTTGGAGGCCTCAAAATTTGCTGTCTTTAGTCTTGGCGTTTTATTTATTTATTTATTTATTTATTTTATTTACAGGTATTTATGATAATGTTATCTTAAACAATTATAAAAAAAGTATTTACACAGAGAACTTGACGTTACAAATAAACTACACACCGTGACTTTCCACAGTATAATCTAGTCTTTATTTACATATAATTTATCATTTTACCAAAACATCTGACAGATTTAAATATGGGCGCCTTTAACTTAACTTATATATCTTTGCATTTGGTTCACAAGTTATTACCAAACAATGCCCGCAATGAATTCAGATGAACGATTCTCGTTAAAAGTGAGGCTGAAAAATGCGTGAGCGCCTCTGATCAATGTCCGGCAATAAGTCGTCGGCGCTTGTCCGCTAACACGTCTGATTCTTCTAGTCTTTATTAAACGAGTACGATAAATTTTTCTGACAAGTTCACAAGATTTTAGCTTGTAGGCTCGCTCGCACCGTCACAATCCTCTCAATAAGGTACTTAGAGTAGTATTTACATGAGTTTTAAAGTACAACAAATAACAAAACATTTTTCTTTTTATGTGTGTCTTTTGTTTTGTTGAAATTTGTGAGGAAAACAACTGAACGAGTTCTGATGAAACTTCACAGTAATTTATAATAGTTTATTATGACACAATACAATATCCCAATCCTAATACAATATTATAAATGCACAAGTTTGTATGTTTGTTAATATATTTAGTTAAATTAAATGATCACAGTCTGTTACATAACCAAACCAATGTGACAATTTCCCCTCTGTCATGTCAGGGATGTCAAAAGCATCGCAGTTGTTTCCGGATAAAATAGAAACCTATTTTTTTTGTTTAATTTTTGTATGTCAGACCCATCATCTCCTGAGCTATGTAACAATATAATATGACATTTGCCGCATTACAATACGTCTTCTATGCTGAGTAAGTGATGGACGTCTTCTATGCTCCCGCAAACTTCCCAATCGAGAGAGTCAACTTTTCTCATTAAGTGTCCAAACTTTCTTCACTGGTAGTCACCGGAGTTAGTTATTCGCTTTTGTATACATAATACTAATCACTGAACGTTAAATCGCGATGTTTTAAATCTCAAACATTGAATCAAAAAATTATATCATCAGATGATAGTTGATATAACGTATCTCTATAAAATTTTTTGGTATTTGCATTGTTACCAATGCCACGCCAAAAGAGAAGGAAAAAGAAAATTTTAAGGGGAAATGCGACTTTTTTTATAAATTTCTATAATACATATACATGTATATACATACATATACACATACAACTATCGAAATAATATTTCTTATACAACTCACAGGAAACGTTCGTACCATTCATTATTAAAATTGTAATCATTGTGAATTGAAATGGAAGGCCACGGGGGAGAAATTGCAGAGAGTTTTATACTCCTGTTTTTTAATCGTTATTTTTCGAAATGCTGTAGCATATTTCGAGAATATTTTTATTACAAACCCGCTATAGGCAGCAGAATACGCCACGGGTTTTATGAAAATGAAAAGCGGGTGACAATCGGCCGCAGGCCATTGTTACTTTGTTAGAAATTCCTGTTGCATAAGTATTTATAAATGGTATATTGCGGACTTTTGTTAATATTTTATGTTTGCGTACTGAACTGCCCTTACGGCACCAGAGGTTATTTCCCTTCTTATAACCTTCTTATAAAATAAATTATATAAAAGAAGGAATCTTGTAAAGTGTTATTGCGTCTTTTACACTATCATATTAATTCTTATCGGTCATTTTAGTTTGTCTACGGATTTCCTCATTCCTGATTCGATCTCGGAGAGTAACCCCAAACAAGGCTCGTTGATCTATGTTGAGTTTTTTTACGAAGCCCATGGTTAGAGACTAACATTTCTGCGCCATATGACATCAATTGTAATCAATTATTCAATGAAATTGTATCAATATAAGCAATCAATATTACTGTTTCTATACGGCTCTAAATACTAAACGATATGTTTACGATTTAAACCATATTGTCGATACAAAAATATTTGCGTTGTCTTTGTCGTTATCGCTTGCATTTGGAATATAAACGGTATTTTAGTGTTGCCACACCAAAAACGTTGAAATTGAGTTGCTACAAGTACATTATTACATTTGAATACTCTATCAGGTTTGAGTCATTTTTTTAAGCCAGCTTTAATTTGCTGAAAATCGTTATAGATAATTTTGAAACAAGACCCTATAATGTCCAGCATTGTTTCTGACACAGCCTGTACTTATAGATATTTGTAAATTATTTGTCAAAAACATTATTTTAATAATAGCGATTGTTTGTCAAATATACGAAGTTTTGTAAATGTATACTTACTAAGCATGTGTATTATCGATACGCTTAATTATGACATTATCACCATTTCGTGAGACAAGGCGGATTGTGTTGTCAGGTTGACATCCCCGTAATTAGTCAATGGGCGGTTCCCATAATATATTACGTGTAACTTGTTACTTTCTCCTCTTCATCCATCATTATGTCATTATATCATCATTATTGGAGAGAGTTTTAAAATATTTTACTTATTTCCAAGGAAAACAATTACAGAAAATTGTTACTCATAATAAGCAACTATAAAATGGGTGGTGCATGCATGCTCCTCTGGTAAAGATGTATCAATTTGACTACTGAATGCAGTGTGCCTTTTTTAACGTTGATAAATCCTCATGGATACCCGGCAGTGATAAGAGACGTTGCAGGACTCCTACTGGCTAAAACCCAACGACTTCATAATGCGGCCGTAGATTGGCGGTGTCGCGGTGACGTTACGACACGACATCGGTGCCCAATACAGTGTGGGCTGGCCTACCGTTAAAAGTTTTTTTTTAAGAACTACATGTCGTAATATCATTTACAAATTACGAAACAACACCCAACTTAGACACCGGTAGAACAATCGCGCAAACAACAGGCACTATTTAACATAAACAATGTGTTTTTCATTACACATAAATTTCTAAAGTTTCACCGTACCTACTGTTTGCAAACTAATGGCAAACCATAATGTAGGTACAAGCCACGTTAAGAGCACCTGGGAATACTATAATTTATTCTGAATACTCCTTTTGAAACCACCAGATTCCGTGGCGGACGCGAATCAAAACTAAAACTTGCATTTTAATTATAATAAATAATAATATAATAAATAATAATAAGAATTAACCATCTAAGTGGTCACCTTAGATAGGGTAGTTGTGTACTATCAAAAATATTAAGCTATGCATAAAAATGATCCTTTTATAATCTTTGGACCTCAATTTCTTCTTCATCATTCGCAATATCAACTAATTTTCAGCCTATTTCTTACGCTCACATGTCGAAAATTTGTACTCTCTTGCTATTAGCTTCCACTAGAGCCCAAGCATCGACGCCATACAGAGGATCGAGTTCATACTTTATCATAGAGAAGTCCTTTCATCTTCATAGCGCTAACTGCTTGATCTATGCGACATTTCACTTCGACATTGCTGGGTCACAATTTGAGAATATTTGAGGCCAAACTAGACAACCCTGACTTAGCCGGACGTATTCAACGTAATAAGATATATGCATGTATATGTAGAGATATCGTAAATGTAGCGCAACGTTTTGGCAAGGTGACTCGCGAATATACCCGTACAGTCGTACATAGCTCCAAGGTCACCACTCGATCTAAGTCAGTTCTGGTTCTTCTACGTGATGTAGATTCAAGTTTTGATCATAAAGTTTATTTTTATGTCTTTTTACCTCGTTTAGATGCGGTACGTAAAGAGCACTTTGTATAAGTAGGTGTATGAAGTAACACAGTAAGATACCTATACCTACAGTTAGATTTTATTAACTATTATGAAAGGTATTAGGTACTTAAAAACAAATTAAAACTGAACGAATATTTACTGCATGTTTCATTTGCGTATTTCATTTTATCTCGATTATTTGTATAATATTTTAGAATATATTGCTTTATATTATTTAATGATTAATCATCGTATTAAATTACGTCAGACAGAATAGAAAGTTGAAAAAATGTTTCTATAATTGTACCTATTTTGAAAATTAGATTTTGATAGTTTTCAACAAGTTTTCAAGCAAAAGCTTGGTGGTCCGCATATCTTGGAAATAGTTCTTTTTATCTGGATGAAAGGTAGGTACTATAAGTCCTTTTATATATACATCTAAAAACATGTATTAAAATTTCATGGTGAGCAGTTAAATAGTTATGGCGCGAAGGAGTAATAAAAAAAACACTCGCTTTCAATTCGCTTCGCATTTATAATATTAGCACGGATAAATAAAAAAAATCCTATATCCTATATCCTATATCGTAGAATTTTCTCAAAGCTCTTAACTTATTCTAGAAGTGAGAAGAAACTGAAATTCTTCTATTTTGTTGAATCTACGACTACTTACAACAAAGACGGAACAAGGGACTACTGTGATATTTTTGTAATGAATAAACTCAAAAACTATTGGACCAATTTTAAAAATTCTTTCACCTATATAATGCTACATTATCAGCGAGTAACATAGGCTATATTTTATAAATTTATGCGGACGAAGTCGCGTGCAAAAGCTAGTTTATAATATAATAAATAAAACTTGCTCATACTCTGTCGTAGAATTTTCTCAAAGCTCTCCACTTATTCTAGAATTGAAAAGAAAGTGAATTTCTTCTATTTAGTTGAACCTTCTTACAACAAAGGCAGAATAGGGGACTATCTACTGTGATATTCGTTTATATATTCATGACGTGTGTCCCTATTTCAAACGCTTCAACGAAACAATTGACCCATTTAATGAAGTGCAAGAGATGTTTGTTTCAGGTATCTGGCACTGTGGAGTTAGCAGAGCAAGCCAATACAGCACATATATTAGCTCGGGCCCACAATGCAGTAAGTATTATCATCACTTGATGATGGGCGTGACTGCAGAAGCTTTTTTACGATAATGAATTATTATAACGCCATATACATAAACGACCGTCATTATCTTTCATAAAAATCTTATCTACTGCCTAATGAAAGTTTATGTGTGTAATATAAAAACCTTATTGAGTGTATTGATCCCGTATATGGTTGATGATTGCGGGAAATACGTAATATATATGAATTATTTTTGGAGGCGCCGTCAAAGAGGCCAATCATTAACTGTTGCATATTTGGCGCACGAAATCCTGTTAGGTACGAGCTGCGAGATATGGCTGATATAAGGGACCGTTTACAGCTGGAAATTGCCGATATTACTTCCGATTATGATTATGATTATGGGACGTGAACAAGAAAGTGGCACGATCGGCGGCGGACGGGTCAAGCGTGGCTCACGCTCGACTCGATTTTATTTTCACACCCATTTGGGTGAATCTCCACCTACTCGTAGTTGGTTAGCAGTGCATAAATAACAACACGGTACTCTGGGCACACTAAACTTGGCTTATAACGAAGACGTTCCCTAACCACGAGTCATATAACGATGTTCGCGTGAAGGGCCTCGTGTATACATCCAATTTTAGATGATGACTACGAGTATTTCAAATAACTTGTACTACTTTATAAATTTTATGTTTTTTATTTAATCAATGACAGTTATACCGTGTATTCGCTATCACCCTCTGTCTGTTCCTTCGTTAAAAACATAGGAATTTTGATACAGTTTTCACTAACGGAAAGAGCAATAAAGGATCATTGTTGTGTTGTGACAAATTTTTATTTTTATAAACAAATTACCTAATAACTGTTTTATAAAATGTTTTTAAGCATTAAATTTTAACTGTAATGCGTTTTTTAACAAATTGCATTTGTTTTTGAAGACGTCGTTCCGGCCAGCACGATAAAAATCGTACCGGCCACTAAGATGACAACTCGTGTCATTATCGTAAAAATAAATTGGGAGCCCGCAAATTTGGTTGACGATAACGTTGCAATCATAAAGTGTTAGGTATATTTTTAATTTCTAAGATACACCTCCTTACCTTCTAAGGTTCACCTTACATTTTATTTAGATAAAGGTACTAAGATAACTCTTTACCTTAGTTAGTACGACCTTAAAGGTCGAACTATACTACATCTATAGATATTAGACATTAAATAACATATTTAATAACATGTGGTAGGTCCCCATATATCCCTCCACGTGGTATAACTTATCATTGTCCTATTTACGTCTGTAAATCAAAATAAATAAATAATAATATAATTTTATCACCGTCCTGTTGATTTTTCTTTAATATTAACATCTAAAACAAACATATATGAATTTAATAAGTTAACCAACAAGTAGGTACTAGTGAAACCTCACTTATCGACGACAAGGATTTAGAAAGTGCTAACAACAATTCAAACATTACCTGGTTCATGCTAACGTAACCTGACATTCCGATCTCGGTGTGTGTTTTCTGTGAATTTCATGTGTAGTTGGGATCTTTTTGCTTACGGCGTACAGTTATTATTTTGAAACCAAATATTTTTAATATTATTTCAAAATAATTTATGTACTTTCTGTACATTATTCTTTTAGCCTTTATTTGTTATTCTCTCATATTGTCTGTGCCCCTGGTGCTTAGCCTTAATCTAAAAAAAATTGTTTTTTTTTATTTTTATTTTTCACTTATGGATAAATGGCAGTAGATTGTAGGTTGTGCAATTATTTGTTTTCAAAATAAAATAAAATAAAACTTCCTACAACAATGGTCTCGACGGATTCCTTCTTTGCGTGATTTTACCGTAAACAAAACTCCCTTGTATAGTAAATCTATAGTAAATCTCTTCTGATATTTCTCATATTTAAGGTAAGAGAAATCAATACATAAATTCGTAATAAATCAGTATATTTCATAAATTTATTCAAATTTCAATTAGATCCAATAGGTATTATTTTGCTTTCGATGACAAGTTCCTATAAATTGACGGTCTGTCAAACACGCGCCAACCCAAATACGAGTTTATAGTTGGTTGGTAAGCTCACTGTTTTAGAACATTGTTTATGTCAACAACGGATGTTGTGTTTTCCATCTGCTACTAATGCTGAATTCAATCATTTCTAAGAAAACTAGACGACTAAACGATTTCAATTCGAATGAATTAAAAAAAGAAAAGGTTTTTATATGCAGTTTATTGAAAACTAGCTGGTGCCTACGGCTTCGCCCGGGTTAAATATTTAGCCTATGTCCACCCTGAAATTATATTCTATTTCTGAAAGAATTTCTAAATCGGGTGAGTGCCTAGTTTTGAAGATTACCTCCTACGTACAAACAAAATGTACAAATTTTACCCCTTCATAATATTGATTAGTATAGACAAAGCTTTTGGAGTTTAGCTAAGCTGCCTTGTGTTAATTCTTTCAAAACGGTCTAAATCTTTGTTTTATTTATTGGTTAAGAAATTCAAGAGTTAAGATAAAATATGGGTAAAAATACAATTATAAAATCAGAATAATAAACGTTCCGTACATTAAATTACTCAAGTAAATAAATTTAACGAATATTAACGATTGCTTGAAACATTCGCATCGGTCCCGTTCGTTTAAAAAGAAAATTTCATGGGTGTCGGTGCCGATGTTGATTAATGTGTTGAGAGAATTATTATGGTGCGGGTTCAAGGCGCCTTTTGTAGTGTGAAGGTGACAGCGGTGGCGATTCCTGTGCCGGTGCCGGTTAGGCCGAGTCCCAGTGCGAGTGACCGGTCACCGGTTGCCGGCTGCCGGCAAGACATTACGTCCAGTGTGCGCCGGGCGCGCAACCGAGACGTCCGCACACATGCGCGTACCTTACACCGACAGAAACCTTTTTGATTATTCGATATTAAAAATGGCGGGAAACGAACTTGTTCCGTGATTTTACACGAAATTACTCGTTAACAACCGAATGTATTGATCTAATATTTTCTTTCATTATAAAGAAAATTTTATTTAAGATCAACGCGCGATTGTAGTGTTTTGATAATTTAAAAGTGCTGTTATGTACAAATTAAGATGAAATGCCCGTCTCGTTTGTGTTTTTGTAAGTAATGTTCGCTGAGGCGTAGTGAGGACATTATGCAGACGTCACTCATTGACGGTCACATAGTAGTTTAAAGATGAAGTTGTTCAAGAGGAGGCTGTCGTTTAGCGGAGATAAACAGAAACGAGTTTCCCGTAGTGAGGACCCCTTCGCGCACGAGGTACCTCCACTCAATGTCTACACCTACGAACAATACCGACCTGCTCCACTATTTCAATGTGCCATTGCCTGCTTTCTACTCTTACATACAACTCTATCAATGCTCACTCGTAAAATTCAAATAAAGCCTTCATAAATCTGTACTAACATAATTCTAATCCTTACATACTATTTAAAGTCGCTGTCCGCGTCTATCTCTCTGTATATACGCTATCTCCTCCTAAACCCAGCAACTGATTTTGATGCGGTTTTCACTACCAGTAGATATTTACTGGTAGTGAAGATAATAAAATAATGGATGGTTTCTCATCAATAGGTACACATAATAAAATCGTTAACGTTAAAAAAATCGTTAAAAAACTTAATTAATATAGGTTTTATTATAATTATAAAAAATAATTCGCCCAGGAAATAACTTAAATAGATTTTATTACATATATAAAAATTCCATGAAAAATTATCTAACTGATGGTGAAAACCGTATCAAAATCCGTTGCGTGGTTTAGGAGAAGCTACGGCCATACTATGTATGTAAAGATAAGTATTTCTATACACCTTGTAGATATGATGGTATAAAACTACATATTTGTATTACTACGTAGCAATTCACTTACGTAATTTTCTACAAGACCAGACTTAGCTTAAGCATACAATGTATATTGGCGTCATCCATTAAGCCTTATCTTATTTAAAAAATTCTAGTCAAGTTTTCTCGTGTTAGCTAAATTTAAAGAAGGTAGTAACAAAAACTTTACAATAAAATAGTTTATCTAACTAATGTAATATGTTATACTCACCTTATCAATTACGCAAAAAATTTAAGCAATAAAACAAGCATTTTTGTTGAACACTTACAATAAAATAGAACTGATAATGAAATAGTTCGATGGATAACAATTTAAGTAATCAGCTAGTAGAAATATGTCGAGATTCGCTTTTATATATGTAATTAGTGTAGGTATTATCTATGCCAGTCTTGGTGTATTTAAAATATTAAATGTAATTAAAGTTTATTCAGCGTAATCTAAGATTTTTTTCTACTAATTAAAAATTTAATTAAATAATTCACCTACAGTCTGACTAAACTATGTCTTCGATATTATCGATCTCTACGACTACACATGTATTATATATTAGAGAAAAGAAGGTATACCTACTCTTAATGAAATGTATTTCTTATAGATATAAACATTTTACTAAAAGTACAAGTTTATCAACGTTAGGTAAGTGCTCTGAGAGGTTAATAGTTTGCAATAGGTAATAATTGATAAGCGCTATACAGTAAAGTCGCGTTTTTCTAGACGTTGCCTTGCCTGCTCATTCGCAAAGTAAATTGAAAGGCAAGGTTATCTTATCAGCAGACGGAGGCCGCGGGGCGCGGGCACACTATAGCGCTCAGCCACTAACTGAACTTATTGTGTAATTCTGCGAATCGAATCGAAACTACTTCGACATCCACATTCTACATTCTAAGTACTCGCTCATAATAAACGAATAACAATGCCTCTGTAGGCAACATAATATTATTTCTGTAAACATTTCCATTTGACTTCAAAACTAAACGAAAGTCAAAACTTCATAATATCTTAAACATATTTCAGATCCCGTTTATGTCAGAGTTAGGTAAGTCTTCATAGTGAAGCCATTATTGTGGTTAAATTAATAAGTTATTGTGTAGCCCACTATATGTTTTGGGGTTCGTAGTTAATAGCTATTTCTTTAAATTAAATTCCTCGCTATGCTCAGGATTTTAACTTTAGAATCCTTCGCTTCGCTCTAAATTCAAAATAAAGCCCTCGAGGTACAAAATATTACTTTGTTCCCTTATAACACAAATAACTATTAGTTTATTAAATACCAATTCTTTCTATATATTTAAAAGTTATTTTTTAGGACAAAATACCTTATGGCAAATTTTAATAAAATATAATTAAATTTACATTTAATTAATTTTAAGTAAAGCTCTGTAAACAGGCTGACGATGCACTTGTCGCATATTGTCGCATATAAACGCAGATAAACGCAGATGGATTCAAAAGCGGTGCCGACTTTAGTAAAGTTAAGTTAGTAAGTTGATAGTAACTTTAAAGAAACAACGATTAACATATACACGAGCGGTTTAATTTGATGGTGATCTTCTGGGTTGTAGTTACCATTGTAATAGGGACTGTCTAGTTAATAACTACGGAATGCAATGTCTCCTGTCTGCCACTACAATAACTATTTTTAACAACAATAACACTTCTATTGTGAGTATTATATTAATATTACAAAAATTACTTACAATTTTTTAATATTGTATCAGGGACATGAGTAATTAAGAGGAGGTAGCGAAGACTTCGAAATGTACCAGTAATTATCAAAATGTTTGATGTCATTTTATACCTAATCGTTTCACTAACGACAGGCGATCGTTGTCCTTGATTCTTGTTTGTGTTGAATGAACATTTTTGTAGAAGTCTACTACAAAGCGTATCATCATTATAAATAATTCTTACTTTAGCTACTTAAGTATTATCAATTATAATATCTTTACTTCTGGCGTAATATACGCTTAATTTACTTAATTTACTTTTAAGGAAATCGTGATCTCTTTAGGTGGGATTTAATTATATTCCATTATTCAACAATATTGTTTGTGATTCAATATTATTTTAACATTTTATTTTTATATTATTAAGGTCGACTTGATGGTAGGTGGCTGCTGTCGCCTATAACACAAGCAAAAATATTAGTCGACAGGAATGTCGACGATCTACTTGATAAACATACTTGATAAACAAATACATATAGAAAATATCTGTAACAATAGTTGAAAAAATGTTGCCAAAAATATGTACACAGACCTTATTACGTTTTATTATTTATTTTATATAAGTGTGTACATCTTTTATGCACATTTTATGCATTTATTTTTAAATAGGGTTTAGATCATTTTAATATAAACCTACAAGTGTAGGTAGAGCTTAATATCGGATTTTATTATTTACACCTCTTTTTTTTAATTTTTTGTATGTGTATTCTGTATTGTTTACATGTCAAAAATAATCCCTATTAAGCCGAGTACCGAGCATAACTAATGGCTTTTGTACGCCACAAGCGATTTCGATAAACAATAAAATCTTTATGACTGATCAAGATGAAAACTCTTATTACTATAAAAATGAAAAAAAAAATACGAATTCCGACTCCAGTTTATACAGTAGTTTTTGCGGTAGAATTCTGACGATTATACCTACGTAATTTATTAGGTAGGTAAGGGTCAAAAGGTTGGTGTGTCTGGTCGGTAAGAACATTAAAATGTAATGCGGTTAAGCAATTAGGTACACCGTAGCCATTTATTTTGTAAGAGAGTGCTTAACATTGATTAATCTGCGTTTACCATTATTCTATGACATTTATCTATAAAAAAACTACTGCTGTTGCACGCGACTTCGTCCGCGTAACTTTATAAAATATAGCCTATGTTACTCGCTGATAATGTAGCTTTCTATAAATGAAAGAATTTTTAAAATAGGTCCAGTAGTTTTTGAGTTTATTCATTACAAACATACAAAAACACAAATCTTCTCCCTTTACCTATAATATTATAGATTTCGACTTCAATCCAAAAGAAAGCAATCAATTTACAATTGTTTTGTAGTGGTCGTATTGACTATATTGAAATGAAAGTTACATATGAAATACATAGTTTTATAAAGTGATCCGGACATTTCTTGCCAAATAAAGCTACCGCATAACCTACAAATGTCACGCTATGCTGTCTATTTGGAATTTTAATCTGGCCACAAGCCAACGTATCCGTTTCATCATTTTCTCGTAACCTCATAATTCTTTACGGAAGTAAACATATGTAATGATTCTTTTTATTTGTTTTCAATTGTAATTTTATAAGTTTTTATAATGAAACATTTTTTCATCTCAATATCACTTTGAGAATACCAAGTTGTGGATTGGTCGTGTGTATTCTAAGTAATATTGTAAATGTGAAAAATTAACTACTGAACCATTGCATCATGAAATTTTGCAGGGATACAGAAAAAGACTTCATTCAGAAAAAAGTACTGTTCCCGAGGGATCATTTAGAAATATAAAAAATGGTGGCGGCGCCATTGTCCTCACAGAAAAAGTGAGCAATAAAGATAGAATAAATATTTTATCACCTATAAAAAGGGGCGCGGATGTAGTCGCAGACAAAAACTAGTATCTTATAGAATCTTTAATGCTTATAACTTTTTAAATCTTTGAACTTTTATAGAAATACGAGTATCGTGTTTATTGGCTACAATACAAATGAAAATATTTTGTGGCTTCTCAATGATGGTCAGGGTGTGGTTAATTAGGTGGAATGTAGTAAAAAAAGGGGGTACAAAGTAGAGGTGTGAACATCTTTATTGTACACTATTAAACACCTAATTCTCTGAGCTGGCTTATCTCGTCTGCGGTGCGTGTCGAAAGTGGTAACGAAATGTGATGCCCATTGCGCATGCGCCATGCACCCACGCATCTCGTAGGGCCCCGACCAAATATCCGCATGTAGTTACCAATGAGTTCACGTCACGTGGGATGTTTATTATCTTATCTACCTGCTAGTGCGCTTGCTGTACTATTTTTTACTACATGTCGAAAGTTTTGAAACAAGGGCATGTAAATAAACGATTAGAAATTCCAGTGTGTATAAATTGACACTTTAGATGCGTTCGCCGTTTTTGGCGTCTAGTTAATTTGTCTTTTTAAAGAAGGCTTTCGAATGAACAGCATCTTTCTTATTTTCTTTATCATTTTTATTTGTAGTACTACGTTGCAACTGTGTGTATTTGTAACTAGTTATAAATTTAGTTTGATTTTAAATATTATTGTCACCTAACAGCTAAAACCCAACAGAGTAGATCTGCAGGTTCGCGAAAACGTTATGACACGACATCCACTACCCACCACGAATTTGAACTGTTTGTCCCAAGTAGACTTAATATGCCTACTCATCAACAACTTTGTTTAAATTGAAATTTTAAATTAATTTGATTTCAATGAGATCATTAAGATAACGAGATCATAACGAGACAAATGTTAGCACCTACTATTTACTTACACTATTTATTTTCTGTATTTTATTTGATAGTGGTGGAACAGTCCTTTTAAAAAATGGCATACAAATTGGTCCAATTCAGAACACAATTCGTGTTTATCATTTCATTTGGTGGTTTTATACTCGTAGCGTGGCCATTGTGTGTGACCACAATTTCTGAGATGAATACTCTTGCGTCGTCTTGTGTATATATTGGGTGTATAAATTAAAATTATGACGCATTACATCGAACCCATTCTCGTTCTTGTTATTTTAATAAGTTATTTGTTGTTATAAGTTTATTGTTATTATAATAACTTAGTAAATTATAATCGTGATCACTAAATCGATATCTGTAATCTTTAAAATTCTTATCACGTCAATACAGCTTCGCAGTTGGACTTCTTTGTAATAGACTGTGTATAATATTTGCTATGAATTATCATAATAGGTGCTAGAAACTAAAGTCACGCGGGATATACGTAATAATTATACGGTTGCTGCGACCTTGATATATCATATTTATTATAGTTTTACTTAGTTTAGGATTTGTTGTTACCTGTATTACCTAGCGATGGTGTCCGCGACTTCGTCTGTGTTGAAAAATGAAACATATAATACCTTAATAACGCCTGACAAATTTATCGCTGTGACGACGTTGTTTCCACGACGGCGACTGTGGCGCTCAATTTTTTATATTTTTTGACGATCTCTCGGTAACCTAAAATTTTTCAAGTATAAAAATGAAAATAAAAAATATAACAACTTAAAAAATATATTAAGTAATATAAGTCCCCAAGATGATCCTTTGAGAACAATACATTTTTCTAGATAAAAGCTACGCTATTTCCTTATTATTGTTACTTTTACAGTTATAATACTATTAATTATAATATTTTGCATTTATAATATATTTATAACATTTATTATATTCTAAACCGAGCACTCAGACAGATTAAATATTTTTTTTTTCAGGATAAAGCCAGGTTTACAGACACCAGTTGGCAAATACATCGGACATGGACACGAGAGGACGACCCGCTCACGCTATCGCCTACGCCGAGCCGTTCCGCTGCCCCTGCGTTGCCCGCTCCGCTTATCACTACCACCGCACCCGGAGGAAGTGACCAAAATGGAATCTATGACACAATAACGGTCAGTAAACATAAAATAATAATATTATTCTTGGATGCCTTTTGTCTTGTGGCAAAACATTAACGAAATAAGAAAACTCGTCCAAAGTATGATTAGATATTTATTTCTTTAAGTTCTCAAGCATTTCATGACTACGAGTGATAAATGCTTTCCTAATTCAAAATGAGTTAATTTCCGTCCCAATGTTTTAGTCAAGCCATAAATCTTGGAAACTCAATAAATATCTTTCTCTATAGACAGTTTAAATTGTCTTAAGGCAAATGTCAGGTTAACTTTAGTTGGTGCCAGGGGCTTAAATGGTTAATTCGGCGTTACCTTTATGCATATTAGATAAATATACTGTATAGTGTGCTTTCAGTAACCACACATTTATTTTACAATCACACAATGACGTCAATGACTAAATTAGTCACATACTTAGAATGTAAATGTTGTTATTTATTGAAATGGAAACTTATTGTCGAGTAAAAGAAAAAATACTTATGATGAATGATTTATAAAACAAAACTTTTTGGTCATTTTTGCAAATCAAAAAATAAAGTAATATGAGTTAAGTAGTGTACATACATACGGCTAAAATTATTGTAAGATGGAGTAGGTATATTTTTTACCAGAGTTCTTGGTTCAGTGCTAAACCGAAACAAAAGTACCAAGATTTTAGTAACACACTGCTCTTCGCAGTTGTACAATTTATAAATTTGCGGTAGTAACCATAGACTTACAAAATATGTGAAATTACAAAATGTATCCATCATTCTTTATTCTATCAAGGTCGGCAAGGCACTGTGTCAAGTGAATTATCAGCCTGCCTGACGACCTTTATATAAGAAAATAAACTTACTTTATGTTTGCTACATAGCATTCATTAGATTATGCTTTTATCCATTAAGAGAAAAGCAGGGTTAGATGTCCTTTTTGGGTAGTGTTGCATTCAAAACCGTATTCTATGGACAACATTGTTCATAACAGTTATTCCTCAAGAATAATGTTCATAACAGAAAATGGTTTCGAGATTTCTCTTCAGGATATTGGATTTATTGTACGAGTGTGTAGATATACCCTAGAGCTGCATTCAATAGTTAGTTTTATGTGCATTGTCGTTGTTGTGAGAGCACGTTCGTTTCCATACGATACTCGGCGACACGAGAAGTGAACCGTGGTTCTCGAACTATGGGTCTGTAATAACGGCTCATAAATCATAATACACCCGGCCTAGGTTCCGCTCTTAGAGGCGTACAGCAAAGTCTTGAGTTCATGCTGTTTTGCTAATGCACTATTGTGACCGCGCGATCGTAAACCACGGTTAATTCTAGGGGACTGCTTCGGTTTGTCACAATACATAATGCACTTCTATATTTTATAGAATTCCTGTATGAAAAGTTTCTACACAGCTTGTGTTAACCCATTCCGTTAAAAATATTCCCGTTAAAAATATGGAAATATGAATCTTAATTATTGGTTTTGTGTTAGTCTTCTAATGTCTTAATGCCAGACAATTATTTTATATTTTATATTAATTTTTTATCATACGAATATAAACGAATAAACAAAGATCAGCATTTTGTTCATGTTTATGTAAGTACATAAAAATATTAATCAATTTATGAAAAAAAAGTAACATTCACAATCTAAATACAATACTAAAAATAATATTAAAATTTTAGTAATTCCTTTATTGGTTCAAACATGTTCTTCTTTCGCGTCCCATTTTCTTAGAACATTATTAAAACATCTATTCAATCTTTAATGCTCATATTTTAAAAAAAAATTGATTTCTAGATTTTCTGGATAAATAGCATCCTATATCATTATTTCTGATAATGTGTATCTAACATTTCATTATGATCGATTGAGTAGTTAAGGTGCGAAAGTGTAAAAGACAAACTCACTTTCGAATTTATAATATTTATAATAAAAAGTTAAAGAAATTTTAAATTGTAGTCAAAACAAAACTCGAAAGTTTATTATGAAATCGCTGATTGTTTAAACGAAAGTGAAGCCTGCGTTTAAAAAACCCTTAAGAGTTCACAGTATATTTCACAGTATGACGGAAACCAAATTGGTATTCGCTGAGATCCGGTCCCGTCAAGTCCAGGTGTTTTGTGATCCAAGGCTAAGCGCGACCAGAAACTCCGTCCAATCTGGGGGCAGTGTTCGTCTTCTTGGGAAGTCGCAACAGTGCCGTATCCAGCTCATTGCAGGTGACTTCAGTGGAGGCGTCACCCTCCTCCACCGGATCAAGAGTGATATGATCACTCTCTCCCGGAGCTCAGGCTGTATGAAAGATGGCTCCGTAAGTGGCGGAGCCGAGGGACGAAGTTTGCCCCTAACCAGTCTATACGGCCGGCCCCACGGGTCAGCGTTCAATGAGTCCATCTCGTTCCAAGATCTGGTCTTGGCCTCTTTGATGGCATTCTTAAGGCCGACAAGCACCCCCTGTAGACGGCATAAAGTGCATCCTCCCGAGCTAGGTCTCGGTGACGGTACCTGCGAGCCCTGGTGTAAAAGCGTTGTCCTAATACGAGTTTTGTAAATCATTAAATTTATGAATGCATGGTATAAAAGTTAATAACAACAAAGAAACGTTTGAATCGACCTGCATTTATAGAACGACCATTAAAATTTATTATATCGAGTGTGCTCCAGGGACCGCGGAACCCAAGCATGACCATTAGTTTCTCCACTGACGCCCACGCGACAATACTCATTCAATAGCACACATTTCATTGCGTTTAACATTAACGCTGCACTGCACCTCAATATATAATTTTTTGGTAGATTATACTCGTATTCAAGCAAAACTAGACCAACTTGCTTGTCTCTACGCTTCTTTCTTCATAATAATAATGTGAGTGTTTACCTTTTATATCATTCAAATGTAATCACAAAGATAATGAAATTACATTTAATAAAATGAGGAATGCTTTTTTATCTACAACCTCTTCAAGATTATAAATTTATAATGGTAGGTAATAGTTTAAAATAATTATTTGTTAGAAATGATGATGGTAAGAAATGCTGAGATTCTACGAGGGTGGAATGGAAAATAAGTAAGTAGTCCTATAATGAAAATAGTGGTGACATACTTACAATAGAAATTGTTAAAAGTGTTATTTATTGGGTTAAATATCGTTAAGTTGAAGGGTTGGGCATAATTTACTTTTGTATTTTTAAAATACCTTTATATGTATTTTGAAAATTCTTGAGTACTTAGGTACTTTGATGTCTTGCTACGAACTTTTCAATCAATTTTGAAAAAGCCTCATACATTTATCCAAATCATGTGTTTATAATTAATTTAGTATGTCTGTTTATCAAACATAATTTACTTCAAGTACAAAATTCAAGTACTTATAAATATGCATTCAGAAATCAATCTGTAAACGTAAATAAGATTTCTTTAAAACATATTATTATTATGACTACACGTTACCAACATATGGACCATTTACCATCAAGGCGAATGAGCGGTGATGTCATTTTCTAGTGGCTCCGTATCTATTTCTAGGTTAAAAGCAGGCTACATCGGATCCGATGTGAAATAAATTATTCATTACGTTATACAGATTGTTAGTGTGTAGTATTTACAATTTTTAAACGTAAGGTTTGTTACTTTTATATGTGAAAATCATTTTTATAGTTTTGAATTACCATCGTAATAAAAAGCATCATCATCATCATCATCATCATCATCGGACCATACTTTTAGTTAGAGGAAGAGGCCATAAATTTTCATACGCGTAATGGTAGCCTGACGTTACAAATTCGTTCATTATGACAATTTCCTTTATAGCGAAAAGCCGGTAGTGGGCCGGGGCGTGGGTCTAAAAGGGGTAATTGTGCCTCGTCTACCTGTAATATGTAATTGATGGACCGATCAGCACGGGGAAATCGCCGGGCGGGCGAAACGTAGTGTAGGGTGTGCGTCCTTCGGAAGCGTGTTAATGCTTTTATCGGCTTTATTAATGGTTTCGTAGTGAATAAATGGTTTATTATGAAAAAACTTTTAGTTACATAACTTTTAATTACCTATTATTTCTTTGACATTTATTGATTAGTTAATCTCAATGAACACTGTACTGCAGCAGTATGTACTAAGTTGATTTATTTTTTCATATATACTTTACTTTTTATATGAAAATAAATCAATTGGTTCTAAATAAACTATGTATATAGGTTGTTAAAAAATAATATGTTGTCGGCAGTGAGTCAAGTTTAAACGGATTTCCTGACATTTTGTATCAAAGAGTCGGTACCGCTTTCTGAGCCATCTAGCAAAAATCTTTTGGGATCTTCGTTACGAGCGCGCGATTATTAGCTACTTTCCATTGCCCGCGACTCCGTTCGCAAGTTTTATCGAAATCCGTTTATCGAATCGATGAGACCGAATCAATACCAATAACAGTAGACGACGAAAATTATAGATATTTTTAAAGATATAATTTAAAACTATTTTTTGAATAACTATTTAATTTAAAAAATATTATTTTTATTATTATGTATTTCATTCCATAACGTAACTTCTAACAACATAAAACTATATTACCTTTAGGCAACAATAGTAAATATGACCTAACATACTCGTAGAGGTAGGCGAGTACTTGCGAATTACGCAACAAGATATTTACCTATTCAGCGCGAGAACTGCTCCTAGCCTAGAGTTACGGACAATTTATGGAATTTTAATGCTTTGAGAATATCCATTGTGTCTGCAATTTACTTGGGAGGTGAAATTTAAGAGCTTCGTTTAAATTGCCTTACCCTGACTTGAATGACATAATGAGAATTTACAATCACACTTTTCTCAATCTGTAAACCTTTTCTTAAAAATGGAGTTAGATAAATATATATACTTTGTTTTACGTAAATTTTATGGGACTTGGACTTCGTCTTGAAACTTTGTCGTGCTTTACATGTCAGCAGTGTATTCTCTATTTATGGGGTCTCTATAAATCATGGTGTCAGAGAGATAGATCACGTTCAGACAGGTCAGTTGTTAGTTCGAGCATACGATTTGAAATTCGAATTCGATTTGAAAATTTTACATTACACTGCCCCGCTTCATTGCATACATTGCATATTATACATTGCAATTTTTATAATAAATATTTACTTAATCCAGCCGATAAATTACCTTAGGCTTACCGCCCACTAGGCAACCAGGCTGCGGCAGCCAAAATATTTGTGCAGCCAATTATAGCAGCCAATCTACGGCCAGCCACTCAAACGTCGAGCGATATGGACGAAAAACTTTTAATAATTATTTACCTATCTCGTAAAAAACGCAAAACAAAGAAGAGACATTGGATTCATCCTCTTTTTCTAGAACGGCTTATTTCATAAATTTTTCATAAGTATCGAAAGTCATTTTGTAAAAAAGTAATACGCCTGACTGCTACAAGTGCGCGGAGACTGACAGCAGCCAATACATTCCCCTACTCGCTTCTATACTCGCTCTGGCTGCGCGCAGCCAACGAGATGCGGTGCAATCGGGCGCGTTCTATTGGCTGCCGCAGCCAGGGATTTGTGGTTGCTAGGTGCGCGGGCTCCCATACACCGTCATATGTTCACAGTTAGGCTGCCTAGTGGGCGCTAGGCCTTACATCGCCATCTGTGAGAAACTTATGGAACTCACAGATAACATTTAAAATAAGTTTTAAAACAACTGTGAGTTCCATAAAATACTCACAGAGGACGGTGTAAGGTAATTTACAACGTAATTTGCAATAAAAAAAAAACTATAAATTGAGATTAACTATACTATCTTTTAAGTTAGACCAAATTACACACATAGTTACGAAGTTTTATCAAAATCGGTTCAGTAGTTTAGGAGTTCATCGAGGACACACTACGTGACACGTATTTTTTTATTATATATATATATATATATAATAAAAAATAAAGATTTACAATAAAATTTACAAGTAGAGCCCCTTGAACGAGTGGTAGGTGATTGGTTTCCGGGTTCTCGCGTGGGAATCTTTGGAAATGAACTTTCAAAGTTGGTTCTAGTCTGGATCAAAAAATAGTGGCAGGGCACTCTGCCACAGTTATTTGGCGTAAATATAAGGAATTCCAAAGCCCGTTACCCTATCTCTTCCTAATCCGTAATCCTGGGGCAGCAGTAACCTGTGGCGTTTCAAATTGAATGAATGGATTTAAATATAACTATCAAAACCTGCATACTTGTACTTAAAAAATATACTTAAAACATAATTTGACACAAGCACAATTTCCCCACTTCAGTAAAGCCCGACACAATGTTAAAGTTAAGAGTTCTAATACCAGTAACTGAATTAATTGCGACAGGCTCCGTAAATTTATTTCACTTGGAAATCAAAAGGAAATTAAAAGGACAAAAGGAAATCACTGGAATTCAGTGATCGCTTTAAAATTTATGTTTGTCCGAATATTTAAAGGGTTGATTTCAAATAAATTCAAATAGATTTCTTTCTAATTTTAGTGGGTGCCTTATGGAGTCTCATGTATAAATCATTTTTAGAGTAATCTCTTTCCATTTTATTGTGATTTTGATTAATTTATACAGTCTTCTAATATGGTATTTATTAGAAAACGGAGTAATATTAATAAAATTTTCGTTAGATAATGAGACTATAAAAATAATAATTTTTTCGTACTAGCTATGCCCGCGACTTCGTATGCTCCTACAAGAACCTCACATCTTTCCAGGATAAAAAAGTATCCTATATGTTAATCCAGGTAATAAACTATCTGTGTGCCAGATTCCATCCAAATCCGTTGAGCTTTTTTTGCGTGAAAGAGTAACAAACATCCATACATACACCCATAAACATTAGCATTTATAATAATATTATGATTGATTTTATCTATATTTTTGACGTTAAAGTATAGACATCGTCACAATAAAATTTACAACAAAAACTTTTCCAAAGCTTTAACGAATAATGTCACAAATAATAATCCTTGGGTAATTCATATTAATTTTAATAGAGAATTTAGTCAGAGTTTTCAAACTCTCTACTTTTCAAATTGCTTATCCAAATCCTAATTGGTTAGCTAATTTGCTTTCTTGTGCGAATCTTTAATCATCAGTAAAATTACAAAAAAAAAAATTGTGTAATGTAATCTATATGACTGGTACGACAAATTACATAATAGCATTTCGTAACTAGCCATGTTCGTAACTAGCGTTTCGTAACCCAACTATACTATATATAGCTTTCTTCTTTATGATACTGTTTCATAACTAATTATTGAAATTCTTTTTTATTTTCCTATTATTTATTACAAAAAGCAGTTTAATCAGTTTTAATCTAAGAAAAAACCATAACTTTTTTCTCAAACTTTCAGTTTAAATTTAAATGAAAAAATATTTCAGTAGTTACAACAGTAGACGTTTATAAATGTGGTATTTTTAAAGTTAATCATAAAAGCTCACGTAAAAAAATGTTGAAACAGTGTTCAATGCGAAAAAAGATAGACATAATCATATTACACGGAAACATTGTTTCCAAGGACTATACGACGAGTTAGTGTCAAAATATTGTGACAATATTTAATTGACGCGACCACCCGCCGATGATTTTCGGTGTTGCGCCAGATCAAATGTCGGGTCGCGCGTCTCGTCGCGTCGGCTCCGTCGCCGTAAATAAAATTCGACACATAAACAATGGACTATGGCACCCGCTCAACTAAAACACTGATCTACCGATAAACTTGTATAATATACGACCAGAATGTATGGAATTAGACAACATTTTTGTGCTGCTGGTTTGTAACGTGATATCCTATATATTCTATTGTCTTGTTTAAAAGAAATCAGGTTTATTAATCTAAAAACTGTTTCTTTTTTTCCCTATTTTTTGAAGAATTTAATAACACCTATTTTGCCATTCTATCAATATATACTAATGTAATATATTATTATAAATGCGAAAGTTTGTATTTTTGGATTTGGATTCAATTTGGCACACAGATAGTTTATTACATGGATTAACATATAGGATACATTAACATCTTGGAAAAATGTTAGGTTCCCGAGGTCGTCACAGCGATGAAGATGTCAGGCGTTATAACTCATATTTATTTTTCAACTCGTACGAAGTCGGGGGACCAGCTAGTAGGTGTAGTAGGATTATAATTATATCAATACGCATAACTGACATTGTACAACTAATACATCATAGAACTATGTTTTCACTTTAATTTTGAAAAATAATATTTTTTTGTAATTGTATAACAAAGTAACATTCTAACGACATTTTTGTCTCAATTTTAAGAGTGCAATATTTAACTACGTAACGAGTTATTATACAATACATGATACAAAGTGACTGTTACTGCTCTCAGAAAGATATAAATTACAATACCCACCGTAAGTACACCGATCAGTTAAAAAACGTTTAACTAAATTAAATTTTAATCGGCGCGATGTGCTGATAAAGATTAATTAATATAAATTGCTTTCGGCCATAACTGGCTGTCAAAGGGACCGCGGGTTCGTGGATTAATATTAGATAACCGATTGGTTAGCGGCAATCGCAAAACTTTCTCACGATAGCCATTTCGATGACCGCTTTGCTGTGGGTATAGCATGGAGCAGACACTGCACCGATCGATCGTTGGAACCGTCGTCGTGGTCCCTGCGGCGGCATTTCTATCAAATAAAACGTCATACGAGTATTGTGAACACAAATGTATTGTTTGTTTTTAGATCCAATGTAATTAAGAAGGAAAAGAAATGTTCTGTCCTTACTTAACTGACCTGTTTAAGTCATCAAAAAAAAATGCGAATAGTACGGATGATATACTCCAGTCCACCTACTCCAGCTCTATCCAAAAGTCCACGAACTTTCCGAGTTAGCTTCAGGTTTTGTACAAGTTTACTGGTATAAGGGGCTGTCTGTTGCATCCGTACTAATATTAGAAATGCGAAAGTATGTTTGGATGTAAGTATGTATGGATGTTTGTAACTCTTTCATGCAAAAACTACTGAACCGATCACCATGAAATTTTGCATACACGTTGTCTGGGACATCAGAAAGGACATAGGGTACCTTTTATCCAGAAAGTAAGGACTATTCCCGAGGGATAAATAAAAAATAAAAAACTAACTCCTGGCCAAAGTGTTATAGCAACACGAGGTGAAGCGTTATATTGCTTTTTTTTTATTTTCAACGCAGACCAAGTCGCGAGCACCAGCTAGTATGGAATAAAAAGGTGTTAGTTTAATTGACTCTCCATTAGTCCAGTAGTAGTACTAATATAAATAAAAATTGGTAATTTACTCTATTTAATTTAGAAGTTTTGAGATACGGCTTTTGTTGTACCAAAGTTTTTACATTACCATTTGATGAGCTGTTGTTTTTTCCTGTACCCAATTTTTCAGTAGGCGGTAGGAAATTGGCATTATTTGATCAGTACCAAAAAGTGAATTTTATTGACACCTCGTCTTCATAGTGGCATTATATTGGCAGGCTAACGTTTCACTTGATGACAGGTTTCATTCCTCCTCTGGGAATACTTATAGGATAACGGGTAACGTAACGGACAGGTTGAGGTTAAGGGCATCGATTATCGCAATAAACACTCGTTTATTTAAATAATATTCAGCACTCACTTGCAATTACGAGTTGAGGTGATCATGATTAATATATCCGAGGTAGTGATAAATTACGATTATATATTATCAAGTGATGTTTATCCGTAGATGTGGTAGGTAGGGTTCAGAGTGCCGCCGCGTCATCTACCCGCCCCCGGGCGAAATGATTGTACGTACGTGATTGGCATGCACGAGTTGGCCCTTAGCTTCACCTACACCAGTTGACAGGTGCCGTGGGAAGCTTTGTTATGGTCACGTGCTCTCATTATCTTTAGCTTTTAAGTCACCGTTTCTAAGTGAACTTCTTGAATTTGGATCGTTCATTTCTTGTTCAATATGCTTTCGTCAGGTGTTAGAAATCGATTAATGCAATGGAATTTTATACTAACGATCCGCCCTCGGCTTCGCACGGATGCAATTTTTCCGGTAATTTTTCCATTTTTTCTCTTCATAAGAACCTCATGGACATTTATTTGCAAAGTTAACCTTGCCAGGAATAGAACCCGGAAACCTTGGAGCAAAGCATTAAGGCATGCACCCTAACCACTTGTCCAACGGGCTCTTAATTTATTAAAAAAAAGCTATTATAACTTATAGAACGAGTTGGTCCAACAGAAATATGCATTTAAAACATTGTTTGCTTACCTGCATGCAGTATTTTGTCGTTGACAAGCTTGCGTGTGTACTCTTTAGTTGTGATGGACGATGTCTATCCGAGTTCGAATGACGGGCTGACATACACACGCGTTAATGTTTACGGAATTGCAACGAGTCTTCCTCTCCCGCATCCCATCGGCCGCGCCTCAGCACCCGCCATAGCAATAGCACTCCCCCGCCCAATGTTTATTATCAACTTCTTACGCACGCACGCGTAACGCATGAATGGAAGTTAAAATATTTATTCGGTTACTGAATAAATAATATTCTGTTTGTTTTCTTACCGTTTCCAATGACTAGTTGTTTCAACTCTATCTGTGTAGTACAAGTTAATATTGTAAATTACCTTACACGCGCGACTAAGTCCGCGGCCCCTTTTCTTTGGGGAAAAATATTTACCTTCATCATCTCAGCCGCAGACCTCCCTCATAAATGGGTAATTATTTACCTATTATTAAATTCTTACCTATATTTAACTGTGCTTTTTTCTAGATGAAAGGTACCCTATGTCCTTTTCTGTATCCCTGACAACGTGTATGAAAAAAATCATAATGATCGGTTGAGTAGTTACAGTGGAAAAGCGTAACAAACAAATTTACTTTCGTATTTATAATATTAATAAAAATCTTGAGATTTTTTTTGCAGTTATTAATAATTTAACGTATCATATTATCATTATACGATTAAGTTACATCCAACATTACAAAAATAGAATTATACGGTGAACTATCTTGTGTTTTGACAGACATTTATCAAGTAGAAGATTAAAACAGTTTTAAACAGATGTGAAAAATTATAAAATCTATAAATGACATAGCCTGTTTAGCTGTACAGCTGTTTGAAAAATAGTTATAGTTTGATGATGGCAATGACAATTTGCGTCTGAATTGTCATCGCGGTCAGGATTCGGATATGAGATTGCCGGAAGAACCAATAGGTAAGAGCCAGTAAATTATAGTAGCCAGTTAAGTCAATTACTGTCCCTACCTTCGAGACGTATGAAGAGGATGCGTTAATCGTTTGCACCTTGTATGGGATTGCCTCATAGGTATGGATCCGTAAACCTTACGATTGGGTATTATTATTATTATTATTATTTCAAATAGTGTTCTAAATTAAAAAAAAATCAACATTAATTTACCTATAAACTAAAATTATGAGACTGAAGTGTTATCGAAGTCCGTTCATTAGTTTTTGCGAGAAAGATTAAAAACTATCCAACTTCTTTGAAATTTTAGCAGTTTCTGCAATATTTTAGTAACTTTAAAATCTATTCAAGGCTACCTTGGATAAAAAATAGATTACTAAGTGTAATATGAAATATGGTTTTACGCTTGATTCATTCCGCTAAAGTTTTAACTTATTGTAAAAGAAAATTCTATCAGTAAATTTGATTTCCTTTATTTTTTGTTTTGTAAGAAACTCTTCCGCTCTAGTTCGGTACTTTTTTTATAAGCTTCGTGGATGCACGAGGTGATGAGCGTTGTAAATCAGACGCCACGGTGATTAGTAACATGGAATAAAAATAAAAATTGGGCGCGTGCGTGCATTGCTTCCGTATTCTATTAAATTTGTTAGTGCTGTCATAGTTACTCAAGTATTATATATAATTGTATTTATAGTAATTTTAAATATTAATACGTCTAACAATATACTATACGTCCAAATGTCTTTTTATCTGTTAGTTTACCCGGCTAACCATTAAAACTGAATAAAATTTGATCTATTCTGGTCAAGCCAGATTAGATAAAATTTTACTAATTGCTTCGCCCTGGTTCATATGTGGGAGTTAGTTACACATAATATAATTTATTCTTAAGTCAATCTGAAATAATGTACTTTTGAAGAGTTTATAATAAAGATTATTAATATTATATAATATTATATATATATATTATAATTATAATGATTATATAATAAATAAATTATATAATTCAAAACAAATGGGAATAGATATAGACCGCAAGTGTCTCCAGCTAGTCTGAGTTATAGACGAAAACAAGAATCATTGATTACATCACCAAAACACGAGTATAGTGTATTAGATGGGAGTGCAGTGCGGAAAATGTGCGTTCGGTTGCCAGGCAACGCGGCGTCGCGCCAGAGAGTCGAGCGCCGGCCGGGACGCTGCGGCGCCCAGTTCTTCTCCCGACGCCGCGAGGGACGTCTCCCATTATTTTTAAACGATCGCGTAAACTTTTATCCAATTACAAAGTTTTTAGTGTTTTTTTTTATGCGGGATTTCACGTTGAAGCGTGTTGTGTACTAATTAATTTGTGTATTAATTAACTAATAATAAAGCAATCATGTAGACAAAATGTAAAGTAATGAGATACTTATAACACGTTAACTCTTTTTATTTGATAATTAAAGTTTCGGAACCAGTACAAATACGAAGTTAATACGTTTAGTATGTGTGTTTTTTCATAAAGTTTAATAATGGTTTTCTATCTAAAAAAATCTAAAATAGGTCTGTGATATTTAAAAATAATCGAAAAATTATTTCCTTATTTCACAAATAATTTTATATTAATTTGTATTATGTTTTCTTATATTATATGTAATAATAATTGGTAATTCGTATAAATATTACCAAGATATATCATAGATACACTATAATATATCCCAGGTTTAATAGCTATCGTAGCGAATTTCATAACAATAAAACTGTATATGTACGTATTTCAGTTCAAAAGACATACAAATAATAGCGGAATCTGAATGAAAAATGCCCCTAATATGTCTGCAGTCGGTGAATGTACGTTTCAAAGGAATGCTTACATGTGACGATCTTTTATTTAGATGTGTCTAACCCCCGAGGTTATTCACCCTCTGTGTGTGCCACATATTAAAACATCGAAGGTCATGGTTACAACGAAAAACTTTTGTTCTTCTAATCTTATCGCTTTAGTTAGTTTAGTTTGTATAACTGTTTTTTGTTAGAAAAAAACTATGAATGGACTCACTATTTTTTAATTACCCCTTTGATAACGGAGTTTGAATAATTATACTGTCAGTGCTAGTGATAGATTATACTTATAGGTGTTTTTGAAGTAGTTCTTGGGCTGTATTCAAGGATGCCGCAGTGCAGAGGCGCATGCCCTCGGGCGTCGAGAGACAGGCAATGTCAATCGTCCTGCGTCTCGCCGACCACTCTCGTCTGCAAGAAAATTTGAATGTGTCTTTCATTTACAAAATATTAAAAATGATCAGTTTCAGTGATAAAATAAAATAAGTTTTAGATAGTCTACTATTTAGTAGGAAATTGTCATACAAGGGCGATAAGTGATCAAATACACAAGAGATAGGTATTTTGACGCACGAGCAGGCGAAGCGTATGAGTGTTTTAATATTATGTTTTAATTTAAAACATTATATTAGCACACTCAGCAATTTGTGATGATAATATTCTCAATGAGAATATTTTATAATTATAATATTTATAATTAAATACCTACACGAATTTTTATTTGTGACTAGAGCAGACTAGACTAAAATTTACTTAGGAAAGTAGGAAAATTCTTAAGAAGGAAGAAAATTCGAATTATGTTCTGTATTTTGAGTTAAATATGACCTTTCTTCAGAGCGTAAATGTTGAAAAAATAATAAAAATATTAGTTAGGAACGATGACTCTTTTTGGCTGTGAATTGAATGATGCATAAGAGAGGACATGGGGTGGGTGTTTAGTGATTTATCGAAATGCGAGCTCGACGCGCGGAGAGTAGTGACGCTGCGCGCGCATTGCATAGACTGGCGTTTGCTTTGTGGCGTGCGGCGTTTCACCTGCAAAGTGCACGAACACGTGCTATACGAGCGCTTGCGCTTGACCAACGGGCACGTTCAAGTACACAGTCTGGAGCGCGGAAATCGACGGTCCGTCTATACATAACTATTTTAGTCTTAAGATGTTAGACGTCAGAAAAATTTCGATGAAAAAAAAGGCCAATTTTTCTTATATATTTTTTCTTTATATAACTAAGTTTTGATAAATATTAAGAAAATTAATGCCTTCGACAATGTATTTTTTAAATCATTATCTTCCAAATTAACGATATGAATTTAAATGAGGTAACATTCCTAGATTATTGTCAGCAAAAAATTATTAACGTAAGTATTTAAACTTCATCTGATAAAGAAATAAAGGATTTATTAAAATGGGAATACTTATTGGAGAAATTAATGCTCCTACTTGCATACGTAACCACTTCCATTGTTCTTTGACACACGTTCTTTGTACTTTTATCAGTAGGAGAATTTAATAGGAGCACGAGACCGAAGCGGAATTGCTACAAAGTCAGCATTGATAATTAAAATTTGTTTTGGACCACAAAGTACCTAAACAGATAAGTTTTCCTGAAAATAAATATTTTATTTTAATTTTAAATAGCTTAATTTTTCGGACCATTAAAATTGAATTAGCATTATACATTCTATGTAACTTCATTCATACATTGCCACCATTTTGTTAACTCAAGTGTACGACATTGTAGTTATTGTAGTTTCAATCTTCAATAAGAAGTGACGCGAATCGGCGGCGACGAATCGTCCCATCCCGAAGAAGTGATACTTTATCGCTCGCTGTGATTTTAAAAAAAATTATTTATCAACTCTTTATCTTCTAACCTATGTTAATTTTAATTTCAGCAAAAAAAGCTTAAAAACGAAAGTTTCTTTCACCTATCGATATTATGTATATTCTAAAAATGCATATAAAAAAATCAGAGATATATTACTTATATGAAAAAAAATTGTCCTGTGGAATAAATGTTTTGATTTGTTAGTTAATTTTCCTAGACTATAATGTTCCCATTTAAGCTAGATAGGTACACTGTAATAAAAATAATATTAACATGTTATCAGTAGCGTAAATTCTGTAACAAAGTGTAGTTTTAAAAAGACAATGCAGTTTTTTATTATCTCAACGTTTGCCTCAGCTAGCTGCAGTAATCACTTAGGCCACACCTAGTTGTAAGCGTTCATTTGTCAGCTTTATTGAGGTTGACGCGGCCATCCGATCGCGATCGTGATAGTCTCCGACAAATTGCGCTCCTCGACGTTAATCTACTCAGAAAACTGTTTCAGTTTGCAAAAAATGTTGGTTCACTTTTTAAATGTCGTAAAGCTATTCTACAAAAGTCACATTCGATCTTGTTATGAACGTCCTCGTATAATCTAAACCTCATACTAAAACATATAAAACATATATACAACGTTACTATGATTTCTAAATAATCGTTTTATATTTATCCAAATAAAAATAAATGTGCCTGAACAGTCGCGGAAATTTTTCATTTCACCAAATCTCAAATCAGAACAATAATTTACTTAAATAATCTCAATAACTTTTGTTACAGACGCGAGCTGTGAGCGCACCCGCAACTCCTGCAGGATCCGCCTTCATAAGAGAACAAGTGTGTATTTATCCCATATTTATCCACGATATCTCGCCCGTTTATAGAATTATAATTAACAAAATTTATTATATCTACAGTACCTGTCAAAGGGGGAGTTAATAACAGGCGGTTTGTGTATATATTTCAACGTTCAATCGTAATGGTGGCGGCATACCTAAAGATAAATGGCCTTTGAACACGTGCCTTACAAGGCAATTAAAACATTATTGTAACTCATTACTCTTATAATTGACGTGAAAAGGAAATCTGACTAATGTTTAACCGTGATCTCTGTTTTTATAACTTTAATCGCTTTAACAATTTCGTGATCGTCTGAAATATGAAATTAATGCGAAGATTTGAGTTTCAAGGGCATACAGCTTAATCGGTTTTGATGCTCTTACGCGGTATTTATGACACTTTTACTAGGTTTGCCTCAATGATACTATATGTACCATATAGTTTAATGGTTTGCCTCGATACTTAAAATTATTTCCATAAACTAAAGTAGATTAATCTCGTTTTAAATTTGAACTTAAAGCGAGAATTTCATATATAAAAGCTATATATTTTTTTTAGTTATTAACTCATTTGAAATGGATAATGAGAGCATAACAAATGAAGACAAATATTGCTTATAAATTGCTTTTAAAATTGAATTATAATTAGAAAAAATATGTATTTTTTATGTTTATAACTTTTCGTAAACGAATCTTTATTAATAGGTAATTACATACATTGATTTTTTTATTGGTAGTTTTCAAAATAAACTAATTCATCCTGAATTAAATTTCTCCTGAAATAGATTTTGTGGAATCTTGTACAAGTCTTTATTATATTTGCTACTGTAGTTTTTAATTAATTTAATTTCGTTACAATATTTTGATCCTTTTGTTTCGTCATACATATCATAAAGCCTCGCGTTATCCTTCGTATTAGCTATTGTAATTATTTGATTTCAAATATTTGTTCAGTACTAGTGGCCGCCAGTATTTTGCCTGTACATTTTGCCTGAACAAAACTTTAGCTTTCCTTCTATGATTTAAATACTACACCTACTGTTTTTTCTATGTTAAGGTCGATAGACAGGCTGGCGATCCGCTTGATGGTAGATGGCTACCGTCGCCTAAAACACCTTTGTCCTGAATCTTTATTACGTTTTATACTAGTTTTTAGGCGAGATTTATTGCTTTACATCAAGCGTACCACGATCACACGTACGTCATAAATTAAGTAATAATATTATTTATATTCAGAGCGGACCGCGTTCAGCGAGCTATCCCGGTGGTCCTACCAACTCCCGGCTAGATCTGTGTTATGTTGCTGAGCGCATGCTAGCATTACACCTGCCTGGTCGCGACACTCATGCAGAGGCCCAAGCCGCTCACATGCTCAACAATAAGCATGGGAAGCATTTCATGGTAAGTTTATCCAGTATAACCCCAATGTATGTTCTAATTATCAAGTTAAAAAAACACATAAAGAACAGAAGTCGAAGGCTGTATCTGCTGAAGACAAAAATAGTTTCACATAACGAAGTTTACAATCTAACTCTATTTGAGAGGAGGTATTCTATTTTTATAAAATAAAAATAAATAAATATCCTGTATTAAAATTAGTCGTATAACTGTGACCTGTAAGTACGCAAGTATATATTATACGAGTATTATAAACATATTTCAAGTATACTTAAACTTATCTGATAACTTTGTAGTGCCTATTCTAAATGAGTATTACTATTGAAAATGAGTAATTACTAGTTAATGCAATTATGTTTACGTTTACTAATATAATGAGTCTGTTTGGTTGGTTGAACCCGTTAAACACTAAAAGGGTGAAACCACGGGACACAGCTAGTAAATAATGAATAGACACTAAGTAAATATGAGTAAAATAGGAAATCAAGTTATGATAGAGTTTTTTTTTATGTCCTGTTACTCACAGGCAGCCTGATGGCCAGGTAATTTATTTGATGGTAACTGGCTACCATTGTTAACAAAGTCAGGTGGGTTCAAGTGAACTTCCAAACCTTCATAGATTGAAGGATGTAATAAGGACAGATTGACTCTGCTAACGTCCCTTACTTTTGAGTAGGGTTTGCCTTACTTTCTCAAGGTTTTCGGTGTTTGCAGCGAAACGCTGCCACAACAAGCGGTCTTCTATAAGAGGGTGGCTAATGTCACCAAATGAGTTGCCTAATTTATTAATCTAGAATACAGTGTAGTGTGCCTTGCCCACTATTAAAGAACACTTTAGTTAGAGCAACAATATATTGTCCAAATAGGTCAAGATGCATGTTATCATATTTGTATGGTTTCCGTTTCAGGTGTTCGAAGTGGGAGGTGACAGTGGCGGTGGGCAGTTAGCGCGAGCGGTGTTCGGACGAGCGCGCTCTCTCGGCTGGGCGGGCGATCTCGCGCCACCGCTAGAACGTCTTTGCGCTGCCTGCAAGCACATCGAGAGTTGGCTAGCGGCACATCCGAAAAACATCGCCGTACTGCTTGCTTGGTAAATTATTGTTTATTATACTCTTAATGTAAATAAACTTCACTCAACGTGCTATGGAGAGGGCTATACTCGGGATTACACTACGAGATCGAATCAGAAATGAGGAGTTCCGTAGACGTACGAAAGTTACCGACATAAGCCAGCGGATCAGTAATTTGAAGTGGCAGAGGGCAGAACACATAGTACGGAAAGCCTTGGGCCGCCGCTGGGGTCGGAAGGTTCTCGAGTGGAGGCCACGGACCGGCAAGCGCAGCGTAATAAGTCCACTCAAAAGGCTGACTGACAACCGGGTCGACGGTGGATCCAGGCTTATTAGTTATTTAATCAGGATTATTTAGATGGAATTATTATTTACCGCAGTTGTACTTATCCACTCTATTAATTTTTGGGTCGGCCATAAGGATGAGATTGAAAAAAAAAATGTAATTAAATGTGTGTAGCTATGTATGTCGATTTGACATTAAAAATTGTCAATTTTCCATATAAATATTTTACGCTCTCGCTAGCGAGTGCGGTTATTACACTCATGGTAGAGATACTGTATTATATGGGTGGTAGAAAACTGTCGAAATAAAATGTTAGGTAATAATTTAAGTTGTTTATGTAAGGAACGTGTGATTAGCTAATACAGTCATACTGTATGTAGGTACTCGATAGATTACTCTGCTACTACGTTACAGTGTATAAACTAAACATTACCTAATTTTAATTTAATCTGTGGTAAGTAGGTGCCACTGCTATTGTTGTTGAAAATAATTTCATAAATCATGCATTGTTTTGATCGGTTTATTGTTCTATTCGACCCAAATAAAAGAAACGATTGTGACTTCTATTTACAAAGAAGGATTGTGTGTATGGTGTTTTTAAATAACAAACCAAATATTCATAATTAACCATAATTTCTCCAAACTAGTTTAATGAATGAGAACAGTATTAAATTATATTTTTTATATTAAGGTGTCTGCCTTAACATTAACATAAAAAATATAATTGACGGTAATTTACGGTAGGTATCAAGTGTATCATGCAGCACCAGTGGCGACGCTGGTGCTATAGACGACGGTAGCCACCTACCATCAGGTGGACCGTCAGATTGTCTATTTATGACCGCTGACATTATAAATAGAATTGATTTTTTATTTTGTTCAGGGGGAACCGCGAGAGACTAGGAGTGCTCGTGGCTGCGTACATGCACTACTCGGCGATTTGCGGGGCGCTAGAGCACGCGCTAGACCGCTACGCGATGCGACGCTACCTGGACGATCGCGTTCCAGTATTCACGCTGCCCTCCAACAAGCGATACATAGACACGTTCGCGGGTTTGCTCGCGGGACAGATTCGCGTCAACGCCGCGCCGCTCCACTTGACGCACGTGAGCGTCGCCGGCGCAGTCCAACTGGCGAATGCATCTCCTGCCATTGCTTTCATAAAGATATACGAGAACTTCGTCTGTGTCTATACATCAGGTAAATATATGGATATAAACACTCGCTGTATATAGAATATAATATAAAATTATCTGGATCGAAGGACCAAAAATATTGTCTAAACTGTGGCTAAGCTGTAACAATGCTTTTAATTTAATTTAAAAGCATTGTTTTATGACGACTAATGTATAACGAAGTTACTTCTCTACTCAGAGTTCTTTTAGTTTTTAGTTCTTTGAGCTAGATCAAAAATTTTCGTTTTTGTATTTGATCAAAGACTATTTCGTTTTTGTATGACACTTCCTCAATTAATTATCTATTTCTGTTTAGGTTTGTACATGCTGAGTGGAGGCGGTTGGACAGTGGGCGTCGGCAGACTAGCACTTCGGGGCGACATACTGGTGCGCGCATACCGTCGTCCCGCCTACCAGCACCACCAACAACAGCACCAAGCACGGCGGCAGCTAATCTTCGCTTGTCAATTCCATACGTGCGCCGTTACCGACCACACTCTCTCCTTCACGAAACAACAGCTGGATTACGCTGCACACGGTTGGTATAGACATAGTTACTTATAGGCTAGTTAGACCGTTAGTATAGATTGTTAGTATAACATACGAGATTATACGCACGAGTAATAGAAGTATATAAATATCCCTGATGAAACATTCAACTATTAAACTCACTTCCCTCGGGAACCTAACATTTTTTAGGATAAAAAGTATCCTATATTAACATACAGGTAATAAACTATCTGTTGCACAAATTTCATCCAAATCCGTTGAGCAGTTTTGCGTAAAAGAGTAACAAACTCCCATCCATACACCATCTTCTCAAACTTAAACAAGTACTTAATAATAAAATTGTCTCTGTCTCTAGTTACACTTTGATTTCTGGGTTAGAAATTATTATTTTATTATTATTATTGTTTATTCCTTAAACAGATGCAGCGTTCCCGAGTGATGGTGCTGTAGAGCTAATATTCGCTCGAGGCGAGGGCAGCAGTGGCGCCGCTCCCGCCCCGACCCCTGCTGCCCCTCTCCGCGCCGCGCCCGACACACTCGCTAGAGCCGACTCGCTGGAGCATCTACGACCACTCTCCACACTCACAGACGAGGACCCAGGTAAGAGACACGCCTTTCAGCTCTTACAACCATTTATTATGGTGAGATGAGATATTGTGTTTTTTCAATCATAAACTGGGCATTTTTTTTTTAATGTAAATGTCGACAGACAGGCTGTCAGTCTACTTGATAGTAGGTGGCTACAGTCGCATAGAACACAAGCAAAGTCGCAGGGCCTGCAAGTGCGCTGCCGACCGTAATAAGATTAACAGATTGGGAAGGAATACCGAAATGGACTCGCTGGCATCCCTGCAGTAATGCCTTCCTGTTAGAAGTCCACCATGAAATAACAGCTCGTGTGATCTTGTGTCTCGCTGCGTGAATAAACGTTACGATCATGCTATAATGGTCGGCAACGTGCTTGCAGAACCTGTGGTGTTGCTTGTGTTATAGGCGACGGTAGCCACTTACCATCAAGTGGACTGGCAGCCTGTCTGACGACCTTTACATAAAAATATTTTTTCATAAAGAGATATTCCTTTTTGCCCCTCTAACGCTACGATTCCAACGATAAATTAACCTAAAATCTATACTTTAGGACAAGTTTATCATCTGCTTTCAGAGTATTTGTTGATCTTCATTTTGCGCCATGCTATTTTTTATTTGGTAAAACAAATGTACCATACATTTGATCACATCACATCACATCAATCGAAATTGTAGAAGTTTGTGAAATCCCTTCGTCAACTAGGAAAAGGGTTTATGATCTTCATAAACTACACTATATAGATCACATCAGCTTTCAAATAAAAAAATATACAGAACAAAATCGGTCCATCCGTTTGGGAGCTACGATTCCGTAGACAGACCCACAGATACAACACACATATATACACAGACGCACAAGTCAAACTTATAACACCCCGTTTTTGCGTTGGGCGTAAGATGTGGGTATAGAAATTGGTGATATCATTGCTAGGATCTTCTAGGTTTACAATTTAGGTAACTGCAGGCAATAATGTTATTAACTGAACGTCCGCAATTTGTGTGTTATTTATGTTAAGTGAACGCGAAATTGTCTGGTACTTGGTGTGGGAGTTACTGTTAGCAGATGTGGATCTAATCTAACAATACACTTCGCCAGGATGTCCGAGTGCAGTAACGCAACAAGGCAACACTGTTTATATTTGCACTGTATTACATGCAAGTGAAATTTATCACCCAAATTCTGTAGATTTAGTATACTCGTATGTTTGCTCATTAGTATGAAATCAGCACAAATGCCAACGTCAATTTAATTTAGATTATTTGTATGTACCGTTAATAGATTTACACTTTCAGTGTACGATCTGGAATATATGAATTTGTAAATTGGGAAAAAGCTTCCGAACAGTGCTAAAATAATAAGGCTAATGTATTTAAATTCAAAGTAAATACCACAGATGAGGGCAGGGGCATTTACTGGTGACACGCTGGTACAGCTGAACTTATAGAGTTGTTCTGTGTTTTTAACTTATAATATGTTCATAATATAATGTGTCTGTTAGCAATAATATAATGCGTTGTTCTTTAAAAAATACATTAAAATGTTAAATGTAATAATAGTATGCCTTAATAAAATCATGATAAAATAAAATCATCTTTGTTTTAAAGAAAAAAAAAAATTCAAAAATACCTGAAAATTTTGTTAATTATGTAGCTTCTTCTTATCTCGACAATTTAATGCAAATTTAATTAAATTAACTACAATTATAAAAAAATTGTATTGTTTTATTAGTTATACCAAGGAAGCACATGAAAATGTGTCATTATTGTATCGTTAGTTGACAAAGAGGCAGTTAGAGGTGCTTTTATTGCGGAGTCGCAGGTGCGTGGTTATTTTAGTGTCATGTGTTAGACTGGGCGAGTGTCGTGTCGCCGCCCGCCCAGCGTCGTCTGTCGCCCACGCGCCGCCCGCCCAGTCGCGCGTTCGCCGCCGTTCGGGTCGGTATGCATTTTGCACCGCAGCTAACACGATAATTTTCGTAATATAAAATTAATTTGTATTTATGTTAATACATATTTTGCGTGCACCAAAACTAAAATGAATTAAAATTTGCAATGAAAAAATAAGACGGATTATCACGGATTTTGGTAGAGAAACTCAGTTGAGGTAAGTAGGGCAACACAAGTTCACAATTAAGGCGAGTGTATATTAAAAACTACTGAAAATCTTAGGAATCGAATTTTATAATTATTAAAAAAAAAACTTGTTGACTCGAAAAAACTTCGTTCTCTCAAAAGCTATGTGGTGAATAAACAAGAATAGGAGTTTTACGTTTTTTCGGGCATTTTTTTTTTCACTTTCCTCGGACATCAATATTATTAAAAAAAAAAATAGCTGAATTAGTTCAGCAGTTCTCTAGTTTTGCGCTTAGCGACTAATTTAGCGATTTTTTTACTTAAAACTTGTTTAAAAAACGAAAACCTTTTATCTGGAAATAAACTGATGATATTCTGTGAAAGTAATATATTTTCTGGAAAAGTTTCACACAGTATATTTTGCATATATAAAAATGTATTACATTAATTAGATTAAAATTTTATAATTCACAAAATAAAATATAAACAATCAAATTGTATACAACGATATAATAATATAATATCTTTTGTTTTGTTGACTTAGCAGCTGCGTGATTTATGATTCAGCTGTTAAGATATATTATATCTTTAACAGCTATATTACAAAAGAACAACCCCATAACACAAAACAAGTGTTTAGTTACTTGTGTTCTCCTTAACAATGACTGTTAATGAGATGAACAATACATTGTGTCAGAGAAACGAGATCAGAGAAGGTCTTTGTAGACGTTGAAGCGCAGGCGCCTGCCCTCTAATTGACTGGCGTGATGAATCGGTTGATGTATGCCCGTCATACTCTTACAAGAGAGTCGGGCCCTTAGGGCCGTCCGACATATTCGTCACACGTCGACTTGCATCAATTTTAAAGGAACGAACCGTGACCACATCTGAGTCGCACTATAAAAGTCACCGAATGGACATTGCCCGCAAAAAGTACACGAGGAGACCGCATTATTATCTTTATTATACTGTACATTAAAGTCCGATTTGTTTTAAGATTCGTCAATATTTAAACACTTACGTTGTCGCTGCATATTAACGCCGCGAATAAAACGAATCAAAAATAACTTGGCAATATATCACCCACTCTTAATTCCAATTACCTAAATAACACAATCGTTCGTTTAATAGTTTTACAAAATTTAAATACAAGGAAAGAAGCATTTTTTTCTGTCGTCATTTGAAAATATTTTTTCTAAGAAGTTTTTTTTGTGATTTCTACATTATGATTTTCCATTTATTGTTATAGTTATTGTAGTTTTTTTAATAAATAATGCTATTGAAATATATTAAAAAATTACATAGCAATACAATCGCTCAATCCGCGTATTATAGTTTTTTTTTTTACAATGCAGAAGCAGGACCTTGGAGTTTCATTATTGTTTTCATTAACTCGAGGTCAATCCAAAATGGATTACCGTAATGTATTAAAGTATAAATGGGTACTATAATACTTGTATATCGTAGCTTATGAGGTAAAGGTTACGGTGACGTCAGCGGCCATGCGAATTTTACTGTCTCGTTGAACTGGTTTGGTTTCCCATTTGCCAATTTATCTGGAACCGTGAGAACGGTTTCGTCTAAGCTTTTTTTTACTTATAAATTAAAAGATAGTACATTGTTAGCATCTATTCACACCTAACATAAAAAAATAATAATGCAAGTAATTTTATTTATTGCATTCCATAATAGTCACACTTCACAATTATATTAATAATTGTTATGTTACTTATTTTAAGCTGAGAAGAGAGAGTGGATGACAGGCCATCCACTCTTCTTTCTCTTTAGATTTATATTCTTATATATTTAATTTATTATTTAACGGTTAAATTTTGTTCAACAGCACCTATAATATTTTCATAAATATTTTTAATGTTTCAAAAAAAAAAAATTGATCGATGGACTGGTATTTCTATAATTATATTTTTCGTATTATATTTTTACTGGCCTTATAAATGGATTCTAAGAATGGAGGAATAGTGTTATTATTAACATTTACGACTTATATAAAGTACTGCCAGAATAAAATGTAACAATTGCCAAGTTAAATTTATATACATACTAAAAGGCACAATACAATACTGCTTTGTCAACACTTTAATGTAATTCGACTTTCAAAAACAAATGAAACAAGGTAGTCCAGCTGTAGGTAATTCAAAAGAAGTACAAATATATATGTAGTCAGATCTTCACTTCTAAAATAACGTCAAGTATTTTAGAACGAGCATACGAAAACGGTCAAGTCAAAGCAAAAATAATAATAAGTAAAGTTTACAAATTCGTAGAAGGAAGGTTGGTCGACTCGATGACATCATGGCAAAACTTTGGCCGTGATTACGTGCTCACCTTCGTGTGTTCCTTCGCGTTGTCAATCTCGTCAATTTTTTAACAGCGATGTATTTAGTCATTGGTTACGACGAGAGAAGAGAGAAATTCGACGAAACCTTATTTGTGTATGGGGCGTGAATGTGCGTGTTCCAGCTCGGTGTTACAGTCACGCTCATTTTCATTAGTGAAACTAAAAGCCGGCACGACAAATAAATCACTGTTACTATAGGACTCATCTCATATGTGTGGTAATGTTATATAGAATTTTTCACAATGTTATATAGAATTTTACAAACAGGTGGTAATGTTATATAGAATTTTTCACAATGTTATATAGAATTTTACAAACAGGTGGTAATGTTATATAGAATTTTTCACACAGCATAGTTACTGGTTACAGACTCTTTTCGAAAGGTTACTATAAAATCGCCAATGAAGCCTGGATTTAAACGATTCTGAGCTCATATTAGTATCGTATAGGTATACTGTGATTTGTATACAATTGTATATGATTGAACATTTTGTGCCTTAATAAAGTCAATCCTAATTATTAATTAAAATTATTATTTTAATTAAAATATACATATTTGCAGTAAAAAGGATATAAATTTTATTTTACCGTTATAAACAAAAAATATTCTTCTTATTTTTATTGCGAAAATATTTATGATAAAAACCAGTTATCCTTTACATTCTGTCTAATTTTAAAACGAAACTGGAATTTTTCGTTTGAATATTAGGCAGAACGAAGCAGGTTTTTGGGTCGTCATATTATTTGTGAAAAAAAAAAAACCTGCTAGATATACCTACATAAAGATTCAGCATGTGTGACTGTGTGATGGAGTCATAGCGGCGCGTATATCCTCTTCCTGCCACATTTCGTAACACTAGCCCTCGAGCTCGACCCGCCGCGTTATTTTCGTTGACACCACAGAAATAACCGCGTCTTCCTTAACAGCGCCCGACGCCGACGGTCACCAGACGCTGACGTTGATCTCTTCACACTAATTGCGTTATTGACAACCTCAGTTTAGTTTTCGAAAGATTTTTACAAACGTTGGACAAAACTTTTATTATGTAGACTATCCATACATTTATTTATTATTTTACTGATAAGAGTGCAGCAGACTTAAAGGTAGTAAATTCAGCGTGCTTGCCAACTTTCCTGTACCTATCTATATATTTACATATATCTAGATAATAAATATCTTAATACTGTTATATTCTTAAGGGCACAATGCATCGTTTCTTGTTTGTTCTAGAGTCAAATTCTATTTTCAGGTTTGTGAAAAAAAAAAATGGTTTAGGGAATAAATGTTTAAGCCAATCAAAATTAAAACATTAAAATAATAACAATAAAATTAAATAAGATATAGGGCAGCCATTAAAAATATTTCGTATAGCGTTATGTTTTGATCGAAAAGTCTGTTCAATTTTAGTCAAATGACAAGGTTTTTACTTCTGAAAAATAATAGGCATTTCAATGTGCTTTTTAGAAAAAAGCAAAATCGTTAAGAATTATAAAAAAATTAAAATTATTAAGAATTAGAAAGTTTTAGACATATCATGCTTTTTGTATTTCATTAAAAATATTTCTTGGGAAGTAGTTATATACTTAGGTACTTAAGAAATTAAGAATATAAAAAGGTACTCGAAGGAAAAATAGTGGCGCAGATTTGCAATAAGAATGGTATATGTTTACATACAACTGTGATGGGGAAGAGGCTATAAAACAATACAGAGCTTCATAAGTAAATATACAAACTCCTTTGAAAGAGGAACTATAAAATACCCAAACAGCTATGACAATAAAAGCCAAAATAATAGTTGTGATCTAACTTTTATTTTAATAAAAGTTTTGAATTTATGTTTTGATACCACATGAGCTTTATGGCCAACCCACTATTAAACTATAGGTTATTTCCTTGTTCGGCCGTCACCTTGAACTGCCACAACCTGCGCACAGACTTGCTCACTCCTCATACATGTAGGGTACGGTGAGACTTTGACAATATCGAGGTTATCTGTTTCGTAGTTTCATGTTTTATCTCTCAATAAGGTCTTGAGTTACGTTTTAGTAACGTATCAGCTTTTATACACGCAAAATCTCTAGGTAATATAAAACAAAGTCGCAAAGCGCCTCACCGGATTGTGATACGATTTTCACTATCCGTTGCGTGAAAAATTTATGGCGATACTTATTTATTATTGTAAGTTATCCGCTTTAAAATTTATGAAAAAAAATAATCTCTGCATTCGTGAAAGTTCTCTGTTGTTCTGCTGATATGAATTCAAATCTTTTCTACAAGAATGTCAGGGTTTTAAGGGGGCAGTGCTTTTAATTGCATATGAAATGAGGAGACTTAAATACTTATATCACCCATTTATTATTTTATTTTTTATCCTTTAGATTAAAATAAAATTAATAAAAATATTCTTTATTGTATAGGACTAAATTTCAGTCTTATTTTTTATATTATTAAAATAAGACCGGTAGGAATACAAATTCTATGAGGAAGAATCTATCAATAAATCTAACAGGTGTTAATAGTTTTAAAAAAAAGTCTGACAAACACTAAACGCGTGTATCAGTAAAGAAAATGTTCAGCATTATTTCCTAGCAGCTCCATTAACCGAATAATCACTAAGCGCTTGAGTCACATCCCTTTCTACATACTTAAATATTGATTCATCAGTAAATTTACATAATTCTAAGGTAATTTGTTTTGGGACCCTTTTATAGTAGCGTAGGCAATGACATATAAATATCTCAAAAACTTTTTGTATTGAAAATGCATCACCTTAAGAAAGATACTTTATTTCGCATTAATAAACGGACAATTACCATTGTAATAATGAGGGCCAATCATCCGGCATTCCATCAAACAACGGTGTCCTACAGCCGGGATAACGGGAAGCGAACTTTGCCCTTTTAAGGATGTTGTTGGACTGCCGATACCGCCGTGTTCTCGGTACTCGGCGTGTCCATCGTCCGTCTGTGTGTATACTAGACCACACATTTTCAACCCACGACGCCCGACGTAAAAACGGGGTGTTATAAGTTTGACGTATGTGTTATGTACCTTTGTGTTTGACTGTGAAATCGTAGGTCCCAAAGTGATGATTTTTTTTTTTTGTTTGAAAACTGACGGGATTTATGAAGCTCTGTTCAGGCCATCAGCGTAGATATAAAACAAAATGAAAATGAAAAAAAAAAGACTCAAATGGAGATAGGCTGGGCACATGATAAGAGGTCATGACAACTAGAGTAAGAAAGTGACAAGATCGTATCCCAGAGAAGGTAAAAGGAAGAGAGGTAGACCGCAGAAAAGGTGAGATGATGATAAGTGGCAGGAGTGATGTGGAACAGAGTGGCTCAGGAAATATCAGAATGGAAAAGGTTGGAGGAGGCCTTTGCCGATTGGCAAACAGATCTTCAGAAAACAAGCAAACAACAAATACTAACATAAGTTTTTTCTATAATAAATAATAAAATAATAAAATATTTCTTTAATATTGTTATTAGGTTTAGTTGATCTGAATAAAAGGCTATTATTATTATTGCTTCGGTGGTATTTTTATGACATGGTAACCTTTAATTGATGCTGCAGCATCAAGTATTCTGCGGTACATCCAACTCCTTAGCAGCTTACAGCAGATATAGCGTGTTTGGGCTGAATAGAAAGTCGGGGGTTAGTTTATAATATTTAATTGTAGCTTGTTATTTCCATTACTATTTGTGTAATTAATTCATTGACGTGTTAGCATTGGTACCATGCTTGTATCGTCATCGGCGTCGAGTCGTCGACGCACTGATGTCGGCAAGCGACTGGGCTATTTTATTGGAACGAAACGAATCCAATTTAAAAGCTATTCGTAATTAAACCATCACTAAACACATTTGACTTCGCTGACATTAATGTTTTTAACTTTATCCATTGTTTCTGAACTCCTTGCAGCATTTAATGTTTTCAGAAATTTAAGAGAATTAAGAATTTTCTATTTGATAATAATAAAGGAATTGCCGAATCCAAAATTTACAAGTACGTTGGCAAAATAAATTCTGACTAAAAATATATTTAATTTTAAAGTCACTTCTTCGCACAATTCGTACGAAACAAAATTGTGCGAAACCTCTACTAAACCGAATTCTGTTGATGTAAATATGCACATGTGAAATGTAAACGATCTCTTGCAGGTGAGAACAACTGTAGCGTGGAGGGTTCGGGGTCAGGCGGTGAGGTGGGCGAGGGGTCAGAAGCAGCGCACACGTTCGGTCCCCTTGACGGTTCTATCTACGCTACAGTAGTGCGTGCAGGCGGTGGAGGGCCCGCATCACCGCTGAGCGCTTCTATGGACTCTGGCATATCATCTGCAGGCCGCCGTGCCGCCCCCAGCCCGCCAGACGAACTCGACGCACTGCTAGGCGACATGCTACGTACTGTGAGCGCTCTACCCGACCCGCCGGCGCCGTCGGCCTCCACAACGCAACACTCGAACGCCGACCGGCCCGCGGACATACCGTATCACGCGCGCGCCGACTCCGCACCCTTCACGTACGGCGCGCCCGGTCTACGTCCCGGCATGCTGCGCGCCTCCAACCGTCTCGCCAGCCCCGAGCTCGTCCGCAGAGCTCTAGGCGGCGATCGAGGGTACAAACCCATAGAAGACGATGACGAAGAACGAACAGCCACTCCCGAACCACAGACACCAGTCTCGCCGAGAACTCTTCGCAAGCTAACGCACGAGGATGTCACAACAACAACGACAAATGCGCCAAAGGAGTCATCACCCCTGCGCAATGGCAGGTCAGTGCTTATTTTTCTCATTAATTTTTTTTTCAAATCTCAATCTCGATAGGTAGGTAACTGCTTATTTTCCTTATTGATATAATTTTTTCGAGCCTAGACTACATTTGTTAATGTTTTCATTTTTAATTATAGATTTTTCATTAGCGAAATCTTTAACTATGTACCTATATATAAAAATTTAGCTTCCGTATATTAGTGTTGACTAAACTCTAAAATTAGCAAATGGATTGTATTTAATACGACATTTCATTTAAACAAAAGAGTGTTTTATATATTTTTTACTCTAAAGTTCTAACGGCAACGAAAAAAATTAGCCACAGCGAAACGCAGCCGGGTTTAGCTAGTAATTTATAAAAAAATTAAACCGTTTAAAAGAAAAGTTATCAACACGCAACTACAAATATTTCTTTTGTTTATATTTAGAATTCATCCAAATTGATTGAAAAGAAAAAGTATAAATTAAAGGGATCTGGTAGCAGATGTAAACATGTGTTCCTGTGGCGTAGGCGTGGAGGCCGCCACCCGCCTACAGTGCACACCAATCTGTTCGCCTTGCACTGTTTATATTCACAGCCTCACAGAGTTACGTGATGTTTATAGAAATATTTATACAAATTACATTATCTTATATTTTCTTTTCCAACACTAGGCTAGATTAGGTTTTACAAAGAAAATTTAATTTAGCAAAACCTAAACCTTAATTAATATTAACAAGTATTTATTTTGAGGTTTCGATAATTTAATATCGTCGATTGACTATTTTAACATTCATATTTATTTTTTATTTTGTTGTATTCGCAAGTACCTACGTAGTGTGTATTGCTTAATATACAATACATCAATATTCATGTATACGTATAATAAAATCGTAAAGGAGCCGTGTCTATACATTAAATATTTTTTTCGAAAAATAATTTGTACACGTTGTAACTTACGTTACCGATATGAAAAAATGTTTTTAGAATTTTAGTCTGTTTGTCTGTGCATTAAGTAAAAACTGTTACTTACAAAAAAGTTAAGTAAATTGAAATAATACGCGCTATTCCAGGACCTATTCTAGATTCTATATGCGGGCACAGCTAGTGCTCAGCTCAGCTGATGTGTCCGTTTAATTATGACTGTCAGTTAACATTCTGTAAGGTCTGGTTATTTATTTATTTCTTTATTTTATTTTATTTTATTTGGGAAAACAAACAATTACACCATATTGTACGTATAGTAAATTTGAAAAAAGATAAGCATACATAAATAAAGGTAACAGTGCAATCAATAACATTTTCCACGAATTGGTAAAGTAATTTTATACAGAGAAGACTTTACACATAAAAAAAAATACACCAAAAAAACAAAGACAAAACAACATCATAAAACTAAATAAATTTAACAATATTATTTTTATATTCCCGTGATCTAGTAGAAAATGCGAGTATTATAATATAAAAGTAACATTTTATTGTTATCTAAAGATCCATAATGTTCATCTTGCGCATCTTGCGTACGACTAGAGTACGTTCCGGTCGACAAGCAGACTCGACCCACTTCACTGTCATTGAAAAAAAAGCTATAAAGTATCACACATAGTATCCAATCCGATATACTATAAAACCGTAAACCCATTTGGTTTGGTTTATGGACCGTATAATATTATATTAACATTATTACATAATTACTAGGAACATAGATGTGAACTGACCTGCAAAAGTAATGTTTTGATATATTTACTTCCAAAATAGAATTTCATCTAGTCCATTTTAAAATCGAATTACAAATTATTGGAGATTATTTTGTTCTTGACTTATTTTTAAATGATAATTTAGTTAAGCAGACACTTAAAGGTTATTTTATTTACTAAGTATGAAAAGAATGCCTCCTTAGCTGTTCCTTAGCCCTTTTTCATCATCAAGCGGACCATCAAGTCCGTCTGATTTATAAATTTTTATTACAATTTGATTTTCACCTCTCCAGCACAAAAAGGGTGCTGTTGATGCCTAAAAACTCGCAGGAAATCGATTCTTGATACGAGAGTGATTCGAAATTCAAACACGCGATTTAACTCACAGGATAGTGTGTCCAAGCCATAGCCGACTAGATTTGGCCGACCATAGCCGTCTAGAGTTGGCCCAGCTGTGAAAATAGTTTCACAGCCGTTCAGAAACTGGTTCTGCATTAGGTCTTGCTGTTTTTGTATTGTTTTGGTAAATATAAAAAAAATGAGTACGTCCAGTGGTGATGGTCTAACTCCACAAGAATTAAGAGACCAAGTTTCAAATGCCGAACTTCCAGAACAGTCCCGTGAAAAATATCTTCATTCTTACGTAACGCAACACGCAAGTAAATAATAATAATTTTTGTTAATTTTGTTATAATTTATGTGACTTTGGCTATGTGAATGTTAGCTATAATAAACGTAATATTTAAAATTGTCTTAATTTATTTTCTTACCTAAAGGTGACCTAGTAATGCTTTTCTCACTGTTGAGTGAAAAGTTGTATGTGTTTAACACGAGAGCAAATTTTTTTATGTCTCGTGCCTTTATCCGTTCATCAACATGTGCCATTATCACTAAATCCCAATTAATCATTTTAACAAAATTATGTATACACAACCGACTTCGGAGTAATGCAATGCTAACCTGAATAGTTTTAGGCACGACACGGCTACTTACTGTGGGATACCACGACGTGCCGAAGCATGCCGTGATGTTCCGAGGTATGCCGCGGGATGCCAAAGCGCCATCCCGGCCGGCCCTTAAGCCGGCTTTAAGCCGTACACTGTTATCTATTCTGTGGCTGTACGCCACGACTACCTATTTACCTGTCTAGCACCGTTGGATATGTGCAGAAACTTTAGGAGTCTATAAATGTACTGGATACAATAGATGTAAAGTACTGAACTCGTAATAGCTGATTGAAGATATATAAAAAATGGCTCAAATGTTTAGGCGTGGGATTAGGCCAGCGATGTTGTAGGAAGCAATTGAACAAGCAAAAAATACTCGCAACAAAAAACGAAATTAAATATTGATTTACGATGGTCACAATATCAACAAATTTTAAAAAAGGCTGTTGTTGTTATACCAAGTTTCCACAGGTAGTTAGTTAGAGGTGCCCTTTCGTTAAGATTTTTTTTTTTTTTTGCTAAAACGAGCCAAGTATACCAATTCGGTATTGTTTTTTGGTGTATAGCGTAAAACTCGGAGCAAAATTAATACACAGATCTTAATTAATTTATTTTCCAATACTTGTATTCCATGGTTCAAATGTGTTATTTATTTTTAATCCAGTTTAATTAATATAAAGTTCTTTTATCTCTGAAAATTTCCTCCCACATTTCAATAAATGTCCTCTCATATTTCATTCGAACTAATATATCTTTTGAAAAACGGATAAATTTTATAAAAAATTAAGTTTTATAGTTTTTATGTCAATAAATCGTTAAAAGCAACTTTTTAATTAAAAATACATTATTAGTTTTACAAATATTGTATTAAGCTTCTTCAACTGTAAGAAAATAAAAGATTGCTATTTTTCAATTCTTAAATACGCATTTAAAAAATTGTGAAACACTTAAGCATTAATTATTAGCCTTTATTTTCCTGTCTACAGCATACATACGGAAGAAATACAAAGTACTTTTATAATTCATTTATTTATAATTCATAATTTTAGGATAATTAAGCTATATTTACTTATACATAATTATGATAACAAAAACTTTTTTTTTTTCAAAACATTACTTGAAGTCATGGATGTCATAAAATAGATTTAGGCACTTTTATCATCAAAGTTAAAAAAACATGTTATTTTTAATGCTAAAGTGTTTGTAGTACATACATACATAATTATGCTGCGAGTCATGAGTAGTTAATTCAACAAGTGTGTCAACAAGAACATAGAGCAAATTGTTAGTTATTAGCACAATGAAAATCTATCTGCAGTAGAGGTAATCATTTAGATTCTCACACCATTTTAGATTCTGCTCCGATTGACTCTTCTCCTTTCCTTAGCCTATTTCCTTATCCGTTCCTACCTAATCCCTTATTCTTAATATTACTTTAGTCGGCTGTGCACTTACAACACCTGTGGCGTTGCTTGTGTTAGAGGTTGCTTGCTACAATCAAGTGGACCGCATCAGCCTGTCTGATGACCTCATAGAAAAAATTAAATTAAACTCATTGTTTTTAAGCATAGTCAAATTAATTTGACGTCAAATGAACTGTTAAATTTAAATTAATAAATTTACTCTGAATACTTTTTTATTTTCTTTAATAAAATAATTATTGTTAGAAATAAATCTAGAAGGTTATTGTTAGAAATGTATCTAGAGGTAAATAATAATGTAAAATAATGTAATGTAACAAAAAGATAGCGTACTGTATCCTATTATAGTTTTGAGTCTCATGAGATTCTATACATAAGGTGGACAGGTCCATTGCAAGCATTAGGTCTATGTATATTAATACGATGACTAAATATCCATTTAATACTCATATAAATGTGACCCAGTATACTCGTACACACACGTCGATCTCGATTGACAAGATAAATGTTACGATAGTGATATCTTTCGCGTCAATCATATTATTTATAACGCATTGTACTCGTGTCATTTACACGACACGCTTTATCCTGTTAATTGCGTTACACTTTTTTAAAGTTTAGCAAAACTTTAAGCGATTGTACTATGACATATTATGGTTTTGAGTAAATAAACGATTTTATTAATTGATATTCGATACCAAATAATATACATTAATGGAAAATAATAGTTTTAAAAACAAAAGCCTTTAAAACAAAACATTGTTCTTATACCTATTCATTATTCTTTTTACCTAATAACAATATATTATGAAGTTCTTATATAAATAAGAACAGAAACAGACAGAGGCAGACAGCGATTTTGTATTATAATAATTATGTACTAGCTGGTGCCCGCGATTTCGTCCGCGTTGCAAAATGAAAAATATAACACCTGACATCTTTATCGCTTTGACAACGTTCACCGCCACCCGATTTTTTTAAATGTTTTTAAACGATCCCTCGGGAATCTAACATTTTTTAGTATTAAAAGTATCCTATATTTTAATCCACGTAATAAACCATACCTATATATGCAAAATATCATCTTAATCCGTTCAGCGGTTTTTGCGTAAAAGAGTAAAAACATCCATACAAAAATACAAATACATAGTCTGTACAAATTAGATCAGATCGTTTGCGTGGGCCGGAAATCTTGCTCAGTTCCAAGAGTACTTTGTTCGTTCTGCTACATTACATGCGCTTCAAATAAGCACAATTTCAATGTACTTTGCAGCTTATTACGTGTGACGTAACAGGCGTCAGTAAAAGATGTCTACTTAGCTTTCAAACTAATATTAGATACCGACTTGACATCACGTTTCCAAGAAAAGTAAGCATTGCATTACGACTGTTGCAAGTCGACTTATTGGAACGCTTACTTGCAAAACTTTTTAATACACCTAATAGCTCCAAGTGTTTTGAAAATAAAGTATATATCTAACTTTATCAATAAATTCCAATATAAATGACATCATACATCGGTCTCTTGCTAACATTGATATAACTTCGATGCTTGAACCAAATGGTATCGTCCGTTAAGATGGCAAAAGATCTGATGGGATGTTCCTAGTACCATGGAGCATTGGATGCCACCTGCTTCGACACTTTGGCACCGTCCCATTTTCATGGAACACTTGTCATAGCTGCAAGGTGCTGTTGCCGACGCGGCCGAAAAGCGCAAAATACAAAAATACAGAGATTTCGGTATCGGCTACATTCGGGTCGGTGTCGAATCTATAGGTCCATGGGGTTAACTTTTTTTTAATTTTATCAAAACGTTTGGTCGACATAACTTACGATTCCAGAGCTGATTACCTCGGTCAGAATTTTAGCCTCGCAATATACGAAGGTAATGCGGCAGCAGTGTTTAATAAATCAAATATGATAGGTATAGAACATCAGCATTAAAGTACAACTAAGAACAATAATAATATAAGTATATAGATAATGTGTTGACACAATATTTAAGTTGATTTGGAGCGATGGAGTTTGATTGGATTGCGTCGTCGTAGTCGCCGCCGCCACAGGCCGATGCAAACCAAACAAGTTGCTATTTCGAGATAAACGTAGCCATAAACGGTTTTGGTGTCGACCGGACCACGGGTACCACGACTAGTGACTGGCGCCCGGACCCTGCATACACTTTCTAATCAATTCCATATTGATAAAACAGAACAGACTAATAATCTTTTCTCATTTAAAACGTAACATCGTTACGCTCTATTACGAGTGTAAATTTATGCAAAACATTGTGACATTCAATGCGATCTGCGGAAGACAACAATTAGTATTCTAATTATTTATTTATAATGTGGGGTATCTTCGCCACCTACTTAATATTTTGCCTACATACCTACATGCCATAAACTAACAAGAAATATTGATGTTTCCATTTAAGGACACGAGCCCACGTAAGATAACATAAAAAACTTATAACGATAACGTTTAACAGCTGGGCAAACATTCCGATAATAAACAGTAATGTTATGAATACCTAAGTACTTTTGTGTCAAAGTATTGTTTTGTTATCAGGTGGTTAAACGGCGAGACCGAGTGGGCTGAACGTCCTCCAAGTAGTGCCAAGAAAGTGATAGAGGAGAATGGGACATGGCGGTCTAACAGTACTCTGGGTTGGAATGAAACGCGAGCAAGGGAACCACGCAGGTCGGAAAGCAGCGTAGAGAGCAATTCCGGTCTCACCTGGCTCCAACGACAGCAACAGAAGCTCAGGGAAAGAAAAGAAACAAGGGAAAGAGTCGCTCGACTACCGCTCGAGTGGGATACTGCACCTTCCCGACACGTGCGCCGGTCGGCCAGTCACCGGTAAGTAAATTGCATTATTTTTTTAGAATCATTTATGGTTATAACAATTTTTTTTTTTAATACGATTATAATTTATCGTAATAAACTTCATTATTTGTACGACGAGAATACTTATTACCTACGAGCACAATAAAAATTCGGATTAACATGAAAAAGATCCACTGACACTGCTAGAGGTGAAATTCATATTAATTTGTCCATTGAAAAAAAAAAAAAAAAATAAGAAATATACATACACTTATTTCTACAAATTGCGTCGTTATGTATGTTTATATTATTATTTGTCTTAATAATATTAAGTTTCTACTTATTGATTATAAAAATATTTATACTCTATTTATGAATTCCAGTGTGGACGGTTACACAAGTGACACGACAGCATTCGCAGACGACGATGACGATTTCAGCGTACCGTTGCATGTCAACACACGAAGTGTCCTTAGAAACGACAGCATTAGTCCGCAAGCTCCTGACAGGTTAATATTATTATTCTTCATAGTTACAACTTAGTTGATAAGGCGTTGGACAATGTAAGCGGTAGCACGTTCGCCTTTTGTATTGTTGACGCGCTGTGTACGCAACCGCTTCTTTGAATTTGCCCTAGTGCATACAGGCCCTCATATTTTTAAGGATTCGTTAAAAAATTGTTCTTTCAGTAGTGAAAAAGAAAATTGAATGTTTATTAGTAAAATAAGCATGTATTGTGATTATAACAGGAACACAATTCTTATTGTTTCGTGCAATCTTTTAAGAGTTCTGATATTTAATGATTTACTCGTCAAAGGACTGCTTAGTAATGAGTTTTTCAGGTTAATTGAATATGTAGGCGCAGAGCAGTCGCCAATTAGAAAGCTCAGACGAAAAACTTTGCAGATGCATGTATGTACAATGCACGATGAATCGTGTAAACAATCTTAATTCTGATATTTTCGTAGGTCGTCATCAAGAAAATTCATGTATGAAAAGATGACGATGCGTGAATGGAGTACGAGCACTACACCGACCGGCACCACCGCACCAGGACTATTGTCGCTGGCAGAACCGAACAACGACATCTCCCTCAATAATGTAAGCATTTTCAATTACTTCGTTAGCTTATCATGTTAGCTTATTTTTATGTCAGAAAGGCTGACGGTCCACTTAATTGTAGGTGGCTACCGTCACATTTAACGTAAGTAACGCTACAGGTGCTGCAAGTGCGCTACCGATCATAGTGGGATTGGGAAAAAAGGATTAGAAATAGATAGGGGAATGGGCACTGGTCTCCGAACACTTAAACACAACAGCATACATGCTGTTATTTGTTGGCGGGTGGTTACTGCCGCGAGACTGGCTGCCCAAATGACTGCGAAACAGAATGCCCTGTCACTACTTGCCAATTCCAGACCACAGAGCCAAAATTAATATTAGTGCAAATTATCGGTATTATGTACGAATTAACTCACTGTAACACAGGAAGTTTAGATTGTCGACTTACGGACAATTTAAGACAACGAACGCAATTAAATATTTATTCCAATAAACGTGTCGGTCAGTATGCAAATTTCGTCTAAGCGCCTACATGTCGCGAAATTAATATGTATCAGCTAAAATTTGCATTATATTTAATATTATAGGTCCGTGAGAGATCAGAGAGTTGGTCGCGGACAGAGTCCCGTGCGGGAACTCCGGCCTTTCCAACGCACCCCCGCACACCTTACCCTCCCACCCCGACGCCCTCGCTCAACGCGCGCCCCCCGCGTTCGCCGCCAGTAAACAGGTGCGTACACTACTAGTAACTAGTAATTAATAGATCTGTTTGTAAACTACGATAAAATAAAATAAAATATTGCACGCGTGTCTTTAATTTCTAAGGTTTTGCTATTGTATAGGTATATTTTTGATAACCTTCAGGAAAGAGCGCGAGAGTAGCCCCGAGTCGGAGTACCGCGTGTACAACGGAAGCTTGGGGTCGCGACGCTCGAGCCTGGGCGGCTCCAGCGAACCGCAGCACGTCGCGCCAGACCGCGTGCGGTTCGCGCGCGACACCAGCCACTACTGGTACAAGCCCAACATATCTCGAGACGACGGTCAGCCTTCATCTTTTTTACCAATTTATTTATTTATAATTTATAAATAGTTATAGTTTGTTGTACAATTTATCTCTTCATTACAGTATTATATAATTTGGTGGTTTTCGATTTTCACAGCGATAGCAGCCCTGCAGCATTTAGAAGAGGGAGCGTTTATAGTGCGCGATTCTAACTCATTCCCGGGCGCTTTCGGCGTCGCGGTGCGCGCGGGGGCCGGCGTGCGTCACTTCCTCGTTGAGCCAACGGCGCGCGGCGTCCGGTTGCGGGGATGCCCCGACGAGCCCGTCTTCACTTCGCTATCGGCGCTCGTTTACCAGCACACAGTCACGCCACTTGCTTTGCCAGTAGCGCTTCGACTGCCCGATAGAGACCCGTGGGCGGGCGGCAACACTCAGGCGGCAGCTCGCGCGCTGCTAGCGGCGGGCGCAGCGTGTCGAGTTCTGCTGCTTGGGTCTGAAAACACGGAGGCGCTAACAGGCCCGGCTGCAGTGCGCCGCGCCGTGCACAACGTCCTCGCAAAGAAGGGAGACGCGCACGAAGTACACTTCAAAGTATTCGGCGGCGGAGTGACGCTGACAGACTCGGCTCGCAAACTGTTCTTCCGGCGCCACTACCCGGCGTCCGGCGTCTCCTACGCGGGACTCGACCCCGACGAACGCCGCTACACGCACACGGACAACGGCACCCAGACGGAAAAGTCAGTGATATTCCGTCTTTCATTCAACACACCATATCGTCTATCCCTTTTCTTTTTAACCCTAAAGAACATATTACTTTAGCAATGGAAGGTACGAACGCTCGTTTGCCGACATTATTGACATGCCAGCCGCTACTATTAAAAATAAAAATAAAATTAAAATTTCATTTATTTTCAGGCAACCCATATTTTACATTTTTATACATTAGTTACTATATATCTAGACAGTTCCTAATTAAATAATACAGATACAAGATTTAAAAAAAGACAATAATAATAAGTAAATGCCTGAAAACTACAACCAACATGTCTATTACAACAATGTCGGATATATAAACAATGTAGTCTATCAGCGATCATTGATATAACTTTGTTAGAGCTGTCCCGCATCCGCCTAACAAGTGATGCACATTTTATACGCATGTTAGCATGGAAACAACCAGTGCTCATCATACAAACATCCCCGAAGCACTACAGAAGCGGAGTAGCCCAAACGTCGCCCTAACGCGATGTTAAATTGGACACGATGGGCTCTGTAACATTTTTGTGTGACAGAGCACAATATACAACGATGCACAATATGCTTTAAATAATGTTAGCTTTACATTTTTTGAACAACTCGCAAATCTGCGAGCTAGCATATTTGGACAGAGCCCTTCGTTCCCTGTCAATATCGGCATTGTCTCTTAAGTCGGCCGTGACTACTTGCCCTAAATACTTAAAATGGTCCACCTTGACAAGGTAAATTCCATTTAGACGCACAGGTGGCACCCTATTAGGGTTAACACTATAATTAGAAATGAAATGATTATTAAATTTTTTATTATTCTTTTTTTATGTTAAGCTCGACCGATAGGCTGACGGTCCACTTGGTGGTAAGTGGCTACCATCGCCTATTAACACAAGCAACGCCACAGTTGCTGCAAATGCGCTGCCGATTTTAGTAGGATTAAGTATAAGGGATAGGGGAAATGGGATCGATCATCCCTCACACATTTGTTATTCACGGTGGCCTCTTTCTTGAGGGTTTTTTTGTTTGTAGAAATGTTGGACAGATGGTGTATTATATCACTTTGGTGTCTTCACAGTGATCAATACATCTGGGAGGATGATGTCTAATTTGAGACGAAGTGTCATACCACTGCAATAAAAATAGTGGTTGTTATTTTGGAACTTAGTATGAAGAATTTTCTGTAATCTTAAGGGTCGATGATTCATGTTGAATGTTGTGTATACCTGTCATTGGAATTCACATCGGACCTGTTGGTGTACCTTAATAAATATATAAATAAAATTACGATGATAGCTGTTGAAGCTTACCGCATGTGTAGCATAAGCAGCTAGTTAAAATAGATTTGTTTCTCAGGCGAGTGTTCGCATTCGTGGCGCGCGCGGCGCCTGGCGCCGACAACCAGTGCCACGTGTTTGCGGAGCTCGAGCCGGACCAACCCGCCACCGCCATCGTCAACTTCGTCAACAAGGTACACTCATTACAGTTTAATACATATCTTAAACTTAGATACTGAAAACGTTTCATTAATATCTACCCTTCATGAAAATCTTCTTTTATAATATAAAAAAATCGAAGTATGTTTCCTATGGACTCCAAAACTGCTGAAACGATTTTTTAATAAAAAAATTATAAATTTAGATTGGTTCTATTTATAAATAAAAATAAAACATTCAATGCCTAGCAAAAATATATTAGCAATAAACACCTAAGAAAAAGGGGCGCGGACGAAGTCGCAAGCAAAAGCTACATTATGAATATAAGTTTATATTTCTGTAACTTTATAAACATTCATAAAGAGAATTTATGAAAGCGATTAATGAATTCAGTGATGAGTTTCTTCTTTTTAAATATATTTAAAGATCTGAAGTTTTTTTTATATTAGGTAATAATTCGCATTGTAGTTAAAAAATTTAGTTTTTTAATATGTTTGTTGAACACAATTTTAATTTTAATTTCAGGTTCTACTTGGAAACACACAGAAAAGGGATATAATTTAAGCGGGTTATAAAGTTGATTTAAAACATATAAGAATCATTTTATAATTGAATACTCATTCAGCAATTGTATAATATGTAACGTAATTATTTAAATTTTTTTGAAAATGTTACCTATCCATAAGGGAGTAACTACATTATATTCAGCTTTATTCGCATTCGCTGGACGATTTCAGGTGCACTTCACAGTTCCGCTTTTATCAGCTGTGTAAAGCACTAAATAACTGAGAATTCAAGGAATTTTTTAAAGGAAAACAATTGAACAACACTTTTGTTTTGTGACACTTCTGAAGTGTTATTGCATCTGCGTCTATCACCTATTCAATTAACATTTAGGTGACGAAGACGAACTTCATTTTACACCAGTTCACAGCGCGAGCTAAACGTATCTCCCTACAAAAGTGATGTTTCCTATAGAGAAAATCTGAATAAGTGTAGTTACTCCCTAACTGTGATAGTACTTTCGATATTGAGCCCTATATTAGTTTCCAAATCTTTAAATACTTATGTTTAAATAAATATTTACAAAGATGTTTCGTTCCAATACGCTTTATTATCACCAATTAAGTACAATATTAACAATTTATGTAAAGTAATATTTTAAATTAACTTAAATTAATAAACTAGAATAAAAAAACTAACTAGTCTCAATATTAGAATAGTGATAATTTGTGTGCCTATTAAATGTTGAAATTTAAGTTTGGTACGCTGTTATAGTAAGACGTAGGTAAGTATATTTAGTTTAAGATATGCATAAACAAATATCAAATCCAAAAATAGTATCTAATAGGTGGATTATTTTTAGAAAAGGAAAATTTGGCACATCTATCAGTCACCAGCGAATTTCTTTTGTCTAAAAGTTTAAAAGTCTAAAAGTTCTCAATAACAAATCTAACGAAAATGATGTAGCTGTCACAATTACAAGTATGTACAACGAAATAGCAATGAAATGTTGCTAGGCTTATCGATAATATTTTTTTTACAATTAGGTAAACTGCTATTTAGTCTAGTAAAACGATGAATCTTCATGATGATTAAATCTAGAATGAAGCTTTAATAAAGCCTTTAACAAAGCATTAGGTGTCTAAGTTATAAGTTTCAAATATTAACTTAATAACCAGATTACCGTGCTTTTATATTTTTTATTTACATACTTCTATGTATGTATTTTATTTAACACAAAAAAAAAATACATTTTTTACTAACTTAAGTTCTAATTTCCAATTAAAGGAACTGTAGAGTGTGATATCGACAAATTTAAATTATCATTCAAAGAATATAACTCTTAGAAATTTTTATTTTCAATGATGATCTAAAAGCATTAGCACCCAGTGACGAAAAAGTCTTTTTTAAAAAAGAAATGTCATATTTTTTTTAGAATAGAGGCCGAAATTTACATTTATATTTTAATTTACAATGTCGTTAATTCATTAACGTTAACAATTAAAATTAAGAATGATTAATTTCAATAGCACGCATAAAGTACAATTTACATTGTATGTAATGATAGTGAGGTTACAGTCAGATACGTAAAAGCGCCAGTCTATTGCTACGCATATTACAAAGGGACAAAATATTGACTGTCAAATCATATCTGATGTGAATATGTCTTTAAAGCTTCCATAGTGGGGAGCACTTCAGAAAAGTGATGATAACAAAATCGGGGAATACAGTTTGATGCTGTAGCTACTTATCTATCATCAACATGTAAAATTTAATTATACCACTCGATAGGTAAAGGATTAAAGAATTTAAAGAAAATATTACTTGTAACATACACGTATTCGCGTAAAACACACGAGCGTGTCCACGACACATCCACGCCCTGTTCTTTTTTTTTTTTAAAAGTTCCAACCCTTTACCGTAGCATCCGACCGAGTTATAAGTACTTTCGTCCATGCTAGGCAGTAGAGCGGCAGTTTATTATCTGTAAAACGCCATAGAAATGCCTTATGTAACACCAGTGATGTAAAATAAACGAGTTATAGCTGTAAGCGAATATTAATAGCTACTACCTACCCAAATAATTATTGAAGTTATGTAAAATAATGTATAACATACTGACTGTAGTTAAATAACTGTTGTAAAATGTATTTATTGTTTACATTATATTCAATAAAATATACGAATTTCTATTAATGTGTATTATTTTAACTCGTTACGACAGCGAAATATGAAATCATAGAAGATAGGTACAGAAAATCTGAATCTGCTTAACTAAAAAATTGAAGATGGAATTAGTTTTCCAAAATAACTTAATATTTTCTAAGAATGTTGTCTTGTATCTGCTAAATTACATTTTTTTTATTAATTATAAAGAGCCTCGTATCTCCACCACGTCTCATTCTAGAGTCAGCAACACCCTTGCATTGCCTAGTAATCTATCGTGAAATGGACCGTCCACTTCACTTCCTCTTTGAATCATAAAGTCATTAATGTTATTGTTGAATATTAATAGGTATTAGAAAGCTAGCTGTACAAACTGTATATTGTAAAATATATGTAGCAAATAGAAACTAATAGTGTTAGTTATGAAACAGCTTTCAATCTTTGTGTAAATATATTTTTAGTGTAAATATACTATTTAGAAGCATATTTAAACGCTTCCTATTAAAGCTTCCACTGTCACCCAGAACCTAACAGTTATTTTGAATATTATGTATAAGTTTAAATGGATTTTTCTACGTCAACAAAGAATAAAATCAAAGACATTAATTAAAAGCTTTGGTTTCCTTGGACATATTTATTTTATGTTTTATTACTCAATAAATTAAATACCCAACCAGCCATAGATATTTAATATTCTTAAGGATAATTTTATTGATAATTGGACACAGTCAAGACATTAGCGAAAAGTTCTTCTGCGTTTGTTAGGAAGGTGTTTTCTCGCGGCATCAGCAGCGCCCGCGTGTCAGTCTTCTGAGCGACCGAATCGCAGGTGGCCATAGTCGTCGAAAGCATCATCAGCTCTAGCAACGCGGCTTCTAATTAAACCATAGTCTCTGTACAAGTGTCTCGGTCGGAATTCCTCTTCTTCGTCGGCGAGGACTCGACTACGTAGGTTAGCACCGTCGCAACCGCATAGGAATGCCACCGCAACAGTCACAATCAAAGCTATAATTGATACGACCCTCATTTTTTTAATCTGAAACAAAAACGTATATTTTCTTTAGGTAAAGGTCGTCAGACATTTAGTAATGGCAGGGCACATTGCGTTTCTCGTTGGGCAGCTCGTCTGGCGGCTGTAACCACCTCCTTACAGAAGACCACCGTGAAATAACAGTACATTTGCTGTTGTGTTTCGGTGAGTGAGTATTAAGGGATGCCAGAGCCCATTTCCCTATCCCTTCCCAATCTCTAAATCCGCCCGTACTAATATTATAAAAGCGAAAGTATGTTTGGATGTATGGATGTTTGTAACTCTTTCACCCAAAAACTACTGAACAGATAACCATGAAATTTTGCATACACGTTGTCTGGGACACCAGAAAGGACATAAGGTACCTTTCATTGTTCAACGCGGAAGAAGTCGCGGGCACCAGCTAGTTTTTACATATAAAGATATAACATTTGTAGCAAAAGACTTACCTGTTTTAGCTGTAGTCTTAAGAATGGGGTGTTGAAGCATCAACATGCCTTTATATAGAAGCAGGCTCCACTGAAAAACATAAACCCTCCCTTCTTTAATATTCCCCTTGCAATGTTGCGGGAACAATGAAAATTGACATATTTCAATTATTCGAACAGACTTAGATTATCCTGTTAGTACGCAAAAGATATTAAATTATTCAGTAATAAAAAATTCTAAGAAGTTTACCTATAGATTTATTTTTAAAGGGCCAATATATCGTTTTGCGGGAATTATAGATGATAATTAGGTAATATCATTTGTAAGTAAAATGAGCCTCTCAAACATATTAATGTGTTTATTTGGTAGCAGTAAGATTTCAGCCGTTATTAAAATAAAGTAAAGTACTAAATTAAGTACTAAGTAAGTAAGTTACTAAAGTAGTTAATTTATTATGAAAACATACATTATATAATATAACTAGCTGTTGCACGCGACTTCGTCCGCGTAACTTTATAAAAAATAGCATATGTTGCTAGCTGATAATTAGCTTTCTATGGGTGAAAGAATTTTCAAAATCGGTTCAATAGTTTAAGAGTTGCGGACATACTTACCTAAAATGAAAAAAAAAAAAAAAAAAAAAAAAAAACCTTATAAATAAAGGAATTTTCTTGCAATGAATAAAATAACTATTTACTTAACAAAAAATAATAAGATTTTAGTGACTTTTTTTTATTCTTCTTTTTTAACATAGGCATCGTAGCACGCGATTTCTTTGTCTCTTTATATTAAAAAGGTTAGAATTTTAAATCTGTCAATTTTACCTCTTCTGTTACATTCTCGCCCGTTTTTGGTTGTAACATATAATTTTATAATATGATAATTATTTATTATTAATTTAACATATTAACTTTTGTGAAATTGACATTACATAAAGAAACATGAACAGTTCGGGAGACCTTGAGGATTTTGAACATAAAGAGCAACTTGAAGGAGCAATAAGAAATTTTGAAATGATTTTCGTAAGATTTTACATTTTTATATGCAGCCAGTATTTGATGAATGTTATAGAAAAACAGGCTTTTGCCCGCGACTTTATTATTGCCCATACTTACATTTTTGTCAGATATTCAATATTACATTTTTATTTCTAAATACGAGTAGAAAAAATCTAATTTTCTATTAATTTGTACGGAAAATGTGACACGAAATTACCGAAAAAAAAAATGGTGTGTGGCTGTGTCGTGGAACACGACCGTTTGTTATGCGTGAATACGTGTACGTTACGAAGTCTTTGGGCGTATTATACCGGTGTATATTATATATCCAACGAATTTGAATATACCATAAACAACAAATGATTCTTTGATCATTTACCTATCGAGTGGTGTGGTGTAATTAAATTTTGAATGTACTTAGATGATAGATAGCTACAGCATGAAACTATATCCTCCAATTTTGTTGTCAACAGTTTTCTGATTTGCCTCCCACTATGGAAGCAAAAAAAGCATATTCACATCAAAATTATGTTTATCCAATCGCTACTAAATTTCATAGGATCACCCCCGCTGGACTTATTTGAAGATTACCTAAAAAAATTATCGAAATCGGTTGACTGGTTTTGGGGTTTTTTAAAGTCGACAAACAGGCTGAAGGTCTATTTGATGGTAAGTATAGCTACCGTCGCCTACAACACAAGCAAAGCCATAGGTGCTGCAAGTACGCTGCCGACCATAGAAGGATTAAGGATAACGTTTAAGGAAGGTATAGAAGTAATGGGCTCTGGCATCACTCACCGAAACACAACAGCACATATGCTGTTCTTTCACGGTGGTCTCAGTCGACTTTTATATAATATAGATAGAAGATATTTATATTATTTTTAAGGGCTCTGAGAGTAGTTCGCGTGATATGATTCTTGCCGAATTGACGAGAGCTAAATATGTGGAAGATGCCCGGGATTATTCAAATCGCAGCGCGACTGAAGGAGAAAGTAACGAGGTAGCCTCTCAAGCTGCTGGAGATCACGCCATTGCTTCTCTTGCGAAAATCCAACAAGAAAATACAGCTTTGAAAATGCAGTTGGAATTAATGGTAGGTTCTAATAATATTTATTTTAAACGCCCGACGCAAAAGAGGGGTGTAATAAGTTTGACCTGTGTGTCTGTCTGTGGCATCGTAGCTCCCAAACGAATAGACCGATTTAAACCGAGTTTTTTTCAGACAGTTTAATTTAAGAATAAGTATATATTATATCGACTAATGCTATTTTTTTTAACAAGCGGAGAAACCTTCAAAAAGCTACCTACCTCGTATGACAAGTGCCGCATGAGATACAAATGACATAACGTTATGTGGGTTTTTTACTGTACTAAAATTCCACCTCGAGATGGGTGTGGTTAAGTCTTTAAGGGACTTTCGATTGGAACTTTCACCGCACGTCGACTAATGCTAGAAGAATAATAGTGAAGTGGGATCAATAAGTTTGTGTTTACCCACCCACCCGTTCATCCTATCCTTAATAATGTATCCCTACTAATGCGGCTATCCACGCTGATTGTATATATTTTAATTTTTCAATTTCAGGAAAATCAGAAGAAGTTATTAGAAAACGATTGCGCAGAAAAGTCTCTTCGAATATCAAAGCTAGAAAATGAATTAAGAGAGTTAAAAGTTCGCCAACCCGAGCTTCCAAATTTGCATCGACAATATATTGAACTGCAGAAGCGCGTTCGTTCTATAGATGAAGAAGCGAAAAAGTAATAAATGCCTAATTATATTTTACTACTTAGACCAGGTCAATCTCAAAATTCTGCCATCGCTAATCAAAGACTTACTGCTCAGATAAATTACAAAAATATTGTAGATTATAATATAAAAATTTGCAAACCACTTAAATAGGTGATAATTGAATTGATATTACGAATATAATAGGAACGTGTGTCTGAAAAATAAATAATAGAGGTTAATTCAAAATACATTCAAAATATTATAAATTCAAAAGCAATAAAAAATATGTTATTTTTTAAATGCTATCGAGATTTAATAACTGTTTCTAGGTTCAATAAATCGCGAATAATAAATAATTGTTGGTCGTGTAGGTCTGTGAAAATTTTAAAATATTACATTTACTTGTATGACATGTTTTATCGTATGTTTTAAAATTTCATTCTTTACATATTTTGCTAGTCGTTATTTATACACTGTCTTTTATTTTTCAACGCGGACCAAGTCACGGGCATCAGCCAGTAGAATATAATTTGAAACATGGAATCCTCAAGAAAATCTCTCATTTTAATATGAACTTTTAATATTTTAATATGATGCCATTAATTTATTTTTATTATTCATTTAGATATTTATTACTAGCCGCGACTTCGACCGCGTTGAGAAATAAAAAAAATGTATGAGAAATATAACACCTGACATCTGTATTGCTATTACACTTTTGCCAAGCATTAGTTTCTTCATTTTAGATGATCCCTCGGGAACAATACTTTCGTCTTGATGAAAAATATACTCTATGTCCTTTCCGGTATCCCTAACAATGTGTATGGAAAATTTCATGATGACAGACAGACAGAGTTACTTTCACATTTATAATATTAGTATAAGGATTGTGAACTTTGAACAGGCAAGTGAGTAAGATAGAAGAAGAATTTCTTAGTGTGCAGCAAAGCGCAGAGAGCGGATGGGAAATTCGGAATCGAGCGCAAGTAGTGGCCGCGACGCATGTACGGAACCGCCAGCTAACCACTAACAAATTACAAGAAGCCAATTGTACGTCATTTCACAAGAAGCACATTTCACAAGAGTAACATCTCAACTTGTCAATAACTATAAGGAGTCCCGGGTTCGATTATCGACAGGGTCTTGAACTTTGGAAATAAAATTTTCAGTCAGCTCTGGTCTGAATTTGGAAAGTAGTTGCAGGGCACACTGTTTTTCGCAGTCATTTGGGCAGCCTGTTTGGCGGCAGTGACCACCGCCTTTCAGAAGACCAGCGTGAAATAACAGTATGTGTGCGTTTGTGTTTCAGTGAGCGAGTAAGGGATGATAGGAATTCTATATTCGTATTCGACAAAACAGGAGTAACTGAAAGACTAACTTTAACATTTTTTTAAAACAAAATATGTTAAGTATAAAACATTGTTGTATAACATGTTTAATATGTGTTTCAATACATTTATTTATTTATCACGAGTAGAATACTACAATAGATCGTCATCATCATCATTCCTGATTTAATTTCGCAGTGTAACCCCATCCTTATAGGATAGCCCTCTCCTTAGCTCATCATTGAGCTTTCTTACGAGTATGAGGCCCATAGTTAGAGACCACGATTAGCGCCATAATATATCACATATCAAAAATTTAAATTAAAATAACTAATTGGAAAAAAATTCCATTTGTTGTTATCATTATAATGACTCTTTGCATAATTATGACTCCTATATGTCCTTCTATATTATGTCTCGGTCGTGACAGATGAAAGGACACGTAATATATCATATAAAAATTATTTCATTGCAGCAGAAATAAATCGTCTCAAATGCGTCATAGCCACTTTGGAAGAACGTGTTGCTAGAAATACCGATGTGAATATATCGGAAGACTATGATATGGGTAATGCTACCTAATTGCTGAGAAGAGTGAGAGATCAGGTGTTGCGTTATTGTAAAATCATCGAAAAGCCTCTGTGCCTAGAAATAAGAAATAAGCTGCATTTCAGCATGAAACTAAATAGCCTATCCCTGATCAGACTACTTCAGTAATCTTTGCCTAATTGATTCTTTTCTTTCACAATATAATATTCTGTCCATTTTTTTTTTTTATTAATACTCGGCTATTCAAGCTACTTTGCTCGCGCCGGATAATTTACCGAGTAAGTTTTAGGTTTAGTTTTTTTTTATCCTATAATGTTACGTTATGTTAAGTTTAGTTTATGCTATATATATATGTAATATTAATATATTTAGGGTTGGCACAAATTCAGATTATTTACTTAATTTAAACAATAAAAATCTTTGGAATCTATGGACATTATTTTCTTTCAACGGACTCATTTATCAAGTGGTTAAGATTCTGGCCATAGCGTCTGCCTAAGGGGGCCCTGGGTTCGATACCCGGCTGGACCAATTTTAGAGATTAATTGTTCAAAGTTAGCTGTGGTTTGGATGACGGCAATAAACAACCCTTTACAGAAAGACACCGTTAAATAAAAGTAGAGCCACAGCCCATTTCCTTACCCCTTCCTCATCTATAATGTCGCAGCGCACTTGCAGTACCTGTGGGTGTTTGGTCCTAGTGTTGACAGGCGACGGTAACCACTTGCCATCAAGTGGAACGTCTGACGACATTTACATAAACAATGTTCCCCTGTTAAAAATAATCCCTGAGAAAAGCCGTAAATATTTTGTATATGTAGAAAAGTTATGATCTAATATAATATAATAAAGTTCAAATATAAAGTTCAGTGGTTGTTTTATTTCCTTCGATGACATCACGCTATGACTAAGTTTAGAGAATATAATATGATCGTGTGAAAACACTCTTCAAGTTTTACATGAAAATCGTGGGAGTACATATCAATGCACATTTGTACTCTTTAATCAATCTTGGACCGGTTTCTAGTACAATCACGCACGGAGTAGAGTTATTGCAACTTATTGCAACGAGCGCGACGTTGCGCATCGTTTGGAGGTCATACAAACGAGAAATGCATTGATACTGGCGTGATAACTGTTTAAACATATTAGCAATATTCTACTTTACCTCGAAGCGGTTATCTAAGAAACGATCGTTTCCGCGGGTCGTAGCCCGACGAGGTGGAACAGAGGTCGTAACAGTTCTGTTCGACTAGACATTGTGCGAAAACAAGTTTTTGAATGCATCGCATTCCGTTGTCGCTGCGTTAACAGCGACCAGATTGTTGTCACTGTTAAATCCATTTCTTATATAATTAATTGAAAGATATTTTTAATTTGTAATTCGAAACCTGTAAATTGTACTTAAGAAAATATATGCTTAAACATAAGTTTTCGCATATTTTCTTTTAATATTCCTTGAAGTTCGAGAAAAGTTATTATGAAAAACAAAATGGGAAAATTGCCCGAAAAATTGCATCGCTAGCCGAAGATAAAAAAATACGCCGTCGCGAGACGCTTGGAGATGTGAAACATCGAAAATATATTGTTTAAAAAAATGCTTTATAAAAAATACATATTAGTTCCGCCAAAGTGTTGGCCAAAATGTGGTCAATTGTTGGCGTCTCACCCGCCGCAAAAGACGTTTCACATCAAAAAAACTTAAAACAAATGCAATATAACAATTAGTCCGTATAAAGTGGTATTGATTCTTAAGTTTTTTACTGGTTTCTCAATGAAGGTGAGATCGCAGTGGGAAGACGGTCAACGGGCGGCGGATTTTCGCAAGGCTTCGCCGCAAACGCCCCACCTGTACGATGCGTAGGCGCAGCTATGACCAAACATTTAGTAATTGCAGTGCATTCGGCGTGGAGTGACGCCACGCGCCTTAAAAAACTATGTGCGGCATCAACGATCTGTGATATAGTGTTAAGTTACGTTAAAATAGTTATAAAATAATTAGTGCTTGACAGGTAAATAACAAATTGAATATCTGAACAGTTATGCGAAAGGTTTTACACACCTTATTTTTATTGTGCCTAGAATTTTTATTACGATTCTCAAAAATTGTTAAAGTTGATTGATAATATCAATAAAACAGGATTCACGGGTCTTAGATGCCTTTAATTAGTGTTATGTTGTAAATGTTTGCTTATAAAGTGTACTCGTATGCTTTGTGGATATTGTGTCGTAATTCAAGAAACACTCGTATAGAGCGATTGTTTTGTTCGATGTGGTACGTAAACATTGCAGCGCGAGACATCGTATCTGGAGAAAGTTCTTGTAGATCATTTTATATAATTAAATGTAGAATTTAAGTTTAAAATTTAAGATGCACAAAGATAAAAGCTTAAAGATAAAAATTGAAAAGGCTATCGAAAAACCCGAATTTTGAGGAGATAATAACGGCCCTTATATAGTAGGAACCTAACTAAAATTGACTAAATCTGTTAAAAAGGTGGTTCCACCAACGCTAAATGTTGATACAGTGAGTCAGACAAGGTGGGACACAAGGACGGTGAGCTCAATACGGTAAACATGTGAATTCAATACATAATAACTGTGACACCTACGACAACTTGTTTATTGTATATATTTAATTACAAAGGAATTCACCTATAAAGAATAGTTTTTACATATGTATGTCGCATAAATCTTAGAAAATGTAATGTCGCAGGGTTATTTTAAAAGCCGTGATATCAAAAACTAACTAGTGAAATTATATTCTCTCGGACTTTTTTCAATCGCGACAAATTCGCGCAATTTCGACTCCTTAAAACCACATGCGTTTAACCAAATTAATAACAATGTCAATGATTATCTTTAGGGAGATTAGGTATAATGTAAATAAAGTTGTCCCGTTATATTGTACGAAATGTAGGACAAAATCCCGAGAAAATTTAATACCACAAGTTAAATTACAACGCAGGGTTAATTTAAGAGTCAACTCTTACATTAACCCTGCGACATATAGATCGCTTCAAAGGAATTACTTCATCCATTGGAATAGTCCATTAAAGTCATTCATATAACCACGAAATTGATGTTACTAAAGAAAATATACCGTTACATTAATATTAAGTTAATGTAAATAAAATTACAATTAATGTAATTTTATTTACATTAACTTAAGAGCACTTTTGTTATATTGAACAGAGAAGAGAGCGAAATGACGCAAACATTAGGGGATCAAAACAAGGCTCACAACAACAATCACAATTGTTTTTTCCTATTAAGATCATGGAATTTTTCTATTATAGGATTCTGTCTATTTATTTTCAGAATCATGAAGCACAATATAATTTTGAGCTGCATACTTGCAGTAATAATTGCACCTGCGTTTATTGAGTGGTGAGTTTGATTTAAGACACTATGCACCTAATTTTATCCATTTCACTATTCTTTTATAAATTCTATAATAATAGAAAGATATATTATTTTCTTAATAGATAATTAATTTTTGTTAATTTTAAAAAAGTATTGAGGTATATCTTTCTTATCCTATCGTTAACAAGATTGGGTAAACCATAATCACCCTGCGAAACACCCATTTATACAATCTAGATTACACAGATGAACATAAACTCTTTGAAACCTAGATATCATTTAAATAAAAACAAGAAGATACAGAGCTCTGTAGTTTTTTGATTAAAATTCCATCATGACCTCAACGAAAGTCTTGGACAAGCCGACTGTGGTGCCTTTTATAATCCTTACAACATCATGAAATAGATCGAACCACGCATGATAAAATCGAATTGTCTATATTCTACTGGTTTAGTATGACATTTTTTTTTTTTTCAAAAACATTGTCGATGAATTTGTCGGCAAAAATATTTCCATTTGGAAGTTTTTTTTTTAATTTAAAACCAATACATCACTTTCAGCATATCAGTAATAGGCCCGCGTGTATTAAGACCACACAGTTCATACCGCGTGGCAATCGCTGGAGGGTCGAGGGCTGTCACCTTGTACGTGGCTGTGGAGGGTCAGAAATCTAACGGCGAGCAATTCGTACAGGGCCGAGAAATACAAGTTCCAGCAGCAGAATCTAGACTTATAGATCTGGATGTAAGTATAACCACTATCGATTTGATTTTAACACTTGTCTCCAATCTGAATTGTAGTCTTCAATGATAGTTTACAATAAATTCAAAAATTTTACTAAACCTACTTGTTACCCACAGCCCTAATCTGACCTATATTTAGAACAATACTTGGTCATTGATTAAGAATTATTAGAAATTAGAGAATTATTGAAAACAGCCTGCTTTGGTTTCGGTACACGAATGGGTACAAGAAGAATTTGTCTTCTTCTTATTTTTAATAATTCTGACGCCACTGCGACACCTCTAATGTAGTTAGGTCCGTCAGCCTGTTTACACATTCGCAATAAGATATATTTGAATTCTTTACCAACATTGGTAAAGTTGCATTGATTGAGTGCTCATTGGATTACCAGTTAAAATACTTTGCTGAACACGCAAATTCCTTAAGGTTGTGTACATCCATTAGATTATACTCATTTTTTACTCTAGATCGCTGACCCGGGTCCTGGACATTACATGCTGGTATCCCGATCAACTGCTGGGCCACAATTCTCTTCATCTGCATCGCTTGTGTACCAACCGCGCAGTTTCTGCATTTTCGTGCAGACTGACAAGCGAGTTTACCAACCCGGGGACACAATTAATTTTAGGGTTATTGCTCTTGATAAGTAAGTTTATACTGCTGGTATGCACTTATATTTTGCATTAAAAAATATCTTGTTAAAAAGTATAAACAAGTGCACTTGAGTCAACAAGTACACAAGTCACCAAAAGTACAAAGTTTAAGAGAGAAAAAATCGTTCCAAGCGCACACAAACAATACTTTACTTTCAATTTTCGCTGACGACCGGAATACAGTGACTGTGAAGGATTACGTATGGTTTAGTCGCGGTCATTAACCTGGATGTCGGTGCACAGGTACTTGCTGCCGCTCACAGAGACCGTAGACGTAAGTGTATTGGATGCAGGCGGATCACCCGTTAGAGAATGGGCCGCGCTTCCTTTGGACCGGGGCATTGTAGGCGCAGATCTAGTACTGGCCGACGAACCAGCTCTCGGAGAATGGACCATTCAAGTGAGCAGTTAATCTGAACAGTTCGTGAATTGAAACTGAATTATGCAATACTACTAATGTGTTTTTCGTTAACAGGTAGAGACGCGTGGACAAAAATATTCAAAACATATATTGGTTGCCGATTATGTAATGCCCAAGTTCAAAATGGATCTGCAAATGCCTAAACAAATTCTGTTCACTGATGGACGTTTCACCGTTAACATCACTGCTAAGTAAGGTTCTTAAAGTTCGGATATGCTTATTTTTCTAAATTCCTCAAGGAATTAATTATGTATACATATATAATACATATAAGTAAAGTTTTGTTATTTAATACTAGTATTTTCTAAACTGCTTCCATGCGAAGCTGAGCGAGTGGCTAATGAATTTCTTATCTCCTCCATTTTTTAATAAAATATTTTTTTGTTATTGCACTAAAAAATTGTGTTTCAATGTAATATAAAAATCAAGCAATCGATTTCGTTAAATTATTGTTGTGAATTATATTCTAAAGAAAAATATTTCCAAGAAAACTGTCTATATAATAAAAAAATATTTTTAAATTTGTTAAAGCTTTCAAAGGTTTGCAGGATGATTACTTTGTTTAACTCAATCAAAGACTCAGTTCGGACAGTAGACAAATTGATTTTCAAATTTGTTAAGAAATAAAATTATAATTCGATTAAACTTCCAGACACTTCAACGGTTTGCCAGTGCGTGGAGAATTGACGATATCTGCGTATGCTGTATATTTCTCTGGTTTACTGCAACCAGTGTTTTCATCGCCAGCCCGAAAAGTTATAGAGTTTGACGGTCAATCTGACATCACATACGACCTAAAAACCGACCTCGATCTAGCCGAAGACGCCGCTAGACCGCTTGTTATAGAAGCTGTCTTAGAGGAAAGAAATACACTCATTCGACAGAACGTGTCTTCAAGAATACTTCTTCTGAGAACTCCTTATAGGCTTAAGATCACAGCACCGGATTATTTCAAGCCTACTTTGCCATACAACGTGCAGGTACTTAGCACCTACCACTTATCTTGAAGACATTAGAATGAAAAATGTTTGTCATCTACTTACGGAGCTCTGTCACAAACGCTAAAAAACAAAAAATATAATAACATGGTCATTCAGTTAAAAAGATTGAAGTATTTCATTCTTGCGTAATATCGTAAATAAACTTTTTTATGTACAAAAATACAAAAGTTTACTGACAAGGTATCTTAGGCTTAGCGAAGTCTCGTACTCGTAGATTAGGCTCTAGAACTTTTAAGCCATGTCCAAGTTTTAGATAAATATATCATAATTATAGTGCTTCAGAGTAGAGCATAAATATTTTGGCCTTTGCTTTGATTGTATCCTAAGTATTATAAAAATTGATTTGTTTGTTTTAGATTGAAGTGGTCGATCCATCTGGCAGCATTATGAGCACAGAAGGCGATGTTACTATTGAACGGCTATGGGACGATGGAGCACCGGCAAATGAGACTACCGTATCTTTAAAAAAAGGACTCGCCACTTACACTTTAGTTCCAGATGCCGCACATACAAACTCTATTCTCAATTTAGTTGTAAGTTACAATTCCGCATTGACCAGAATAGTCTCTAAGAAAAAAAGCGACGTTGTTATATATTTAACTATAATATGTACATATTTATTAACAGATCAAATACAAGGATGTGACCGAGCGTTTGGTAAATGTACAGAAGAGTACAGCTACTAGTGGGAACTTCTTAACGGTCGAGATGTTGACACGCAACACTTCGGTGGGTGGAGAGATGCGTGCGCGCATCACAGCGACAGAGCCCATGGATTTGGTTCATTACGCCATCATAGGTCGTGGAGACATACTCATAGCAAAAACCTTGGAGGTAAAAGATTTAATGTCTTCGATCGCGACATTTCGCTTCTCTATTCTCCAACATATTTTTTTATGTTAAAGTCAGCAGACAGGCTGACAGTCCACTTGATGGTAGGTGGCTACCGTCGCCTATAACACAAGCAAGGTGCTGCAAGTGCGCTGCCGACTACAGTAGAATTAAGGATAATAGATTTAAAAGGATAGGAACTCACCGAAACATGTGCTATTAATTCACGGTGGTCTTGGGTGAATTATTGTGTAATACTGGATGGGGTCGAGCGATAGATGAAAGTATTGACAGAGATAGGTGAATATTTAATTCAGAAATGATGTGATATAGTTGAGCCCGGCGCGACGCAGCGTTGATGTGTCAGCGTCGGTGGGAGCGCGGATGGCGCCGGGCTGCGTTCTTCTCGCGTGGCACCCGAGACTCGACGACGCGGCGATCCTTGCCGCAGCGGTGTATGCGCCCCAAGCGCGTTTGCTGCAACACGAGGTAAAATACTATTGGTGTTATTTATTAACTCAACTTTTTTCTGGAAAAATAAGCTTTATAAGACAAAATAATATTAAGCTCCACCGCCGTTTCATAATTAACAAGCGATACTTCATTTAAATTATAAACTAAACTTTCTATTGAGCCCAAACAAGCTATATCTGCTATAAGTTGCTGAGGAGTTGGGTGTGCCGCAGACCACTTGACGCTGCAGCATCAGATCAAGGTTACCATGTCATGGAAATACCACCGAAATAACAGTATACCAAATTTCACACCAATCGAACATTGGAAGTTAGTGAAATCCCTTCGTCAACTAGGAATTAATGGGCTCATGATCTTCAAGCGTTGAACTTTAGATTTTTATAAACTAGGTAGGTATAGCTTAAAACAATCTCGATCAAGTCAGCTTTCAAACAAAAAAAAAATCGGAATGTAGGCAATACCTATCTCCTTTACTGAATCCATAAACCTTTGGTCCATTTTCGTAACCATTATTCATAAGTAGCTACGAGAAAAAAAATTTCTTCTCTGTTTTGTGACGGTTTGTGAAAACGGCATTATTTTTTCTTTGTTCACAAATAGTAACAACTTGTATGCAAAATTTCACGGTGATCGGTTGACGGTTTTGGAGTCATAACATTGATTCTATATACTTATATAGAAGACTAGCTGTCCCGCTCCAGGCTTCGCCCGGTGTGCATTTTTTTTTTTTTTTCATAATAACCCATTGTTTCTGTCCATTGGTGAAAACGGCATGAAAATCGGTGCAGTAGTTTTTGAGTTTATCGCGACAGATAGACAGACGCGGCGGATGACTTTGTTTTATAATATGTAAGGATTACCGGTAAATAAATTCAGATTTTATGCAGCTTCTCAAAAACCACTTCCCAATTTGGCTAAATATAAATTATTCGTGGCATGCGATCTGACCTTAACATGGATGTTTCCTGTGGGTAGATGGTGAAGGTTGTGGACTGTATGATTTTGTAGAATTCCAAATAACACTTAATTTTAAGTGTTATTATGAATATATTGTATATCTTATTACATTTGATAATGTTTAATAATCAATTACGTTAATTATGTTCCTAGTGCTTAAACACTTGGAAAATTATAGTAATTAAAACTGTGGATATTGAATATGCTACAGGCTACAGGGGATACCGGGAAACTGTGGATATTGGGAACGTTGTGACACGACAACATACTTCGAACCTACAGATTTAATATGGTGTTTATATTTCGCTTCAAGGTGTCTGTAGCCGTGTCGGGGTCGGGACGGCCCGGTGGAAATGCAGAGCTGCGAGTTATGGGTGCAGGAGGCGCGCACGCCTCTTTGCTAGCGCAAGACTCTCGAGCGGCGCTGACCGGACTGGCGCAAAATGACGGCCGCGGAAGCGGACTTACCTTGCACGAGGTTGTTTTAATTTATTTAACTTTTATATGGAAAATTAATAATTTACAAATTAGCATTCAAAGCAGAAAGTTGTGAAGCAGAATATGTATTGTGTTCGCTGATAATAATAAACATTACAAGGTTGTAGCATATGTGTATGTAAAATACCAGGAATACCACTTATACGATGCATTATACTTAAGAATGCTACGAACATACATTATATGTGCAGTAGTTATTATGTAATATAAAACTGACAGTGAATGGCACAGTATTTAAGGCGTTATTTCTAAATACAGTATTTTCTGGCTTTTATATATTTTTGCATAGGTGTTACTTTCCTTTCACTACGCTCATTAGTTTGTTTTCGAAATTATATGAAACCTTTTTGAGCTAGGCGAGTTGTGTGATCATTAGTAGATTATGCAATTTTAACAAATCTATGTTTAGACTGATTTGATTATTTGTTATAGATCGAACGCGAAGTCGAAAGTTTTAGCGGTTTGAAGCATTCCCTTTTCAAAAACGAAGATCACTTACCAGGCATGGGCTTGGATTTGGGTGGGAACACAACCAACGACGTCTTCCAGGTTACAATCATATTGTTTATACTATGGTTATCATGCTATTAGTCCATTAACTATACTTACTGTACAAACTTTGTTGCAGAACGCTGGCGTAGTCATATTGACAGATGGCGTTGTGGTACAAGGTGACTCTGAAGGTAAAAATGTTATTCTAAATAGAATCATCTAGTTTTGGAACCTTTCATACATTGCCTTTAGGTTTAGTTCGATTAATTCGAACGTAGTACATACTTATATTACAATATTTAATGTATGTCATTGCTCAAATTTTCAGCGTATGGAGTAAGGAATATCATTAGTTATTCTTACGACGTCACCGACGAAGTAAACTATATTACTGAAAAATTTCATCCATTCTCATTAACCATCGTATTTATAACAGCATTATATTCTGATAACATTAGGTTACTATTAGGTCTATTCTGATATGACTAATATAATATATACCGAGTATAAATATCACATAGATCAGTGATAATACAGTCTTATTTATGAATATATAGTCATAAAAAAGTCTTAGATATTCTTTTTTGATTCCTATTTGAACATACATATTGTAGGTCCTACACAGGAAATAAAAATGATTTGGTTTTGTGGTGTCAATTTTAAGAGCATAAATATTGTGTTTGTTTTTTTCAGAGGAAGTGCGCCGCGGTCCACCGGAGACGGGAACGAGGCCGCCGCTTGCGGGACCGTACGCTTTCAGCCGCGTGCCTCCTCCTCCGGCGCCGCGTTACTACCTCGCCACCACCCCCCATCCCACCTGGACTCTCGCCAACTTCACGCTAGGGTAAGCTTTGCATTGGCGGGGCACCGATGTCGTGTCATAACGTCCTCGCGACCCCGCCAATCAACGGCCGCACTAGAAAGTCGTTGGGTTTTAGCCGGTACGAATCCGGCATAACCCCGCAGTGTCCAAGAGGATTTCTTAATTTAAAAAAAGGGATAAGCTTTGCATTGTCCCGCGTTGCATAGCCGTGGCGGGTCGCGGATGTCGTGTCAATCACAACGCAATAACAGGAATACACAAACAACACCAAAATTATGACGTCACAGTACGGCTAGATAGGAAATTTATCTTTGCTTCAGTTTATTTTTTTAGTCAAACGACATTAAAATGCAAAGGATGCAACAGCAAATTACCATTTTTTATAAACAAATACCTTTTTATTGTTTACTAGCTGTGCCTTGTGCAAAATGTGTTGTGCAGGTCAGATGGAAAGGGTGTAGAGACGCGACGCACTCCGATCGCGGCAGGCGAATGGTTGGTGGGAGCGTTTGCCGTGCACCCGACGTTAGGTCTCGGTGTGGCGTCGCCGCAGAACTTGGCGACCAGCACGCCGTTGTCGCTGAGCGCCGAGCTGCCTGCCACGCTGCAGCAAGGCGAGATGCTCGCCGCCATCATCACCGTCACCACCACTCTCAATGTCGACACCAGCATCGAACTCACATTCCATAACTCCGAACAGTACTTCGAGTTCGAACCGTTGGAAAATAGCGTCGACTCTTCCAAAAGTATGCTTCTTACTTGCATTAAAACATAAATATGTGGTATCAGAAGATGTAGTTATATGGTTGAAACGTAAAAGTGTTAAGTACCTATCAAATACTAGCGACCCGCTTCGCACGGGTGCAATTTCTTTTGAAAATTTGTGTTAGCACTCTCTACTTCGGGTACATTAATTAAACCACTTTATGTTTAGTCAAAATACTTTTATCGTCCGACCGATATATCAGAACTACAATTCCAACTATAAGACTTGCAGACATACGACGACGACCTCTTTTCGCGAACGGGTTTGTTCAAACTGTCTGATATCTTTTTGATATCATGTCACTGAATGAATCTGAATAAATGAGCACCTATTTTTGCAACGTCACAAAGCACTTTTTACTATACTTACTTCCGCCCTTCATTCCACATAAATAGCAGACGCTAACATAAGTATATGTAAAAAACTTCCTCGTTGAACGGTTTTTCCATTGGTGAAAACCGGATGAAATTCCATTCGAAAAGTCAGTAAGTAGTGTAATGAAGATTTGATGATACACTGCCAGAATAAAAAGAAACTGTCCCATAGTTTTTTTTTAATTTACTCTCCAACTGGTTTAATGAACAGAGATCGAGCTGTACCGAAGGTTGTCGCTGCTGGTGCCGGCGAAGGGCTCCGCGAGCACCGCCTTCTTGGTGACGGCGGTGAAGACGGGCGCTGCTTCCATCATCGTCGAGGCGACTGGCAATGGACTTTCAGCTTCACTCTTCCGCACTATTCACGTTCAGGTAATTATTATAACATTTATTGATCAATTGTGTTTACACAATAACAATACGGTAGGGTGATCTAAGACTGCGCATTTAACTTATTAATGGATATAGAACCAAAACGAATAGCATTACAAAAATCAACTTAATTTTTTTCATATCTTAGTAATTAAGTAACATTATTTTAAAGACTATTTGACGTGAGAACAACAGTTTTAGAGTAATTAAAGCAAAATTAAAAAATGGAAATCCGTGCCATTTCACTTTTCACCTATGCCATTTCAATTTCTTAGAAAAAGCTCCAGAGTTCGATATCTAATTATTTGTCATAATAAATCTGTTAAGTTCTGCATCGTGATAATAAGCAATAACGCGGTCAATGCGTATAATAAGCGAAGTAGCTAGGCATATTGTCAATATATTCCTAGTTTTCACGAAGTATATAGGTACCATACCGCTTAAATAAATATAATCGATCGAAGTTTTAGATGCCTAATATTATCTAAAAAATTTCCAAAGTACAAATTGCTAATGCTGAATAAGTAACTTTTGGTTATTTATGGTGCTGAATAAGTAATATGTTCAGGATGGATATGAGGAGGAATTGGAAACGTGGAGCGTGTTAGACGCCCGACGTGTGGTGTCACGCGGCAACTTGTCGCTGGAGGTGGCGGCGGGCACTCGGCTGGGCGCCGTGTCTCTGCTGGGCGCTGGCGATCTGCTGGCAGGAGTTTTACAAGCCGCGCGACAACACTCCGAACCAACCCCTGCCGCCGACGCGGTACAAGCCTTACGCCCGCTTGCTGTTTCTTGCGTACTGCTCGACTATCTGCAGGTAATGTAGAGAGCACCATTACAATTTGCCATCACAGAAATAACGCTCCATAAATCAAAAATTGGCCGGACATAGTCCAAAAGTTTTACCTGTGACGTTACTTGTTTTAACAGGCGATGATATAGCCCTCTTATTGGTATGGTAATCTTTTATATATATTAATTTATTTATGAATAGTTTTTTTTTATCACAATCGTTAATATGGTCTAGTATTTTGAACCCTGTAAATTTCATGCAATTATGATTACACTGGCGCCCTATGGATTTTAACTGTTGAGTGTCTTGCTATTAGTCCCTAATGGTGATGGGAAATGAAAAGTTGAATTGTATGTGCACAATTTATTAACCAACAGACACGCGCGGGCACTATCAGATCAACGTCCAACACAAAGACCAACGTGTTGCCTACGTTTACGTAGTGTATATCGCTACATAACTATAATGTTGTCGTAATACAGCCTATAAACTATATTCAGGTAGAAATTAATACATAAAATAACTCATATACAGGCAACCGGTCGCGATGAAGTTGCGGTAATAAGTGATGCGCGTGCAATGGCTAGTGCTGGCTTCCAACGGCTCATGGCGTTCCGCCAACCTGATGGCTCCTTCGCAACAAAACATGGAGACGACGCTGAGGGTGACGTTTGGTTAGTTGAAAATTACCATGTTTTCTATTCACATTATTCAAATACACTAGCTCATTGGCAATTTAGCAATCTAGACCGCTATCTAAAATACAGGCTTCCTCACTATGTTTTCTTTCGATGCCTTATCGGCAGACGAGAGTTCCGCCCACTAGTTTATCACTGCATATCCCCGACAATATTAAAAAATATTAATCTCCGGAATTTTATTCAAATAAAGTCAAATAATGTGAACTTTAACTATGAATTAAAACGACAAACTGATAAAAAATATATATTTGAAAACATCAAACTTCTGATAAGTATTTATGTTTCGAGGAGAATAAAAATATGATATCGTGTTGGTTTCTCTACTCCATATATTGAACTTTATTTATTTTTTCTGGAAGTAATTGTGATTGACGTTGACGCTTTTGGGGCGGTAAAGGATGACATCAGTGGCGGCGCGTTGGCTGTCGCGGTGCGCACGGCACGTGTCGGCAGCGCCGAGTGCGGGCACAAGTGCAGCGCGATGGGTGGAGCGCGCTCAAAGAGCCGACGGCGGCTGGGATGCTCCACCTCCGCTACGCAGGAATGACCCGCGTGCCCAAGAGCCTTTGCCACTAGCAGCGCACGCCCTCATCGCTCTACTACAGCCGCAGGTCTACTCCATTATCTATGCACATTCAGTGCAACCTTTAAGGGGGCACTTTCCAACTCGCGCAACTTACTATATTCCATACTACGTTCTTAATTCCATGATCACTCCTTAGTATACATTTCTGAGACATAATATGAGGTTTGCATGGAAACAAAAACCTGAAATTAATTTAATATCTAGTAGATACATGTAATTCCTAAAATGTGCAGAATTTGGGACATTTTTGTAGGTTAAATTATTGTAACTACTGATAATTATATTTATAAGATGAAAAATAATAAAGGGTAGGTATGAAAACTCTATTTTTGCTAATGATAAGGTCGACAGACAGGCTGACGATGCACTTCACCGTTGCCTATAACACAAACAAAGACACTTGTGCCGTAAATGCGCTACCGACTTTAGTGGGATTGAGGATAAGGGATAGGGAAAAGGGCTCTGGCATCACTTACTCAACTCACCGAAACAACAGCACACTTACTATTATTTCACGGTGGTCTTATGTATGTATTGGTTACTAACGCTAGACGGGCTGCCCAAACAGTGTGGGTGAAACACAGTGTGACCTGCCACTACTTTCTAGATCCAGACCAGATACAACTTTAAAAAGCTAATTTCCAAAGTTGACCCTGCCAGGAATCGAACCCAGGGCTCGGCTTCTTTATTGTCTTTTGATTATGATTAGGGTGGCGACGTTCTGCACCGCAACGCAATCAACAAGGCGATGGACTTCGTGTCGCGGGGCGTTCCCGATGCGACCGACGCGTACACGCTGGCCGTGTGCGCCTCCGCTTTGGCCGCCGCGCGACACCCTCATGCCTCCAATGCACTCCAGCTCATGGACAAATTCGCCAACACGACCAGTCAGTCGACCTTGATTTATCCGTTTTATTTTCTTTCAATGATTTCTAATGCCGAACGCATTACTCCGTCTATAGATTCCGCACCAAACCACTATCGACCTCTGAGGTTGTCACTAGTTGCGTCGCAATAGCTAAAAATAGGTATCAGCCAATCAGCGAGAACATGCATTTGATTGTACTTGCGCGAACTAACGCCGGAACCAACTTCAGAGGTCGATAGTTGTTTGACACGGACTATAACTTACTCGTATTATACTAAATCTATAAAAGGTGCGGTAGGAACAAAATTGTCCCATTGTCCCAGGGGTGCCTACGGTACATACCTACGCTTAAAATAAAACATATACAGTTTCATTCTACTAATATTATAAATGCAAAAGTTTGTGATGATGGATAGGTGGATATTTATTACTCTTTCACGCAAAAACTGCTGAACGGATTTGGATGAAATTTTGGCACACAAATAGTTTATTACCTGGTGTAACATATACATAAATTGTACATAAGTGTAGGATATTTTATATCCTCCAAAAATGTTAGGTTCCCCAAAGATCGTCTAAAAATATAAAAAATTACCGCTATCAAATCGTTCGTCGATCTTCACTATCAGATTTTTTTTATGTATTTGTACTGTCATACGATGTTGGGTTTGCTGTTAAATAAATAAATTAAAAACATTGATTATGCAACTCGGCTATATTGTTGATCGAGTTGAATTAGGGATCCCTACGAAGACACGGCTCTCTCTCGTTCCGGCTCACACAGGTGTTCACAGGCCACGGATGCTTTGGGAAGTACTTGTATGACGTCGTGGGAAGAGAGCCAACACCGGCTTGTCACGCAACGCGCCGAACTTGTCAGCATACTGGGATCCGGCCTGTCGCTCCCGGCTGTAGTCGAGGCTATGGTCTGCAGCGAGGGGTCGTGGACGGATATGCTCTCTTTCTGCGAGCATGTAATGAGGCAGAAGGAGAAATCGGAGAAACTAAGAGAGCTTGATCCCTCTTCTCAGCCAATCCGCCGTAAAAGAATAGGACGGAGACGGTTTGCGGGCGACCGCCAACAACCTACCTGAGGGTGACCTGAGCGATAGTTTGGGACAACTATCGCCCGTTTGTGGTCCCTGCGAATGCACGGTGTACTTGTGACTGTTCCGGGTACACCGTTAAGCTTTACAAATAGAGAGCAGAGCTCTCGGCGATGGGTCCGGCTGCGGACAACTGCCGGTGGGGGTCTCGGATGACGAATTTATACCTACTAATATTAAGGGAAACTGTGTTTTTATTTGTAATGAATAAACAAAAACTACTGGACCGATTTTGAAAATTCTTTCGCCTTTAAAAAGCTACATTATCAGAAAACATGTCCCGATCTGCAGTTTTTTAAATATTTTTTTTTCGAAACTATCAATAACAAAAATAATCTGCATTAAATTCTCTACAATATTTTGTATACAAATCATTTGACAGGCATAATAATTTAAGAAATAATGTCTGTCCAGGCCATATAATTTTTTGTATTTTCAGTTAATTTATCGAAAAACAAACGAAGCTGTGATAAAATAGTCAAGAAGTGACTTATTAAGTGACTTATAGTAAGAAAGAACAACATTGTTCTATTTTTAAATAATATTGTGTAGATGGCGCAATACCTATGAAACTTCAGATATTCTAAAATATTCAAAAAAATAGAACGTAACTATAACGCATTTGTGCTCGCATTCCGTGTGACAATTTTGATTTTACTCCCATAAATTTTCATACCACGGGCTTATATGTGGCCTGTAATAAGAGCAATAAATTTAAACGATGATTCTATGAGTATACGCAGTTACCTTAACCTAATCATAATACCCCAAAGTGCTTATACTCAGAGATATAGCAATCCAAAGTTACAATACATATAATCAATGAATTTCATGATCGCTAAATTGCCGGTTATCAGTCGTTAGATGTCTTGGTACAGGGTATTTCCTTGGTACTCGGGCGATGATTCTTAATAAAATAAAAAACTGCAGATCGGGACACGGTTTGAGGGTAAAGGAAGGGATGACACCGGGCAAAATCGTGTTAGAATTAGTCTAAAAAGCCCGGTGGCTAAAAAGATTCCTGTTGATAATACAAACTTTTTCCGATACCGGGAATCGAACCCGAGCCTCCTGGGTGAGAGCCAGGTATCCTAGCCACTAGACCATATCGGATGACGTTAAACGCTTGAATTTTTGGTTCTGGTGATTTCTTTTTACAAGTTTTCATATTAAATACAAAAATATTATTAACATACAAAGTACTTATTGGAAAGAAAATTATATTATTAATTAAAGTTGAACTATTTTTTAGTCAAATATAAAAATGAACTAATTTTTATATGAATATTATAAAAGCGAAAGTTTGTGCTTTATTCTCTACTCTATTCTAATCCATTAATGGATTACTTTGAGGATGGATGGATATTTATGTATGGAGTTTTGTTACCTCTTCACATAAAAACTATTGAACGGAACTACTGAAAGATACTTCTATCCTGGAAAAATGTTATGTTCCCAAGAGATCGTCTAAAAAAATTAAAAATGTCCACTGTCGCCGTTGTGGCGCCATCGTCGTCAAAGCGATAAAGATGTCGGGCCCTTCGCACTTACGATACTCCAGTTAAGTACGTACATATTATAATAAAATAAAAAAATAAAAATAAGTACTCGTTCGCGACTCGAGTTTCTACATTACCTACGCGACTGAAAATTAACCTAATTTTATTATTTCTATATACTTACACAATACAACATTTTGACGTCTTTCATATTTTTAATTATGTCGAGTGATTCTAGAGATGAAAAACACTTACGGTCTTTTTATTTTATAAAAACAAAAGACGACTTCAAAAAAAAAGAAAATACTGGATATCTTTTGTCATGTAGTCAATTCTATAAACATGGAAAATGTTCAATTTCCTATACAAATTTAATATAGTTTCGAACCGCCGCCGCCATTTTGATTTTCACCATTTTGGCCGACACGGCGGATATCGCAAGACCAGTCGCGAAACCGTAGAATACCAGTAGCGTAGTGTGCGATTCACCATACAAATGTATGTGAGATATTCCGTGGAAACTCAATCTCGAGACTTGCGTAGTATACTAATAATAACCTTTGAGTATGGTAATGTGCGAAGGGCCTCAGTGTGCCCTTCTCTTATAAAAATATGAAGTCCAGCAGCTTATCGTGGCAGTGGCTAATGCGTAGGCACGACTCTGTTCTGGTCGAGACGGTTGTCCGGTTCGGAGTGGCGCAACCCATGGCTGCGCGGAAACAGCGTGTCGGCGGCGACGGCTGCGTTCGCTCTGCGCGCTATGTTGGCCGCGCGGCTCTTGGACGAGGCAGCGCCCGTTGCTCGCTATCTCGTCTCTGCCTCGAGCCACGACCACCCTGACCCGGAACTGGTAAGATGTACCTACACTTGGCAATATTCAAGTATAACGTGTCATCACTTTTTTAAATTGTGTGAAACATTTTACATATTATATAATAAAATACATACATAATTATATAAATCGTAAATGAGCCGTCTGTGCATTAAATATTTTTCCATAAAAAAAAACAATTTGTAGAATCCGTATCAAACAACTATTACTTGGATTAACATGGATGTTAATCCAGGTAATAAACTATCTGTAATGAAAATCTGTAATCTTATGTGTTAATGTAAATTTTAATTATGCAATTTTTTCCAGTTGGATTCCTTGGCACAGTACGCCGAAATGACCAAGTCGTCGGTGAAGTTGCGCGTGTCCCTCAACGTGACTGGCTCCGAGGAGACGAGACAGTTCAACATTGACGACGACAATGCACTCATAGTGCAATCCATACCAGTAATTAATATATTTACATATATTTTTCACTAGTTTCACTTTATCACACTTTTACCACTTTCATCATCAGCACGGTCCTCTGCGCTTCGCATCCAGCCGCTTCCCGCGAAGCCTTTCAGGGCGTCCCACGCTGCGTTTTCCAATTCGTGACCTCCATTCGAGAACTCGTCTGCCCCATCGGTTATCCGCCCTGCTATTGATGTGACCGGCCATTGCCATTTCAGCTTGCTGATTATTTTGTCATGTCGACAACTACATATCTATCATCTACATCCAAAATTTAATTACACCAAAGATATTTTTTTGTATATATGACATATTCGGATTCATTAGATATAGTAGGTATACCTACATATGCCTACTTGATACGCTCAATGAAAATAATACTCGTAACGTACACGTATTCACGTAAAACATACGTAAACAGCCGCATCCCATTTTTTGTCTATTTGTGGTAAGTACCATAAACGGCATGTGTATTATATTTAGATCCGCGGTGGTCGCTCGGTGCAATACGCGACGGAAGGCCGCGGGGTGGCCCTGGCAGGCCTGCGCGCCCTCGCCCGCACCAACGTCACTGCCGCTTGGCCTCGCTACACTCTCGACCCGAGGGTCGATTACGTCTCCACTGCTGACAGGCTGCAGCTGTCCATATGCATTGGGTAATCCATACATTTAAATTCAATTTAAGTGTCTGTTTGTAACAGCAAAAGATCTGCTTTTTCTCTCAGATAATAAGAACTAAAGATAGAGCCGGCGAAGGCGTAATTTTACCGCAAAGTGAAGCCGGTAAAACTACACCTTCGCCGTGTCCATACTTCACGCACACAAAAGCAATCAAACTACTTTTAAGGCTTTTTATATTTTGTTTTGTCCTCAAAATTCTGTCTACAGTTCTTATTTGGTCTAAGTTTTTACTAAAGTATATATAGACGGTACGGTACGATATTATAGAAGCAATATTTCCAATCGATACCTTGACAATAGCGAGGGACCGAAATATGGTCCAATGCAATATTTGATTTACTGATTAAATAATGCTGGAAGCCGACTAATAATAAAAATAAAATAAAAAATTTCAGATTTGTTGCTCAAGGCAACGAGACGGAAAGTGGACTGGCTTTATTGACTGTTCAACTGCCTTCCGGTTACATTGCTGATATCAATACAATAACCGAGTTAATGGTAAGTTTAACTTATATTTTTTTTATTCTGTACCATGCGTAGCAAATACATGCAAAAGTGCATGCGTCTCTATAGGTCAAAAGTAGCGATTGTCATTGTGAACTTAAAATATAGTTTGTAACTCCTAACGCAACAAGATGTCCAAGCAATAGGAAATTTAGGATGCATATTTAAAAAACTAAAAATTCATGAAAATTAACAATAAAATAATGTTTGTATCAATAACAAAACAAAGTTTTTGTTACCAATATTTTTGTTTTTATTTAATGAATTCAGAATAAATTTAAAATGGTAACTAATCTATTTTATTGAGTTACTATAAATTATAATTATCCTTCAGAGAACCGTAGATATTTGTTCTACCAAATACTAAGTTGTATTGAAATTGAGGCGGCTTGTGTATTAAGGCGGCAAGTCACGTGCGAGGAGCGCGTCTGTTGGCGGGAGGATCGCGTGTCGTGGCGTGGGTGCGCACGCGCTTGTCCGAGCGCTGCGCAACGCTGGCTGCACCGCGCGCACTGCCCACAGCGCGCCAGCGACCCGGCTACGCCATCATCCAAGACCTCTACGACTCCAGTAAATTAACCATTTCATTTGTTTTCTATGCGTATTTTTTTGGAAATTATTATACTCCCCTATAGAAGGTAGAATTAAAATTAAAAACGACTAAGACTTTCTAGTTTTTGGAGCTTATATGTATTATGTTTTGATTAGTAAGTGCGTAACCTCACCATCGGCTCTAACGTAAGACCAGCGATCTTAAATGTCCTTTACAGCAAATAAAACATTATTCTATTCTATTAGAAAATTTGAAGTTAAATGTCACCTGAATGTCCAACACCACCATCCCTATGGATAAACCCTAACAAAATTAAACGGCGGATAAGACGAAAAAAATTCTTGTCAGTATTGTCGCGTTAGTCTTTTTCTGTGGATGATTTTTTGATAGCCGACGTCAAAAGCACGTACAACGTGGTTAAGTGCAATTTAGATTTTTTTCATAATCTCAGCAAGTAACTTCAAAGTAAGTTGGCTTATATCGGGGTCTTGCAATTAAGTGGCAGGATATATTGTATTTCGTAGTCATTTGGGCAGTAATTAACTCCTTACAGAAGAACACTGTGAAATAACAGTAAGTTTGTTGTCGTTTTGTTGAGTGAGTAAAGGATGCCAGAGCCCATTTCCCTGTCCTTTCCTAATCATTTATCCTTAATCCTACTAAGGTCTACAATCAAGCGGACCATTAGTCTATTTGGGAATCTTTACATAAAAAAAATCAAAATCAAAGAATCGAATTCCAGGAATACAAATTACCAATTGAAAAAAATATCATAGTCAAATTATAAGACCAATTTGATTTTGAAATGTTCACTATTTAATTTAATATTAGTTTTATTGTAAATGAGTTTCATAAAATAATTTTTTCCCAGTACAATGACTGGCTGGAAATTTAAAAAGATAAAACTGTTGCGAATCTGTTGCAGGTCACCGAGCGCGTGTGTTCTTCCAGCCTGTGTCGTCTCACGCCTGCGACGTGTGTCGCGAGTGGGAGTCGTGTTCGCGAGCGTGCGGCTCTGCTGCTTTGCAGCGCTCTGGGGAGTCGGGCGACCCTCGCACTTTCCGCACGACCCCATCGCCCGACGACGCGACAATCACACGACCCCTAACATTGGCGACGACAATCACAACCGCTGCATTACTACTGCTCATGCGGTAGCCCTGAGTGTATATCATTTATTTTAATAAAAGTATTAATGCGAGACTAATGTAATGACTAACAATGTGGCAGTGCAAAGTTTACTGTGAAAATGTCTAATGGTTAATATGTCGTAGTGAAACGGTTTAATACTGTTACAGTGAAACCTAGGGCATTCTAAATATTATTTACAAATGTAAACATTTACCTTTAGTGTTATTTATAAGAATTAAATTAATAATTACTTACATTAATATTGCCTTTTATTTTTGACAGAACTAATTTATTATGAGGTTTATGAAATAGTTTTTCCAGTTCAGCGACTTTTGTCATTTTAGCTCAACAAAAACGCGCAATAGACGCGAATACCGAGAAATATTTACAGAAAAAATGGGTGCATTCATTCTGTTTGTTAAATTCAATAACTATTGACTAACAGTCTTTCTCAAATAAGTTTGACCCAACTGAGCCAAAACTTATGAGTAACGATTTTCAACTAAATGTTTTTAATTGATCAATTAAACAGACATATTTGAGAACAGAACGTTATGGTAAAAAATTAAACTAAATGTTGTGTGTAAGTTACTGAATTATATTTGTGTTTCATTATAAGTTAAGTAATAAATACTCATATTCATCTAAAGTGTGAAGATTTAAATTTCCATTTTCCTCATCATCCAGTGGAAGAATCCCAAGATGGAGAACGACATGGTCAAGGGAACGGTTGACGCTTTAATCCACGCCCACAAACTGAAAAGTAAACACATTTATTAAAACAAAAAAAGCGTCAAAACGTAAAAGAGAGGCCTTCCGATTCTTATAAGAGGCTTTTTGGATAGTCTAAGTTTTATCCCATATACGTCTGACAAAGACTTTTTATCCCATATACGCCCAATACTAAAAACACTAATAGCGCCACAAGCGTCAGAGCCACAGACGGCATGGTCCATACAAATCCAGCGTGTCAGGTGGTGTTACCGTTTATTCACATCAGTACACGCACGGCTTTAATTACTAAAAACTTGACTTACTTAATAAGTATATTAACATGTGGTATAATATACTAGAATTTTGCTTATCACATTTTTACTTTGATTATTACACCGATGAGGCACAGCATCACAGCACAATGAGGCACTTCTGACGCTTTTTTGGATAATGTTTACTCCTTAACGTGTAAATAGAAACTGGCGGTCATGAGTTGCGATCAGCGCAATTGCGCGGCACGAATATTATTATTACTGCCGTCTCTTGTAGCGGTGGCGATTCTTTGCCCTGTGGTCAGAGCGGAGCGGTCTGCTCTGCACATTAGTCTCGTTGCGCACACAGGTAGAGTGTACCAACATAGAGATGCGGGGTTTATACATACTCGTAGGGGTCGTCGGAGATGTAGAAAGGCGTGGGCGTGGGCAGCAGGCCGCAGTCGGCGATGAACACCCGCTTCGTGGGCCTATCCTCCGCGTCGGTGGGGGTGTGCTCCACCACGTGCACGATGTTCTGACCCTCCACCACCTTCATTCAATCAATAGCACACGACATAAATAAATAAATATATACCAGAACAGATACATTTGTATTTGAAAATATTTTAAGTCTCTTTATTAGTTTAATTAATTTAAATTAATCAATAGTTTAATATGCCAGGGACATGACATACAATCTTAAACAGAAATAAATAAATGAGTTGTCATACCTTTCCGATGACTGTGTGTAAGTTATCCAACCAAGGTGTGCCTTTTAGTGTAATAAGGAATTGACAACCATTTGTATCTTTCCCTGAAACAACATGAATAACATAAACATTTAAACATATTATAAAAAAAAACTATGTCTGTTTGTATATGCCTAAAAAATGTGGCAAAATTATAGATTTCAATTTAATTTATTTTTAAAAACGTACATTATTCTTTAATGTAAATTAACCCTAATGAAACACTAAAAAGTTTTGTGTCAGTTGAATACGAGTATAATTCGCTAACTACAAAACAAAACGTATACAGGAAAGACTACAAAGTTTAGAAACCTGAAATTTGGAATTTAAGTTTATTTTATTACTTAAGCATCCGCTAAGAAGGGATTTTTAAAAATTTCTTTTAAATAAAAATTTACAAAGGTATATCATATAAGTTTTATATTCATAGGAAACAATCTATGAATAATATGACATTAGACATAATAGGATTAACACACGCCAGCTTGCGTGTATAAGGTGAATATGTGCTCGTATTATGTTATGTTACAACATGAATTAGGTATTCAAGGGAGTTTTAATCGAAAAATCAATTTTACCTTTATTGGCCATCGATACAAATCCTGCTATAGTGTGTTGCGTGTCCAAGTTTTCGTCTTCGAAAGTTTCTCCATATATGCTTATTGATCCGGAGCCATCGTTAGAGACAACATCGCCACCTGGAAAATAATTTTAATGTGAAAATAACATATACCTAACTAGGTGGTGCCCGCGACTTCGTCCGCGTTGAAAAATAAAAATTATAACGTCAGCTTTTTGCTTGGAGCGTTAGACCCTGATGCCCGCAACTTCGCCCGTGTACAATTTCGGTGTCAATAATTTCGGAAACACTGCATCGATTTTTATGAAACAAAAACTATTCACATGTACATAACCATAGCTCCTATATTATGTGTGTTATAGTCATTTTCAAACCCGTCGGTCAGACCTATTGCGGAAAACTCTGTACCTAGGTAGTAATTTATCTATTCTAAGTATATCAAGCCAAAAAAGAACTATAAAGGAATTTGTATAAAAATCTAATTTAAGATCTATATTATTATGAAATTCTACTTGCCTTGCACCATAAATCTCTTAATAATGCGATTAAATACAGTGCCTTTGTAAGACTTTCCTTTAATGCCTTTAGTAGCTAATATTTTAAAATTTTTTACAGCTTTTGGCGCTAAATCACCAAACAAGCCAATAACTACTCTTCCCAGTGGCTTTTCTTCATTTTCTATATCGAAGTATACTTGATCTGTGACCCGGAATTGTCGAGCCTGAAAATAAGACATTTTTTTGTAAATCAATACAATCCACTGTTATTTAAATTTAATTTAAATAATAACAATAATTATAAATAAAAATAATATGTTGGCCCAACCAAGTTGTTCTACAACAATCTTAATACCAAAATTTAGTGAACATAATTCAAATTCAAAAACAAAAAACAGATGTTGCATCATTTTTATTTTGATTGAAAGAATGGCTCTCAAATTGTTCACAAGGTTTGGTTACCAGTCTGTCGACTCATTTACAACCTTTATTATTATATTACTCACATTACTTAACTGACAATAACCTGTTACTAAAATAAGAACTGATATTTCAAAAAGATTCATGCTTAGAAATATATATAATGTCCTCAACAAAGCACAGGTAAATCAATACTGGACAGTGAACAGGTATGGTAAGTATCTACTTAGGTAATTAGATGTATTAGGTACTCTACTCTTTGGAGAAACCTTTAAAGTGCATTTCTACATTAATAGTTCAGAGGGTGATACTTACACTAAATTATTAAGTCATTGTACACTGACTAAGTCAGTAAACTAAGTCATTACAGTACACTTTTACATTTAGCGCCATTTCTAGTGTCTATAACTGGAGACTAAATGTGAAAGTGTAGGCACACCAAGCAATTTTTAAATCATTCTATTTCTCTTTTTTTTTATTCAATCTTCTAACAATGCGATTTTATATCAACAGATATTATATTTTATATATCTCTTGTTAATTGAGCTGGAACAATGAAATTTGGCGAAAAGCAAGGTCTCATAGCATAAGTTTATGAGATATCCCAAACCCAAAATCTAATAGTTGTTGTATCACATACTAGACTGAAGTTCCCCAGCTTTACCTAAGTGCAATTGGGGATAGTATACATAATATATACACCCTATGTCCTACTGGAATAACAAATAGTGAAAGAATTTTTTATATTGGTGCAGTATTTCTGGAGATTATCCTCCACATAAAAACAACCATTCAAGATATTATATAAGTATAGAGAATTGCTAAAATAATTGAGAAGCTTCCTTCATTGGAACATTATATGGTTTTTATGGACATATCAATAGACACCTACTAATAACAATAATAATAGAATATGCTTAAGTTATTTCATACTTACAATGTGAACAACGGTTATAAACAATAGAAATAATTATTTTATTACTTCTAACATCATGAAAGAGGTAGTATACAAATTTCCACAATATTAGTTTCCTGAGAATTCTCTTTAGGTGCATTCTGTAATGTCGTAAACTTCTTTGTATGGTGTTTTAAGTGTGATTTAAGTTTATCAGTCCGACTAAACTCCATTTTGCAGCCAGTACTATTGTTAAATGGACACTGAAGTTTCTTTTTCTGATGCAATTTCATGTGCCTCTGAAGGAGATCTTGCCTCTTAAACTTATGCTTGCACAATTCACAAGTGAACTGACTTTCTCCATGCTTCAGCATATGTGAGGTCAAATATTTTTTTAACTGGAAACTGCTTCCACACAAGCTACATTCAAACGGCTTTTGTTTCTTATGAATTTGTAAATGTATACGAAGCCTCTTATCACTAGTGAAAATTTTCTTACAATATATACAAGTCTTCTTGTGATTCTCAGTTAACATGTGCAAGGACAATTTTTCGGGTTTTGTGAATACTGCATCGCATAGTGAGCATTTGTGATGTGGTTTTTGTTTTCCAACACTTGTTACCTTTTCGTCTTTATGACTCTGGTGGAGATGGGTTGCGATGTCTTCTAAACTATTAAAAATAGTGTTACAAATATGACATGTGTATGCAGGCACTTGGTGCAAAGTTTTCACGTGATGAAGTAAATCTTCAATTGTCTCGAATAAGCTTGGGCATTGACCTTGAATGCATTTAAATCTTTTTATGGATAAGTGAGCCTTTAAATGTGCTCTAAATAAAAGATAATTTGATAATATCAAATCGCAATATAAGCAAGAATAACTGAGAGGTTCCTGATTTATACATTTCGGTGTAGTCTCAGTGATACCTTCTGGCCAGACTTTATGGGAATCAATGTGTCTTTGCAAATGTGAATTTTGAACAAAACATCTGCCACAAACTAAACATTGATATGGTTTCTCGTTGTGCGTTTTTAAATGTACCATTAAGCTTCTGGCTCTTTTATATGTTTTTTTACATACATCACAAGAGTACACATTCGGTATATCCTTTTTGATTATCTCAGTTTTTAGGTGGTTTTTAGGTAAAGTTTTAGCAATTAAGTCTTCAGCAGGTTCTTGTGAATTTCTGTAACCGTTTTCATTACCGTTAGAAATTTTCAAGTTGGATTCGTGAATTCTTTTATGATCCAAAAAAGATTGCATGGAATTAAAGACTGATTTACAATTGCCACAAACAAACATGTCTTCGTTTAATGAATCAAGAACCAGAACATGCGCCATGGTAATTAATTTATTTTTGATAATTCAAGTTTATTATAGAACTGTTATTTGATGGAATTCAAATAACTTATTAACAACAGTAAACAAGAATGGAAATCTTTATTTACTTTTCGTTTGACAACACCTATACCAGTACTATCTATACTACGTTTTTTAATTCGAAGATTTCGAAGCGAAGGAGTACTCTGGAGAACCGAGTAATCAAAAAGTATTAATTTGACAATTTTGGCATTTCCTGGGTTGCAGATTTTTGAGCATACAAAAATAGTGATGTCACCTAATCGAACTTATTAAAAAAAAATCGGTTTTATAAAACCGTAATGAATGCTTTATAGAACATTAATTAGTTTAGAATTAATATTAATTATTACTTAATTGTTTAAATTATAATATTTGCAAAGTGCAAAGTATTATAATTTCTATGATGAGAATATTTTCATAGGTGACAGTCGTCTTAATTTACTGCTGAAGTTTGGCTTAAGGGGTCTAGTTACCAAGCCATAAATATCAAAATGACGGACGTCTGCGTTGAATATAGATCAAGGATATAGATGTTCGCTAGAGAGTATATAAATATATGTTGAGTTTATGTTCCTTGGTTGAGTTCCTTGTACTGTTCTGTGGTGGTCTGGCGTTTGTATTGTTTGTAAATTTACAATACGAATTTTCTATTTGTAAATTATTTGTAAATTATAATTTATAATCCTAGCCTAGCAGACAATCAAAGATTATTCCAAAAATAAATAAGTAAAATGACGGTAAACAATACAATTGCAAATCAAAGGTTTATTCTTAGTGGAGATCGTGAAAGGTGAATAAGAAAATAAACCTTGCCTGCTTCTTTTTTTAGTTAATATATATTACAATACTCTGAGTTACTTATGTTTAATTAATTATTCCAAACTAGCTGTCCCGCTCCCGGCTTCGCCCGGGGTGCAGTTTTTTTTTCGTAAAAACTCCCTGATTATCCATCGGTATCCATTGGTAAAAACCGCATGAAAATCGGTGCAGTAAATTTTGAGTGTATCGCGAACAGACAGACAGACAGACGCGGCTGAGGACTTTGTTTTATAATATGTAAGGATAGACTATTGAAAACAAGGTTTCCAATATTCAAGCATACAAAGATTAAAATTCACAACTATAATTGGTAACTTATCAACAGTTTGCGAATTGTTTTTTAAAAACTGAAAACTACCTTTACAGATAAGCTGAAAGTACACAGGTAGTTATCGTCGCCTATAACTCGAGCAACGCCTGGGCGTTGTGAGTATGCTGTCGACCATAGCAGGATTAAGAATAAGAGATTACGAAGCGATATGGTAGTGGGCTCTGATATTCCATACTCACAGATACACAACAAGCACACGTGCTGTTTCACAGTACTTACTGCCGCCAGACAGTGTAACCGAATGACTGCGAAACGCAAAGTGCCCTGCTAATACTTTCCAAATCCTACCAGAGCCAACTTTTAAAAGTTCATTTCCAAAATTGTATAAAATAGATTGAACTTTTTTTTATTTAGGTTTAAAGAACTTTTGAGGCGGCGTTTAATTGAATGTGGTTGGAGAGATCAAGTCAGAATGCTTTGTCGAGAAGCAATTAAAGAGTCTGACGGTGGAAACGTGACTGCAGATGGTGTAGTAAATAAGGTTACTCCACGAGCTAGGGCTATGGTTCCAGATACAGTGAAAAGAGAACTACTTCAAAAAATTAAAACTCATCTTCTCACCCAAAAGGACCAATAAACCCCCATGTCATTTAAGCCTGTTTTTATTATTACTTGTATTTATTTATATTATGTGAAATAAAATTCATTTAAAACCAACAGTATATTTTATTTATAAACATTTATACATTTAGGTTAAATATATGCATTCGCTATACATAATACTGCTGCTAAATCCCATTTACCTGAATGTCATGAACATAATGGATATTGTCATGGATTCATTGAAAGCTTATGTCAGCGTAGTACATCCAGCAAATTTATTTCTATTTACAATTGAAAGTTTATTTAAAACCAATCAAGGAATATTAAAATTGAATGTCATTGACTTCTATACAGTAGCAGCCATCAAATCATACATTTAACTTAGATATTAGGCATGCGACAAAATCAATGAGCACCAAACGAATACTGTCAATTCTATGAGCAATACACAATGTGTTAATGAAGGAATAATTCACCATTGTTAAACACTTTGCACAAATCATCATATTATATCTAAAAAGCAACATGAATTACAATTGTTATAGGTAAATACAATATTATATAAAAAAGTAAATTTACTTACAGTTGACACTTCAAAATATATCTAATAGATTTCTGTCTTTTGGATTAATACTTACTTCGATTACAGTTTAATTATTGTAAAAAAATTATAAAAACAGATGAACATAATAAAAGTTATCACATACAATTTAAAAAAAAAGTTTCATATTAAACAGTTGAAATTAACAAAACTAAGTATTCAAATTTTTTTTAAGATCTATTATTTCACAATAAACAGAATTTTGTAAATCATATACAATACTAAATATAATCATATTGAAATGTGTATATTTATTTGATTCCACATAGTTTGTGCCAAATTTAGAAATGAAACTTGATTAGGAAGTTATAATTTTGAGCTTAAAGATCACATCAAAAAATATTTTTGAGCATTAGGTTTATGATAGTAACGAAAACATTACAAACAAGTAATTGTAGAGAAATAGCAGATTTGTCTTTTGTTTTTAATCGCATGATGAAATAAAAACTGAATGGTTTTACCAGCCTATGTCCTAATTTATTTGATGAAAAGTCAGTACCTAAGTATACAACTTTTTTTGTCATATGTCGCTGTTTCATGCTTTTTAAAAGTAGTAAATAATGCATAAAATTCACTTAAATTTCTTATAATCATATAAGTTTGGACGGCAAAAACCAATCAGCAGTTATGTATATATTTGCCAGAAATATATGCCACTTAATTTTGGGTTATGCTATATATTATATTTTATCAATTTTAATTTGTAAATAAAAATCTTTTTATAATTTCATTATAAGTATAAAATACAACAAAAGATCCACAATTATAATGATTCCTTTATTTGAAACTAAATAATGATTATGATTTTGTGTGTATAAATTTAATTTTTCACTTTAAAACATATTTTGGTTGATTGTGATTAATGTAAATAAATGCATTGTTAAATGTAAATTTTAAATAAAGCAATGAGCAAATAGTTAAATCTTAGTGTAACATTTTTAAAGCTCCTTTCAAACCTGATCATTACGTTGACATTAGGTATATACATACATTTATATTTACAATATACAAATTGGAATGTAATTAATTTGGACTTATATTACCTAACAAGGTATATTATTAGGTATATTATATCTATCATAATACCATAACAAATTATCAGTACTCATCTAATGTACCATCTTTATTCACTTAACATATTTTAAGAACTAACATTATTTTACTTAGTATATCAAGTAGGTAATTGATCTAAACATTTTTAAACGTTTACCGTACACCAATGAGCATATTTTAATAAAATGAGATTCGACTTTTTCAATATAAATTAAATATTCAAACAGTTGTCGTTTTCATCAAATTATTACTACAATGGCATTCATATTATATACAAATTGAGTGAAAATTCATTCCACATTAGACAACTAATTAGACATTAAAACGAGACAAACACGTAAAATTACTTACACCAAGCGAAGAGATTACTAAAAGACTGGGAGTTACTAAGACTAAAATGCAGAAATCAAAAATGGAAAATAAAATCAAAATATACAATAAATTTCTTCTTTACAATAAATTAGGAAATGTGATCCGAGAGATTCTAGATTATGACGAGATTAATAATAATTTAATGTAAGCAAAGTAGACAGATACCTATGCGAACATATTTGTGTGTGAGAGCATGGAATAAATCAAAACTATTAATATTTTTAGAAAAAGTTTTGCTTAAGCGAAGATTAGTAGATTTTTTAAATATACACCACAGACCGCGTCCGGTAACCACTACGTTAGTAATTCCAATTAACATTTAATTCATAAAAAATAATCTGCATAATAACATGTTTGACCAAAAATTGGAAAATTGCCAAAATTGTAACACAATATCTTCCAGTTACCCATACTGAATATGTACTCAAACATACTTATAAGGAGTAATTTTGCCCCATTGGATCAATCCACAAAGCAAACAACCGCCGCTACTAGAGACGGCAGTAGCAATAGCAAGGAGCGCAACTAATGGCGTATTTGACCGCCAGTTTCTATTTGCACGTTGTTGAGTAAACATTAATCCAAAAAAGCGATAGAAATGCCTCATTTTGCCTTGATTTGTGTAATAATCAAGGTAAGAACGTGTATAAGCAAAATTCTGGTGTGTCTATCACAAGTAAGTATTAAATGCAATTTTTAGCTTTTAAAAAATGCGAGTCGAGATTGACTTGAAACACAAAACCTCCCTGGATTTATATGGAAAGCGTTAACCATGCCGTCTCTAGTAGCGGGCGGCGCGGCGAATCTTTGCTCTGTGGTCAACCACTTATGCGAAATTAATACAGAATTAATAAATTTTACACTTGAACACACATATATATGTATTTTAATCACCTTAAAAATGCATATGTTATATGTTACCTACCCTAGTAAAACGCAGTGATTTCAAACTAACGTGGAACCTACATATTAAGGGTCAAATCAAACCGAAACGAGACCCGACGCGCACGTTTTAAACTAGCAATACAATGTAGTACTTATTTACTACACATAAGGTACACAGTTCAGTTAGGCGAAAGTGGTGAAAAGCGATAATAATGTATATTTGTTTCTCCACATTTAACACTTAAATGTGGAGAAAGTATTTGCGGCCTAAATATGCACACTCGCAACGAAATTGCTGTCATGTCGTCGTCTTAAGGCGATGACTTATTGATGGGACAATTATTGAGAAGAAATAGAAACAAAAGACGTTATTGGATACGCGTCGGGTTTCGATTTGGACTGGCGCCTTATTTCTAATACCTAACTATATAAAAAAAACATAAAGAAGAAAATATCTAGTATCTAGGAGGGTAGTACAATATTTTGGCTTTTCATGTTCCCTAATCATTGTAGCGCGGTAACAAAAAATAATTTACCTTATGCATTACACGTAAGCTCATAGCAATAAATTTATTATCGCATCGTATTAAATATACTTAATTAAAACATATAATAATTTAAACTACAATTTAGGACGCAAAAGAGCAATTAAATACAATATAGGTATACATGTATATTTGAGACTTATTCAGATCGCGAGTTGTCACCGAGAAGTGTCTTTCATAATATTTAATATTTAATATTTTTTCAAAATATTTCTGTCATATAAATTGCACAAAGCAAAAAACGTATAATAAAATTTTGAATACACAACAAAACAATCTCGTTGACTACCATCTATTCACAACCGGCTCACTTTTTTTTTCAATCTTGATTCCTTTGGCTTTCTTAGATAATATATGTTTTTACTGAAAAATTATAGTATAAAACATAATTATATACATACACATCTTTAAAAAATATAAACAAATTTTCATGTCACAGATCATTGACACAATTCACAATAGTGTAAAAATTAATTACCTTTGTAAAAAAAATGTATAGATAATAAAAACAATATCTTGTATTAGAAACTACAATTTACTTAATGATATCAGAGCTCAAATTTAACCAAAGTGTTCTCAAAATATCTATATTGCACTTAAATAAGTAAACAAATTCTTAAAACTATAACAACTGGCAAAACCGTATCACAAAATAGGTCTAAGGTACGGTCGAGTTAAAAAAATCTGGTATATTTAAAAAAAAAACAAATAAAAATTAAAAAAAAAAACCATTACCGAAACCAACACCTAGTATGGTATGTATATGATTTTACTCGAGCTGCCAATAAATGATACAAACAAACTTACAATAACATTCGGTACACAGTAGATAATATAGCACATAGGTTAGGTACAATAATATTAGTCATTTATGGCATTAACTATCTATGCGGTATTAACGTTGGCCACGGTCGCCATTAAGGCCACATTCACACTAAACTCGGGAAAAATAGACAATCGTCGTCTTAAATCTTAAAATATAAACGAATCGAAATAATGCATAATTTCAAGACTAGCACTAACAAATTGTAAATTAAACAATGTGACAGTATAATTTTGTATGTTATATCGGTAGATATACTGCGTCAAGCAGAATTTTATTCATTGCTGACTCAGGTGTGAATGCGACCTTAGTATAAATTCCATTCCTGGAATATTAAAGCATTCCATTTTTATGAAACATGGAGAATGGAAGTAAGAAGGACCCACTCTAAACATGACAAAGTGTCGGCCGCCATTAAATAGGAGGCGCTGTAATGGCATTTTATTTACGATGGTTTGTTGAACTACGCAACCAACCGGTCATACCAAACACCATTGATATACAAGATAAGTTTGTCATATAAGTTAGTCCTCCTTACCTCCATTTTCCATGATCTGAAAGAAGTCGTAAAGGGTTCTTAGGACTACTTTAGTAATTTAGTATAGTGACGAGAAATTTAGTAGCTAAACTGCTCGTTGCTGCCCAGAAATCGTTCGCATTACGTTCGAGTACAGTGTTGTTTTATAAAGTGGGTGGTAAAGTAAATATAAGCTAAGAAAGCTATTTTTGTAGAGGTGGATGAAGAAATTTGGTTGATAACTAAGAAAAGATTTTTATATTGTAGAGTTAGGCGCGATTTCACGATACTCTGTTAGTATTTAACATCGCTGTTAAGTCATTTAGCGCTGTCACTCGCATACTGTAAACGTCTGGTAAATGACTTAACAACGATGTCAAATACAAACAGAATATAGTGAAATCGCGCCTTAACATTCCACAAGCATTCACGCTGTACATATTATTTAAAAACAAATTTTGAAGTTGCTTCTTCGCTCCAGCGAAACGAAATTTTAGCGGCAGCTAATGAACCTGACTATAAACTAGTCTGTTACTAGAAAAATAGAACAATATGAACTCGACTAAATTACTTAAAAATCTACTCGACTAATTTTTTGGCGTTCGCAGTCACGTTTAGTTACTAAATTACTCGCTACTCGACTAAATTACTAGTCTAATGTGAACTAGCCTTAAAGCCGAGTTTACATTGGAGGCGTCTACCACGTTTGTATACACGGATCGTGATGAATGTGCGGATGAGGGTCAGGCCGAGCTCGTACCAGTATGAACCTCGGGCTGGGTGAAGGCGTGCGCGGTCCGTGTGGCGAGAGGGGCCTCTGTGGCGGTTGTGGTGAATGTGGCCCGGGCGGCACCTGGGGCTAGGTATGGACGGGGCGACGAGGGCGAGGGCCGCGGGGCCGCACACGAGGCGCTGGGGCTCGCGACACCAGCACCAGCGACGACGCAAGCGCCAATCGCACCGGCGCCCTCGATCCACCGGGAAGTCTGTTCAACAGCAAAGAATTAAATCAAAACACATTTTGTATGCACCATTTGGTACATTGATAGAATAAAATATGAATTCTCAATCAACAAAATAAATACGCCAGCATTAAAGTCGTACCAATATTATGTACGGATGCGAAAGTTTATAAGGCGAAAGCGGATGAGGATGTACTGATGTTTGTTCCTGAAATCATCTGAACATCCAACATCTGAACAGATTTGGACGAAATTGGTCATACAGACAGTTTATCACTTGGATTAACATACAGTGCTAGGAAAAATAGGTTAGAGGACGAAGTTAAGAATAAAGCGTCGTATGACTATTTTACAGCAAACCGCTACAAAGAAAAAATTTTATAAGCAAACACGGAGCTATATTGAAATTTTTTTAACATTGATCAATACGGCGGACAGAAAACAGAGGGCGACAGAGGCGACAGAGGGAATGTTTAATTTTTATGAAAGATTAAACTTTAAATTTTAGTGCATAATTAATCGTCTTATCGATCGGATGTACTCCTCAACATTTAACATGCATATATTTTAACATTAACATTTTAGCGTAAACTTCTTAATAGTTTCTAGTGAACCCGTTATTAAAGTGACTTTATATTCAAGTATCATCTTTCTCTGAACATTCCTTGATTCACAACACTCATCCCCGAACAAATACATTTTTCCAGGATAAAAAGTATCCTATATGTTAATATACTCACAAACATTCGCATTTGTAATATTAATAGCGTGTATTGATGTTAGACTCCCGAGGGATTCAAATTGTATATACATAAAAGAGTGCTTTCTGTCTGGCTCCTAAAATATATAATAAGATACCCCTTTATATTAGAAGCATTTCTAATACAAAACTAATAAAGAAAAAACTAAAGGATTTATTGGCAGGAAAAGCTTATTATGCTCTGGATGAATTTTTAAATGACACATTCTAGAATAGTGTTCTGATGCATTTTAAATTTTACTTTGATTTGTGTAATAATTGTTTTGACACGTGATATAAATATTTTGCACACCAAATGTGGTAGTACATGCTGGGACGTTGTATTAAATAGTATTTATGTTATCTGGTTTTGATTTAAATGATATAAATGATTTGATTGATTGATTGAATAATGGAGTGTTTATTTTTGTGGTACTGTTTGCCACTTTCTTACAACTTTTTTTACCTGGAATGATAAATATTCTTAAATATAAAGAAAAAGTGCCAAAAAAGCCAAAAAGGGTGTCTTAACAGCGTACGAATATTAGGCTAATAAGAGGACATGAACTGTGGAGTGTGTGTGTGTGAGGTGTGTACCTGACGAGGACTGTGGTGACGGCGGCGCGTCCGTCGGCGGTGGGCTCGATGGCGACAGGGCGGAGGTCGGGCGCACGGCGCTTGCGCACGCCGCCAGGGGGCGCACCCACCATCACCGTCACCGTCGCGAAGGGCCGCTTCGCCATGTGAAGCATCTAAGTAATGCACATTGCTATGATTCAAGCACAAAACTACATTGCATTAAAGAATCACGCCTTGTACTTGATAAGTTTTGTAATGCTTTTTATTCCTAATGCAAAATTCATTAGCAATAAAAAGCATTAGAAACTAATCCGATAGCGATAGATCGCTATCACTCTTTTGATAAACCTAGAGGTATATTAAAAGTAGGGCATTTGCTAGTTAAGACTATTATTAAGATTTAATAAATCACTTAAGTGAAGTAGTGTGATGGTAATGGCTGTTGAAATCTAATTCGGATAACGCTCTTCATTTTAATTATTCTTCGCTCACCTCTACGACGTGTCTCCGCCGAGCGCGACGCACGTCCGCCGCCTGCTTGGCCTTCCACGCGACCACGCACGCCGCGAGAAACAGGAAGAAGCACGAGAAGAACACCGAAAAGAACACGAACAGGTCTATGTGCAGCTGATCCTGCCTGAAGAATATTAGGCCGAAACTGGCGAGGCCGTCGCTCGATTGGCGCGCGCGAATGATCAGATAGAACTTGGTGAGCGTGAGGTCGTGCGCGCTGTGCGGCAGCGTGAGCACGAGGCGGTTGCGCAGGTCGCGCACGCGCAGCGGCACGTTGCGCGCGCCCACCGTGATGTACGTGACGGTGTCCCGCGCCTCGTGCTCCCGTAACCGAGGTTCGGCCCGCTCGTAGTACCAGGCGGCCCGCGGTACTCGGCTCGCGGCCTCGAGGCGCGGGTCCAGTTGCACGCTGTGCGCGCCGCTGCTGCCGTTTACGGACACCACGAACGAGCTGTCGTTTGGACTCAAGTAGAGGTCGACGGCGCCCTGAGTCACGTCCAGTATCACGCGGATGTCCACATTCATGTAGCGCGGGTTCACCGCCACGAACACAGTCTGGCCCGGATACAGCGGTCGCGGTTTCATCTTGCATTCGTCTGAAACGTACGCCAATGCTTTTGAGTGATTATGCACATAGACACGACAGATAAAAAAGCTTTTCGGTTCCATTTTCTAAACATAAAATTTGGAATATATGCTTCAAGTATGAATGGACTTTTGAAATTAAATTCACGAACGTGATTTGTGTTATTTTTTGTGCAGGTTTTATGGCAGGTTTAATAAATTTTATTTTATGAATTTACAAATTTTACAGGAACAAATTACTCGCAATGAGGGAGGCAAAACTACAGCACGTACACAACGCGCAAGCGACATCTAGTCGTACTACATCGGCACGAGCTATAAAAGGTAGGTTAGTATGTGGCAGCTACAGTTTCATATATACCAAATAGTAACATTTTTACTAAACTGGATTAGTTTCTTTAGCTCACTCGTAAATCTTTGCTTTTGAGTAAGATACAGATGCATAAATCAGTAGATTAAACTGCCGAAAAAATTACCTAATAACAAATAAAAGCACTATTAAATTTACCTATAGATTTTCCATCGAAGCACAGTTTGTTTTCGATATTGATAGTTTTGTAACACTGGTGTCCGTTCCTCGGGTCGCCCATATACAGGTCCTTACACTTGACGCACTGATGCCGCCAGCACTCGTGCGCAGAGTTCTTACTGAGGCTGGACGTCTGACACGAGATATCGCTTTCCGTGTTGTTGCCGCAGTTGCACTTTTCGCCGGTGACTGGGTCGCAAGTGTCACCGTGTCCGTGACATTCACACCTCATGGAAAATAACCAGTCAAACGATATACACATGATATATCAAGACAGTCATTTTGGTAGCCTGTCCGGCGACAGTAACCACCTCCTTACTGAAGACCACAGCATGTGTGCTGTTGTGTTTCAGTGATTAAAAAAGGGATACCATAGTCCATTTCTCTATCTTTCCCTAATTCCTTATATTTAATTCTACTATGGTCGGGAGCGCAATTGCACCTGTGGCGTTGCTCGTGTAAGCTGATTTAATCTCTACTGACTTGGAAATTAATTCTTGTCATTTAAAAGCACCCTTAAGCATAGTGTTTCTTCGAGCGCCGTAAAATACAAACAAGTCTTGGTATTGGTCGTAATCTTTTCTTGAATATAAATGTAACGCAGATTTCACTGGTTGTGGCGAAAGAAACAGCAAGATCTAGCGATTGTCCTGAACGCAACACACGTTCGGCTAATATTTTGGCGAGCCAGTCCAGATGTGAGAGCAGCACTCCTTATAGGGCCTTATCTTGACCTTAAAAAGTGTAGAAAAAGGATAAAGGCAGATACTTACGGTCTACACGGATCGCGAAAGTCCTCCGAGCCCCTGAAGTAGCCTTCTATGCAGCGTTCGCAGTGCGGCCCGTCCGTGTAGTTGGCGCAACGGACACAGCGAGCCTTGGCCGCAGAAGCGCCCTCGCGGTAGTAGTCGTCCAGGTCGGCGTCCAGGGCGCGCTCGCCGTCGCCCGTCTCGCTCGTGCAGATGGACGTGTGGCCGTGACAGTACACGGAGCACGGGATGCACTGCCCGTTGTCCGTTGGATCGCCCACGAAATTCGGCTTGCACTTTTCGCATTGATTGCCCTGATTGTCAATAACAATATGTATGTATTCTTATCCAGAGAATTAATGACTGTATCAGACATGCTAGCAGGTCAAGATGTCCCCCAAGATTGATCCGATTTCTCTAGTTACAATGTGTGAGGGCTCATTTTCTTTTTCTTTGTATTTTATTAGTTCATAATATAAAATAGTAGGCCGAAATGAGTTAAAATAATAATTATCAATGATGCCTGATTTCTTATTTAAGATAATACTCCATCGAACCATTGAACGTATCATATTTCAAGTGTATGTTTAAGAAAAATCTCTTTACCTTGCTTGCTTTTTTAGACAAATAAACCCATATTTTTTCCACATTCCATGCAAAACCACTAGACGAGCGTTGGACATTTTGAACCTGAGTGGACAACTATATAGTATCTAGAAAAAGGATCTCACCATTGTGTTGTTGTGGCATTCGTGACACTGGTCGAGTTTGTCGGGTCCCTCGCAATGCGCATGGCCGTTGCACTGGCATTGGATGGTGCAATTGGCGCCGACGTAGCCGAAGTCGCAGCGACACACGTCGGGCTGGACGCAGGCACCGCGCACGCATCCTTGAGAGCACACCGCCGCGCATAGACCAGCCTCATTCCGCTTGTGACCCGCGCCGCACTCGCACGTATAGCCCACGGGGAGATCGCGGCACACCTAGCAAAATCGTAACACCATTTATATAACAATTGATATCATAAACTAGTGTCAATTGATAAAATATATAATGACCATTAAAAATTCACGGGATTAAACCATTGTTAATGTTATTTCACATTAAAAAGAGCGATTGCTGGATAGTTTCTTTCGCCGTTTCTTCTCTTCTAGAACGCCATTTTGTTTTTCGGAAACAAAGTCGGTAGTAGTTTTTCAACTTCAAAAAAGTGCTCGTTATCCTGATTTGATTTTCAATTTGAAACTGAAGCTTCATCCGTTTGGTTTTTGGAGAAGTATACACTATTTATTTAACTTACGGCTGAATTCTCGAAATATAACCATTAGTTTTTTTTATAGGTGGAAGGCCCGTTAGTATGCAATTTAAATATGAGTTATCCAAACAACACAAATAAATCAATAACAAGTGAATTGTATAAACAACGGTTATTTTATACTCTTTTAACTTTTAAATATGCTTAGGTTTGATACTGTAGTATTGCCGCCGCATCGCCGCATATCGCCTGCAACGCCACCCCCCCACTATTGCAGATACGGGGAGTATACACAATTATAGTAAAAATAATAGTAGTAAAGTTGATAAAATAATAGTAGTAAAGTAGCGTGATAATCAATAGTAGTAATATTCACCTCCGAGTCCGCTTTGCACTGATGATGATTATTGTCGCACTCGTTCTCCGGCGGACATCGAGTGTAGTGCCACGAGAACGTGTCGTCAGTGGCGTTGGTCTGATGCACGCTCTCGTATACGGCCGCGCAAGATGTACGCGTCGAGTAGTCGAGCGGAGAGTCTATAGAGCCCTCCGTGCAGACGCCCTCGCCGTTGGCACCTTCCAGGGCGCACCAGCCGCAGTGCGAATGGTGGAGGCAGTCGAAGCACTGGTCGAAAGTAGCGCAAGGCGCGGGACACTTGTTCTTATCCGCCTTGGTGAGGACGAGACCGCAAACTCCTCCGGCACAGTACACCGGTTGGTAAGCCGGCGATATACACTTTCCTAAATACGTGGCCCAATGACACTCCGAGAAACCACCTTCGGCGCCGTCGGTGCTGAGACAAGAGGCGCAGTCGTCAAACATGTGACAGCGGCTCGGACATTCGTCCTTTGAACCCCTTAGCCCAGTGCGTCCCGCTTTCTCTGTGGGTACGCAGGTCCAGTTGAATATTTCCGTAGGTTCTTCCGCCAGTCTTATTATTTGGCCTGCACAAAAAGTAAAATTTTCTTAGGGATAGGTATTAAATTAATAGAATGCAAGGGGTATAAAGTTACACCACATAGACATGATGAAGATACTGGATAAAACGTTTATTTTATTTTTTTCCTAAAGAAATTACCTTCTCTAAAAGCGTGTCTAGTCCACGTGCACTGGCTTTTATCGACACATTTTTCGCAATCGGAAGCTGCGCATCTGAGTTCAGGACATTGGTTAACATCACTAACATAAGTTGTCCCCGCGTTGCATTTTATGCTAGTACAAGATTTATCTGTAGGAACACATTCACCTGAAATCATATCAAAATCAAATCATCATCTGTTATTTAAAAAAAAAAATCATAAATTCCTAAACTTTTTTAAACATAAATGTACCCACCGACTGCAGCAGCACACGATTCGCACCAGCGACAAACCGGCTGCGTCTCAGGATATAATGGCCATGCGGCCAAACAAGACGAACATGTAGTAAAATTCTCACACGACCTTCTAGACACCAATTCCGCATCACAGGCTGTACCTGCATTCGTTGACACCAAATCACTGCCTTCGCATCCCGGTTTGTCCACAGAATAACACTTGGTATCATTAAATGTACTGCAAAAACTACAGCCCATATGACTACGGCATTCCAATTTACTTGAACTCCACAATGAACACAAATCCTCCGGCAAAGATATTCGTGTAACTTGACAGTGAGCGCTGCCGGTCCAGCCGCCTGTTACATAAATGTACTCTTCGTTTTCAGATTCAACGTCGATCGCCATCGCGTGTGCTATCGTTGGAGGTGGTGGGTGTCCGACTATACTCACACCTGAAAAAACAAAGGAATTGTAAATACAAGGCGTATTCAATTAAACAAACTAATTATGTTATAGATGTTACCTTTAACGAGCCTGACCCATTGGTTACAGCTGTACACGTAAGCAATAAGTGAATCCGATCTATTGTCTGGTTCTGTTTTCCCGCCAAATACTATCATGTAATCATTAGTTGTTACTGCGGAATGTAAATATGTCGCTTGAGGCAGGCTATCGTACGCATGATTCAAATTTAGAAATGTTGGTAGTTCGCTCCAAGTTTTCGTAGGGTAGTGAAAAGAAAAAAGCTTATTTGACAGCATTGTACCGTTATAAAGATACAACACGCCACCGTAAATATACAAGCTCTGTGAAGGTGCATGGTACACTGTACTATGTCCAATTATGCCTATTGGTTTTGGTCCTTCACAGGTTAACTTCACCCATTTGTCATTGTCGAGATCAAACTCCCACATATCTGGCATAAAGCCCTCTTCCAAAGAAAATCCACCGATTAAAACTAAACTTTCATAGTCCTGGTATTTCTGTAAAGTTAAGGTGTGACCGGCCAGTAGTGGTGGATGTTCCTCTTTCTTATTAATTATACCCCACCTCTGTTCTTTCAAACTGAACTGCCAAAAATCTCCGAGAGTTTTATTTTGTCCACTTTTTTCTTGCAAACTTAAGCCACCATATATATAAATATTTTGTTTAGAGTGATAAATTTCTGCCGCATGAAAGTATCGGCCTTCAGGCATTTTGGCATCAGGGGTTGCCTCCACGGTAACTTGCATCCAAGTATTATTCTTCGTGTCAAAAAATCTAATATCGTTTAAAGGACCGTGTGAGAGTGAATATCCACCAAACATCCACAGGCCCCGTCTATCGGCCACCAAGCTATGACCAAATCTGGGCAACGTCTTTCTCAAATGATCTAAACCGTCTGAGAGATATTCGGAGTTAAAGAGTTCTGTAAACACGAGCTGCGTTTTATCTAATTTGATCGAACAATCGTCTCCACCGTAACCTTCGTTACAAAGACAACGTCCATAATTGGAATCGCAGGTTCCACCAGCATTGTTTGACAGGCTACAATTATTCCGGCATATTTCTCTTTTACAATCTGCACCTCCATACCCATCTTCACACGTACAATGTCCTTTGTTACAAACTCTGGGCAATGTGCAGTAATCATCGCAGGCTAAAACCTTATAAACTCCCTCAAAACCCTGTTCTATCTGACCTTGCTTGTAGTGAACAGTTAAGTTTCCACTGCGAGCTTCCACAACTCCGGACGACGCACCATTACAAAAAACTCCCAGAAATTGGCTTTGTTGATTATTACTTAAATCTGGAACGCCACCAAGCCCGTCGTAAACGTATACTGCGTTCTCATCGCAAGGCACGTTAAGGGTCGAGGAATTAATTGTAAACTGAATTACAGCGTCTTTTATATTCTCTGCAGAAATAATCCACAAGCACTCCTTTGACGGACCCACAGATTTGATATTGGGATCGCTTTTGAAAGATCCAATGCCCTCAGTTTGCGTCGCATTCAACATTCCTCTGGGTTCACATTGGTAGTAACATCTATCTCCGTGGCGAGGGTCTCCGTAGAATTTAGTTTTACAGCGTTCACAATTTTGTCCCTCCGTGTTGTCCTTGCATATGCATTCGCCTGTAGTCACGTCACAGAAGCCGCGGGACTCGTCGCCGTGGTCATTGCAGTCGCAACGCCGACACCCCTGACCTGTCGTTGCGTTGCCATGACTACCCGGTTTGCAAGACTCGCAGAATTCGCCCTCCGTCCAATCCTGACATTCGTCGCAACGACCTACCCCCGTCCTGCAGGTCGAGTGATTGTGACAACCGCAGTTTATAGAACAATCAGCGCCTGTCCAACCCAAATCGCAGTGGCATTTATACTGCGGCGAGCCCAGGCAGTATCCGTGAATGCAATTGTTGTAACAAGTTCTGGTGCAACTTTTTTTGCCGTCGCCGACGTAACCCTGCTTGCATTTACAAGTGAACGAACCGTGAGTGTTGTTGCATACGGCGTGTTCGTGGCAATCATGAAGACCCAGACCGCACTCGTCTACATCGGGACACTGCGCGTATGCCCAACCGGCATCTGTGGACGAAACATTCAGAAGCGAAGAGCAATCGATGTGGGAACGTGTAAAATCGCCTTCTGTACATATGCCGTTTATGGGATTTTCGTGGGAGTGACACCAACCGCAACCCATGCTTCTAAGGCAGGTGGAACATTGCGTGTGGCCTTGGCAAGATTTGCATTGGCCGGATTTTCGGGCAACATCGTCCGTTGGAGTAGTGGCGCGATCTAGCCACTCGCGACAAAGTCCGAATTGATACTCGCTCGTGTAGACACTGAAACTGAAGCATTGTCTGGTGGCCTCGCACCATACGCAGCGACCGCGTTCATCTAGACAATGCTCGCACTGAAGGCGCAGGCGACAAGGCGCGGGACATTCAGCCGCATCCACAATGGCCCCACTCGCCCGCCCCCGCCGCGAACAACGCGCTTCGTCCGCCCACCACTCGCAGTAATTGCCCACAACGCAGCGTTCACAGCTTATGTAATTGGAACAGTTGGGACAAGCTGCCGGTTGCAACGTTAGATATCTCCATTCCCCATCAGCGCTACAAGTGCTCTTCTCGTCGGTCTCCCGAGGTTCGCAACGGTTGGTGAGCTCGCACCAGCCACACGCCGCGTCCGACAAACACAGGAGGCAATTGTCATAATTAGAACATTGACCTTCCGAATATGGTTCTAAGAACTCGAAAGTGAACACCTGAAACCAAAAACGACATTAAGTTAGAATAGATCTATTTGCACGGCAGGACTCCTAGGATAGGCTGAACATTGACTGAAAGTACATATATGTTCGTAACGAAAGTATTACTTAATTTTATTAGTATTACTTGAGCTTGATGTTATCTCTAGAGTGTGAAAATTGTACTATTGTACTAATTGGTTAGAGTGTGAACTATTGAACAAATTAACTCCAATAAATTTACCTTAGCGCTTTCTTGAGATTTATTATGAAGTAATTCCATCTTAGCGTGATGATGAGACGGATAAAGACCGGTGTGCAGCGAGTCATTGGCGTGCATGTCTACCGAGAGCCTCCCCGGGAATAAAATTGGCCAATCCACCGAAGAGCAGGAGGAAGGTTGCGCTGTTAAGTTTGCAGTCGATTTCGTATTATCGCCTAAAGTTATCGAAACGTTGGAGTATCCCGCACACATGTGCAACGTTTCCCCTGTACCGTTCCAGTATTGGGGAATTCGAAGCCACCCTCTAAGCCTGGCTTCACTCGGTCCACTGAATATATGGTTACTTCCTCCGCCAGTGCCCCAGTCGACCGTGGTAGCGTTCACGACAGACACCCCATCTGGATGATTCCAATCCGCCGGTTGCTGGTACCGAAGGAACGTGAGGCCAGGTCTTTTATCCAACACTTTACATTCTTCGGGAGTGGTTACTTCAGTGCCAGTTGTGCCCCACCATCCCGGGTTTTGAGATGGCGTGTCTTCCCCGCAGACACCATAATTATCTGAAGCGATGTGACATATAATACATTTCTATAGACTGCCGTAGATACACATAAAGTTTGATAGAGACGTTTTGAAATAAAGATAGATTTTAATTTGTGAAAAAATCGCCAAAAAACCTCTATATAATTTTTCGAACACATGCATTTACATCTACTGAAGATCATTCATATATGCGTGAAACGTGAATTTGTTTATGCTAAATATTTCACTTTTCAATTTTTTAGGATATACTACGAAATGGAGCAGTTATAAAAACTCTTTCTATTGGCTACAGAGGGTAAGAAGTACTGCTACTTTTTACCCTTCTGTATGATGCACAGTTTTACACATTTTGGGGAATACCCTTGAATTTTTTTGTAACATTGTAAATTTGTTTCACGTGAATATGAAAAAACATTCAAATCAGTAATGGAGTATTTACTATTTTATTTTATTACCATCTTTATGGTGACAGCGTGCATTCTGAACACACCAGCTGCACTGATGAAGGCCAAGTTTGGTGCTGACCGAAGGCTGGGGCGTCCGATTGGTGTTCTCTTTCTGTGGCGGGCCGTGGATGAGACACGAGTGGCAATCGCCGAGAGCGGGACAGATGCCACCGCAGCGTATCGATTGTAAGTTCGTTGTACAATTGGACCCAATTGTTCTTCCGTAACAAATCTATAAAAACAGTTTTGGTTTAAATACAAATAGTATCCTAAAAATAATATATTCTTTTCAACACTAGCAATTTAGCAAGATTGATCGTAATATCATACAAAAATTTCATAGAATTCAATTGATGTTTCCCTACAACCAACTTAATATGGAACTACTAAATATAAACCTTATAATTATTTAATTTAAAACATAAGAATTAATGGTATTACCATTAATGGTAATTAATGGTAATCTGGAATATAACATATCCCAATAAATATTATAAAGGCGAAATATCCGTTATTGCTATTAAGTAGGAGCAAAAGACAATAGTGTAAAGAGATAGATACGTCGTCCGCAGAACACCAGCCGCACTCGGGGTCCGCAAGGCACTCTGGCTGCGAGCGATGGCGCGGACAGGCCGCCTCAGGCTCGCTGCCCGAAATGCCCGCCTGCCACGCGGGCACCACGTACGCCAGCAAATCACCTACGGCACACTATTTATTATCAATTGTGCCACACCTCTCTGTTAATTTTCAGGGTTTTTAAAAATGTGTTTTTAATTTACTCTTAATTACTTAATGTAATTCCCGAACAAATGAATAAATTCTCATAGTAATTTTTGGGATTATTTATAGTTTACTTTCTACGTCTAGGGAGTCTATTTTTCTAATTCGATGCAAAACCGCTACTGTTAGTGTTGCGTCTGCTACAACAAAAGAGTAGCCACACTCAGATGTCCAAGTACCATGCCAAATATCTTCTCTTCCCAAGTATAAGAGGTCCATGCGATCATGAGCATAATATAAAACTAGTAGTGCGTGCGGTTATCTGTGTGTTACCGTTTACATTCCCGTGGTAGCCGCCCGCTATGAGCAGAGTGGAGGGCGGGCGCAGAGCCGCCGCGTGAGCGAACACGCCCTGCTTCTTGGGATAGAAGCGACGCGTCTTGCCAAGCACCTCCAGCGGGATCCACGCGTGGCAGCCCAAGTGGTAGATGTACATCTGTCCGTCGTAGCAGATCTCCTCGCGGTTGTGGCGGTGCGAGTATCCCCCGAACACGATTAGGTAGTTTCCTATTATAATATTATACACGCAACATTATTAATGAAATTAATAAATTAATTTCCACAATTAAATATTTTTAATTACCAATAACTGTGGACGTGTGGAAGGCCCTCTCCCGCGGGACATAAGTATCGCGTAGGTGTGCTCGCGGGTAGTGTATTTCGCTCCAGTGTCTGTTGTCTATATCAAATGCGAACATTCTATCTGAGAGCTTAGAAAACCTAAAACAATGAGATTTTTATTCATTATATCCATGGGGCCATGATATTATTAAAAAAAACTAGTATAAACATAAGTTCTTTTTAAAAAAAAATCACCGTTATTTTTCTATTGCATCATACATTTGTTAGCGCAGTGTGTGTCGTTTTTCACATTAATATGATATCACTGTAAAAATTCAAAACAAATTCATTTGCCTTAATACAATCCTTAAAGGTTATGGTAAATTATTGCTTGCAATACGCAATTTCTAGATAGGAATATTCGCCAATATAAAATGTTTCCATTACTCAACATAACAGATATCATGGCGTTTACAGCATGACATAACTTCATAAAATATACTTACCATAAATTATAATAGAGCGTTAATTCACTAACAAGGTGACAGCAGCTTTTTAAAAAAAAAAAAAACAAAATATGATTCAGCTACTCTTTGATAGCTAACACTGCTCACTAATTGAAAAAATTATACACGTAAATTATATACGTAACACATATAACATTTCGTCAAGTAATTGTTACCTGGCAACACTGGCGACGACGCCACCGTAGACAAGTATGGAGCGCGTGTGGTGGTGGTAGGCGGCAGTGTGGGCGACCACGCGCACGTCCAACTCCTTTCCGCCGCGAACCGTGACGCGCTCCCACGCCTCCGAGCTCACCTCGTCCAGCTTAATCTTGTACATACTGGAACGCACATTAGTACCGTCACATATACGTTACAAAGGAGCTGGTGTCATAAAACAATCCATTTTAATTGTTGGAAATAAATATATGCGTAAACTTTTTTAATAAATTGAATTATTTTGTTATACGCCATCTATTACCAATTTGGAGCAAAACTCTTGTAGCGTCAAGGATATCTTCGTTAAGTTTATATAACTAGTGTGGGATTTGTATGAGAACATAAATGAATGAAAAAGAACATACCTCGATGAGAATTCTCCGTCGACAGTGCTGCCTCCAAACAGATATAGTTCGTCATCGACAGTCGTCAAAGTATGTCTAGTGAGACCGGGAGGTGTGAACGAAGAGTTGACTGCTCTTAGCGTCCAACGGCTCTCTTTCGCATCGTACAACCACAGCTCCGAAGACAGGCTGCCGTCTGACAGTTTCCCGCCGTACAAAACGAAGCCAGGTCCGAACGCGCAAGCCGAGTGTCCGTACCGTGGCTCGGGTTTTGTGTTATTCAACCTGGTAACAGTACTGTAGGACTCCGGCTTGTCCGTGAAGTGCAGGTAACTCTCCGAATAGGGCGCGGGAGGATGGGAATACATGAGAGGCAGTGTTGTCTTGTCTTGATGCGTAATAGACGATAGAAGTAAATTAAACAGAGAGCCGTTGTTTCCTATATGTCTGCTGCCGTCCATGACACCTTTCTGGAAGTTATTAATGATTGCATTAATAAAATTAATGTTATTAAAATTTGCGCAATCTATTAATTTATTTATGAACTAAATTGAACACATTACTGGGATAAAAAAATCTATGTGTGGTATTGATTTCTTGAGATAAAAAAACCTCAAGCTGTGAACTTTATATAAAAAAATTCTGCAGAACATGTGCCAAGGTCACAATTAAAACAAACAAGTAAAAAAAAACAGCTTACGTTCATCAGGATACACATATCATACATTTTCAGAAAACTTCAAGTTTGTATTAGTATAGTTGAAAATGTAATAATACTCTTACTTTAAATAAAAATCCACACAATAATATTAAGATTCTTCATTTTATGATAATACTAACTGTGCCCCGCAATTTAATTTGAATTGACATAAGTATGTCATTTTGTCTATTCTTGGTATCTATCATAGCCTATAGGGTCATATTCCTACTCCTATGTAACGTAGGAAGATTCCTCAAGCACTCCTTATTTATAATTTTGTATTTAAATAAACTTTCTGTTATATTTCTCGGTATTATACTTTAACCAATGATTAGAATTATTAAATTCAGAATTAAATTGATTACCTAAATAATCAATTAATTTGGTTTGAGGACCTTAACGCTTTTGACATTGAAGTTGACTAAAAGCAGGTAAAGGTCACAAATGAATTTATGTTGTTCTTACCTTAGTAAAGAAAGTCAAAAGTGACTGATCCCTTTCTTCATTCGTGGGATATCTGCGTAAAACTTTTCCATTTTCATCATACCATTGACTAGTAGAAAACCTATAAAGTAATACAAATTAACAATTTGAATTTTTGTGGGCAGCACTGGGTTCTGTAGTCATAAACTGAATATCCCGTCTGGCGAAATAATCACCACAAAATGAAAGGACATCCCTCCAGCACTGCTTGATTATGTTATAAGACAATAGTATGCAACTACCATTAACATTCAGCTGGCCAAAGAATATTTTAATAAGGTGGCCAAGATGGGGTTTAGTCAAACAGAATGCAAGCCTTGCGTTAAAAGCAGGTATTTTTTAGTTTCAGATTTTTTTTAAAGAATATATTTAATCCTTACCTATATACTTCTAATACACCTAAAACTTTATTCAGATCATATCCTCCAAAAACATAGAGAGAATTTGTATGGTTGACATAAACTGCGGTATGTGCAGCTCTCCTAGTCATACCACTCTCAGATCGTGACAGCCAATGCCAGCTGTTTCCTTCTTTGTCATTCTTTTTCAAAGAGCATGATTCACCAGAGAATCTGAAACACGATGTTAGTTTGTCAGGATCCATAAAAAGCAGATATTACTGTTATGTGCAATTTTTTTTTATACCCAAATTCTTCTAATATTATAACTATGACATATTAATTGGTTATATTAGATATAAAATTTAAATTTGTTGTATTTTTTATTATATTTGAATATTTAAATTTATTAAATGTTCTTGATTAAGATCATATTTGATATATTCATACATTATTATAAATTATAAGCTTCTTTTTGCTACTTGACAGCATATAGCAAAGAGGTAACAAAAGTAAGAATGTGTTTCTTCTAAATAAAAAAAGAATAAATATGTTGAATTTAAAACTGTATGCATGAGCTAAATATTATATATTTAGAACTAGCTGTTGCACTCAACTTTGTTTGTGTAACTTTATAAAATATAGCCTATGTTACTGGCTGATAATGTAGCTTTCTATAGGTGAAAGAATTTTTAAAATTGGTCTAGTAGTTTTTGAGTTTATTTCATTACAACCAAAAATTTTTTTTGGTAAAAATAAACATGAAAATTGCTACAAAACAGAAAATGTACAATTTTACAATATGTTAAATCATGTAAATTTTACCCTTTTTTGCATATGCATCTATCTCCTGTCCTACATTGTCCATTGCCTGAACAGGTGTTAGGGCAAAGCTGTACACTGCAATCAAGCCCTCCCCAGTTAGCATCACAAAAGCATTTGTTGGAAACACATAATCCTCGTTCTGTGCAATTATTTGGGCAGTCATGTACGGCATACGATGCTCGAAAGCCATCCAACACATAATTTGTATCACTGTAGAGCAGTATTAACATCTAAAACAATAAATTAGTTTTAGATGTAACTAATCAAGTGATTAAAAAAATCATCAATTAATACACTAAAGTCAGTGGCAATTATTTCATACTGAGGGAAATTTCAGCAGATTACACTTAAACCAGTTCCTGCATGAGTTTTAACAATTTATTATGACTTTAAAGCAGAAGAAAACAAATGTGACAATATTGAAATACATATTGGTAGTTAATTTGTTTCTTTGATATTAATTAATCTTTCTTATTTTTGATTGGATTAGTAGTAGCAGTGTACACTGCATTTCACAGTCATTTGGACAGCCTATCTGGTGGCAGTAACCACCACCTTACCGAATACTATTTTGATAACAGTGCTGTTGCATTTTGGCATCTGAGTAAGAGATACCAGGGCCCATTGTCCTTATCCCTTCCTAATCCCTGATGGTCTACTACTACTACTACTACTATGGTTGGCAATGCAAAATCAATTAACAGGAATATTTAGCAAACAGTTTGCTTAAACATAAATAACCACATAGGGACAACTTTAAAAAATTATTATCATTTTGTTGATTCTACTAAGAATGAAGCTAGAAGCCGTTTTGAGTCAGAAAATTCAGCTCATAATGACTCTACTGATCCGTTAATCTCAAATAGGATGTAAGGTAAGTAAACATTGTACTCACATATCCACTAGAAGCAGTTACATTTTGAGGCTCAGTTTTTCCACTAAAACTTCCCAGTAAAGGTGAATCAAACGAGTCACCGTCATACACAAATACATAATCATAGGAACATTCTGTACCCATACGGATAAAACTCAACGTTATAAATTGAGTTTTTTTGACTGCTTTTATGAGCCATTCGCAATGTGAATCCTAAAACAAAGTAAACACTAAGAAGGTGTGTACCAAATATTTATTTTTGTGATTGTTGTTATAAAAACTGACTTGTGTATAATTAGAGTTAGTTGGTCCATCGGTGATTATGCCACTTTGGTCGGTGAAAATGCGGCGTGTCTTGTCGCAGGGAGCTGTAGACGCAGCGCAAAGAACGGCCAAACAAATCCAGCTGACTACTACTAAACCCGCACCCTTTTCCCGAATACGTGGATAAAACATGCCTCTTCCAGATTGACGCCAAACATAAGTCGAATATCATAGCCATATAACCGTGAATTCGAGACTAATATCACTAAATGCTAAATAAACAACACTGCGAAGGTAATAGGTGACATCTACTTCAAGGCTAACCACTTTATATACGTGAATATGGTGGTACAAAATGGTATAATTAGGACTTGATTGTGTGAAATATTTATTCCGTTATCGATTTAGGGTGAAATAATCGTTGTTGAAAGCTTCATAATACTTTCTAACGAGTTTATTAGAAACAAACAATTCTCTTCATTACAATGATAAGAACTTTGACAATAATGTATGACAATTAATATGACAGTAAACTGACAAGACAATTATGTGACAGTTACATTTTTTCTCTACTTTCTAAAGTTAGCAGAAAATTTAATGAGAAAATCTTCGACTGACAATAAACATCTGTTTCACTACAATTTCACTACAAATAGAAAATGATACAGCTGATAGTATCATTTTCTAAATAAGTTACTGTACCGAACTCATAGCGCCACCTATCGTAAACAGTAGTAATGTAGTATAAAGTATGTCGAACTTTATGTTACTACTCTTTCCGATAGGTGGCGCAATGAGTTTGTTTTCTAAAAATTGGCTGTTAAAAAAGCGACAGGGAAAATTAGCGCCCTGAATTTTTTTTTTCATTTCTGTCTTTTTTCCGGACATAATGACTGGACTATATTTTGTATAAACAAACTCACTAATATTAAGTTTGATAGTGTTTTAAATATCAAAATTGAAAATATGAAAATCTCCATCTCAAAATGCGTAAAATATTATTAGTCTCGAGATTGGAATAGCAGTTTATTTTTATTTATCTAATAACTTTGAACTACCAATTCTTGTATATCCTACTAATTATTTGGATGTAGTGGTTGTTTTTTACTCTTTCACATATAAACGGCTCAACGGATTTGGATGAAATTTGGCACACAGATATGTTATGCATTAACATGCATACTTTTTATCCTGAAAAATGTAAGGTTCCCGAGAGTTCGTTTAAAAGTGTAAAAAATTGCGGGCATGGTCGTCACAGCGATAAAGATGTCGGGCGTTATAATACTCATATATTACATTTTCTTTAAACGCGGACGAAGTCGCGGCCACCTAGAGTAAATAGTACTTTAATAAATTTATTTATTTTGCCTGTCTCGGAAACGGCTCTAACGATTTGGATGATATTTTGTAAGTAGGTAGATAAGGTTTTGCTTTTTAAGTTGACCTATATAGTTGTATTTCTTGTAAAAATACAACTTTACACAAAAAGAAAATATCGTTTGTATGAATTTGTATTGTTGCCAGTGGATGATAATCAAGTGTTATCTCACAGTATTTGTGAGATGGCGATGATAGATTTTTATAGTGAAAACTGCATCAAAATGTATTGTGTGGATCAGGAGGAGTTACCGGATTACACACAGACTCCATTTTATACTATTTATGGTATGTATTCTTTAAATCTTTAGTTTTAAATTGCTCTTTACTTTAAATTTGTACTTGTCCATATACTTTTTTATATTGGAAAAAGTGTGTACAATTTTGCGAAAGAAAAGTCAGGGCAGTAGGCAGGCAAGTTGGGTATCGATCGCGCGCACTGCTGACTCGACATCGGCACTCGACGATGGCACTCAAGCGCGCCGCGCCTCACCGGCTGCCGCTACGCGATGAGCCCAATACTGCTGCAAGGTCCGGCTCGCCGAAATAGGTATTGTAAAACTTTAATCTCATCTTGTAAGACTTGGTTATTTTGATTGTTTTGAGAAAGAAACATTATTAAGTTCAGTTTATTGACGGAGTCAGCAAAAAACTTAAATTTTATATAAACAAAGTGAAACTGTGTTTATATTGAAATTAAAATAAGTTATTAACAAAGAGAATTGGTATTATATATCTACACTTAATTGACTGGTCTCATACCTACTCGTACCTTTTTATGGGTCCAATTCGACATCGGAAAACGGTACATCCTGACCTTTGGTGATAAAGGGATGCACTGGAGAGCATTCGTTAAAATAGATACCTACTTATAAATCCTTTAAATGCAGAGATTAGTCAACTTGTTATTAAAGCAAGGCCAATGAGACAACGCAATGAATTTTCAAGGGTTTTTAAGATGGCTTCCTATACCATGAAACAGATAACGCCGATCGTATCGTTTGAGAGAAAAGGACAGAGAGCCGGGTTTGTTCACATTATTTGCGTTGTCTTTTTGGCTTTACTATAGGTAGCCACCGTCGCATGTTTATAGGCCTGCCTGTTTAGAAGCAAAACAAAAGGATGCCAGTCCTCTACTGACCTGATTTTGAGACAAGATAAAGACAGACATACTCACACACCAAAATACAACAGCACATGTGCTATTACAGTTAAAAGACGGTGGTCTTCTATAAGGTAGTGATTCAGAACATGATGTATAGGTAAACCCCGCTACTGGTAAATTGTTAGTAGGTAAATACTGTATTTCATCTAATTGGCAGTGTGTAAACAGACAAATTGCTAACTGTAAGTAAACAAACTCCTGCAGAGTCGGCAGCGCACCTGATCCCCCGACGGTGTTGCTTGACTACCGTCACCTACTATCAAGTGACCGTCGGTCTGCTCGCCACTCTTTATAATGTAAAGAAAAAATCAGAGCTACAAGAGAAAGGATATGGCTGTAAAAAATATTAAATCTATACTTACATTGGTAAAGATATATAAGTAGATACTTATATTTACACTAGCGACATGCCCCGGTTTTGCAAGTATCGAATTTCTGTAAATCTTACAGAAAATGTTACAGAAATATTCCTCATTTATTACTTTTTCGATTAGTGAAAACCATATAAGTTTTTTATAGCGGCTTAGAAGAAGTTAGCAGAGACACACAGAGAAGTGGACAGCGACTTTTTAATATGTACCTATACATATAGATATAGATAATCAAGAGAACAAGAGAAAAGAGAATTAGATATTAATCTAATGCAAAAAATGGACAAAAAAATGGGTTGTCTGAATGTTTACTAGAAGCTTTTAAAAGTATTCGAAATTCTATAGTATATTTATTCATAGTTATAGTAAAAAGTATCAGGAAATTTGAGATAAAACTTAAAATATTATTTTTCCAATATTTATTACATCCTTTTCAAAATAGGCCCCATCACTTTAAAAATAAAAACTATACCACAGCTTCAACCAAACCTTTATACATTTTCGCTTATTGAGCAATAGCTCCTTCAGCAATGGACTCTAAACGCCTTCTCCGTAGCAATTATTTTGTTAAAATAAAAAAGTCTGATATTTAAATGATGACATTTGTTGATGACATTGTTGCTACGAAGCCTTTTCCATTATAAAGCTATCCCATTCTTTCTAATAATTTTATGAAACTACTAAAGGGTTAATTAGTTCGTCGGCGTTACTTTGTATCACTATAGGAGCGTGTACCAACCATATTTATAAGGTAAAAATTAATAAATCATTAATGTGCACGTGAGAGGCGCGGAGAGCTGTTGAAGTTTTTTCATGCGGAATGAAGTGATAACCGCTAATGACATGCTCGAACCGCCGACTCATCCACTACACCATTGGGGATAAATTAAATTTTAAATTAAAGTCTATGCTTAGTATTTATGCACATTTTAATTAGTACGCAAGCAGCTTCTCACCACGTGTTCAGAGGGATACCTTAATCCAGTGATTTTTATTTTTTTAACCTCTGGTTGCGTGCGCCCTGCAACTCCCTGCGCTTCCCTGCATATAATTATCGCATCTAATCTCCTTCTATGATAGTTTCAACTATTATAAAAAGTATTTAAACTATTGTTTAGTTACTGTCTAAAATATGAAGAAGAAAAATTTTTTTTCAATTATATTTTATTTTGAAGAAAAACCATGCAGCTATAGGTACGGAAATTAACATACATTGAGACAGTACGAGTATTATTAATAACATTGCCATATACAGGATTCCATTATGTAAACATACACGAGTAGATATTGACTTTAAAAAATAAAAAAAAGAAATTAATAAAATTGTTAATCAATTCTAAATGATAGGGGAAGAAGATCCAGGTAAAAAGTTAGGGTGTGTGTGTGTGTGTGTGTTTTATATGTGTGTATATGTAACTATTTGTCCTTCAGCGCACTCACATTGCGCTTGAAAGATATTTTCGACTGGTGGAAAATGAAAGTATAAAAACTTATCCTATTGACCTTGGAGGTAATTTTTTGGTACTGTTTTTAATTTTTAAATTGTAATTTAATAAGTAAACATTTTTTTAATAATATGACCAAGGTCCCATGTTAAACCAAGTTAAGACAATGTCCCTATGTTTTCTCGTTGCATCAACCTTAATAATGTATTTGTATAATTTTATTTTAGTCTATACGAACTTATACAAGAAACTTCTTCAACATGTTCAATCCTTTCTTCGTCAGTTAATGTTATAAAATATGAATATTTCAAAGTTCATTCTATGCAAGTCCCTAATAAATTAAATTATACACCTTTAGAGCACCGAAATACAACAACACAAATGCTGTTATTTAACGTTTATCTTCTCGAAGTTGGTAGTTACTGTCGCCAGACAAGCTGAATAGTTTGTGACTGAGGAACGCAGTGTGGCCTGCCACTATTACTAGAATCATTCTGAAAATCGGTCACTACATTTTGTTAATGTGAATTTTTAATACATACCTACAATATTTCACGCGATAGTAGGTATCGCGTCCAACGTCGAGTCTTGTGAGCGCGCGTGACCCTCCATTCTAAGTACACGTTTACCATGTAAATTAGCTGCCGGCCACCGCGACCGCCTCGTTTTTTAGCACAAACAACAAACACTGCAGCCTCTGTTTGCACGTTTGTCCAGTTCCACGTGTCATCGAGCGACATTTGCGAAGAAGTATGAAGGTTTACCCTTCAAAGTTGCGCCAAAACACAAACGAGAAGCGCTGTAAACACAGTCACGTATCCTACTGGAATCAAATATATGGATAAAAACGGGTGGAGTGTTTAGAAGAAGCTTGCTAAGAAATAGACTCCGCTATTAAATAAATAGAATAAATAGCGGAGAATATTTGATAAAAATCACTTTGAGCATCTGAAGGTACTGTTTAATTTCGGTGAATCAGTAAAAGATGGCAGTTGGCAGTGCACTTCCATTTCCTACGGCGTTGCTTGTGTTATAAGCGTAAGTGGCTATCTACCATCAAGAACACCATTAGTCAACCTGCAGGCCTTCTCTACGCTATGCTAAATTACAAATGAAGTAGTCAAAGATTTTGATTTTAAGAACCGCGACGTCTGGTATAAATTTCACTGAAAATTTTCGTTTAGTTGAAGTATAGAGTTTTAGGATGAACGGTAATTGGATGACGGCACGGCAATTAATCGTAGTTCATCTGACTAAATTAACTAATATCACGACCATGCTGTAATATTTTTCATGTACAAATATCGATTAATAAAATCCGATAAAAATCGTTTGTAGAATATTTGTTTGATAAATGTGTAACGTCCACCCATTACAGTTAATGTAAACCATTTAGGAACAGCAGTGTGGTAGTGTTATTCATATAGGAGGACATTTGGAAAGCATGCCCGAGGGAGCGGTCTCTGTGCGGCCGACATCATCATACAAATGGGACATTAGGCCCCTGCGACCGACCGCCGCTCACTGGACGCACCTTATCTGCCTCTCAACTATATTTGTTCTGCAGCGGATTACCAGAGATTTACCACGGTCATCGCACGTTAACAGCCGATTAAGCGTCCTCTGCAAACACAAATTTAATGTCACCGCGTGACCCGCTTGTATTTTTCAAACACCTGTTTCAATTTCAACTGCAGTATTTTTAACTTTTTTTTTAAAATGTCTATTTAGTTAAATCAAATGACAACACTAAAAAATTGCATGTTTACAAATATTTGTAAATATATTATTTACAACTATCGACCAGCTTTGCACATATGGAATTTATTCTGCATTTATCGCTTTTTCTAGTAGTGAAAACCGTATCAAAGTGCGCTGGTTGGTCTAGAAGATGTTAGCGGAGTTACAGACAGACGGTGATATAAACTACATGGAAGTAATTCTATGTAGTTTATATCTACCATGTAATATTAATTACTTATCTCACGGCGTTATTTAAATTTCATTAATATAGGTAAGTAAAGATTTATTTATCTTACATTTAGATGAACTGAATCTTAAATGTATAAATTGAATGCCGTGAAAATACAAACAAGTACACAATGTCACATTCAATGGTGATCTGACAAACGATTTCTGAATTTGTTGATTCTGGATATGTGAATAACCATTTTGGTTTTATAGTTAATTTTATAAATTTATTTGATGCCTAATAATTTTAATATTTGTTTCAATACGCAAACGGTTCCTATACATCCTTTATGAATAAAAAAGTGTGTGTGTGTCAGCTCCAACTGGAGTTTACTCCTTATGAACTATTATAAAATACATACATAAATGAACGTAAATGAATGCATTTTGTTAGCTTTATTAGTTTTTATTGTATTAATTATATGATATTAATTTAATAAATATAATTAAAACATATTAATATAATATATTATATGTATTATATTATATTAATATGTATTGAAGCATATTATAGCCTGCAACGCGTAACGTGTGGTGACATGTGACATTTGATTTTACTCCCATAAATTTTCATACCCCGGGCTTATATGTATATGAAAATCGATTCTTAAGGAGTAAACTTTCTGGAAGTTTCTTTCTTAAGAACTTTCTTAAGGAATAGACTTTCTGTATTGAAATAAGATTTAAATTTTAATTAAATATATAGTTATGTACAGGTTTTATAAGAGAAGAGTTTTTTACGTATAAATAATATACGTACTTAAAAAGAGCTAAGTAGTCTTAATTATTACTAAAAAGAGAACTACACTAGAGTAGGTAACCGTTGCATTACAACCTCTTATGCCAATTCACACTACTACACAACTTGCTCAAATCAAAATAAATATAATATAGGCTGATAAAGATACACATGAAATAGTTCCAACCCTTACATATTAGTTTTAATTTTCAATTTAAATTTTGAAAAATAATTCATGTTCATAATAATTTTGGGCTCAGTGCCCACCCTATTGTGAGTTGAAATGAATGAGAAAGTATTTGCAATAACTGGTAGTCAACTAAACGGAGACGGTGCGATAACGGCGGCCCGCTATAAATCAGGAGGTCTGTCGATGCGGGGCCGTTCTGTCCTCCCATTGCAACTCGCGACTTGATTTGTCGTATCCACCGCATGAGAATATGACCACTACTAAACAGCCTAGTCAGAAGACTAAGCTGTTACAATGACAATAAACATTGAAAGAATCTTAATATATGTATACCTATGTTTCTTATGTTGTCCAATGAGTAGGGCGATTTTTAAATTGTATGTAAAAATTAATTGTAGAGATAAAAATAAAAATTAAAGCTTTTTTTATAAAGATATTCAGTGAGACTTTTTATACAGAAAAAAGCTCCTAAATTGGGAGCCGTAATAAAACGTTACATAGTAATTTTCTGTAAAATACAATGTTAGCAAACATTATTTTCATAAATATATTTTTTTCAGACTAGATAATTTTCATGCGTTAAACGACTGCATTACTTTAAATAAGTATTAAGACGCGGCCGTCAAAAATTAAGTATGATGAGAGAGTATTAGAACAGGTGATACGTTCCGAGTATTTAGTTCATAGACGCCCAGTGACCCTTACTTAACACTACAGTTAACGGTGACCTAATTTCCGATTAATACGCTTAAGCGGAAACCTCACTAAGCAGGTTCGAATGGCACGCGGAAGACCGTCTTATTAGAGCCGGTTGTACAAACGGGCTAATAGTTCGTTATATTTATTTCACTTCTTCTCCATTACGCAAGTTTCGCGACAAAGTAGATTTATGTTTCCTCCCCGTTCATTATCCGCATTGAACTGAAAGCGGACGGTGGCGTCCGGACGCGTGGCATAAATCTGAATGGAATGTAGTAAATAGTCCACCGTTTCTACAACTTTCCCGAACTTTTACTAGAGTTCACCCTTCGTACGCTCTCAATGAGCGTCAGATAGGGCCGATAATTAACTTTTAGATAAGTGATAACATGCCAATCTATATTAGATTGGCAATGGACAAATATTCACCTGAGTAAGAGCACAGATATGGTAAGTATCATTTTTTTAAAGAGTTACAGAGTCCAGAGAGTTTACAGTTTCAACAAAAATTTTGTTGTGCACAAATGTGGCAAGCATATCTTGTATCGGTTAGGATTAACTAATAGCTCAAGGGTATTAGTAACTTAACTAAGTCCTAAAATAATTCAATTTTTTAAATCTCTGTACTGTTAAATTTACTTTTTTGCACATACATCTGTGCTCTAAGCTATCAATGTATGAATCTTTCCCGATCCATTCCCATTTCCCATTTCCTATTCCATTGCCCTATCCCTCATTATAGTCGACAGCGTACTTGCAGCACCTGTAGCGTTACTTGTGTTTCAGGCGACTGTAACCACCTACCATCAAATGTACCGTCAGCCAATATTTTTTTATGTTAATGACATAAAAAAATATTTTACCCAAAACGATTTAATCAATAATGTTATTAGATATATATGTAAGCGTATAATATATCATAGGTCAAGTCTACCGCGAAGTGAAGCGAGATAAAAAGAAATATAGCGGAAACTATAACCCAACCAGTAATCAATTTAATCCGTTCTGCTTCCTAAATATTCTCCAGTTCTTCTCTCTGTTGGCCTTTTTTATGTAGTTTAGAAAAACAAGAGCGCCATAACTCTCGTGCCGGTTGATCTGATAGCAGCATATAACGGCAGTAATGGATCCTGGTCAGCGGCCCGCATGCAAATAAATCAGTGGTCCGATGCAATGATGTGTGGAAAATGGGCTTCACCCTTTGCCTACGCTATTACCTGATTTACAAGCTGTAGGGCAATAAAACAAAATTGCCCTAATTGTAGAATTTCCCTTAAAGAAATTTTAATAAACATTTTTTAGGACATCTAAAAATAGCATTTGTTTGAAAGAGATCTCAGAGTTTTTATAGTCTTAACAGTATTCAGCAGTCTTTAGAAATCCAAGCCAACCTACACCAACATCTGTCAAAGTGATAATTAAAGAGAGATAATTAAGCTGACAAGTCGAAACATTATGGGGAAAATTGGAGGCAAATAAGTAAATATGTTCGCCGGAATCTCCTGCAACTGTGTTTTGTGCTAAGTTTGTATTGTGGTTATAAAATATGTCAACTGCATTATCGACAAAATTAAACCTAATTAATTTTTTATTTGAGTAGAAAAAAAACTATATCTTGCACCCACGTCGCCGAAACTGTCCGCGTTTGTCTATTTCTTTGCTGACTACTTCTAAACCACCCAATGAATTTTTCTACGGTTTTCACTCATGAAAAGAGAGATAAATAAGAAAGGTTTGTGTTTTAAAAAAAACTGCACCCCGGGCGAAGCCGGGAGCGGGTCGTTGGTTTATATATAAAATTGCTTGAATTAATGACTCACGCTATCCACTGTTCGGTTTTCGTTCAGCCGTCCCTGGATCATCTTTACCTGCCGTTGTTTTTATCCGAAAACTAGGCGGCGATAAAAGTCAGAGGAAATGGCAGTCAATAAAATAAATAGCGATGGCAGGGTGTTCTGTAAATAAGTCGGTACCCGAAGTTCGGGGACGGTCGTCTTTTTTATTGGCGCCTCGATTGCTCTCGAAACAAGGAGCGACGCGGCGGCTGTGCGGGCGGGCGCATATTGCACGGCTACGCTGACGACGCAGATTATTCGCGAAGATTAGAAATGGAATTCACCGCTGCGTTGCGCCATTGTCTGCAACACACTTCAACTCAATTGTCCTAAATATTAAATCTGTAGCACGAAACACTACTTTATCATTTTACTATAATATTTCTCCTGCACATTGTAGAAGAATATATACTTAACTATATTATGCATATTAATATAGTACGAGTATATATGGTTTAAGTAGGGCGGTTGTAACTACCCCCTTACAGAAGACTACCGTGAAATAACAGCACGTGTGCGGTTTGGTTTCGGTGAGTGAATAGGGGTAGCCAGAACCCATTTCCCTATCCCTTCTCAAATCCTAATTTTACTATAGTCGGCTGCGCACTTGCAGTACCTGTAGCGTTGCTTGTGTTATAAGCGACGGTAGCCACTTACCGTTTGCCATCATTTGGACCGTCAGCCTGTCTGCCGCCTTAACATAAAAAGAAAACATTGATGTCCCCACTTAAACGTGCTACTCGAAAATGCTTCACGTCAATTCTAGTGTGTTTCGTAAATTGCGTTAAGAAAAGAATAATATGGTATTCCACACGTATTGCGAACGGTCGGTCGCGGATCTCGGGATGGATGTATTAATTTGTAAGAATTTGTCGCCGGACCCTCGCTAGACGCCCCCAGCGCGCATTCCAATCACGCACAACAAGCTCCGTAATTGCACCTAATAATTTCTTTAAATAGTATCACTAACGTTAAACGGTAGCGAATTAAGAAACATCACGCGTCCCTTTAACAACACACATATTATACTAGTTGTGTCCCGCGGTTTCACCCACCTCGTATTCTTTGGGTCGTAGCGTGATCATCAATAACTTATGTGATGTCCTCAAGAACGTTATGTCCTCAAGGATTAGACAATCAAACGGAAAAAGAATTTTAAAAATGCTATTAAAAGTTCCAGAGTTTTACGCGTTCAATCAACCGATCAAACAAACTCTGTAGCTATTATATCAAAATATATTTAAAAATATAACATTAAAAAAATACATATTTTTAATAATAATAGCTTGTCCAAAGATAACGTGAAATTTTAACGTACTTTAAACGAGAACAAACGTATATTTAATAAGCAATAAGTAAAATATATCTGCATTTTTTTAAATAATGCCAATACATAATATAATGTTTAGATTAAAGAGAAGGATATAAAAGTTGTGAAATAAAATCCTGAACATGGACTTACATTTTTACGATGCTCGTCTTTTGTAGCATTTGAGATTACGACATTGTGTTTGGTATTGGCAAGAGAGGTGTTATTAGCGATGTCGCCGTGGGCCGCCGCGCCGCCCGCCCGCGCCGTAGCCTGTACGTCCCGCGGGACTCGTCAGCTCGAAATGAACCTAATCCAATCTTGACTACTGCCCGTTGCTCACGCCTACCAAAAAAAACTACAACCCTCCGTTGAAGCTACACAAAGACTTGATGTAATTTGCTACAATCCACGATTATCTGTATCCACGCTAATATTATAAACTCGTAATATTTGTTTCACTTAGATACGTGCGGCTGAGGCCCGAAACTTCTGAACATATTTATACAATATTTAATTAATAAATTGCAACATTTCGTAATATTTTATATTGAACAAATTTTTAGGTATTTTAACATTGTTTATTAAATAACTCAGAAGAAAAGCATAGTTTAGCAATATAATCGTAATGCATTTATCAAATCGTTAAAATACTTTGGTACAAAATATGACACTAATATTTTAATGTTTAGATTTAGTAATTAATTAGTACATTCTTAGATAATAAGCATTAAAGCTGCGTTTTCTTCTTAATTAATTGCGAATATTTAATTCCTACAAACATAAAGTTAAAGACAACAGGTAATATTTAAAACTTCGAATGGTGAATTCTTATTTGCACCATATTTAATGCAAAATGCTATAAGATAAGATATACGCTAAAAATGTTTTAATTTATTTTTTATTAGCACGCTACGGACTTAAATTCTGAAATCAAGATTTATTATAATATTTATAATCAATTAACTTTAATTTGAGTCTTAATTATAAATTTTGTACAATATCAAATATAATATAAAAACAATAAGTTCCACAAAAACTCAATTAAAGACTTTTTATTTATTATAATAATAAAAGTAGATAGATGGGCAATTTGAGTGAAGTAGTAAAATGTTTATGCATAAAGTGATCTGTGGTTGCTTGGAGCTACGCGGCGTAGCATTTCGTAGGAAGAGTATTACCTACGAGTAATTTACGTAAGCATCTTAACGCTATCAGTGTTGCGCTCGCGCCGAGGATTATGCTAATTGTCATTTGTAATTCTCTTATCTAGCTTTGTCTCACCGTACAGCTGGAAAACAATGAAACCATTACTATTGAATGTGATATTATACCGTCATTGACATCGGCTGTTCACTTTTTTGAGATAAATATATAAACTATTAAATTATCATGTATAAAAGACAACTAAGTTTACGTAAATCAACCCTAAGTTTCAAATAAAATGTTTTTGTTTAATAAACCTTCATGTAAAATTTTTTGAGGAAATCTTTTTTATCAGTATCTCAAAAGTATACTTTTTGCACATAGCATATTTTGGCTTGGCAACGACGATATTTGGGTTTTAGAAGGGCAATTTGTTTAAATTGAGTAGAAATATTATGTCGATTTAATGACAAAGTGATTTCTGTTACCGAAATTGTATGGCGTCTACACTCAATTAGTTTCGTGACGAATAGAGAGCCAGTAGAGAATGATGAGCTGTGTTAAGGTGGGTGTCTTTGTGACCAGTTTGCGGTGGACTTTGGGTGGATGCGAAGCTAATGGGCGCAAGACGCAAGGGGACCCGCAATAAGTCACGAACGACCATCCGATATCAGCGAATCAATGACCGACCCACTATGATACATTGGATTAACCGTCGTTTATAGTTTTAGCTACGGGTAACGAATTAATACTGCGGAAATATCGGATATAAATTTTATGGCTCCACTACACTTACATCAATATGTATATGTACTATATATATAAACAAGGAAGTGGGTAAACCTCTTATTCTCTAACCTTAGTAAATATAATTCATAAAATCTAATGCATTATTATCTTTTGGTTTTTAAAGATTTATCCCATTTGTCCATGATTAAAAAGTTAAAAAAGATAATTTAGTTTTGTCCATAGGATAAAAAACTTGCATTCACTTAGAATGTTCATATTGTGATATTGATTTAGTTTTTTTTTCTATTTATTATTGTTGTTGCTAAAATGGTTACAAAAATTAATTTTGAATAAATGCCCTAAAAGTTGACAAAATGTGAACACAACATTGGTTGTTTTTATTGAGATCATTAGACGATTTATTTTGTGTCCACGCCTGTCATAACCATCGTTGTCAATATACGTTGCATCGTTCGAGGTGTGAAAGGACGTGCGGCACTATAGAACTCGTGTTTTAGTAGAGAGGTAGGGACCTTGTTACTCTTGTTAGCGCGAACGTGCCGCTCTACCGCCGGTAAACACGTGGGTAGATAACAATCTATTTGGATTGCCTCTATATTTCATTTTTCCTCGTGTGCCCCGCGCTAACTACATAGAGGTGCCGGATCACACGGAGAAAGGAGCAAAAAGGGAATACGGGTTCATTTCAAACACTTTTATTTCAGTTAAATTTTTGTAAAAAATGTTTTTTTCTACTTACATAAAAATATAATTAGATTTTATTATATATGTATTTAAACCTTCCGTAAAAAATATCTAACTATAATCCGTTGCGTGGTTTAGGAATAATGAGCAGATATTCAGAAAGACAGATGGGAAAAGAGATTTAAATTTATACTATGTATGTACGAATATGAAGAAACAAAGTTAAAAGAAAAATGTTATTATTGTTCAGTCATGCAGGTGTAAAAAACGGTTAGTTAGGTCATGTTTGCCATGGTTTTTAACAGTGGTCAGCCTATGAGTTGTGCACACAGTTGGCGCCCCATTCTGGTATCTAATGCAATCACAGACACGGGACGTTGTACGCACCCTGCATATATTCGGGTCATCTAAATGATACTGTAGGGTAGCCTTTCTTAAAAGTAGTATTATTTTGTTTTATAGAAGTAACGCGAAATGAAATTTATAAATTTTTTTCTATTATAGAATATGTTTTACAACGTAAAATATATCCTTACATATTATAAAACAAAGTCCTCCCCCGCGTCTGTCTGTCTGTCTGTCTGTTCGCGATAAACTCAAAAACTACTGCACCGCTTTCATACTGTTTTCACCAATTGATAGAGTGGTTCTCGAGGAAGGTTTTAGTATATAATTTTCACCCGTGCGAAGTCGCGGGCACCAGCTAGTTAAGTATATAATTTTTAATAGGAAGTATTACTAATTTTAGCCTAAATTTGGAATATATATTTTTTTGAGTTTTAATACATATAGTCAATATACAATACTATAACGACCCGACCCCGGCTTCGCATGGAGTTGAAATTTTCAAATTCAAATTAATGTTCCAAATTTAAGCTTTCTGGACTTAGTAGTTTAGGCTCTCTACTGATAGTCGGTCAGGACAAACAAATTTTGAAGTATAGATAATTGTTTTAGAGAAGGTCACGTTGTAATTAATTTTATTGTTATTAAGTTTTAAAATTGAAATTGAAATGTACACTCGACTTATAATTTTGTAATGCAATTATTATAATAAAATTATTTTTTATAATAATGTCCTGAATTTTTAATGAAATCCTTTACATAAATTCGGTATTTAAATTTAAATGAACGACTGAGCTGTGAAGCCCGTGATGTTTTAAGTGTTATCAATTTTAAAATCCATCCTTAAGGGTTGATTGTGGGTGCGCGCACCGGGCTGAAGGGGTTTTATTATTTTTAAAGTGCGCGCTCGTTTGCACGCGAATGGGCCACTTAACCACGGAGACAAGCGCACGATTCAACGCGTACATTTCCTTCCTGCACTAACTACATTAGGTGACTTTATGTCAGGGATAATAGTTCCGTCACGCTTTTTACTTGTTCCTCAACTAAACGAGTAAAATAAAGGGTCGCGGAGTACACGATGAAATTGTGATAGCTTTTGTCGTAATATAACTGTTTTATTGGTTTCATAAAACCGACACTACAGTTTACGATTGTCGATGATATGCTGGCGGCCAATCGGCTCGCTATCAATACTGTGTGGTAGGCAGTAGGCACGAGACTGGGAGACAGAGGATCGGACGTAACGCGAGACGTGATCTGCTTCTAGAAACGCAACGCTAACATCTCCATTGTACATTATATTTGACGTGCTTTATTTATATTTTTCGACTTTAGAAATTAACTTTTCAAAGTTGACTCGGGTCTGGAACTGTAGTGTGGAGTGATAGTGAACACTGCGTTTAGGAAGCGTAGCTCTCCCTGCGCTGGATAGCCGTGGCGGGGCACCGATGTCGTATCATGACGTCCCTGCGACCCCGTCTATCTACGGCCACGCTAGATAGTCGTTGGGTTTTAGCCGGTATGAGTTCGGCATAAACCGCAGCTTCCCCACACTGCCGGGTATACATGAGGATTTCCCAACATTAAAAAAAGGGAACACTGCGTTTCGTAGTCATTTAGGTCGCTGTTACACACAGCGGTCTAGAGAACACAGTGTTGTGTGAATTAGCTTCGTTTGAACGATTTAAGATTTGGTGCGCATGATTCGTTTACCTCAGTTATAATAGAAGTCTTTGATACTTATAAGCAATCAATAAATCTTTGATAGAGTACATATATAAAAAATTAAAAATTCGCAGAAAAAATAATAATTTTAGCTTATCTTATTCTATGATTCCTACTTATCTATTAACTGAAATCACTGATATTAACTGATCACTAGACATTATCCCACTCATAAATCCTTAATTAGATTAGATTCTTAATATAAAATAGTAACGATAAAGTTTCACGTTTCGACAACGGAAACGTGGCAAAACGCAGACAATTCATGACACGAATAAGAGACGGGATCGCGATTGTTCTGAATATCTGCGCTTGTCAAATTTACTACACCCTTCATATGCGCTATCAGGAGGTTACTGTCGAACCCCTGTCTATATCATTCAATATTTTAACTAAACTTTCCTTAAAGAAGCTCACAGGTTCTTCATTAAAAAAATCACAAAAAGCCATGGATGGATGGATTTCACGTAAAAAACTACTGAACGGATTTGGATGAAATTTGACATGCAGATAGTTTACTACTTGTTAATCCTAGATTTTTACAAGATAGTACTGTCTAAAAATATAAAAAATTGGGCGCCACTGTCGTCACAGCGATAAAGATGTCAGATATTTTCTCATGTGTTATGTTTTCATTTTTCAACGCGGACGAAGTCGCGGGCACCAGTTAGTATTAAATAAAATTGAAGTAATTTAATTTGTATTTATTAACCGTTAAAACGCGGGGTCGTCGAGCGGAATCAGTAATTTGCAACCCTCTGAACGTAGCGTTGTACGAGCGACGCATTTGATTCTTATTCATAGCATTGGGGTCGTCGGGTCGACCGCGACCTAACGATTTGATAATGTAGTCACTTGATAAAGCGGAAGGTGGTAGTTCGCGAGTACCGCATTAAAAAACCAATTACACTGTGACTAAATCGCGCCGCTCGCTGCCACCGCCGACGCTCCCGCCTATTTGTCAAACTCCTTAGGGATGAAAAGTATATTCCAAATTTAATTTCACGCAATTTTTAAAATAGGGGACAGTCGGAAATATTACTTTTTATTGAGCGTCGGCAACGGAGTTTATTAATTGGATGTTATTATAATACACTTACGGAATGCGTTGGGGTTGCGCGACTGACTGATAGTGTAAAGATTTATTTTATTTTATTTATTTGAAAATTACAATAATTTTAAAGAGTATGTATTAAGGAGGTGTATTAAAGAGTTGGATTTGACATTAATATTAATGTCAAACTTAACTCAATACTTCTACCCATTCAATTCTAGCATATTCTAGTAAATCAATGTGGAATTAAAAGACTTGAATTATAATATCTATTAGCGTATGCCCGCGACTTCGTTTTCTTAGGAACCCTTTTTTCTTAGGTATTAAAATATTGATTAAGTCTTTATTGCTCATATATTTTTGTCAGGCATTGAATATTTCATTTTTATTTTTAATAGAAATAATCTAATTTTATATTAATTTTTATGGAAAATCTAGAAGTCTTCTAGACTTACGTGTAAAGTATCACTGAAAAAATATTTGTTCACATACATTCATAGATCTGTGTCGTTAAAAAATGCCAATGATAGTAGTGAGCAAGGCGAGGGCGGAGTGACGTAGTGTCGCCCTAATACAATAACGGCCGGAACAAACGGCGCTATAAAATATCGCCAGTGAATAAATCAGTTTTGCCGTGATGCACCCAACCCTCCTCCACCTTGTGAAACTATCTACGATTTATGGTTGTGCAATAACTCGCACATTACATTATTAATTAACCCACTAAAATACAGTCTTCGTATTAAGATGAAAAATAATTTACAACAAAGAAAACCTGAAAAAGAAATAATTAAAATTTCTACTTTTTTTTAACTTTTTTATATTTGTAGTTTTGTTTCAACATTCTTTTAGATAGTTAAGAGTTTTATAAAATACTAGCGACCCACCACCCGGCATCGCGCGGAGTTGAAATTTTCAAAGTCCTTTCTTAGTGTATGCTTATGTTATAAAATAGATTTAATTAAAATTTTACAACCAATAATAATCCTTATATAAAAATAATTAAAAATTACCTCATAAATAATAACCCAATAAACATAATAAACCTATAGAAAGCTACATTATCAGCGAGTAACATAGGCTATATTTCATAAAGTTACGCGAGCGAAGTCGCGTGCAACAGATAGTAAATTATAAATGCAAACCTGCGTTCCAAATTTCAGCTTAGTAGTTTTGACTGTGCGTTAAGAGCCATAGTCAGTTGGGACAAACGATTTTATGAGAATAGATAATGCCACTCGAGGCAAAGAGAGTGATGCGTGAGAGATGCTTGCTCATATACGACTACACAACGTAACGTAACGGAACACAAGTCAGCATCAGTATGCTGTGCAGAGAGCGTTAAACAACATCGGGTTGTGCAGCCCCCGCCTCCGCCCTCACACTGATTGAGCCGCGACAAGTTAAACCATTTGAAACAATTTAATAGAGATCAAAAATTCACCACCCCGCGACGCCCGCACTAACTTTTGAAGTTTTTCCCTCGCTAAAGGGATTACCGTTCAACAAAACCTGAGGGTGCGTTTATACGTTCCAAGGATTTTACCATTTCCTTCTAATGGAGCTTGTTTAAGCGAATTAAACAATAAAATTTTGCAAGGTAAATAGATTATGAACACCATAAGAAATCAGATTACTGTATGGGTAAAATTATCTGGGGAAAATTGAGAGATAACGCATTTGAATGTCATCGATAATCTTGCGGCAAACTTCCAATCATGTTATATCTCTTGGGAAAAATAAATAAATAAGTTTCAGAATGCATGAACAAGCTTTTTATGGTTTTTCGAAAAGCGCAGTGAGCAAGTGAGCCTCCAATTACGAATCGTCATTGTTAATTTGGCATCCATCTTGTTTAGGATACAGACAGTACAAAGTGAGTTTGCTGGTTATGCTTTCACGCCATAATCATGAACTCAAGCGATCAACATGAAATTTTTCATACGTTATCAGGGATAGATAAAAGGTCATCTAGTGTCTCTTACCTTTCATCCAGAAAAAGTACTGTTCCCCAGGGATCATATAAAATAAAAAATAAATTAACTTAGATTATTTATTTGATAACAATACTTAAGACTAAACAAAATTTATATTACATTTACATATTATACAGAATGTATAATTATATAACATGTTTATAATATAACACTTTTTTTAACAAATGTTCTGTATAATATATGCCTATAAAAACTAAGTTTTAAAATTCAAACAGCAATCATTATTGGAAATTGAGCCGAACAAGTACCTAGAGTCTTAGATTTTCATAGTCGACGATCGACTTCACGTACTCTACTTCTTCCCTGAACGCTATTAACGTAAATATCTGTAGATATCGAGCGTTTTACTTGATATGGTTTCATTGACTTTATATGAGTTTCAAATTTCATTCTAAACTGGGCAAACTTAAGGTCGAAAGTCGGAAGGAAGTTGCGAAGAACATTGCCGTATTTTAAAAGCTGGCGTTATGATAGGATCAGGACTCAACCGAGCATGATCTATAAGAAGAGACGCTCTGAGAAACTGCTCTCCATATGATGCTAATACCATTTTAGACGCGGCTATGGCTTTCTTTGTACCTTCCAATAAATTTGTAGTTTGATTGATTGGAAATCTTGTACAGTCGAAAATGGGAATAAAAAAATTGTTGACATTAATTTCGTTTAACTGTTAATGTTATAGCATTTGTGAATTATGTGGCGTGTGAAATCTGGTTCAAACAATGGAATGTTTCATACGTGGTGACAATGTCTACTCTAGCAAGAGTGTTACCACGATGAAACCAATAGGATAAAAGTATTAAGTACTAGCTGGTACTGTTAAAAAAATGTAAAATATAACACTTGAGAAAATATCTGCCACCACGACGATAGTGGCGCTTACTTTTTTTATATTTTTAGACTTTCCCTCGGGAACCTGACATTTTTCCAGGATTAAAAATATTATATATGTTAATACAGGTAATAAACTATCTGTGTGGCATATTTGAGAGAGGATATGCCAGATAAAAAAAAAATCAATTGAAATGTTAATGGATTTGTCAACTATCATTGGTCAGTGGATTCATTTCATATTTTGTAATACAACTTCTGTATGTTTTGTTAGCGTCACGGGGTGCTATAGATATACCTAGTTATATTGTTGTGTTATGATGTTATGCAATTCAGATGAGTTTCTACCAGTTGACGCTTCGTAGTAAATTACTTTAAAATCTTTAAAACTTCATTTTTTCTTTTTATTATTTAAACTACAATTTAGAAATAAAAAACATTTCTAACAATTTTGTTACCTACAATATTAAATGCAAATGTATCAAATTAAAATCAATCATGTGATTTCACAAAATTGAATATGGAGTTAACTTGAACCTCAAGTTAGCTTATTCGGATTCGCATTTATAAGCGAAGCCGCAACCTAAAGCTAGTTGGGAATCTTTTTAAATCTAAAATCGGCATGCGAACCTGCGTCTGCCGGTCAGCATCCAAGCGTACAACCCACATTGGGTAGACTACTTTATTGTATACTATTAGCAAAGCACCGACTTTGGCTTCGCCCGGATGCAACTTTTTTTTGCAAATTATACACACAAACCGCTCTCATCGGTTTTCTATAGGTTCTTATCTATCCATTGGTGAAAACCGTATTAAAACTTTAGTGGTTTAGATGAAATCAGTTAAGAAATAGATAGAGGTGAACAGCAACGTTATTTTATAATGTGTACAGATTTAGATAGTTCTATAATTATTCTCAATACATTATAACATTTGTTTATCAGGTTATGATAAAAAAGAAAATTCCCTTGATTGGCATACTCCACCTACACATTTCACATTTTCAATTTTAAAACTTATTATTTTAAAACTTTTTCCTTAACATAATGGTGCAGAACGGCTATTCCCCAATCGATTTACTCCCTCAATACAATCGAGCGGAACGTGCTTTCCCCATACATTTCGATCGCACCATCGATTGTCGTTCGTAAATTTATAGTTGGATAGATGGATATTTCATTTCAGTAATTCTTTTTACAGGAAATTTTGGATTGGGATCTACCGTGTAAGATATCTATAAATTTAAAAGATTTTTTTTAATACAACAATAAATTAATTGGGCAGCCAGTCATTATTACTTGGGGATAGAGAGTGGCCCTTATAGAAGATCGCCGTGAAATAACAGCACGTTGTTGTGTTAGGGGATGCCAGAACCCAATCCTTAATCCTACTATAGTCGGCAACGCACTTGCAGCACCATGTAATAATAGAATGTGTGCTCTTGTGTTTCTGTGAGTGAGTAAGGGATGACAGAGCCCATTTCCCTATCCCTTGCTCCAGCAACGCACTTGCTCCAGCAGTGGAGTTGCTTGTGTTATATACATAATCGACTGTAGCCACCTACCATCAAGTGGACCGTCAGCCTATCTGCTGACTTTGAAAAAAAGCAACTATGCCCTATACTGTCGAACGGAATTAGATGAACAAAATCTATTTGTGTACCAATTAGATTTTAATACCAGTAGTAAGTTTAACACTAAAGACAAGTAGACAGAGACAGCACTTGTGGCTGTCTGTCAGCACTTAGGCTGAGCCACAAGTGCTCCAAGCTGCAAGCACAGTGCCACAAGCACAAGTGCTCTCTGTCACTTATAGAAAAAAAATGATCTGTTGGTATATCTGCACCATAGCAATTTCAGCTTCAGATCAGAGCCAACTTTGAAAAGTTCTTTAAAGTTATAGTATACAACAAATTAAGTTATAGTACCAACTAAATGAAAAAAGATCAGTTTCACAAAAAATCTACATTTACAACTTTATTAATTATTTACCTGAATATGTAGATAATTTTAATTTTAACTGATTTAAGTATAAAAATTTCGTTCTTGTTCACATGCTTTAAGATTGAAACTATCTCAATACCAAAATTCATCCCAATGTGTTCAGTAGCTTAGCTATAAAAACCTTACCAATAGAGATAATTACTTTCGCATGTAATAATAAAATTACGACCGTTTAAATGTAGTAATAAAAGTTAATATACTTACATAAAACAAACACTAAACACTATGAAAGCATTTCAATATTATTAAAGTAATTGTTTGTAGGTACCTAATATTGCAACATTGTAAAAATATAATACCGCGAATCGCATTGTTATCGTTTCAACTTGAAGACGGTGTCGAGTAACATTTCTCAAGTAAGCATTTTGCACGAGTTTCCTGTTGCACTCCGATAAATGCTACCTGTCCAGTCTTGTTACAAATAAATAACATTCGAAATAATATTATCAAAACATTTCGAACAGATTAAACCGGACTTACAAGTATGAATTAATCTCCATTTGAAATCGTTCAAGTAAAATAATCTCACAGATTGATTTTCAAGTTTCCCATCTAATTAAATTTCGTTGAAATCCTTCAAAGACACTCGAGTCCATTTCTTGGTCGTTTGTAATTTCGCTCAATCCATTTGAAACTAGTTTAAAAAAAAATTGTAGACATCCAACCGTATGATCACTGAAAGGTTGTATGAAGGGGATTATATTTTATAGAGGATACAACAAAAATACAATCATGACTAATCGGATCTGAGCAATAGCCGGTGATTTGGAGTCGGCAAATGTCCGAGTAGATATCTAAAGTATTGAGATAATAGTTGCGGGGGCGAAGCCACGCGGCTGGGCTAAGGGCAGTAAGGGGCTGCCAGGAATAATGTAAGTGTCCGGGGCGACATTTGCACCGAACTGCCGACGACCTCCGACTCTTACTTATGCGGTTTTTAATATTTTTATTGTAATGGCCTGTGGTCAGTGAGGCACAGAAGTGGCATTGAATCTACTTTGATGCACAATATTTTAAGTTAAATAAATCAATATTCTTAACATTAGATAAGTACCGTTATACGAATTTAAATTGATTTGTGATAATTGAATACTTTTTACATAATAGTCGGCAGACAGTCTGACATTAATGTAGACGCCCATCAATCAAGAGTGTTGTCAGGAGGTTTTGACCATAATTAAGAGAACCATAATTAAGAGTCCCGAAATAAGAGACAAGAATGTTACAGTATATTATGTCAGTACTTAAGACTTTTTTTTATGTATAAGGTCGTCAGATAGACTGACGGTCCACTCGGCTACAGTCGCCCATTCATACAAACAACGCCACAGAGGTTGATAATGCACTGATGACCTTGATAGGACAAATGACAACAGATAGAGGAATGAGTTTTGACATTGGTGGTCTTCTTAGACCGTAAAATTGTGAGGTCATTTGTCCAATGAGGCCTTAATAAATAATAATACTTAACAAGTACTTAGACTTGGCTGACGAAGTGACCGTAGAAATATTGTAAAAAATTAGAATTATGAATGAAAATAAATAAATGGAAATAAATAATATTACCAAAAATGCATTTTTCGTGTTCCATCATGATCCGATAATGTTAATTATCGTGTATTACCACGTAAAAATACAAAATATTTACTAAAATAAAATAATAAAATACGTTTATTTTTATTTAATATTATATATATATTTAGAAAGAGCCCAGGTTTCACAGATATATCTAAGGCAGGGGAGGATACAGGTGTTGAAGACTTTGCACTTAATTTTTCTACTGAGATATGTTGCTTTCATAATCTCCCTCAGTGACCAATATCTTTTCCATCCGTTGGCTATTCTCCTTCTGATTTCTTTAGTAGTTAGGTCAGTTTGAGAAATTATTTGTCCCAGATATATATACTCATCCACATATTCGAGAGGTTGATCATTGATTTTTATTTCATAGGGGGTTGAATTCGATAGTAACTTTGTTTTCCCTGTGTTCATTGCCAGCCCGACCTTCTCACTTTCTTTGTATGAAGATCTTGTATTATTTTTTCAAGCTTGTGAGGGTTTTCTTCGAACAAGACAATGTCGTCTGCAAATCGAAGGTGTGGCAGTCTTCTTCCATCTATTTTTAGTCCAAATTCGTTCCACTCTAGTTTTCGGAATATGTTTTCAAGCACAAATAACTTGGGAGACAGTGGGTCACCTTGTCTAACACCTCTTTCTATTTTGATTATTTCTCCAAGTGTTTCCATGTGTATTCTTGCTTTGCAGTTGGCATATATTTTTTTTATGATGATTACATAAGCCTTAGATACTCCCTGTTTTTCTAGGCTTTCCCATATCGCTTCATGTTTAATGCTATTGGTTTGTAAGTCATCTTTTCAACCTTTTTTGTATATAATGATTATGTGTGAGGTTTCCCATTGTTCAGGAATCTGTCCTGATGTTAGGATGTCATTAAATATTTTTGTCAGAACGGGCACGAGTTCGTTTAAGGTTCCTTTCAGTAGTTCATTCTTGATCTTGTCTGGACCTGGTGACTTGTCCGACTTTTGATAAGTGATTTTGATAAGAGTTGCAAAGGATAGAGAGGATAGGCACACCGAACTCCGGGACATATTATAGCAAAGCATATTAAGAAAAGAAGAAATATTTCATATGAAAGTAGTTTCGGGATACAAAGCCTATATTATTATTATAATATTCAGAGAAATCGTCAACGGATAGTATGATTTTGATAATTGATATATTACATACTAGCTGTTCCACGCGACTTCGCTTGTATAACTTTATAAAATAAAGCCTATGTTACTCGCCGATAATGTAGCCTTATTAGTATAGATATATCAAAATAACAGGATGCGGCAGGATCGAAGGCTGAGAGGACCATGTTTGTTGGCGAGCCAACAATTTTATATAAGTGGAGAGACAAATTTTATATTTATGAATAGCTTTTATTTTTAAGAGGAGTTTCTATAACGTAGTAGTCATAATTGTAATTAATTTTTTATAAAATACTATTAAGATTGATTAAAAGCAGCAAACATCTCTTTTGCTTTCTCAGTTTTGCGGCACACCTAGTACGAAAAAGTGTAAAAAACAGCTGCGGCTTGTCCCCCGCGACACCCTCCGGTCACTATTATTGTTGGCGACATCAACCGCCGTAAAACTGCCCATAAACCACCGCACCGCCTAGGCAGCGCCGGCGACGATGCCACGATACATATCTCTACACATTCATTCAAACTCTCTATTTTCTACTTCAGCGAAACTTCACAATTCACGTATGACCAACTTTCGGAACAGACAAACGTTGTTTCAAATTGAATCTCGAAATTACTGAAGAACTGTATTTTCGCGGAGATCACTTAAAGGTTTTAAAAATGAAAATTTACAGCTGAATTAGAAACCACAAAAAATGAAAAAAATGTCTACATAAATCAAAAGCTACATAAGCGTTCTACCCGAGGGGTCATAACCGAGGGGATTTTCGGGCAAATTCAAATCTTAATAATTGTTTCAAAATTTTTATTGATATCTAACAGTAAGTTAGTAAAGCTTATCAACAGCTACAGATTTGTTTGTGAAAAAGAGAATCAGTTCACAAACAAATAAAAAAATGTACCGACCCATTGGTATTTTTGTGATTGTAAATCACAGTAAGTAAAGTAATAAATTACTTATTGTATATTTATTAAACGTAAAAAATTTGATTGGACAGTTCTACAGTGAGAAATAGGACAGTTTTACCCTTATTAAACAGCTTAACAGTCTTAGCGATAATAAGTTTGACTTTCATTACTTTTTTCATTGTAGATTAAAATTGTCCTTCGAGTAATTAATACAATACAATTGTAACATAACAATCGAGTAGGTGAATTTAATATTTCCCATTTTTTTAGAGAATACAAAACAACATATTATAAAATAAGCTTACTGTACTAAAACGTTAGGGGGATGTTGATAAAAAGCCCACGTGCACGACTAGATATAACATAATATATGAGCTGAAATAAAATCTGTCAGTGACCATTTACGGCGAACTGAGTCGTGTTATTAAAATGTATCGGAGCGTCAGAGGTGCGGCGCGTGTGGCCGAAGTGGCAGGCGGACTGCGGCAGGCGAGGCTCCTCGCCGGCTGCGGATGCGGCATCCTCTGATTTATGTTCCGGCCAGCAGTATTTTATTCGCCGGGCGCCTCAAGAAAACTATAAGTTTCCGTTCGACGGGGGCAAGGGGACAGCGGAGAATAAATATTGTCTCCGATATCGCTGTATCAATAAAGATGTGTATTTATATTTATTACGCTGATTTCTAAGATAATTTCGTAATGGATCGGTGACATTGTTGGCGGACGAGTTTATTGTATATTTTAGGCAATAAGCTAATGTGTAGCATCCAGCTTTCAATAAGTGTAGTTGCTTAATTATACTTTTAGATTATACCAGCTTCGCCTAGGAAAAAACTTAATTAGGTTTTATTATACCTATATAAAAAAAAACAGTGAAAAACTTATCTAACTGATGGTGAAAACCGCATCAAAATCCATTACGTGGTTTAGGAGAAGTTAGCGGCCATATTAGTCTATATTATTAAAGACTTCAAATTATTCTATGTAAAGATAATACTAAGAATGCTAAGTTGGTATAATATATTAAACCTTAATAAGTTTAAGCCATTTAGATCTTCAGTGTGTCGAAAACTTGAAAGGCTGCGTTGAAATTCAAGGCTGAGTTACGCTAGAGGAAACGTGAATATGACTGGATGATTGGTCAAGAGTTAAGTTCTCGGACGAGTCGAGGTTCATGCTATGCATGCGCGCTGGAATTTCTTTCGAAAGCCGCACAGTGACAGAAAATGGCACTTTAATTGCAGAATAATAAGCGAAAGATAAATAAATCTTAGGCTACTTTTACATATTAAAGCAGTGTTGAGTACCGCACGCGACCAACGCGCACGCCACATCGAAGCGGGTTCAGCTAGTTCAGAATATCTGTAGTGACTAGTATAGAGACGAGATCCCTGTACGATTTCCTTGTATACCAGTAATGAGGCATCACTGTCAAACGGTCTCACCCGCCCGCCAGCGGGTGTCGGCCATCCCTACGCAGAGCACAAACGAGTTCGAACACCCCTAAAAGTTCCTCACTCAATGTCAACTGGCACTGATTGACATCGCCACGTTAATTTCTTTAATTTATCTAATTTTACTGTAAAACATAGACAAATGATTTTATCTGCATGGTAGTAGAGGGAATAAAACTTCCTTCGTACCTATTTGTTCATAGCTACGATATTGTATGTATTCTAAAACCGCTCTCTGCGAAGGAGGGAGAAGAACTAAGAAGTGCAATTGTTATACTGTTGTTATAAAAATTGCAATTGTTATATTGTATATAGTGCTTTTTTTAGTAACACTCAAAAGACTTGAAAAACCACTTAAAATGTGTTTTCTGTGATTAGAAAGTAAAGAAAATTCAATGCCGTCACTTTGTTATTAGGTGTTTATACTTAGAATCTTTGCCACTTTATTGAGAACTACTAACATAAATGCCGATGCTTTTTTGATTTTTATATTCTTTGATAACGCCTCTACATTATTTAGTGAAGAGTTATAATTAAATCCTTTTATAAAGTTTAAAGTTTTGTTCCCCTAATTGTTTTGAGCAGTATATTAACAATCCATAGTATATAAAATATATATTAACAATTTAACTTTAATATAATATTAAGGTGGCAGGCAGGCTGATGGTCCACTTGATGGTAGGTGGCTACCGTCGCCTAAGTACACAAGTGCGCTACCAAGGGGGAAGTACGTACAAGTGCATTGCCGACTCTACAGGTTTACAACTCACTTCGGACACCAGCGGCGGAGTTGCGGAAGAGTGTTCGTCCGACCTCGCAAATTCGCCTATAGCGGACGCGGATGACGCCAAGAGGTTTAGTCTTTGGGACCATCTCGGGGTAGGAGTCCGACCGGTCTGTCCCCCGACCGGTGGGTATATTCATGATGGATTCCTCTTGTAAAAAAAGGTTTACTAGTCGCTTAAAGAAGTCCATATTGTAGCTAGATATAAAATGTCACTATAAAATGTCTAGAAATCCTGAAAATACAATTAGATATAAATTATAAGTGTTATTCAGAAGCCATTCGAGCGACTATAAAGTCATTACCCGGTCAATGAATTATACTGCAAGTCCAATTATGTGATTGGATTAACTGCCGGCTCAACACCTACTAACAACATACGTACCTGACTGAACTACGTAACATGATGGACTAAAGGTAGGGAAATAGGTTTCTAAGTATGAATAGAGCCCTCAATGTTTCACGCTATCGATAAACCGTAATATCCTATTAACACCTTTTCGCATTACGTTTTATTAATAATATTAGTTTTAAATACTTGTATGTCCTTTACGTGAAGGTAAACCGTGCATGTTTAATGTAAAAATTTATTTATTGTTACTTAAGCTATCTTTTATTTTATTTATATTTGTCTTTTTATGTTAAACTCGACAGACAGGCTGACGATTCATTTGATGTTAGGTGGTTACCAACACTTATAACACAAGCAACGCCACTGGTGCTGCAAGTATTATTAATGATAAGGATTAGGAAGGATCAAATGGACCGTAAGCCTATCAAATTATCTTTACATTAAAAAAGGTTGAATAATTATGATTTTGTAATATAAATTTTTTCATACATGTTCCCATAGTAAGGTACATACATGTTCCCATGTATGTACCTTACTTAATAATCTGTACTAATATAATAAAGCTAAAGAGTTTGTTTGTTTGGTTAGAGTTATTAAACTCATATACTAGCAGTCGAAATTTAAAAACTCTTTTTATATTTGATAACCCAATTTTTGAAGAAGGTTGTAGGCTATTTATCATCAGGCTACGACCCTTAGAGGCCAAGGCAAATTAAACCACTGAACACAGATTTTTACTACTAATGACTTATTTTTCTAAAGAATGATGGGCGATTTCTAAGAATAAACTAAACATATACAAAATAAAACCTCACACTTATAGTTTCAATTTTTATTCAGGAACCCAAGGCTCTAAAGTACTTACTGGAGAAGTCAGATATCAGCTTTCAAAGCTATATGAAATTGTGAATTTACTTAACTTTAAAACAATTTGAAATTCCACATAAGATCGGCATCGCATGCCTTAGCCCTATGCTTTCCTCACAATATATAATAATTTTATAATCGGTCCAATGTTACAATATGGACTTTGATAACGATATTAAAGGTTCTATAATATACTATATTATAGACCAACATTATATTATTTTATTATGAATACATTATAATTTGTACGATAATTACTATGATGAGTCTTTTTCCTAGTCATTTTTTCCTTTTAATTAGCCTATTAAATGAAAATTGAAATAAGTCCTGCATGTTTATTTCATTAGAGACCCATTGTTTTTTTTTCAGGTAACCCCTTTTTCAGGTAAATTCCCTTTGCATTGGTTACCAGGCCAAGTTTCATTCAAATGTAGCCATCATCCTTTCAGGAAAATTCTTTATTCTTGGCTTTATATATTTTTATTTTATCTTGATTTTTATTTCTAAAAGAATTTGTAAATTAATAACAATGTTAATGTACTATAAGTAAGTCAAATGTTGTTTTTTTTTTCCAAGAAATATATATTGCCAATAAACTCGTGTTTACAGAGGTGAATAACCCCGAGGCACAATTACCTACATAGGTGTTCAGAATTTTTGCAATCAAATGTTTTTTATTGTAATTATGAAAACGCATACGCATCAGAACTTGTTTATTTTAAATATTTATTTATAACGTTAACAGAATTATAAACTGGTGCTTAGTTTTGGTTTTTATGCTGATTTAGTGGTATATAATATATTTCATAATAATTTTTTATATATTTGACTTCGACTTGCAAAAATTCTTAGGGTGACTTTTATCATAATACTCGTATAATTGCTGTAGAAAGACGAAAGTAATCTAATGTAATATACAACTTCTAAATATCACCATATTTAAATTAAAGAAAGGTAGCAAAATCCCTTTTTAACTTATTGTTGTAAAAATAGAAACAGCCTTATTTTATTAGTCCTGGTTATAATCCTGTGGGGAAATTCGCGTATGGAGATTTTTTTTTCAGGAAAGTGTAGTAATAGTCTTAGTAAGTATTTTAGACTTGGGTAGATATCCGTCACCTGGTAAATTTTCACGTTATGACGTGATCAATTTTTGAAGTGAAAATTTTCAGATTGGAAAAAACCATTGAACTCGCGACACTGTTACCATAACCGACACCTCTGTATATAAGTATATACATAATTATATTGTGTATGTACGTACATAGATACACATGCATATTGGCATTTTTTGAGATGGGAAAAAACCATTGAACTCGCGTCACTGTTACCGTAACCGACACCTCTGTATTTAAGTATGTACATATATTGAAAAAAAAAAAAAAAATCCTGACGATTCAAAAAATACACACGTAATTGTTCAAGTTTTCACTTCTGTCGGCACTCCCGGAGTGCCCCTGTTTTTTTTTTTTCTAAAATATACGCCGAATAATCCGTTATACCTATATATGGCAAAAACTCAGAACTACCAAATTTAACGTAAGGTCTGTATTATAATGTTACTGGACTAAAATAAATAAAAATGAATAAATATTTGATAACAATGTTCGATTAACTTTTATTACACTATAGCTCGTATTATAAAACTTATATCATGCGATAAATTTTTAGATTTTTACGAGCCCTTTGGATAAGTGGTTAGGGTGCTTACCTCAACGCTTTGTCTCAGGCGTCCCAGCTTCGATTCCAGGCAGGGTCAACTTTGGAAAGTAGTGGCAGGGCACGATTCTGCAGACTGTCTCGCGGCAGTTACTATCACCCCCTTACAGAAGACAACTATTAAATAATAGCATGTGTGTTGTTGTGTTTCTGTGAGTGAGTAAGGGATGCCAGAGATCATTTCCCTATCCCTTGCTCCAGCATAGCACTTGCCCCAGCAGTGGTGTTGCTTGTGTTATAGACGACAGTAGCCACTTACCATCAGGTCAGCCTGTCTGTCGAGTTTAACATAAAAAAAGATTGCATAACTCATGTCTGGCAGCGGTTTTATCGATTCTTCAGGAATGTTCGAATGTTGAAATTGTCAATTATTCAGGTCGAGCATACGTCATGTTATTTTAAAACAATAATTTACAATAAACAACTTGAATTTATACTGAGCAGTAAAATAGAAATATTTTTTTAAAGTGGCGAAACACTTTTACAAACAAGAGTTATCTGAACCGCCCCTTAGCGCAAATCAATGTTGTGACTCAATATCTTTCCCCATTACATGCATAGTTTGGGAAAAGCCATTAGCTCACGGGGATCATTAGTGCCCAATTGTTTTGCTCTCCAACAACGGCATTTAGAGGAACCTTGCCCTACGCCTGTCTCACCACACACTGATTGAACACTTGTTTAACAATCATTAATCCATTTGCCCTTACATTCGTTCTAATGCTTTTTGTCACAGATATTAGACCTTTTAATTTTAATGTTATTTGAACAGATAGGAGAGTCGGAACATTAAGTAATGGTCTATACATCTGAATATCTATTTGGATATTTAGGTATACATATGTATTTATTTATTTATTTATTTATTATGCAACGAGGCTGGCATCTAACTAAATACAATGTTCAAAATAAATAGCATAATTATAAGTCGCTGTCCGCTGTCGTAACGGCTTTTGATACAGTTTTCACAATTCACTAATGTAAAGAGCGATAAATTAAGAAGGTATGTGTATATAATTGGCAATAAAATCGTAAACGAGCCTGTGTATGTTCATGAAATATTTTTTCAAATAAACAATTTGTACCACTGTATTTGTGTTACCGAGGTCAAAAAAATAGTTTTATAGAATTTTTGTCTGCTTGTCTGTACGTTTGTGCACGCTAATCTCAGAAACGGCTTAACCGGTTTGTACTGATGTATTGGTGATTACTGGATTAAACTATAGGATACTTTTTACCCTGGAAAAATGTTAGGTTCCTGTAGGTTTTTAAAAAAAAACAGCGCGTACGAAGTTGGGGGCACCAGTTAATACAAAATAAATTGCTATGAAAGCCTAATAAGAGAAGGCTTACCTCTACAGCCGGTGCATGTCAGTTCAAATTCAGTCCTTCCTGTAATTTTGAGGAATAGATTTAATCTAATCAAATAGACGATTAATTTAAATACATAGAATTTTTTGTTTCTTGTGTTAAAATTATGAAAATCATCATTCTTAGCAAATCTTACTTGACTTTTTTATTTAAAAGACTTTTTTGAGGGTAGGTAAAAATGTAAAAGTTTATTTGTTTTATATTCTTTAAATTGATTACTTTAATCTTTCCGACACAATGTTGCATTCGAATATTACGAAATTGAATATATAAATAAATTGTCAAGTTAAATGACAAGCTACCTAGTAGTCTATTTTTTTTTTTATTATACGGGTTTGCTCTTGGCCAGCATCTAGCCGTGCAGAAAAAACGAGGCCGACGATGGAGAGAGCTAACCCAGAATAAGCCTATTCACTCGAACTTTAAAAAGATTTGGGTTATAGACAAGATAGATAGACAGAGCCGGCTTCTTCATTGCTGAGGGTCGTGCCCGCTCTGAAATGCCTTGGTGGCATCAACCACTAGCTTTTTCCACTCCACTCTGTCCTCAGCCCTTCTCATAGTCTTCGTAACTGTAAGGCCTGTAAGATGCACAACTTGGTCTGTCCATCGGCTAGGAGACCGGCCACGAGATCTCTTGCCATCCACTTTTCCAACCACCACCAGCTTCTCCAAGTTTTCTGGTTCTCTGCGGGCTATGTGCCCAAAGTAATTAAAAACTCTTTGATAACAGGTGGCGGATAGTCTTGTCCGAATCGCAAGCTGTTTGAGGATCGAGCTGTTTGTCCTCTTGGGCGTCCATGGAATACTGTGTCCTATAATCTCCACTAACACCAAGGTTGGATGAGAGCTATACATTGTGATAATAATGGAAATATTTAGGTAACTAGCGCATGTGGAAAACAGCCATTTGAAACGAGTTTTTTTACCGACTTCTTGTTTGCTATTGAAAACATACATTTGCTGCTAGTGTGTTTTATTCCAAGTTAATAAAAAAGGTCATAATTTAATAATTATCATTTCAATGGTTGAATAATTAGTTTATAAACATTTTTTACACATAATCACATTGAACATGTTCACATTGAACATTTGCATTAATACGATCCATATTAATGGCGGCATTGTTATTGGTATTATAATACGAATCGGTAGCGAGGTTCAGCATACACAAAACAATTTCTAATTTATCGCCGATACCTGCATGCATGCTTCCGTATAAGTGCATCGGTATTTATAGTAAAGTGAACCTTTAAAATCTGTTTTTTTTTTTTATATAAAGATGGGTTTGCTCTTGGCCATCTAGCCGTGTAGCGAACATAAGGCCTATGATGGAGCGAGCTCACCCCGAAGATGCCTATTCACTCGAACTTTGATAATATTTGGGTTACATGAGCTCGGAAACACAGACGCCGGCAGTTAATCATTCCAAGTTCCTCGGCAACAGTACTTTTTTCTGGATAAAAGGTACCCTATGTCCTTTTCTGTACCTACCCCTAAGTGAATGAAAAATTTTAATGAGGATCGGTTGAGTAGTTAAAGGCTTGAATAGGTAGCAAACAACAGACACCCACTTTCTCAATCAATTTTGAGATTTTTTGAAGAAATACTTGTTTTTATTTAAACCAAAATTTATGTTTCATTGCAAAATTTATTTTATTGCAAATAAATTTCAAATATTAAACATATTAAACTGTTTGACTGGCTATGTTGAGCGGAACAAGATCAAAGAGAATCTCTTTCAGCAGACATCAAAGGCAGTGTACCGAAAAATGTGTTTAATGTATGTCATGTAATTCCAGTAGGTGTTGCCACACATAATAGTAGGTGACTCAATTCTTTAATTAATAAGAAATTAAATAATAAAGTGCATCAACATGAGACATCAATGAGAGGACCGAAATAATAACTTTACTATTAAGCATGTACTACTATTATTTATCAATACTATATCGACACTAGCTTTTGCTTGCGACTTCGTCCGCGCCCCTTTTTAATAGGTGTTAAAGCATTTATTCAATCGTACTCATATTATATTATTACTCATATTACTGTTATACTTTGTCAGGTCTTTTTTTTGGATACAAGGTATACCCTATGTCCTTTTCTGTACCCCTGACAACATGCATGCATGATAATGAGCTATTGAGTATGATAACATAACAAACAAACTCACTTTCGCATTTATAATAAGTATTAGTTAGGATTTTGATTTTATAGAAAAGCATGAAAAGCAGGCTGATGGTATCTTAAACTAGATGCAGACCCTATTAAAATTAATTAAAATAAAGTAGAATTTTAAAGACTAAAATAAAATAAAATAAAATAAGTAATAAATTAAAATAAAGTGGAGTTAGTGTTTATATGTTTGTTTGTATGTAGGAGATAATCTTCGAAACTACTCATCCGTTTAAAATAAATCTTTCACCAATAGTTAGAATAGAATTTCAGGATAGACATAGGCTAAAATAATATTCCACGCGGACAAAGTCGCGAGCACCATCGCTTCAACGCTTTCAAAAATATAATGTCAGGCCTCAATGTAGGTATGTCAGGTGTTATATTTCTTTACATATTTTGTAAGGCTATATATCTTTTATTTTTCAATGTATAAAAAACAGTGGCACTCCGGGAGTGCTGACAGAAGTGAAAACTTGAACAATTACGTGTGTATTTTTTGAATCGTCAGGAAAGTACATACTTATTTATATACAGAGGTTTCGGTTACATTACGTTACATTACATTACCTAACAGGTCGCGAGTTCAATGGCTTTTTCCCATCTCAAAAATTATTCTTTTTTAAATTATTTTAAATTAATATCAACTACATCAATGGTTACGTTACATTACGTTACTATAAACAATTCTCCTGAGGTCAAAAATGTCAATGAGCGGGTGGTCGACACATAATGGAAAGTGCATTGTGATAAGTACTTATTGTTTAAAGTTTATTAATTGTCTAAATAAACTCACTGGAACATAAACATACGATAATACTTTATACGTTAGTTCGAAAGGTTGCATATTTTTATCATAATCGATCTAGACTTCTGAGAATCGAACCATAAACAATGTATTGTAACATGAAACTTCTAAAGCTCAGACTGTGGTAATGCATTTTAATTATCAAAACTTGTCTCGCCTATTTTTCAATTTTATTATTTCTTGTGAATTACTATCTCATTGAAACATTTAGGCTTTCAGCTTTGGAATCTATACTAATATTAGAGAAGATTTATATTTATGTATTTTTGTTTTTAATGAACAAACTCAATAACTACTAGATCCATTTTAAAAACTCTTTCACATATAGAAAGGTACATTATTAGCGAGTAATATAAGCTTTATTTTATAAAGTTACGCCGCCGAAGTCGCGTGCAACAGCTAGTAATAAATAAAGCACGTTCGACTTCACTATTACATATTTATTTTTGACTACATTTATATATTTTTATTTTGTTAGGCATACCCACACATCTTATTTAATAATTGCCCCCATACGTTACAGTTATATTTTATTCTATAAAAGAATAGTTAATCGTGTAATAATGTATATAAAGGGTTTTTCAATAAGGACGGGTAGATGTTGAAATTGAATAAAACAAGCTATGTGTCAGGTATTAATGAAATTCTATTTTTATTTCAAAGGCCCATGTATGCCATTACGTATGGAATGTAACATCATTTAAATGTCCGCCGCGGCTGCTCACGGTGGCACGGATTCGATTGGTCCAGTTTTTAATTACTCTGCCGCATAGATCCGGCTGAATTTGAGCAGTGGCCTGGGTTATGTTGACTTTTAAAGCATGGCTTATTGGCATAGACCTGCGACTTTAGGAAACCCCACAAGAAAAAGTTTACTGGAGTCAAATCGCACGATCTTGGTGGCCAATTAACGTCACCTTTGCGAGGGATAACCTTGCCCTCAAATCGTTTACGAAGAATGTGCATCGTTGCGTCCGCTGTGTGGCACGTAGCGCCGTCCTGCTGGAACACATGTCGTCTATGTCAATGTCGTTGGTGAAAAAGAAATCGGTTAGCATCTCTCTGTAGCGCTCGCCGTTGACACTAATGGCCTCACCAACGTCGTTTTCAAAAAAGTGTGGACCAATGATGCCGCCGGCCCAAAATCCACACCAAACGGTAACTTTTTGTGGATGCATTGCCACCTGGTGAACCTCGTGTGGGTTAGTGTCGTCCCATATACGGCAATTTTGTTTATTACGTAACATAGCCGTCGCTAATGATGATTTTTCGGCCAAAATTGGGGTCTTCTTCCAAACGCGAAGTCTTCTGCAAAGGACCGAGTTATTGTGCGCGGCGAGGAATTGATTGCCTCGGGTTCTCCTGCACACTTTCACTGACCGCGGCGATGTTCTCAGTCGATCTAGCGTTCTTTTGACGTACGGGTGTTGCCTGATCGTTTACCGAACCAGTCGTCTCAAATTTGGCCACCAAAGGTTGGAGAGTCGACTGCGAAGGGCCACCGCGTCTGCTGTAAAATGGACGCAACGCGCGCAACGTTCGAATTAAAGAACATTCATTTTGATAATAAAGTTTTATCATTTGGACGTGCTGCTCAATCGTGTAGCTTGCCATGGTGGTTTGGCATCAATGTCTGGTTAATAAACAACAGATTTGACAGATGACAACTGAACAACATGGCCGCCACAGACCACCATTATCTACCCGCGCCAATTGGAAAACCCTTTAGTAATGTAATAAATAATAGTAGTAATACGTGTGATATCTCATTACCGTAAATAATTTTGCACGAGTAAAGTAACGCACAGTCCTTACGCACAGTTCCGCGTCGGTTCGGTTCGGCTGACTAGCGATTCGGTTTTCACTAATTGAAAGAGCAATCAACGAGGAAGGTTTTCTCCTTACATAGTATAAATAAAATTCGCTTTCCACATCAGTATGTCCGCTAACTCCTCCTCAACCATGTAACGGATTTTGGTGCTTTTTCATTAATAATTTGCAGAAAAAAATTTATTATACATCCGGCGAAGGGAGCGAGCCGCTAGTAAAAATAATTTTAGACTTGCTGTAGAGACGCAAGATTTTTGATAATCGCTTTATGACTTATGATTTGATGAAATTCTGTCTAAATGAAAAAAAAAAGTGTAGCCTAAAAAGAGCATAAAGTGTATGCACAAGTATACTCGTAGTGCACAAATGCATGAATCTTTCAGAGCATACTTCGGAGGCAGGTGGCGCGATAACAGCGTGTGCCGGTTCGTTTGACGACAATCGCATTGTGGCGGCGCGACGGCGAACGGTGGATCCCCCGCGGCGCATAGTGGTTTCACACCGTTCGCTTCACTTACGTACCAAAGATAAAAAAGCACGGAGGCGGATTTTAATTAATTAAAAACAATCTTTATTAGAATTCATTTAAAATATTTTTAAAAAACTAATTAGTCGGTCTAGTTGTAAGGGCTTTTCTTGTACCTAAAAATGGTCACTTAAGTTGTACTATCTATTGCATTTAAACAAATAGCAGAAAGCACTTTAGAATAATAAATATTAACTTAATTTCTTTAACTGTCCAATCTGTAACTTGTTTGTCTGTCAGACAATCTGAAGGTCCAATTAATTGTACCAAGGTATAGTGGCCTATACACACGAGCAAAACCTGGGCAATGTAAGTGCGCTGTACCGACCTGTACTGTACTGTCGGTACAGTCACGGTAAGGGACAAAGGGGCGATAGAAGAATAATTAAGGTCTTCCTCATTTACATAGGTAACAATGGATAGCCATTGTCGATAACCAAATAAAAATCGGTTGGGTGGCTTAGATGAAGTTAGCGGAGAAACAGATGATTTTATTTTATAATATGTATTATAGATAAAAATAAAAATGTGTGTGTGTCAGCTTCGACCCACGACTGGAGTTTATTCATTACGAACGATTATAAAGTATATTTAAATATTTCACAATTCGAACACGCCGAAAGAACAACATTGTTATTTTTTTTTAAAATATTGTGTAGATGGCTCAATATCTCTGAAACTTCAGACATTCTAAAATATTCAAAAATAGAACGTAACGCATACCGTGTGACAATTTTGATTTTACTCCCATAAATTTTCATACACGGGCATATAGAAGTAAACTCCAATAAAAATATGTATATTGTAAAAAACTTAGACTGTAATAAAATTTTCTCCATCTCCATATAATGTATTCATCAAGTAATATCTTTGATATGGCTCCCGCGACGCGTTAAACAAGACTCGAGGAGCGGGGTGTCACCCAAGCCTGGGGCGGCGCCACCGACCGACGTCGGCAGCCTAACTCACTTAAATCTTACTAAATCACACATTAAGAATATTCAAAAAATGTCATTTATGGTTATGGGTATCAAAAACGACTTTCGAGTTTCGACTGCTTTTCCTATAATATAGTGTTGGTATAATTTCTAACTAGATAATCCACAATAAGCGCTAACGTAGTTTGATAAGCTATTTACCATCAACTAAATTCAATTAAAATGGTAATTTTTATCATAGTTGACAATATAACTTAAATAAAATAACTTGGACTTAGTTTCGGAAGAGTTGTAGCCTCTGTTTTACTGGTTATACATTATATTGGTGATTGATTGCTCCGATGAGTTGTTCCAATTAATGTCTATTCGAAATTTATACCACGGTACTGGGCGCCATACATGCGAGGTTCATCTGCATTACTCCAATAAGGTGCTGCTGCGCATAGTCTTGATGAGTAGAAACTTCATCCCGCGGACGCTCGAACTATGGAACAACTTCTTCTGAGGTTATTCCACCTAGCTGCAATATGGGCTTCTTCAAGCTCGTAGTAAATCAATTTCTGCAGCACCAGAAACGCTCCTCTAGTGTTGCTCGTGTCCTTAGGTGACACAAGCACATTATTTAAGAGATCTAACATTTAACATGGCTTGATTATTAGTATTACCTACGTACCTATATTAAAAAAATCGATTATGGAATTACAACGGATTTTCATTGTTAAAGTATCGGCAGTATCTTATTAAACGACAAAAGCCAAGGACAATCCAACCCACATAATCTAAAAATCCAGCAAATAAAATTCCAATTCATATGAACGAAATGACATATTCGGTTTGCACAAATCCTTAAAACGTCATCCAGATATCCATTACATCTCTATTAAATCTTACGACATATATTTGTGGGGCTCAGTCAGCAGAGCTCCCCTCGCAAACACGGCGGCGATTACGAATTCGACCGACCGAAGTAAACGAATATAAAACACATGCGGGATGACGAATGCAAAATGTACTCTCTAAGATTTTGCATAGGCAAACAGTAGGCAGTAGGAGGTAGGCCCACCCTTTCACTGAAAATGAGATGTTCCTGTACGCTTTGCTAAACATAATAGGTATGAACATCAGACAACAAAGTTGTATCTATTGTATACCTTAAGGACATAAAACAAAAAAATAATTACCGAAGAATATCTTTTTTCTTCTTTTTTTACTCATTTTGTTTGATATTTTACTGATTGGTCTACTTAGAAGAAAAGAAGGAATATTTTTTTTAAGATTTTTTATATCATATTTTGGCAGGCTGGCTACTGATGGTCTACAAAACGTTAAATGGCAAATTCATACAGGATTTAAGGTCAAAGGATCAAGCACAGATAAAGTAATGGATAAACAACACATCTCGTAATTTCACGGTGATCTTGAATAAATGGAATAGTTACAGCCGCCAGATGGGTCTCCCAGCTTGTATACGTAACTAGCGACCCGCTCCCGGCTTCGTCTGGGGTGTATTTTATATAATTATAAAAATGTTCCCCTGTTTATCCCTCTTTCCATATATATATATATATATAAAGATTGCTTTAGTACTTATTATTACTAACATATAATTTAGTAGCTTAAATATACGACAGTATCTCAATGTGACCTTAATGTAAATTAAATATGCAAGGTAAAATTAGCAAAATATTATTTCAAAGAAACATTCGTGCTTATTGCATTCTATTAATCTATAATGCAGATTTAATCGACCCTATTAATTTACCAGTTGTTGTTGGACGGTATAAAATTAATACCAAGAATCTCACGGCGCTGATCACCTTAAAATAAACATTAGGTACTTATAAATCGTTATGCATGTATTGTATTGTATCTAAATATTCAGTTCCAAGTCATAACATCCGCTACCCGGCGATTAGCTTCTTCGGTAGTCGCCAGTCCCATTGATTCCTAGAATAGATTGAACGCTTCTGTGCACAATTTATTAATGTTACATATTTCTTATATAAGAATGAAATGAAAATACTGGCTGAGTAGTTAGTCTGTCTATGAGGTCCCGGGTACGATGCGATGCCTGGCTTTTTTGGATTTAGAAAGTATTGGGTGGGCACACTGCTTTTCAAGTTACTAAGTGTCAGTTCAGTTATCTAAATGATGCTGGATTAGTTCTTTTCTACTACTAATCACAAGGTAAAAAAAGTTGAGTCATCGCGGTATGAGTGGCAAATGTAAAACATCAAAATATTTTGTTTAAAAAAGTTATTTGTTCAACTAGAGAGCAATTGTTTTTTGCTGCGAGTGCCGACTTTAAATTACGAATCAAGACTATACGAATACGACTATACGAATGTAGACTACTGAGCGAAGTGAGTGATTTAAACATACAACTTTTCATCTCAACAGCGAGAAAAGCGTTACTAGGTCATCTTTAGGTAAGAAAATCAATTAAGCCAATTTTAAATATTACGTTTATTATAGCTAACATTCACATAGCCAAAGTCACATAAATTATAACAAATTAACAAAAATATTAAAAGTTGAAAGTAAAATTGCTGCAATTTGTAAGGTAACAGTTTTGTTCGGAACTGTGAGGGTCGTATTACTTGCGTGTCAGATAAGAGTCCAGTCTCTATGTTTGTACGAATGAAATAATTCGTACGAATGAAGATATTTTACACGGGATTTTTCTGGAAGAAAGTTGTTCTGAAGTTCTAACTTCGAAGTTAGACCATCACCACTGGACGTACTCATTTTTTTATATTTGCCAAAACAGTACAAAACACCAAGACCTAATGCTGAACCAGTTTCTGAACGACTGTGAAACTATCTTCACAGCTGGGCCAACTCTAGACTGCTATGGACGGCCGACTCTAGTAGGCTATGGCTGGACACACTAATAAAATCGAAATTTTATACCTGTGAGTTAAATCGCGTGATCGAATTTCGAATCACGCGCGCATCAAGAATCGATTTTTCTGCGTGTTTTTAGGCACCAACAGCAGCACCCTTTTCGTGCTGGAGAGGAGAAAAAATCTTTATTTAAAAAATTCATATCAGTTCCGCCAAAGTGTTGGTCAAAATTTGGCCAAAGTATGGCCAAATATTAGTATCGCCACGCTAGCAGCCCGTCCCACCCGCCGCAAAAGATTCAAAAATCTATGAAAAGCTAAATCAATCCTCTCATAAACATCAACATTGGATGATAGTTGTCGGGGATAGCGATATCCTTGAATTGCGGTCCGTATCTTATGTCAACAAGAGCACGTGGTACAAAGTTGAAATCTAGCGAAAACCTGACCTACAAAGCTAATTTGAAGGACATTGAGAAAAGGAGAGTGACCTGACGTAGCACATCTAAAGTGATGAGTCGCGCGTGGGCAGCGCAGCGAGCGTTTGGCGGATCGGCACGCGGTAGAGGGCTCGGCTCGCCTCCTTCCTAAACGACCTATCGATTGGCAATAGTGCCTAGTTAGCGATCCGAGCCTCGCCCCTCGCACCGCACCCCGTCCCACCCGCTCTCTGCACCGAGACATTCTATTTTTTGCCTATCTTTAACCCCAGAGAATAATTCTCTAATGACACTAATTAAATGATACCTACTTAACGCATTCGACTCGTTTCTCAGCCTTTTTGCAGTTTGGTAAAATCACAGCAAGAGTCTGCTGTAAAACTTCATTTTTCAGTAACATATAACACACTCGATATAGCATTTAGACGATTTAGAAGGTCTCTTAGCTAAATTTTGCATAACATAATACTGAGAGTTCGGATATCATACAATATATATAAGTATTTATGAAATTAACTTATATTAAAATAAATATAAAATGGACATCAACAAAATAAAATAATAAGGAAACAATTATTCAAACTTGAGTTATAAACATAGATTACAAATAAAATTGTGGAAGTTTGTGTAAACAGCTCTGCATTTATAGTGCTAAGTTACACCTTAATTTCTTTTAATGTATTCTTGTCTTATTATGACATGCCATCTTTTATCCTGATAATTTAATAAATTAAGTCAATACAAAATGGTGAAAAATTAAAAAAATAGCTAAGAAAATCAAGATCACCCAAAAAATCTTATAAACTTCATTCCTGTCTAGAATTCTGAATATAATTAAGTAGATACTTAAACGTGAAAAGAAAAATAATCTTATTTAAAGCTAATGTTACCTGTTTGAGTTGATAATTAAGTAATAACATACATATAACTACTCATTTTATAGAACATGACTACAGAAAGAGGTTAAATTAAAGAAAGTAATACTTTAACTTTAAGTGGGAGATACTAAACCTAAACAGTTACGTAATCGTATACAAACAGTCTCGTTTATTAAATAAATTAAAAATTACAACTACAACAACCTAAAACTTTGTCACACTCTGAAATCGTAAGGACTCTCCTATTATTATTTAACTAAATATATGTGAATAAGGCTACGTTTTCCAAGGCTATGTATGAAAAATCGAATTTAGTCTGCTCTTGAATGGAGAGAAGTAGCGACCCTGCAGCGCTAGCGAAAAGTATGGCGTGTCGACAAGTACCGGAGTCGGGCCCGCGGTGCGCTCTCAGCTTTAGTCAGCAACTCAGTACTGTACTGTCCCTCTGTATTCATCCAACAGCTGTTTAGTTTTCATACAACACAAACGAAAATAAGGTCTTCATTGGGCATTTTACAAACTTATTTTTACAACATATAATACAAAATCGCTTCCCGCCGTCTGTCCCTCTGTATGTACGCTTAGATCTATGCAACGGATTTTAATAGGTTTTAATGGAAGAGCGTTAAATGAAGTAGGTTTATATATATAATTTGCAGAAAAAAATTTCACCCTTGAGAACCCGGGAGCGGGTCGCTAGTGTTAAATAAAATGAAATACACGATCGCTAAAAATTTTAAAATCAAAATAATTTTAAGATTTTTCATACTAAGAAACGATTTTACTTAAATTGTAATGCCTTGATACCTATTATAGAAAAACCTTTCCATTCTTCCACTATAGATTTTATACAAAATTAAATTTGAAAATATGTACCTACTAGATATTTTTAAAAAGTTACTTTTCATAATGTATTCAATGTTACTTCTCATATTATATAGATTTATTTAATTTTTTACATCCTCTTGAATATTTGGAATTTCGGTAAACCATTGAATTAACGATATCGCTTTAGAAAAATAGAGGGGCATATAAAAGGAAGTTTCATTATCTTTTTATTTTATTGTTGTGTTCATGGAATTTACACGATGGTGTAAGCTTCAGAGGAGCGACTAACTGGTTTGGCACTTAAAAGGGCGGAGGACCAAATGTGGAAGGGCGATTAAAAGACTATGTCCAACATAAGATGCCTAAGAACAGACACCTTGGTTCTTTACGTGTTAAGAAAATGTGCTGTTTATTACTGTGGTTTTTTGATTCCTGACACCAGCAGAGCTTCTTGAACCAACTCACTTTTGCGTTTCCAAATATAATATATATGTGTTAGGATTACTTAATTTTTTCAATACCATTGAGCCAGTCAATCGGCAATGTATAAAATATCGTGAAGTTGCGTACACGTAGAGAATGTTGGCAAGTGGCTGTCGACCGAGTGCGGGAGTATCGACCGAGGCGACCCTGCCGCGCCAGCATTCTGCTGTCTCAGCCCCACGTAAGCGCTCCAACTTCTACTCCATCAGCCCTTTTTGTACACTTACTAACACCTGTTCTACTGTACGAACGACAAACCGTGTCAAGTCAAATTAGATATTTCAAATTTTTTTTAATACATTTTACAATTTTTGTATGTAAAATCCTGTATGTACCTACTCGTAATTAATCCCTTTTCATATAATCCTATGCAATAACTGTGCTATATTCTCAGTTTTTTATATTAAATTCTAAAATATATGCAAACTTAGGTTCAAATTGTTCAAAGTCATTGATTTGAAGCCTTCACAATTTAATGACGTAGGTATTACTAAGGTGCATTCACCTACATAACTGTTGGGATATAATTTAATCGGATTTTATATCAAGAACTATGCATTATAGCATTTAGACAATCAATCAAGCAAAATGTTCAATAAAGCCGCATTTATTTCAATTAAACGACAGAATGGTTTATCTTGGGTATAATATTTATTGTTATATCTTAGGTATAATAATAAAAACAGTTAGAAAAAACATTCATTTTTAGTTTACTACTAACGCTAAGTAAAAATTTAACAGAATTAATAAAACTTGTATGAATAAATGTGAAAAAGGCAGTACATACAATGCAGTATTAAATTTGTTCAACCCTTTAAAGGCTTGGAAGAGGGTATATACTTTTATATCATATTAACTTCAAATTTTGTCTAAATTTAGATTTGATCAAAAATATAATAATTAAATCCAATTAATATGGATTTTGCCAATATTTTTTTTATCAAATAATAGAATCTTTCCTATTTTTGCACCTGTCATTAAGTAATTATCAATTGAATTACGTGCTTCTGTAATTATTCGAATTATATAAACAAGGTAACCTCGGAAAATGGAAAGTAGAGTCGAATGGTGACGTCACAGCTAGCAGCCCGACCTTGCCACTAGAAAAATGTGCCGCGTCGCCCAAAGCGGCGCTCTGCTAGCTCATCACAACGTCGCCAACGCTACCCGTACACTGCCGGCCATCGCACCCTCGCCTTGCCACATCCAAACAGGGAATAAATACATTTTGTCTACTTTGCAGACCTACTTACTTTTTTATTACGTCTCCCTCCACTGTTTAAATTTACTCATATATCATTTTTACTAAACTAGCAGTGCCCGTGACCTGTAGTTCGTTTTTATTAAAAAAAACTTCTAAGTAATTAAAAAAAGCTAAGATAAAAAGTATTCTATATGTCAATTGACGTAATAAACTATGCCAAATTTAAAGCAAATCCGTTCAACATACATACATACAAACTTTCGCATTTATAATTATAGTTATAATTAATTTATAGTGATTAGTGATAGATTAGACAGCGCAAGTAAAAGAAATCTAATGAGGAAATAATTTACTTAAAAATTAACTTTCTATTACTCTAATTTATGTATATTAATATTTTTGTATAGATTTGACTATACAAAGAGAGAGAACAATTTTTTTAAGTTTTTTAACATAAGGTTAGTCTGCGGTACAACGACACCTATTTGAACACTTGTTTCACTATTTGAAAGGTATATTATTCTAGAAGAAAGTAGTCTACATTTCATGTACGCTAAGTCACCCAATTCTACTCAGTCTAGTTTTAACCTAAATACGAGTATATACATAGGCGTAGCCTCGTAGATTCCGCGTAGCAAGTGCGTAAAATTCGTAGGCACGCAAGTGCTACGCCGATGCTACGCGTTCTTATACATAATTATGCACATAGACTTTTGTTATATATTTTTTCTGTCGGGACTTTAATTGAACATTTAATTTTGCTCAGTTACAGAGCAATTCTCTACATTTGTGCTACTTTAGATACACGTTGGATAAAGTTATCATCAACATCATAAAAAGACGCCTGTTGCTAATAGAGCTCCTCCACTGACCACTGACTGACACTGACTAACACCAATCCGACTAATGACAGCCGCATTCACTGATTTTAATATATCTGTCCTTTTGAGGCACTACAAAAGCTGTCCTTCGTAGACACTTCCGGTACGAAGTAAAACTTTTTTCCCCAAAGCTTATCGGTTCTACGAGCTAGTTTACTTATACCAGCCCTGTTTTAGTTGAAATTAACTAGATGATAATTATACTCTACACTTTAATCTACAATTTAACGATTAGTCAATACAAGTCTTTTTCTTGTCCTAATTCCAAAAGGTCTTCTTTATTTTACTAAATTTATTTATTGTTATACAAATGTATAACAATTTATTATTGTAACACAAATGTAAAGGTAAGTTATACACATATATATAATCGCGCACTTTAGCTTATTTACACAATAATTTTATAATTGAACGGGTGTAAAATTTGTTAAAAATAAAATAGAATTAACTTAGAAAATTCATTTATCTTCTGTCAGAAATGCAGTCCAATAGGAGTAATTGTCCCATATATTAATATGATGTACGTACAAAATGGCCCATTACGATGCCGGGGCCGCAGTAACAATGGCTATAATTCTTGTCGACTTCATTAACAGGCCTCCATTTGCATGACAGCTTGAACCTATGTACAGCCATAGGTCATAAGCGTCCTATTGTTGAGAATATAGAGGTGGCAGCGACACAACTCGAGGCATGTACTTATAGTACAGTTGCTAGTCATTTTCAGACTTTGTACTTTTGTACTTTGATCCTTGTGTATTTGGGGAAAAGGGCTGCATGCATCCACCAAGCAGCAAATGTAAGTTGTAAAGATGAGTGGGTGTAGCTCACAGTGTCTCACTCTGGCGAGGCGTGGCAGGGACGGATACGCCCTCACTTTTCACTCCCTCCCCTCCCGCCGTACCCCAGCTCCAAGTACGCCGACCTCCTGCCGACCGTCGGAATGTCACTATAAAATACGCTGATTGCAAGTAAACCCTTATAAATTTTAATTAAAAATAAATTGATGAAATTAATTTGCCATCTTTCTAAATTTAAACCCAACTTTTTTACGATTCAAACTTTATATAGAACTAGGTTTTTTTTATTTGTGTAAAGTTAAAATAGTAAATGTGTAAAATAATAAAAAAATAACTTAATTGCTTACAATTGTATTTTGTATTTTAGAAAAAAAAAATTATTCTAATTTCTGTACATCAAGAAATAAAACTGAATAATTCATACAATCTGAACAATACAGTTTTTAAGCATCGATATCTGAATATGCAATAGGTAAGTGTCTATACCATAATATTTTAGAAACCAAGAAAAACCTATAAAACTGTGCTTCGCTGTGACTATGCTATGTTTGAAACAATTTCAATATACCTCATAACACCTGTCACATAAACTCACCAATCCTAAAAGTAGAATGATGAAACCAACGAATAGACATATTTTGTAGAGTTCAAGGATTTGAGTATCCGGGGCTCTTTCCATAGAGACTATTCATATTATTTTATGCGTCAGATTTTATATAAATATTTAGATATCTATTAAGTGCTAAGTTAAGCAATGCAGAATTTTCTTACATGTAAGAAGTTATAGGCTAATTTGTCATCGTCATCGTCATCGTCATCGTCATCGTCATCGTCATCGTCATCGTCATCGTCGTCGTCGTCATCGTCGTCGTCGTCGTCGTCGTCACCTCTACCGCAGGACGTCCACTGCTGGACATAGGCCTCCCCTATAATTTTCCAATAGGTCAGAAGCAGCATGGATCCACCGTCGAATCGTTTTCTTTGACTAGGTTCCCACTACGCCGGATTGTTATATTGCGTCTAAAGTAATACAATATAACAAATGTAAAAATACAAAAGTACTGTAATAAGCTAAAAATAATGCATAAGTAATATAATCTTTCTTCCCTAAAGCTCTTGTAGACAAGAGTCTTTGTGTAATACCGATTAAACTGTCCTTCTCCAACTGACTTCTCCTATCTTTATTATTAGAGAAAATAAGTATTTAATGATTTAATTATTAATATTAGTATAAATTCACATATTATTATTACATTTTTTCGAAAATTATGACATTTTTATAAATATAATATATGTATAATAATTCTAAATAATGATATATATTTATTAATTCTAAATAAAACTAAATTCAAATCTAAAACTAAATAAGCCTAAAAAATATCTAAAAAATTGGGCGCCGAGGATGCTGGCAGCATTTCTTCGCTGTATTGCAATGTTAATGCGTTGCGCGAGGAAGGTGCCAGTGGTGTCGGTAAGCCTTTTCCAAATTACTTGAAAAGATGGCGAGCGCTGGTATTAGTATTAGTATAAAAATGTCGGACGATAAGACATTATTTAATAAACAATTTTTGGAATATTGCACAATTGCTTAACTTTACTACATTAATTACTTAATAAGGATACTTCAGTAATTGATGACTACTGATATACAATTACATCCGTTTATAAATTATTGTTAACATTATTAATGTCAGCGATATTCGATTTTCATATATAATAATGTTTCGAAATATTAACGACAATGTAGGTAGATCTAAGGTACCTCATATTCTAACAAACTTAAAATTGATTAGTATAGTCTCTTTTCTCTATTTTTTGTTCAGAACCTACGCTTCTCAGTTTTTCAGATATAATAATCGCATTGAAAAATCCACCCTATACCAACATACCATATCTATACCTAATTATAAAATTGTTTGTCCTAACTGTCTGTATAGTGTCCAGTAGTTAGTCCGTAAACTTATCATAATAGTTGTATAAGATAATCTTTTATGGCCCGAGATTTCCGGGTAGAAATTTGAGGCAAGCTGAAAACTTGTCCTATACTCGTAACTCTTCTATAATACCCTAACACAGAACTACAGACCGGTCTGGGGAGTAGTGGGGCTAAATCGGGACAACCCTTATATTTTCAAAGGTGCGATTTTTTTTTGCAAAAATGTCCTTGTGGCAATCTGAAATTTTGATACTTTGTAATTGAATATTTAAGGAGTAAGAAAAAAAATAAGCCAGATTATTTAGTCGGGTCTTTAAATTTGCCAGGCGCTTGTAAAACTGTTTTCAAAAAAATTCGAAAAAATGTATTTGAGGCAAGTTGAAATTTTTACAGGATATTATTTATAATTAAAAATAAATATTCTAAATAAAACACATCAATTTGGTAGGACTTTCTATCTGCCAGGCGATCAAGAAAATATAAGGGTTGATTTGGCCCACTACTCCCCAGCCAGGTCTGTAGTTCTTCTGTGTTGGGGTATAATAGAAGTTATAGGACAAGTTTTCAGCTGGCCTCAAATACCTACCCGGAAATTATACTTTTTCTATACTATACAATATATGTATTACTGTCTACTCAAAACATATTACAGTATTATCTTTGAATACAGCAAATAATAAAACCTATGTACATTTAGGTACATTTTTGTGATTCTTCAAACAAACTGAAATTAATAAAGGTTATTATATTGTTATGTGTAGGTTACAATATAATATAACTAAATGATTAACACTCGACCTCATTTCTTTTGAAGTGTTGAGCAACAGCAATATTGACGTTAAAGAATTGAAACGTTGCAAAAATTGAGTTCGCCAAAGTCATTGTACCGGATTAAAATATATTTATTATATTCAATATTTTAATTTGCAATTAGACATCTTTACATGAAATGTAAAATAATAACCCGTAATATAACAAGTTTATATAATAGTACATCATTTGTAGAAAATAAACGCCAAGAAATTTATGATAACTCTATCTATACCAATATTATAAAGAGAGAAGTTTATTTAAGTAAAGGCTCTGGAATCTCTACTAATCTATATTAATATTATAAGATTTGTATTTTTGTATGTTTGTAATGAATTAACTCAAAATCTACTAGACCGATTTTTAAAATTCTTTCACCTATAGAAAGCTATATTATCAGCGAGTAACATAGGCTATATTTTATAAAGTCGCGGACTTTACGCGGATAAAGTCGCGTTATTTTTGTCTTTGTTTGTAATGAATTAACTCAAATGCTACTAGACCGATTTTAAAAATTATTACACCTGTAGAAAGATACATTATTAGAGAGTAATATTAGCTTTATTTTAAAAAGTTACACGGACGAAGTCGCGTGCAATAGCTAGTCATAAATATAATGAAAATTAATGATATTATTTTTAAATCAAACTCGTTTATTACGTATTATTATTAAGTAAAAAAGTTTTTGATTTATATAGTTTATATATGTTTATTTATTAATATATTATAAATAACTAACTGGGTATGCATATGATTATGTAATGGTGTGATAACTTGAGTTGAATGAGCTCTAAAATAAAACAGTACTTTGAAAAATGTTTTATTAGGAAAACACAAATCCTAGAGAATAATCGATATTTTTTTATTTACAATTTTGAATAATCAGTTGTTTTTAATATTTTTTTACAATATAATGGTTTTTTTAAGTAATATTACTTATAAGTAATATGAGTTGTTCAAGTTACAAAAGTAATTACTCATAAAATAATGTATTACTTATAGTAATGAATACCGAAACTTATGCTTATTTTACGACACAACCATAAATTTAACACGGTGTTTGAAAGGCTTTCAGAACAGCCTCATAGTTCCACCATTAATAAAAAAAAGCTATAAAACTGGAAACTGAGATAATTGATTTGAAACTTAACAATAACACGAGTGGTGTTACACTAGGACTGGTGTTTCACTCGGAGTGTTGTTACAGTCGGAGTGGTGATACACTAGGAGGTGTTTCACGAGGATCCCTTAGTAACGTTGCCAAGCACAGGCGGAGGAGGCGTTGGTGGCGCCGCCGCCGGCCCGCGGCGCCGCACCCTGACGTCACAGATCCGAGAAGAATTCCGGCGAAGAGTGTGGTGTGGGCGGCGCATGCGAGTGGATCGGATGGTCTCTGCATATCAAAGCCAGACGCTGCTTTAGCATATCACGTTCTTGCGTCAGCCGTGTCACCTGCACCTGAAGCATTTGCAAATCGTCTTGCAGAGACCGATTAGTCAATTCCAGTTCTTGGCGTTGCTGAAGTCTCTTGCTACGGCAGTTCTGTGCGTAACCACGGTTCTTCAGAGTGCGTCGCTTTTGCTTCAGCCGCGTGACATCCTCACGCGGAAATCCGTGCAACCTTTTGTTGAGTTCGCGAACACTCAACGTCATGAGCAAATCGTCGCTTATGAGGTCGTCCCCGGATGGAGAAGTTAGGTACGAAGAGTTGAGCCCGTTGTGAGGAGAAAACGCAGAGCAAGAACTCTCCGGACGTAGCGCCACTTGCTGCATTGGATGTTCGTGATCCCAATCACACGGAGCTGTGCGCATGTCGAGAGGCTCCCGCATGTGAGGCATCCACATATTAACGTCATCTACGAGTCCCCCATGATACGGACTCTCGCCTAACAGCCCCGGTGGGGTCTCTGGCGGAGTGCTGGGGTCCACTGCGATGGCTGCGAGCGGCTGCGGGTAAGGCCCAGCGTCGGGCCACCGAGACGAACGCGCACAAGCCGACGGAACTTCCATTGGTTCCAGCCAATTCGAACGCAGAGGTTCCCGTTTCACTAGATTGTTGTCGCCGAGATGACCCAGCTCGAAATTCTGAACGTAAACATTTGCAAGTTGTTCAACTTGTTGACGGTGAGGTTGCGGCGGTAAGGTTTGCATTGCGCCCGCCTGGGTGCAATGCTCCACTAGCGCGTGCTCGACCATGGTCCGTGCGGAGCGCGCATCGACTGAGAATGAACTGCCGCGCTCTTACAGGGCGGCACTTATAAACCCCGCCCTCCTACCCAATGACATTTTGCGACGCGCGCATAAAACGCAGTCTTTAATTTTATCTTCATAAGTTGTACAGCCACGATATATATATTTTTTATATTTACTATTTCGATTTTTAAAACTCCACACAATTTAAAATAGGTAATTTATTGAAGTAACTATTCGTAAATAATAATTAACATAAAAACGATAGTAAGTTTCACTAATAATCGCAGTGAGGATTTTATGATTGCAGAGGCGGTTGTATGAATGCCAAACCGATTTACTAAGTTTGAGAATATCGGGCTAGTCTTACTTTATTAGTATTAGAGTCTTACTTATTTATCTTACTGAAGCATATATTATATTCCTAACACTTTTCTTCTTTTAGCTTCTTTTATTTGTATCTGTAAATTTACCTGTAATGTATGATGAAACTCGATAGTTCAGAATTTTAGATACTCTATTTACATCTTAATATAAGTATAAAAGGCGATGTGTGTATGTATGTTCCCTATAGACTCCAAAACCGCTGAACCGATTTTAATGAAATTTTCAGACAAGCTTCAGATTACTCCAGCGGGTAATCCTGTAAAGTTTGGTAGCGATCGGACGTGGGCGAAGTCGCGGGCACCTACTAGTTTTCAATAATATGCGAGCGAAAACTAGGCGCCCCACCAATCACTATTCCAAGGTCCCTAATCTCGATAACTCCTTGGGAACCTCAGGATAATAACATAACATGTCATGTGTCATTTTGTTGATATTGTAGGTGTTCACCGCACTATGAATGTCTGATTGTAATGCTACTCGTATTTCATAATGCGAGAATAGGCTTCAAATCGTCTTTATTCTCGCATAACATTTTAAAATTTGAAATTTTGTTGTTTTCTAACATTTTTAAATTTGATTTATTTACGCACCGTCGACTCTTCAACCAAATCCAAGAGAAAACTCATTTGGTAGGTATTTAATTTTATTGTTTTCTGACGAATCTCCAAAAAATTTTTGGTTTTTGGATATGCAAGTCATTCGTTGTAGGTATTTTTTTATAAACTTTCGAAACGTTTATAATAAATGCACTTTAACTTTCACCCAAATTAAATTAGATTTTTACTGTTCATTTTGATAAATGGTTTAATAATACATATATACAGAAACAATTAAAATCCATACTAATATTAAAAAATGGGAAAGTAATTCTGTCCGTCTATCTGTTAAGTTTTCATGCCTTTTTTTGCATTTACGTTATCAGGGATACAGGAAAGACATAGAGTTCCTTCATCCAGTAAAACAAGTAATGTTCCCGAAGGATTCTAAAAATTCAACGCCTGCTGACAGCAATAAAGATGTCAGGCGTTATATTGTCTAATATCAGAGGTTATATTTATTTTATATTTTTAAAAGCAGACACCAGCTAATATGAAATACCTAGATTTCATATACATTTTTTAATATACTTTCTCTTGATGCCTTGTTATGTGTTATTATTGTGTATCATTTTTTATGCCTCGCCGAAAGATTCCTATTAAAAGAAAAGTAGTTAAATTAGGTACCGAATAAATTGTCGTATCACTGTTGCAACTTTTATTTCATTACATGAATTATAGAATTTTATGTTACATGAATTGTATATACAATTTCCTTGTTAAAAATAAACGATAGTTGGAGAGCGTGGAAGCTAACTGTAGAACAAAGTGATTTCACGCGTCGCCGATTTCCGAGGGGTTAACAATCCAGCGTAATCCGAAATTACATTTAATCACCGACTTGCAAGCAGAGGCCGCCATCTAAACATTTAACCCCTTAATTATTATACACAGATAATATTTGAATTGATTCCCTTATTAATAATAGAAACAAAACACTTGCCGGCAAATAATAATGATTATATTAATAACTTATAACTTATAGGTACTTAAGTATAATGTGATATTTAAATTACAAAAAGTTTTTCTTCAGCTTGAAATTTTTTATATCAGATTTTCAAAAGTCCATTTTGTTATTCTATTTCTTTTTTGTAACATCAGATTTTCAAAAACCTTTTTTCGAAATAGTGTATAAATAACATTTTGTTATATTGTGTTTATTGCTTTAACATTCCATTAAATCTGATCGATTTTTCATCGACTTTTTTTTTAAATATATCTCGATATTTTTCTATACTAAAAAGAATCACAAGTACAGTTTAAGCGCGCTGCTGACCATAGTAGGATTAAGGATAGGGATTAGGAAAAGACAGGGAAATGTTACTCATTCACCGGAACACAACAGCACACATGCTAATAATTTCACTGTGATCTTTGATAAGGGGGTGGTTACTGCCGCTAGACACACTGCCCAAATGACTGCGGAAAGCAGTGTACTTAAAAGTGTTTATATTTAATGAAAACCTATTTCACTGTTTAGGGTAGACATTTGAGTTGTTATACTATCTGTACGAAAGGGTTAAATAGAGGAGACGTGCGGTGTGCGGTGCGGTGAGGGGGTGTACGGGAGATGCGACGGCCCGTGGGCTGACGCAGCCAGCTCTGTTTGCGAACCACGGTCAACATTGTTAGCGGTACTCGGCGCCTCACCCAGCCACCGCCCGCAATGTTATTACATTATTAACCCATCGCCGACACGTATTCGACTTCTGTTTAAACCGAACTTTGTTAATTGCTCATTTTGGAAGTTCGTTTAAATCAAAGGGAGGATAAGTTTTGTATAAATACAAGTGCTTAGATGGGTACAATGGCTTACAATGTTTTAAAAATAAAATGTTTAAGGTAATTTAACTTTTGATTGCGTAAGGTGAAAAGGAAATGACTCAATGTAGGTGAAGCGACGTGTACTCGTACCTATATAATAATCGAATTATATTTTAGATCTTTTTAATTTTAAAATACCAATAGAATAGAATTTCAAGATGGACATAGACTAAATATTCAATGCGCGTACAAAAAAATAAAAAGAAATTATCTAAAAATAAAGATCTATTAACGCTTGGCAAAATATAGGTGTCAATCGTCAATGTATGTCAGGTAGCCCATGGAATTGGCACAATTTACCTTACTCATTTTACCTTACATCAAATGAGGTAGTGCTGATTTTTTTAGTGTTGGTAGTGATGAAATAGTAACGATAAATCCAAGTTTTTTCTACCTCAAAAGCCCTTCGGATCATTGTTACATCCATTAAATTTTAGGACTTTTTTCAGTTTTTGTCGATTTTATACTGCCAAGAACCTGTGTTATGGCAAAAATTACTATGCACACTTTTTTTCCCCCCCAGGGGTTACGGCACCCCCACGGGACGTATATTTTCAATTAATAAAGATTACAACCAATTATGAATCGATTAATTACAATTATAACTAATAACAATAAACAATGACTTTTTTTACAATAAACAATGACGTTTGCCTTCGCCGCAATTTTTTTTCTATTATTAAATCTTTTAGTAATTTTTTTTCTAATTTTGTTCCTTTTTCAATTTCCAGTCCGAGTCTTGCGAGCGCAAACCTGGGGCATTCGAGTAGACGAGTACTTAGTAGATGCTCCACTGTCTCCAGCACCCCTATGCATACTTTTTAATTAGATAAAATTTGCAGTTGAATAAAAATAATTTTGTTTTGGTAGGCTAAACATTTTTTTAAGATACGGCTATTCAAAAGTTTGCATAATTGCTAAAAAAATGGATAATTTTACTGTTGGCAAAAATGGCAAAAGTTACCTTATTAAAGTGCACTAAATTTCCAATAAGATGAGATAAATTAGGTCTACATAGACCTAATAGTTCCTGAGATACCTACAGCTGTTCAAAGATGTTGAGGTAATTGCTAACTTAATTGTTGATGTTGAGGTTAATTAAAAACTTAATTGTTAATTGTTGATGTTGTTAATGTTGAGGTAACTAAGTAATTGGATTAATCCTAAAAGGTCTATGGAACTATGGAAATTAACTTTTTACTTGGTTATATAGAGATAACTCACTCGGTTATTTCGTCCAAATATTTATTTTTGTGTGGAAAATGTAAGTATTATTTTTTTAGTATGCCATAAACAATAGAGATATTGAAGACTAGCAGTGAGTGCCCAACTCCCAGAGGCAGGACACGTTCGCGCGTCCTATCAAGTATCTTCATCAATTGATTCGGAGCTCGACCTCCTTGTGCGGCCGTCGATCTCATCTCTACGTATTTTTCAAAGGTCGCGTCAACTTTATATTATTATGTTTACAAATTTACAATTATATATTATTATATTATTTCTTTACCGAATGCACTTATTTAAAAATATTATATAAGTATTTATCTCGCGCAGTGATTTTTATATAGGTATTTTATTAATCTTTTGAATTTCTGAGTTAAGGCAGTCTAACCTATTCTGTGGTTAAGGGTTTTTATGGTATGGTTCTTTTTTTTCAAATAATGTAGTATATAATAAGGTAACTGGGTTGCAGAAATATTAACAAAAATAATTTTACAGTATTTACAAACTAATATCTAGTGTATAAAAAAGAAGGTATAAAGTTTATCTATGTACATGGTATGGTTCTTTTGTATTTTATTAGAAAGAAGAAGATTATCCGTGACTTTGTACTCGTAGTTTATGTTTTGTGAAAATTATGTTTAAAATTAGTTTAACCGAAAATCTCTTGATATCTCGTAGGTGAAACGGATACTTTGATAGCTTAGACATCACTGACATATTATGTAATTAATTAAAGATTCAGGAAATGTAACTACTTACTTATTCCGTGTCCATTCCATTCTTGAATATAATATTCCACGATTGGTAAAGCAAAAGAGTGATGTATAAATAAAATTAATATTGCGTATCTACTTATCTCGACTGTCCTTATAGAGCCTTATTCATAGAAAAATTGTCCTTATAGATCACTGATTGTTTTAAGGTTCGATTCATAGATTAATTTACCTACTACTAAAAGTAAAACTTGTTGTGTTCCCCATTAGATATAGGTGTATATTTTCCATGACACTAAACGAACTATTATTTTATTTTATTTGACTTCAGTGTTTCATCTTATCTTCAGTGTTTCATTATTTAATTCAGTATAATTGTTAACTTTATAATCGTTACAAAAATACATATTACCGCTTAATAGGGTTTATTAGGGCTCATAAATGTTGCTCATGTCTTCGAACAGTATATAGATAGCCACATGCCTTCTTGCGACTTTTTGTAACGAAATGAGTTTCTTTTTCTTTCGATGACTTAATTTAAATCAATCACATAATAGGTACATATTTTTGATCTCAAACATGTTTTAGCAGTCGGCTATTGAGCTATAAAAAAATTAATTAGGTGTATAGGCAGACTACGCGGGATTCATATAAAGAAATCGATATTTGTTTTAAATTATATGCACTGCTTTTATACGAAGTACCTACTCTAAACCTATACTTTAATACTTAGTACCTATACTTTAAAACAAATTCGCTGTCTGGCTCTGTTTCTCCGCTTACTTCTAAACGAAGCAAAAGATTTTAATGCGATTTTTAGTAATGGAAAGAGCGATGGAAGAGGAAAGTTTGAGTATACAAAATTGTACCAGTGCGAAGCTGAGTTGGACCGCTGGTTGGTGTTCAATAACCCCCCGTAGGTGGGTCATGACCGTGCAGTGGTGGGGGGGCTTAACCCTCGGCAATCCGGGCGGTTGCAGGGGCCGGTGAGGTCACCGGCCTTTGCTTGGCTGATCGGATTGCCGTTGGGGAACAAAGAAGACCCACGTGCGTGTGCTCCGAGCGGGATCCGATCATCGGAGCTCGTGGCGGAGCATCAGTTTAGAGGTTCCAACGATTTGTTGGGGCTTCACCGGTCATCGCTCGCTGAGCCGAAGATCCGTACTCGGCCCACGCGGGTGTTGGCCAGTGAGAGATGCACCCCCGGGCCTTGTGCGTTGAACCGAGGTATGGGTCTCGGTTCTGCGCTAAAAGCTTAGTGGTAGTTGAGCCGCGCACGCGAAGACGGAGCTCTACGGCAGGAAAGGACCGTCTGGCAGAATACTGCAATCGCGGCTTTGTGGAGGAGGGTGAACACCCGGTAGTACCTAGCCGGCCTAGTAACCGCCCTCTGCAGTCGTCTGGAAGAGTGAACACCTGGCCTCGCCACCTGGCCTAGTAACTCTTCCGATAACTGTCGGGCTGAAATGTCAGGCGGAAACCCCCTTTGGGCCGTCCACCCTTAATGCCGTGGTGATTGAGCTGCCACACGAGCAGGAGTTATCCAAGAGTGTCAGGTGGAAGCGCCCTCCGACTCTGCGGTAGGTTGTGCCGCAGAGAAGTGGTTTTGGAGTGCTTCATGAGTGAAGCCCCTCGATGACTGCCCGCTGCGAGAGGTGGAGAATAGGCGGCCTGTGCCGCTTCGCCCGGGGGCGGCGTACATGGGGTTGTCCGCCGTCATTACAACACCGGGCAACGAAGGGAGACGTGCTGTGTGTTTCCGGCACGTTTCTTAACGGCGCAGAGTTTCTTAACACACTCGGCGCCTAATCGAAGTGGAGCCCGCAAGTGTGCGGGCCTCGTCTGGCGTGGGGACAAGGTAGCGTGTCTTAACGTCCGCCCATAGACGGCGTGAAGAAACACCGTGGGGTTTTAGTGGGCAGAAGTCCCACATACCCCAGCGATCTCCCCGTGGTCGGTGGGGATCTGATTCGTAGATTTCCTCACATAAAAAAGGCTGCCTGCCAGTATCAATTTTTTTTCTTATCAAGGAGTATCTATTACATTCTCACTTTTTACTGAACACACCTCGTAGTTTTCCGCCAATGTCAACTATTATGGAACATGAGGCGATAGGCGCCACTCGAGTCAAAGATTGACATATTATTGACCTTTGTTAAGCAATCAGATAATGCGTTCGTTAACCCGAATTAAAACGCAGCTCAGCAAATCAAAACTTGCACGCTTCAGAGTAAAATGTCGTATAGACATAATAAAATTTATATTATTTCAATTGACAACCTAGCTCTTTCTCCCGCTTAAATTTGATTTTGCGTTGTCTTTATAAGCCAGTCTCGATTTTACCTTTTACCTGGTATTCCATTGTATAAAAACTTTATACAAAATACCAAAAAGAGTTGCAAAATATAAAAAAACTCATAACTCTTCCCTATTATCATCTAGGCAAATTTCATGAACATTGGTAGTTCTTTGCTATCGTCGTGGCGATTTCTTGTTAATTTTCTAAATACTAACCAGAGACATCGGGCAACAAAAACAAAAATTTATGTTTCATGTAATTTATTACAAAAATAAGTATAAAAAAATTAGAAAAATATTATAAAGTTTGGATTTAAAAATTCACTGTATAATTATTGTATCAAACATTTAAAATTAAATTAAATTATTACCAGAAAGCATGCACTTAATAGACTTTTAATTCGATCTGATGATTTGACGTTATATTTATGAGATATAACATATTTTAACAATGTTAATGAATTTGTTTATAGTATTAATTAACACTGTTAAAATATGCTATTTGTAAAAATGGAGTATAATATTTTATTAACATAAACGTCATTCTTAGCATTAACATAAACGTCATTCTTAGCATTATTAATAAAATTTTATTCTACATTTTATTTGAAAAATTTATTCAACTTACTTCACGGTATCAAGTAAAAAAATTAAAATCATAATGGAATAATCATTCATTTTATTGATTTCCCTTATCCCAACAAACTTACATTCACACAATTCACGTGGAGAAAAAAGAATCAGAAATTATTTATAATCTTCATAAATTATCGTCCAATCACGCCGTCGAATTATATAAAATTTTGTAATAAATACAACAAATGCAAATAAAAAAAGTTAACAATATAAATATAAATCCACACAAAATATTCAAAGGCATCACTTAAAATTAAATATATTGATAATTTAGAAGGATTATAATTTTATTGACATTATTTTATAAAAAACCACGTCACGTGACGTCCGCGTCGCTTTACGTGTAAAAATGTTTTATTTATATAATTATAAAATAAAAAATATATATTACATTCATTTAATTTGTAAATTTTAAATTGTAAATATAAAATCTTACATTGACGTCATAAGCCACGCCACATTATATCATACGAGTAAAAATATATTATTATATTTTATACAATAAATTGATCGGCAAATGACAATAACATGTAACTTTTATATAATTTGCTATTAAAATACAAAATTCATTTTAAAAAATCTATCGATATACATAAATAAATGTATATAAAATTATCACATATTTCACTGAAGGCAATAGTTTTATCATTCAGTCTTAGCACTAGGTTGATATGCAAGGTATATTTGAAGTCACTATCCAATGTTTTTGTTTAGACAATTAGTGTCACACACAGAGCAATGAATCACCGCACCGCCCTCTACTAGAGACGGCAGTAATAATAATACATACATATTCGTGCCGCGCAATTGGGCTGAGCGCAACTCAGAGTGCATTTGGCCGCCAGTTTCTATTTGCACGTTGTGGAGTAAACATCATCCAAAAAAGCGATAGAAATGCCTAATTCTAGTGGGATTTTGTGTAATAATCCTAGTAAAAAATGTGAAAAAGCAAAATTCTGGTGTATCATATCACAAGTAATTAAATGCAATTTTTAGCTCTTAAAAATGCGAGACAAGATTGTCTTGGAACACAAAACCTAAACAATGCGTAAGCTGTGCGTGAATTGGTATTAAATAAAAGTTAACGTCCCCTGACACGTTGGATTTGTATGAAAAGCGTTGACCATGCCGTCTCTAGTAGCGGGTGGCGCAGAGATTCTTTGTTCTGTGGTATCACCTAAGAATCTGTATTGTAAATTATAATAAAAAAAATTGACCGGCAAATGACAATAACAAGTGCAATCTAGGTGATTTCCAGGAACCGAGAAGTAATTTTGTAGTGCAACTCTTACTTTGGTGTCGAGTGTTAACAAAGAAACACATAAGTATGTATTGATAAATTATATAGGCAAAGTAAAAATTTTGATAATGACTAAAAACTAACTCTGTATATATAGAATGTTTAAGTGACTATAAAAATACAACTGTTAAAAAATAACCAATAAAAAAGCATTACAAAATATAAAAAATACACTTATTGTACTAACCCTTGAAAACACTTTGTACCCTTTCACAATCACAAATAATTACATCTATGTGTACTAATCCGTTTTTTTTTTTTGGCAAATTGTTTTAAAACTTACAAATAGTTGTAAAAAGATATACTTAAAGCATTTTATTTGTGTATGTGCCATTTTTATACATTTGTTTCCCCTTGTATTTGACTATTATTATTGACACCTACAGTAAATAATAATTAACTTACATACACGATAATATATTATCGTAATATATATAATTTCATATTATAATATATATAATTTGTTTTCCACTTAGATTTTAATTTGTTTTTATATTATTATTACGTATAAAACATACAGGTGTCAATGGGCACTAAAAACATTTGTTTGAGGTTTATCCCAAGACATACTTCATCTTCATTAGCATAGTTACGACAGAATACTCAAATACATCAAAAACTATTAAATCTCATTATAAATAAATATTATAAAATGATATGTCAAAAGGCCATTCATTATTTAAACACTGTACAAACATTAATTACTACGATACTTAAATGATTGCCAGGAAATTTTTAGCCTCCAAACTAAATGCTGGGCTTGTATTTTTGAAACCATTAAACTGACTGACTGCAGGAAAAGCCCAGTAATTTTACAGTTACCAAGTAAGTTTTCAAAGTTAACTCATACCAATTTTATTGCACTCGAAACTTTAATCGACTTAACTATCTGACAAACAGTTCAAGTAAGGTCAATAATCGTCAATATATTTTTAACAAGCACCAACTAAAACGTAGATTGTGTTATTGAAGTGTTTAAATTATAAATGAAACAAATATTATGACATGAAAAGGTTTTACGTAATGTTTGAGCTAATCAAGTAGTAATGTCTGAGCTAACAACATCAAAAAATATATCGAAACACAATGACGAGCATCGCATCTCTTCTAAATTCTTTAGGTTTTCTTGTATTATTAAAAGTATTTATTAAAATGTTAGTCATTACTGCAAAAAAGGAAATTGGTCGTTGGTGGGATATCAGCGTCGGTTGTGCGAGAAGTGGGCGAACGCGTAGTCGTGGTAGTACATCATGATGGCGAGCGGTTGTCCGAGTATGAGGCCGGTCCACACGATGATGTTGCCCCATCGAGCCCCGAGACGCACCTCGGCCACGCGCGACAGCACCGACAGCGGCGGTTGCGCCATCATGCCCAGGAACGCCCACACGCGGAACATCTGCAGCGGCACGCTCACCTGGCGGACATCCAAGTTTCGTACACTCATAACCATATCAGTAATCGATAAACTGGAATTATTAATGAGTAAGACAAGCAAGCGCGTTGGGTTTGTGCAATGTAAATAGAAGCGTGTTCATTTTTTTTATTTGTTTTTGTTTAAAATTAAATGTACCTAGTAATCTTTTATGATATATCGACGACTCCGGTATACGAAAAAAATTTTATGTTGCACCTAAACTGTGTACCAATGTAATTGTAATTTTTTTTTTTAAAAAAGGTAGATTTTCCTCGACCTAATTAATACATTGAATTTTTTTTTTTGGTGTTGTAAAATAAAGGATATTTTTATAGACATGCCAGACATTTAAGTTTTAATGGGTGCAATCACGCTGATATTAAGAAATGAATCACAGTTGAGAATGAACTGACCAGGTACTCGTGGAAGAAGGCCGAGATGAAGAAGACGAGGGCGCTGGCGGCGGTCTTGCCGTAGCCGCGCTGCGTGACTGGGACGTAGACGTGTCGAACGGCCCAGCGGTGGACGGGCAGGTTCCACGTGCGCCAGAACACGCCCACGTTGTTCGCGTTCCACCAGTCGCCGTAGAAGCCGCGGTCCGCGAACTGCAGCACCTCTCCCATCAGGTTCAGGAACGAGTGGAACGACAGGTAGAAGAAGCACAGCCAGATCAGGTGGTTCGGTACCTGGCGGCGACGACCAATATATTTTATGTTAATTTCTCGCATTTTCCTAAATTTTACTATCAAGTCACTTTTGGTGTTTTAAAAAATATTCTCTACTTTTACTTATTGCGATCGATTTTTTTTTTTATAAGTTTAATCCCATATGCGCATTAAAAAAATAATGAAATGTTGCATTTTGTGCTTTATATTTTATGCTATTTCTACAAATTATTCTACAAATGCCGACATTACTGGAATTGAGGAAAAGGGATTGGTGGGATAGGGAAATGAGCTGCGGCATCCTTTACTCACTCACCGAAACACAGCAATATGCTGTTATTTCACGGTGCTCTTCTGTAAGGTGGTGGTTACTGCCGCCAGACGGGCTGCCCAAATGAATTGTGCGAAACACAATTTTTTTTAGTACGTAAGTATGTAGTAATATAAAAAGTACTCACGGCCAGTTTAAGCAATCGCTCGGTAAGCTTTACGTAGTCCATCTGAGAGAACGTGTCGACCGAATTGGTGACAGAGGGAATCATCCATTGCTGGAATAAGGCCAAGATGAGGTTCAAACCGAATATTACTTCGAGAAGTCTCTTCACGAGGAATCTTTTTCGTATTCTGAAAAATATTCACCATTAATTTAATTATTGTGACATTATATTAAATACTAGCTGGTGTTCGCGACTTCGTCCGCGTTCAAAATGTTATATAGCCTAAAGCCTTCCTTGATAAATGGACTATCCAACACAAAAAGGATTTTTCAATTCGAAAAAGTAGTTCCTGAGATAAACGCGTTCAACCAAACAAACTTAGTATAGATATATCTCTTACGTGTTCAGATCAGGTATCATAAATTCAAAGCAGGTAAATTGAACTCTATTTCGTCTATAAAAGGTGGATTTTATGTACGAAACGGTAGGAGTTTTATTTTTTACTTCAAAAAATTGATCTTGTTGTCCTATTTTTGATTACGATTTGATATGGTTTAAATAACATATGATGACTAACTAAATTAACACAAATCATGAAACAAATAAGTTAATACGACATGAAATTATAAGAATTTATATGTTTTACAATTTTATATAACACTAGCTGTTGCACGCGACTTCGCCCGCGTAACTTTATAAAATATGTTACTTGCTGATAATGCAACTTTATATAGGTGAAAGTATTTTCAAAATCGGTCCATTAGTTTTTGAGTTTATTCATTACAAACATTATAAAATACAAATCTTCGTCTTTATTATATTAGTATAGATAAATTAAAAGAAATTGAACCGTGCAAAGTGCACATCCGGATCAGAGTCAACTTTGAAAAGTCCATTTCCAAAGTTGGCACTGCTGGGAATCGGACCCATCGGGAACCAATGTCAATGAAAGAAAGTATTCAGTACCGACCTTGTTGTGCGGGGAAAGTTGAGTTCATAGCAGAGCGTGGGCGCCAGTAGGAAATAAAATATGTCCTTGAGGTTCAAATTGTCAGGATACTTGACAATACCGGCGGCCGCCTCTTGTTCTTTCCTCTCCTCTTCAACATATTCTACACACACCAACTCACATATTACACTATTTCTTTGCCATTATTTCTCCTTACACTACTAGTATACCAGATCCCAAACTAATTTAGATTTTACCATTAACTCCATCACCTATACCAGTTAAACTTGCTATCATCTGTAGTCATATGTCAATTTTATAAAAGAGAAAAATAAAAAAATAATAATATTAATACATTGATTAAAATATATTTATTAACTTTTTTTATAGCTATAAAAAAGGTTATCGATAGACAAAGTAACACTGACTATTCAATGTTACTACTTCCTATCATCTAAGCGTCTGAAAAAAGACGATTTTAAATTTTAATAGGTTCAATAAAATAGTGATTAGTGGCATCGTTTACGAATAACCAAATAACGAAATGGAATTTTCTTTAAGGTATAAAAAAAAATTTTTCGTAGTAAAGTTAGTTACAAATTTTACTAAAAAAAAATCGTCACTATATTCATGTGGAACATATTTATAACATAGCATCAAGAAAGGCAAAAAGCTTTAAAAAACAAAGAAAAACAGCTTAAACACTAAAAAACATGTCTGGTATCCATGTGGCCAGCTATAGACATAAGCTAAAAAAGCAGGTAGAGACAGGTAACAGCGGAAGTAACACGGGCACAAATAGAAGCATCAAATCATAAAACAAGCAAAACATAAATGTGGCACAGAATTTGTCACGATAGTAGTACAAGGTTCACAGGGACTTAAATTGTGCGCAGATAATTTGTACTTAATTACGAAACATGTGTACTTGCTAAATATTTTAAGGTCAACGCATGTAAGAACACAAATAGTATGCTTCCTTTTTACGAACAGGTCACGGCGCAAATTCTTTACACATGACATTAGCAAAAGCAAGGCAAAAAAAAATATTAATAAACTAAACAGTGAATTATCCATTCACGGGCTAACAGAGTAGTAACTCCAACCAATTGCCAAGTAGAAGAAAGGATAGATTATTATTAAGCAAGCAGTCTTAAGACTCGATGAAAAAAAAGATAGAGATAAAAAATAGATATAAACAACTTCCAAATAAAAAGAGTGCTCAAGCAGTACAAACAAGTGCCATCATTAGCATAATTTATGTTACACTTACGCTCTTTTTCCGCGCTATTTAATAAATCTGTGAAGTGAAGTCATTGCAAACTGTTAATAAAATCTAACAAGAATAACAATTATTGTTGTATTTGTTATTGCTAAAGAAAACTTTTAAATCCTAAGTAATTTTCTCAACATAATTCAATTACACTATTCCTAAAATAAACAAAAAGTTATGTGTGTAACACGTGTGTAAAGTTATTCATGAATAACATTAGTTTTAAAAATATAAATGAGTCGGCGTAAAAGATTAGCTTTGATGTAACATAACTTTACAAAGTTCATGCATGGGATTGTCTAATATATATATTGTTTAATAACAATTTGTGTTATTTGTATTACAACACTACTACTGATTTTTTACTTCTTTAAAATTGATTTCTTTAATTTACCACTAACCTTGTTTCATTTATATTCAATTAATATTATGAAGTCTTTTTGTACAAACAATAAAAAATAAATCCAAAGTATTCAGAAATTACCATTGGGAGTAAAATAGGGCACACTTGTTAGTATTAGATTTGTTTCTGTTGTTTTAAAGAAATAGTGCAGATTTATTCATTTAGAAAAAGTATTGATGTTTAAAAAAAACTTAACTGCTGTTTTGTAAAATAAAAAACATTTAATTGGATGAAATAAAAAATATGGAAAATGAAATTTTTCATTATTTTTTACGAACAATGTCTAATCTATTCTATATTAGCTGAATCTTGATGAAAATTTAAATTTTCAATACGACTTCAACATTAAAATGTAATAAGTAATACTAAAGAATTGTAGGTAAATCCCTTAAGTAATTTCGTATAACTTATTAGTATAGAAGTGTAGTGTATGTTTATTTCTTAATAATTATGTGAAGTGATATAATTTAGGTCCATTTGGTATGGTGTGGCCCTAGTAAGTTTAGTAACAAATATATTAAAGATATACTTACTCCAGTTTGGTGCCGATAAACTCTGTCGTCTTAATGTATTTGGAACGTGTTTATTTCTAACACCATTACGGCACCAGTAGTTTGTTTGAGAATAACTCCAAAGCTTCAAGAACAGCACCAAATATATCATGCACACAGTTGTTATTCCAACTGAAAATACATAAATTCATTTTTATGTTCTATGAACATTCATTCGAATAAATCGAAAAGCTATTTTTTTTATTGAGCATCAAAATAAATTTTAAAAATTATGTGCCATAGCACATAGACATTATTTTAATCCAGAATCAGTTCCCCCAATTCTTTATCAATGATATAGGGGACTTTAGATGTTAGACTTAAGTATACAGTTCATTAGAGAAGACGATATCATAATGGTTTTTTCTGAGTGTTTGGTATATCGGTGGGTAATAAAAGTTTAAGTCATTACGATTTGACTCGCGTGGAAACTACATGAATTCCTGCTTCATTGAAGCTGGTTTATGGACTATGGTTTTTGCCATTGGTCGAAAACTGGTAGGTACTCCGGGCAGACCAACAATGCCAAATCGGCAACCAGTATATTGATGTGGTGCAGTTGTATAACACTACTGCTGGCAACATTACTCTTAAAACTGACAAATGTTAGGGAATAAAAGTTTTCTAGTAGCGGCCACTAACCAAGAGATGCTACATTGGACAGAACCACTATGTAGATGGGATAACAAGTTTAAAATCTCGGGAAAACATACTTGCTGTGACTAGGCGAAACTTTGGTGTTCAATAGGAAAGAGGGGAATAGAAGAACACTGGTTGCTAATGATAATATTTTTAATAATATACTTCAACTAAATTTCATTAATTGCACACAATCAGATAATCCAAGTCTAAAGATATCATAATCTATATACTGTCTCTATGAACGTCATATTCGCTATTAGAATACGGTCAAATGATAAATAAATATATATTTAAATAGAACAGTGATTTATATTGTGTATAAGTAATTTAGATTTTAAATACCCAGCCATCCAGATTTCGAATAAGCTTGAATTCAGAGTTACTTTCTAAAATGTATAGATATTGGGCATCATGGCTCTGTTAAAAAAAAATAATCGTGAATACATATAGAATCTTGCAATTGGCTTACATAACAAATCGTTAAACTACTTTAAAGTTAATTATGAAAAGTTATAATTATGTGAAGCTGTTGGTATGTAAATAAATAAATAAATAAACATTCATTAAACATTTACTTAATTATTTTCGTCCTAAAACCTAATGAAATGAGTAACAAACATAATAGTCTAAATTAAGGTAGCATTTATATATATACTAAAGCAACACTTTCGATGGCATGGCAATTTGTAAAAAAAATTAATCACTATATTTCTTATCTTATAAATGAAATGATATATAGTTATAAAGATACGACTATAAATATAAATACAAAGATAATGCAGGACAATGTGCAATCACACATTTTTTCTATTGAACTTTGTATGTAAAGTGTCAGGACCTACATATAATCAAGCTAGATAAATAATCTAACAAATTTTGGCACACTGATATCTAAATCGCTTCGATACTACAAAAATAATACAGCATAGTACATGAAAGTTATCATTAAACACTGTTATGTAAAATTTAATGTACCCACCAAAACTGAAATCTTCACCCTTAATATGCAACACCGCAACTGGTAAACTTATCACAAACACAATGTTAGATATATGCAGGGATATTCCAACCTTCTCTGATAACAAATGCTGGAATATTAAATGATGCGTTATTGAAACAAAAGTAATTTACATCTTAAAAATTTAAAAATCTTGTATGTATGTTCGGGATAAACTTTGAAATTACTGAACCGATTTTGATTAAATATGGTAACTTGGTCCAACTTAAAAAAAAGGATAGTTTTTATTTCGATTATATTGCAAATTACATGTTTTTTTTTTAGAGATCAAAAGGTGTAAAATTCCACAGGTTTCTAACAGATGGTGGTGTAAGTTGGTTTATTTTATTGACACATTTAACATATTTTGTTATTTATGTTGGATATCAGGTTGGACAACATAGATGGCATTTCATCAAAAACGGTTACAAAAAAACATTATGTGTAAATTATAAGATTATATTATTAGGACACAAAATGAAAAACAACTATACAAAATGCTAGACATATTAAAAAAAGTCATAACTTACAGCTGCTATAGCTTTTTCAATTAATAGAGCAACGACAACCGGAACCACAGAAACTAGAGAAAATAAAAAATAAAACACAATGAAAATATGATTTAAAATTCACAGCAATTTCATTGAGGATTTTTCTCTACCCTTTCTTACTTTAATTCACAAAAACATTGAATAAGCAATTTTTATTGTATTAAGTATATTAAATATTTTTAAGGAATGATCAACCACATAGAGGGAAAGTAAGTAATAATGTAATACAAGCTTACATGTTAACAAAACGACAGAAGGGTATTGGTGACTATGCTCCTCATTGTAGCCAGTTAGAACCACAAGCCACTCAACAGGATTTACAAGAATTCCATATCTAAAAATATTACACAAACAATTGAAACACTTTTGGGTAGGAATATGTTCAAATGTTAATTTAAATAAACAATAAAAATAAATTACATTAACCTCACCAAATTATCATTGAATTTGGGTATGGTCACTAGAAAGTTTGTTTTTAAATAACTATTTTGAAAGGGATGACACAATGCTTAGTCATGAAAAGAAATTTAATTGATAGTAGAGAAGGCTACGTAGTTTCCACTACATAGCTCTCTCTATAAGATACAAAAAATATAAAAATGAAATGTAAAATTACTTATAAAATAAATATACAATTACTTACTTTAAAAAATTTTCCAGAAATAATCGAAGTCCACCTATTGTTAGCATAAGAAAACCCCAATTTACTAATCCTGTAAAGTTTGTGAACTGTGAACTCCATGAAAATAATGAATCTCTTGGTGTATGGATTCTGAAAAATAGGTACAAAAATGTTATAAATTTTATATTAAAAATGTTCAGGTTGTAGTCAAATTATTGTGCTTCATTAACCAAATTAATAAATTTTGAATTAACTACAATTTATTTTTTCAACTATATTTTCCTATAATATATTAAGGTTGTCAACTTGTCAAGCCTGTTGTAAAAGATAAAAATATTAAAAAAAAACACTAAAATATAGGAAAAATACTTTGATTAAAAAAGGTGGGTAGATTTTATTTAACGTAAAATCTAACTACCTACATTGGGAAAGAATTATTATTATTAGACAAAACTATTACCGACATACCTACTTTAATGCATACAATATATAAACACTGTAGGTACTAAAACACATTTAATTATATATTATTCTATGGTACTTGATTGTTAGTATACTTACGGTTTATCATATTGACGTTTTCTCGCTTTCTTTTCATATTCTGTTATTTCTTCGGCTCTAGTTACACTTTGTGCCCTTCTCAAACGAAGATCCTTCTCTTCCACTTCGTGCGTGGTCATTTTCTCGTTTGTTATAAACTCCAAAGTAGTTACTTATCCAATTGATAATGTTGTTGAGTAATGTATTTAATCTTATCAGAAATGTAGCAATAATTTAAAAAACGAAGCAAGTATCAACATAACCAAATATCAACCACCCGGCTCTAACGAAAATTCATTTCAATACATTATATACATACACCATACACTGAGACAGTGGCTGACAATTGGGTAATTGAGTGATATAATAGTGATAAATATAAAAGCTAATAATCAAGGTTTATTGTAGTTTGCTTACTCTACTACACACACACTACTACTCACAAAAACAGACACACTGACTTGCACTGACTTGACTGTGACTGGACCTACGGTGTACCATAATTCAAAATTCGAATCGATCTAATTTGACATTGACAATTTGACACTTCCTTGGGTCCAGTAGTGTAACTGTAATATGAGTATTATAATCCAATTTTTAAGTTTTTTGTAATGTGAGACATATTTTAATGTTGTACTTCATGTTGAAATTTTAAGTTTGTTTCCAGCTTTATTATCTCTCGGCATCTTCCATGGCGAATAGATTTCTCCTATTCTATGATAATAATAATAATAAATAATTCATTAGATGTAAGTTTTTCACAAAACATTTATCCTCGTAACATTATTTTACAATTACAAACTACCACCGGTTCGGAAAGCTGCTTCTAGGGAGAAGAATTCGGCAAGCAACCCCCTAGTTGTTCTTTTCATAAATCAGTTTACAACATAACACGTACCTAACAATCTATATAACGCAATATTCAACTATATTCGACTCCAAGGACGTTCATCATTTATATAATCTATCCTATAATAACCCTTTTTGCACAGGGTTTTTTTTTCTTAATATAAAGTTAAATTTATTCATAGATATTAGCAGGAAGCCTGTTGTAGAAACGCACACATTGTCCCATAAAAGAGTTGCCAACCCTGTGGAGACGAGTTTTATGCAGTTGAAGTATATGCTTGTTTCTAGTATTCAAACTATTCTATTTAGGTTACCAACATTTTGGAATTATAAGGCCCTTCTCTGACGAAGCTATTCTCAAGCAATTTGTATTTCGTATGCGTATCCTTCGTGTCGCTAGTCATACATATTCACTTCGTTTCGCACACGATAAGACGCATCGACGACGCGTTTGATATCAGTGGCACTTTACTGTCTTGCTGGTCGCACGCTACCCAATTACCCAAGGCGTATACGCGTTGCATTACAAAATGGCGGCGGAACAAAATTCTAATATTAATTTTGTTCAGGAGGTGGAAAATTATCCATGTAATTATAAGCTGCCAGAGTATGTCAGAAAACATATACTTAACAGAAAAGGCGTGGATTGAGATTGGACAAAAATTCAATTTGACAGGTCAGATGTACGGGTGCACCCAGAATCTTCTTTTGTTTTCGTTTGTTCTTGTAATATATATAGAGAAGAAAATTGTGTTCATCGCTAGTCACTAGACATCGTCGTACGAATGTTGTTTTTCAAATGATAAAGAATAGTCTCATTTGGGTAGCTCCATGTGCGGAATGAGTATCATACCAGTAGGCGATCATAGTTTGCATCTCAGTCGCGTAGCATTTGAATAGTCTCGTGAGAGAAAGGCCTAACATATAACATCTCTATCTCCATACTCAATATTAATATAATATAATATAGAATATATCACCTAAACAGAACACTATACTCACATCACCACATTCTCACCATAGATAGGTATATAGTTATGGCTTAAAGTTCTAGTAACCAGGCAGTAAAATTCCAAAAAAGGTATATAGTTATCATATAGTCATATAGCTATATTGATTGAAGTTATTCACTATTCATTCATTCATCATTTCATCATTCGATTCGATTGCTTCATTCATTAATTAAATTTCATTATCGTTGTCGCGGTGTAGTTTTTCTGTTCGATATTTTGTATTACTTTTATTCGTAACACGAATGAAGCGAGACAATATAAGTAGATAGGAGAATCAAATCAGATAATTAGAATTTCATTTTAAGAAAGTAGGTACCTAAATGAAATTCTAACGATGAAGTTCTGGACGTCAGAATACACTTTTAAGTAAGTTCTTAGTTGGTATGACGCAATTCTGGGGATTTTTGGAACTCCTTTGTTTATTTTTTGAATTGTTATAGCCATCCATGGGAAACCGTGGCACAAGCAGCATGGCGGAAGTATCCTAATCCCATCAATACAGCAGTAATTGGAACAGATGTAGTGGAAAGGAAAGTAGTAAATGGTGTATTGTACACGAGTAGGCTCGTCAGTTCAAAGTGGTTTTTCCCTAGATGGGCACAAGCAGTGAGTACAGAAAATGCATGTTATATAATTATATAGATTGGTACTTACTATAAATTCATATATCAAGTACATGTACGTGTATTTTTTAGCTTATTGGAACTGCCAACATATGCTATGCCAGAGAGCAGTCAGAAGTCAACCCCAATGAACGGCAAATGACACTGAAAACGAGTAATTTAACTTTTTGTCGATACATAGCCTTTGATGAAACAGTGACATATACACCACACCCATCAGATCCTGCTAAAACATTACTAACACAAGAGGCTGTTGTTACTGTGCAAGTAAGTAATGTATATTTAGCTACCTCCTAATAGGTTTAGACAGGGATGTCTTATTAAGTTGTAGTCACAGTATGAAAACCTCCATCAGTTTTCAAATTCATTACTTTATTAAGTCATAGACTCTTAGTACCTTTTGAAATTAAATCACTAAGCAGACGACTGACAGGCGAAATGAATGACTGAAATGAAATTTCGGCACCATTGCAATGTTTGCCCTGTTGCAAATATCCTTTGCTTACCCCACTTGTACCTATAAATCTGACCTGCTGTTCTATTGCATATAGAAAAATGTTATTCGTAAATATATGTAAAGAGTACAGTAATTTTATGTAGTAATATACCTAGTGACAATGTTTAAGTATATGCTTACTAGCTGGTCCCCGTCTCCTGGGTGTTATATATTTTAATATTTGTCTGCAATGAATAATAAAAAATATAACACCTGACAAAATATATGAGCAATATAACACCTCTATTGTTGTTATACTTTTGCCTGTGTTGGATTTTTATTTTTAAATCACAAGGGAACAGTACTTTTTTTCTGTACCTACCCCTGATGTGAATGTTAAATTTATGATGTTGGGTTGAGTAGTTAAGGCATGAAAAGGTAACATAGGAAAGAAATGGTAGGGAAAGTAAGAAATACCATGTTATTACTCTCATTTAAAATGGACTTTATGTTATGGACATAAGAATGATTTGCTTTATTATCCATAAATATCAAATGATATTATCAGTAAATTCTGTTACCTCAAATGGTTATCAGTGTACACTGTTATAATATATCCTAAATGTGATAAGATAGATATGTGTTTTATATTTTATTTTGAAACTTGCGATTTTTGTTTACAGGGAGTACCTCTTAGCAGTGTAATGGAAGATTTATTAACTAATAAAATATCACTCAATGCAGGAAAAGGACGACAAGCTATAGAATGGGTTATAGGGAAGTTGGATTCTGAAATAAAAGAATTAGCGAATTCGGCTTGTAAAAGTACAGATGAACTATTGTCTCAAACTAAGAAATCGATTGATGACATAACATCTACAGCAAAGAGATCTATGGATGACATTTCGTTAAAAGCGAAGAAATCTCTGGATGACATTGAAAAGTTCACAAAGGGCAATGCCAATCACGGAAGCTGAAAAGAGGAGTGACATTGCATGTACCTATTATGATTTCTTTGAACTATAACAAAAACAATATTTTGTGTTATGAGTGCTATCAGATAATTTATGTAATGTAGTAGCATAATTTAATATTACGTGCTTATAATATATATTGTAATATTGTTTACTGAAAATAATAATTATGCTTACATTACAATATTTATATGACTATGTCAGTCAGTATGAATGAAATTGTAAAAAGTGTATGTTATGTCACTAATGTCTTAAAATATAAATATTTTATTTATTAAGTTAAATGTCGGTATAAATTTTAAAACTATTACTAATTTACTACAAGTTATCAATCAACCTTTAGGTGTATATTATGTATAAAGACCTTTTTGTTTATTCCACAGCAATAAATTTTTGTTATGAAGACATATACCTATTTGGTGTTTATATTATTAGTGAAACTGTATGAAAATAATGTGTTTTAAATAAAAATTAAGTTGATATTAATAATATTCTTTAGTAGTAGATATTATATACGAGCAGAATAAGCAATAAGTACTTATGAACCGTTTTGTGTTAAAAAGTTCACCTGCAATTGAAAAGTATGTAATAAAAACTAGAAGTCGCACAGAAGTCAAAATTCGACTATAAACAAAGGTACATACATATGGCCAAAAGTGGCAATACTAACATAAATGTCCCTTGAAATTACATGGTTAGAACGAGACACTACAGTATTGCCACTTTTTTTGCCAAGCTGTATACCAACATCCAGAGTAACAAATATGAAAGCTTAATCGATTTATTTTAATTAATTTAATGTATATTATATATGTCTGAGTGGTCCTCTGAGGTTCAGTCGGATTTTTTTTTTAATTGAGTCAAGGCAGCGCTTGGCCGCGATCTCGCTTGATGTAGGGTGCAGATATCTACAGCTTATATATGAGTATATATTAGTGATGTGTCAACTCGAGTTGAATTCTCTCGTAACTCGAATTTGAATACTCCCGCCCTAGCGCATCAGCCGAATGACACTGACATGGCGCGATGCGAAATTTGCCAATCATTTATGAGTGACTAGCTGGTGCCCGCGACTTCGTCCGCGTTGAATGAACGATGAAAGGTTATGTCCTTTCTAGTGTCCCAGACAAAGTGTATGCAAAATTTCTTGGTGATAGGTTTAGTAGTTTTTGCGTGAAACAGTTACAATATACTTCCGCATTTATAATATTAGTGAGTGACTATATTCATTAGCTACAAATGTCACAACACAACATTGTTGCAGATTTGAGGTTATATATATTTGGAGTGCCGGTTGTTATTAGTTTTCGAATTATTAAGTACCTACTGTATAGAGAATAACTAGTTTTGTTGTTAATTAATATAAATAATTACTTTATTTATGTCACAAAGATTTAATCCAAAATACATGATAAATAAATTCCTTTTTTATTTAAATTCTACCTACTTAATTTAAATTTTTTATTTAATTAATTCATTAAATTAATTATAATGGTCCCCATATATTTTTATGCTGAATCTGTTCCAATTTTTTAAATATTGTTACGAAGTTGGTAACAACAAAACAAATAATTTACTCAGTTTCATCCAGTTAACTCGAGTTAAGTGAATTTCAACTCGAATTAATTCGAGTTGTGTTTTTTCCGAGTTGGCACATCAGTAGTATATAATGTCCTGTCAGTAGACAGTACGAGCATGTAATGTCACCAAACTCAATTCTATTAAGCATATTTTTCTGACTAGAGCTACTGATTTAAGCTTTCTTCTGTACTTCTAATATGTTATATATGTTCCATATATACTACTGCACCAAATTTCGCACTTAGTCTTCTTTCACTTCATATACCCATATTACCCATAGATTAAAATAAAATCGGAAGTCATCGTTTTGATTGACTGTGACTGTAACTAGCAAATCAGATTGTATGTAGTTTAACTAGTTTTTTGACTCCTTCTTGGTATTGTACTCACTGTAATTAATTTTACTTAATATAATATGTAATTAACTTTCATTATTGCATTGCAGCAGATATAGCTACAGATTATACACATTTATATATTGTAAGATACTCTGTGACAAGGGGCATAATCTCTCCCTAGAGAGTATATATGTTCCTTGCTCTGTGACATCTTTGTCAACAGCAACACGTCAAACGAATGACGCCGAATCGAATACGTCATGTAGAAAATGTTGCCATATTATGTCCATTTGTAATCATTTTGAGGTAAATAAGAGTGTAAGTTAACGGCCTCTATGAAATCGGAAAGAAAATATTTCTAATAATATTGTTAATGATTGAGCATTATAGCTTAAGCACTAAACAGAAAATTAAGTATTTAGATATAAATAAGTAAAGTTATATACTATGTGCCTAGGAATTAGGTAAAAGTATATCTAGCAGTGGGCCCGGTGGGGTCACCGGCCTTTACTTGGCTGATCGGATTGTCACTGAGGAACCAAGGAGGTCGTGGCGACTGAGGTGTTGGCCGGTGAGAGACGGCACCCTCACCGCTCTGTCACTCAGTGGTAGTTGTGTAAAGTAGGCGAAGACCGAGCTCTATGGCAGGGAAGGACTGCCTGACAGAGTACCGCAAACATGGCTTTGTGGAGGGTGGTGACAACATGGTTTCGGGGACGACTGCGGAAGGCACTTACTAAACTGCCCTCCGCAGTCGTCCGGAAGAGTGAGCACCCGGCCTCGCGACCCAGCTTAGTGACCGACTATAGACCACGGGGAGATCGGTGGGGATCTGGTTCGCAGATTTTCCCACCCAATAAAAACTATATCTAGTAGTGTCTATAAAGCCATTAACGTTCGTACTTCGTTTTGTCATAATCAGTACCCGATGCGTATTTTTTAATAAAGTCAGGTAACTGCTAGGAGACGCTGCACGCTGAGGTCTCGCTGTATGCTGGCTGAGAATGTGGCGGACAAGATAAATTTGTCAACGTCAAGCGTTGACTAGAGATTAGCGTAGACTTTAGATTTGTACTAAATCAGAAAGATAAATATTATAAAACGGCTAATTTAGTTTTCGCTTGCGGCAACATTGTTTTCCTTTTCCAGTTGTCAAAGTGACTAATTTTGTTTCGGTCATTTTCGTTGCGGCTGTCGTCAAACATGGTAAGTATGTTGAAATGTGATATAATGAATAATCTTTTTCCATCAAGTGTTGCTTTCGATTTAATATTATTTTAACTTGTTTATAACCGAAACTATATATTAATCAATTAAGATTTGTGTTTATTTTTCAATATATGCATATGATGATTAAACGCTAAAAATAAATGGTTAGAACCTGAACCCATGTGAAGATTTTACTAGGGCGGACTGATGCTATTGATTCACTACTATTCTTACCATATGTTTTCATATTCAGTCTAACATATCAATTTCTTTTAAGTCGCACAGAAAGTTTTCGGCGCCTCGTCATGGTTCTATGGGATTCTACCCCAAGAAGAGATCCCGTCGTCATCGTGGCAAGGTTAAGGCGTTCCCCAAAGATGATCCCAGCAAGCCCGTACATCTTACGGCCTTCATTGGCTACAAGGCTGGAATGACCCACGTGGTCCGTGAACCTGACCGTCCTGGATCAAGTAAGTGTAGTATTTCTTAGGTTTTGATAGAATTTGTAATATAATTGTGTGGTTACTTCCCCACACTAAAAAAAAACCATTACATTTGTACACCCGAGTCTAAAATCTATAGGATAGATAAAGGTGGATAAAATATCGATATTCGTAGGTATTGTCACGTGTTTGCATTGTGAATACTTGAATTATATTAGGTAACATTTTATATAAATATTGGGACAAGTTTGTTTATGAGTGAATGGAGAGATTAAATTAAAATAGAATTCGTATACATATGCAATCCAATCATTTCTTTACTTTCTGTGTTCGTATAACTGCTAATTCCCACGCATCCAATTTTGATGCGGTTATTTTGTTATTATTATTATTATATGTAATTTTTTAAAGGAAGGTTTATGTTATGGTATATAATAAGAATGTAATGAAGTTTTTATGTAAATAAACAATATTTTACAATCTGAAAAATAAATTTATGTGGCTTACATAACCTAAGTTAAGCGATACATAGAATTTGTGTATTGGATATTTGTATTTCTTCTAAAATCCTATAGAAAATCTGCAATTGAATATTTCTGTGTTGAGTTAATAGTTGACTTTTATTGTAACGATTTATTTCATTAATACTTTCTCCACATATATTTTATGTTATAAATCCATAATGTCTGTTACTCCGCTAACTACTTTTAAACCATTCAATGGATTTCAATTTGGTTCTTATGGAAAGAGGGATCAATAAGCAAAATTTGTGTATATAAAAATATAGCGGGGTCACTAGTATGAATATAATAAATACAAAATCTTATCGAATATCTTATTTAATGAATATGATTTTTACAGAGATCAATAAGAAGGAGATTGTGGAAGCAGTGACAATAATTGAGACTCCGCCGATGGTGTGTGTGGGTGCAGTTGGTTACATTGAGACGCCTCATGGCCTTCGTGCTCTACTCACCGTGTGGGCGGAACACATGTCTGAAGACTGCCGTCGTCGCTTCTACAAGAACTGGTAAGTTTAATAATTTATTTATGATTGTAGAAGTACTTGCAATTTAATAATTAAAAAATATATATTTTAAATTTTTATCACTAAATATTTTTAATCAATTATTTCTTTAAGAAGCAAATTTTAATATGTTAACTTGAAGTAAATTTTTCTTAAATTCAAATATTGATGGCATGCAACACAGATATATAATATGCAGAAAAGTAAATTTTACAGTATAGATATTATATCTAGCTAGATTATCTAGCTAGGCCATTTAGTAGTTACTACCATTGAACTATTTAGTTAATCCTAACCAGACGTCAGTACAAAATTAGTTGACAACAAAATTTAAAAAATGCACATCACATTTTTGTTTTATGCCATGGACATAGTTTTTTGGATTTTGTAATGTATGAAACATTGTTTATATACATTTTTATTAATCCTTAAAAATCAGCTCTCCTCTCATTGGACGAGGGTTAAATGTTGTGTGTGTTTGAGCACATTGGAACCAAGCAAGTCTCCGCTCAACGATGAGGCATCTTGGTATTTCTTTCAGCTGGACATTTTTTATGATCCAATTAGGTACAAATGCAAGAAGAAGGCTTTCACTAAAGCCAGCAAGAAATGGCAGGATGAGCTTGGTCGTAAATCTATCGAGAGGGACTTCAAGAAGATGATCCGCTATTGCACCGTTGTAAGGATCATTGCACACACCCAGATGAAGTTGTTGAAGCAACGCCAGAAGAAGGCTCACATAATGGAGATCCAGCTCAACGGCGGCACTATCGAGGATAAGGTCAATTGGGCTCGTGAACACTTTGAGAAACCCATTCCTATTGACTCAGTATTTGCTCAGGATGAAATGATCGATTGCATCGGTGTCACCAAGGGCAAAGGATACAAAGGTAATTCTTTTTTTCTACTTTATTTAATATCTACTCATTCATTCATTTAAATAACCAATATCAATCAGTTTGATTCAAATTAACTTTTTTTTTCTTAACAAAAATCTACCAGAAGTTAACTTTACAGACTTTATTTTATTAGGTTTTTTTTCACATTTCATAAGTGGATTCACTATTAGTGCATAACAAGTACATAATTTAGTATTTATTTATTTGATTTATTGTCTTCAATATCAGTATTGCCAATCTCATTCAGAATTTAAAATGTATTTGAGACCTAATATTGCACCTTTTGGCTTGAGCTATTTGGCTGTTGCTTTTAGTGTATAGTGTATTCCAGATCATACTTTGTCCTTTACTCTTCCATCCTGCACAGTTATTGCATTTGGTTTGAAGCCACCTATTAGCAAATAGTCTACCTAAAAGATAATAAATATGAAGACTTGTTTTGACCATAATTAATAATATTATATGTATTTTTCAGGTGTAACCTCCCGTTGGCACACAAAGAAATTGCCACGTAAGACACACAAGGGTCTGCGTAAGGTTGCTTGTATTGGCGCCTGGCATCCTTCGCGAGTGTCCTTCACTGTTGCCCGTGCTGGTCAGAAGGGCTACCATCATCGCACAGAGATGAACAAGAAAATCTACCGTCTTGGACAAGGTAAAATATTCATAGAATTTTCATTAAATTGAAATTAAAAATGTTATTAAAAATATATTATTTCAGAATATAAAAGAAGAATGTAAACTTCTTACACTTAAGAAATGAATTTTAAATTTATTTAAATTAAATTTTATTCTTATAGATTGATTTCTGTCTGTCTGCTACTGCATGCTGTGATTTTTATGTTATTAAAAGTGTTCCAAACATTACTATACTCAATTGAAATAAACTGACAGGATTTTGGAAGACTAAATCTGTCAGTACTTGCATGGACACCCTGAATAGTCTATTTCTTTTAAGATTACTAAAGAAAAAAATCTATTTCTTTAAAGATTACTAAAGAAAAAAAAATGATTCCATTATCAACTGTGTTTATTTAGATTTTTTTTTGCCTGTAGGTATTCACACGAAGGATGGCAAGGTCATCAAAAACAATGCTTCTACTGAATATGACTTGACTGAAAAGTCCATCACTCCTATGGGAGGTTTCCCTCATTATGGTGAAGTTAATAATGACTTTGTCATGCTCAAAGGTTGCTGCATGGGACCTAAGAAGAGGGTCATCACCTTAAGAAAAGTAAATATTCATATTTTTATAAGTAAGGTTTTTAAGAGCTTTCATAGGAGAAAGGGTGAGGATACCTCAGACCAGCAAGTGCAAGTGTGGGATGTCAGCCCGCAAGGTGGACAGACTATCCTGGGGACAGGAGGGTCGTTGGATCCTGGTTCCTTCTGACCCCGTCCCATTGGAAAATAATTATGGGGAATGCCTATGTCCAGAAGTGGACGGGTCGGCTGTGATGATTTAATGGTTCTGTAAGAGGGGTTGAATAAATTTTAAATTGGTGTTGTCCTCTGTCTATAGTTTAGTGCCATTTTGACACATTCCCAAATTGACAATCCTAAAAGTCACAGTTTCATTCTGATGGGAAATCATTTTCAGATTACACATGACACCTTAAATCTTAAATATCATTTAATATATATGATAAATTATATTTTTATCGAAGGATTTTCCATAGACTAAGAACCTAAATTAAATATTACTTGTTTTAGTCATTGCGCGTTCACACTAAGAGGGCTGCTCTGGAGAAGATCAACTTGAAGTTCATTGATACTTCGTCGAAGTTCGGTCACGGTCGCTTCCAGACGCCGGCTGATAAGGCCGCCTTCATGGGCACTCTCAAGAAGGACCGCATCCGTGAAGAAGCTGCCGCTACCACCACCACTACGGCTGCTCCTGCACAGTCCTAACTTGTCAGAAGACGGTTGAATAAATGTTGAACTATGTATATTAACTTCTTTTATTTACTCTTCGTAGCAAACTACCAACAAACCTGTTAGAGAAACTTGTCCCTGAATTAAAATTATAACTAGGTCAGAGTAAGTCATTGTATAAAAGTAAAAGAACTAGCTACACGCTCCCGGCTTCGCACGGGTGCAAAATAAAAACTATCCTATCTTTCAAGTTGCATCAAACTGCACAGTGCAAGTTTTATTAAAATCGGTTCAGTAATTTAGGAGTTCATCGGCGACAACATGATATAGATAATTGGGTGCAGACTAACCGTCACTGGTGGTGGTTAGGAATTCTATTTCTTAACCGACAAAAAAGACTAGTTTTATTATTAGAAATATATTTAACTTGGATCTTAGTAACTATGTGCACAAGAGTTATGTCGCTTGGTACCCACTGTACTACTAACTTCATCCACTGACATGAATATTCAATGTTCAGAAGTTTAACGCCATTGTGATTACAATAAACAGTAATAGGTAAATGATCATAACTTTTAGGTCTATATAAAATGTTCAGATTTGGTCTCAATGCTTTTGTTCAATTTGATCCACACTTTCCAAGTACACCTATCGTTAGGTTACCACCAATGGAAGGTTTATGCATATAAAATATCCCTTTACTTTCAAAAGGACAGATTTTGAGATAGTCAGTTTTTAAAATCGTCAGAATTACAAATGGTCAGTTTAGTACAGTCTACTAAAGTTACAAGTGTAATTTTATTAAGGAAAAAATATCACTTATTACGTTACGTTTAATTATACATTATATATATATATATATATATATATATATATATATATATATATATATATATATAGATAAAAATCTAGATTGTTTAGTCAGATTCCGTTAATACCAGCAACGAATATTTTTGAAGTAGTATTGGATTTATGCGAAGGTTTGCCTGAAACTGAAAATTTTAACAATTTCAAGGGTAATTTTGCTATTTAATAACCGTTCATTCGAGCATAATTTGATCTGGACAAGATTTAATCATACCGGGCGACCTTTCAGAGCTAATTATGGTTTGCCTGGCCATAATTTTATTGGATTATTGGACAAAACTTGGCCAGCTGTCAAAAAGTGTGTTGCCGTTTATACTTTGACTACCTATTTGTAATTCTGACGATTTGAAAGATATCACCCGTGTGAAGTTGGAGCGGGTCGCTATATAAAATAGGTAACCTAATCAGTGGGAGGCAATTAGGTATTTTAATCTGCAATAGTAGTGGCAGGGCATACCTATTGCGTTTGCAGTCATTTGGGCCGCACGTCTGGCGGCAGTAACCACCCTCTTACAACCACAGTGAAATAACAGAATGTGTGGAGTTTTTGTTTCGGCGAGTGAATGAGGAATGTCCGAGGCCTTTTTACCTATACTTTCCTAATTGCGGAACCTTAATCCTGCCTACTATGGCTGTAAACGCACTTGCAACACCTGTGGCGTTGCTTGCGTAAGCGACGAAGGCAACATACCATCAAATGGACCTTCGACCTGTCTGTCAATTGAGCTATTGACTATTATTTTAAAGAAAAAATTTAGTTTTAAGTAGAAAATAAAACAAAGTAAATAAAAAAGAAAACATTTTATTATCACTTTTTTTCAAAATAGTTATTCGCAATAATGTGTCTAATACATTGTAAAACAATATTACGTTCTTGTCTTATTTCTTTATATAAAAGTTTTTCAAGAAGTGTAGATGGCAGTTTGGGTTTTGCATTTCGATGAATGTGTCTTTGAGGTTTTCCAGTTTTATGTGCATTTTTGAAAACTCTTTTGTTTGTTATTTTTTGATTTTCTGGAAGTTCTGTAGCAATATCTCCCGTGTTGGTCGTTTTAACTTCTTCAGGACCACTGTCATCATCACTAACTCCACCAGTTTCATTAGTAATTGTTTGACTTTCATTCATTACTTCTGTTTTTATATCACTGTGCTCATTACTACAGGTAATTTTAGGTAGAGACTGTTCATTTTTAATGTTGATTTCGTTGTTTTGTTCAATTTCTTCATCAGACTCATAATCACATATTAGAGATGATAAAGCACCACAAACAGCTATTTTATCTTCTTGTGGCTTCCTTGTTGGTTCTTCATTTTCAATGTCTTCTATCAGGCAGTCACTTTCTTCTTCATTATCTTTTTCCTCATTATCTATTAACAATCCTAGAATGCCAGCAAAAGGCTTCAGTGGGATATTATCTTCTGAAGAAGGTAATATTTCTTTAAATGTTTTTTGGGGAGGTTTTTTATTGTTTCTTCTTAACTTTGAATTTTTATTAAAGCTTGACATATCATTATTGTCACTTCCAAAGGCATGTTTTCTTTTATTATTTTCTGTTTGAAAAAAAAAATTATAAGCATTAATACAAGTATATGACCATATTTCTGTTGGTTAAAGAACATGTCTGCAATTTAAGATTTTATAATTTTAAATCTGTTATATTTTTTTAAAATTGTAATAAATATTTGATGGAAAAAAAAATTTCATTTCATTAAAATAAATTCCTTGTTGCTTAAACAAGGTCATTTGTTAGTTTTTGAAGAAAAAAAAACCATATCACAGTAGAACACAGGCCTTATAAATTGTCAGATATTTATCCCATTAATATATACAGACAACTGGAAATCAAAAATAGTTTTGAACCCAAAAAATATTATAGTTGGTATGTATTTAAGAAGATTATTTTCCTGTGAGACAAATTATTTTCCTTTTGACTGTCAGCCATGCAAATATGTTTGCTTGTTTTCATTGACTAAATGCAATTGACTACAGACAAAGCACACCCCCATCTGGTTGAAATTAGGAAAATTTTATAACAAAATAGTGGTTCAACATTCATGAAAATGTCTGGAAAATGACGAACATCAAATGATAGTAATAAAATGAGTACAGACCTGGTTTAAAGCTCCAGCTTTTACGACATACTTTCGTTTCACTTTGTTTGAGGCCTAATATTTCTCCTCTATTGACTCTTTCATTTATTTCTGCCTCCTTCTTTTCTATATTTTCTCTAGTGGGATACTTCTTGCGCCTTTCATTTCTCCATTTTTCTACTTCTTCAGGGTTGCTGAGCTTTGATATTTTCTTGAATAGTCCTGATGAATGTTGCATTTGAATGTGTTTTGTTATAACATTTGGATGTGCCACAAGCTGACAACCATCAATGTTACATTTCTGAAATGAAAACAGACTAATGAGTTAAATAAAAAATTAATGAAGTAAATTTTTTGGATAAGATTGTGATGGACTGGCATTTTTTGAAGATTCATGACATTCTGCAATACAGCAATGAGATTCAATACCATATTTCTTCAAATTGAGGGCTTGACCTAGTGATGAGATGTTATACTTGTCTATAGGTTATTGAATACTAACAATCTCACGGATGTTTATCTCATGGATTTACCATTTCCGATTCAATCTAGCAGTGTAACCCAAAGCATAACCCTCTCTATAGCTTGTTAAGCGTCTTTGAGTCTTGAGACCTATAGTTAGAGATCACATTTCAATGCCATGTTATTACTGGCAACACACTGGTCAAAAACAATTGTTTTTAGGCACTGAGGAATTTTGGATAAGGAGATTGATACCTTCCCGAGCACCCGATTCGATAATTGACCTCTTTTTGGAAGTTAGTGGTACCTAATTAGACTGTTTGTCCTGGACTTGGACAAACAGTCCAAGTTTGTACCAAGTCGATATACCACTGCTACTGGGGTGGGCATAACATGGACATTAAACATAACTTTCGTCTTGTCCATATTCATCTTAAGACCTATCCTTTGAGAAACTAGGTTGAGGCCATTAAGCATATTGTGATTGTTTTAGTATGTGAGTAAAGTTGACTCATATACTAAAAAGCACTCATAATTAAGATGAAACCTTTTAATTCATCTTATGGAAGTGGGTAGTAATTTAATTGCCATCCATAAAGTTATGCCTCTGGGTTTGCTGTGAGATATGGTGGTTTCACATCAGGGAAATAGTACTTAGTTCCTCACCCATGGGTTAGTATGTCTTAGAAAATAATTACACATTATATATTTTTTACCTGATGCTCTGATTTATGATTTTCTAAAAGAGTTTGGTTCCGAAACCCTTTATCACATGTTTCACACCAGTATTCTTGATTATTATGAGACTGTACTGCTTTCATTTCATAAAAATCAGATTGAGGATAAGGATAGAAATCACCACGTTGATCAAAATTTGGTCGCCAATTGTTTCTTCCGAATCCATTTTGGTGATTAAAGTTCTGCGATTGTCTGTACATATTTTTGCTGATATTTAATTGCGTCTACTGATGATATTGAGAAAACGAAACAGAAATACAAAAGAAAACACAAAATTGTCATATAAAATAACAAGTCACATTTACAGAACACAGGCAAACCAAGAACGACATTAAGTTTTATTTAATTATCTTATTTTATTAAACATATTTATAAAAGAAAATAAAAAAAGATTACAGTATAGTCACACTTGAGTCACACACTAGCAGTATATAGACGAGCACGGCGGAGGAGGAAGACCCCTGTGGAGAGACCCACATTGGTTTGGTAAACAGAACTGGTCTGTGAACAGAACACAGAACAAAAACACGGTATTCAATTCAAACGAGGTTCAAAAAACCAAAGTCCAAGCCACGCTGAAAATAAAATTTGGCAACTTATTAAAGTGCTCTGTGGTCTCGATCATGTTATGATTGATTCACAATTTCGAAGTTTCGAACCAAGGAACATATATACTCTCTAGTTTCGAACTGAACTTGAAGAAAACATTTAAAAAAGAAACACTATAACTAATTAACTATCTATTTTAACTAATTAGTATTAAGATGAGTAATTCAGCTGCAAAGGTAATAAATTTGTTAATTGTAAAAAAAGTAATTGGCGATGTTTGAACGCCTCCTAAAATAATTTTATTATTACTGAATTTTAGGTTGGCGAAATATTCACAGAAGCCGGTGCTGCGTTTAATAAACTTGCCGATATGACTATGCTTTTACATCCTTTGGCTGAATCTATACCCAGGTACCTAATGATGATATTTTATACCAGGATCCATGGATAATATAATATGTTGTTACGCGAAAGATCAAACGCAGGTTAAGATTCTTGAAGCGAAGACAAGAACTGCAAAATATAAAGAATAAGACTAAATATAAAGAACTGCAAAATATAAATAAAAAACGAAATTTGCTAACAAGCTTGTTAGTAAATATATAAAAAAAGACTACAGTAAATATGGGTATAACACAATAGGAAAAACATTTAATTCAATCAGGAAGTACAAAAAAGGCATTCAAGGAGCTGAGAATAAATAAAACATAGATAGACTAAAACGAAGTGGAAAAACTAAGCAACCGCAGAGGTTATTTCCATAGCAACTGAATTTTACAAGAAAGAACTTATAAGTTCAATATGAAAGTGTTGTGAAATAAAACTAAAATAATTAATATTTGCCTAATCAATTTTAGCTCACAAACGAAAACACCGGTTAAAAGAAAGATGGTAGAGGAGCGCGCTGTAGCTACTCCAAACAATGCACCTGCTGGACAATTGCAGGCAACACAACATACTCTAAATGCACCAATTTCACAACAGGTTCGTATTTGCTTGAATTTTGTTTTAAAATATCCTGTCTGTGATCGGGATGGTTCTTAGTTTTAATTTATGTGGATCTGTTCGGCCTACTACTTTTCACTAACTTTCACTGGTTCGATTGATGTGAAATTTGGTATATATATATATATATGATATTTCCATGACATGGTAACCCTGACCTGGTGCTGCATCATCAAGTAGTCTGCAGGGTACCCAACTCCTCAGTAACTTACAATATATATAGAGTGTTTGGGCCTTATAGAAAATCAGAGATTAGTTTATAATTTCTTTAATTATAGCTTGTATTTTCATAAATTGGGACTCCATGGCCTAGTATCTCCACCCACTTTTATTATTATGCCAATTATTATTATAAATTGTTTTTTTTTTTCAGGTAACATTAAACATGTTGAACGCTCAAGAAACTGAAATGGATGTGGAAGGAATCAACAATGATGTAAAATTGGAATTTGAATCAAGTACTGAAGAAGTGAACACATGAAGTCATTGGAAATAGTTAGATTAGTTTATATCCATTCATACTTCACTACATCACAATTTTCATTTTTTTAAACCTTTTATTGCAAAGTTTAATGTTTCTTACAATAGCATCCAAATGGAATTTTAAGCAATTGTGTGCTTAAAACACTTTATTGCCAAACTATTATAGTATAATAATTATTGAGAAAGTAATTTTAGAAAGAATAAGTGAAGTTTGTATGGTAGAAGCTGCTAGGCTATGAATTTAGATTAAGCATTTTATTAAAGATTTTGTTTCATGAAAAAAAAAAATGCACTGTTCTTGTTAAAATGAAGATATAGGTAATATCATAGAGTAAATAGTACTTAACCAGTATTAAGTACTATTTACTCTATGGTAATATATTTTCAGTTACAAATTTTCATTTTGTATCGAGGGTTGCATATATACCTACTACAGAAAAACAATATAGTTGAAATAAAATTTTCATTTAATTTTTTAATGTCAATTACTAAATTAATGAGTTTGTATAATGTACCAATTTCCATTAATGTTTCCAGGGACATGCTTTTCAGTGTAGTTTTTCTAGTTTTTAAAGTATTATAACCAAACTACATACAAACTACAGTCACATAACTTTCATAGAATACAGTCACATAACTTTTTAATGTTCTTGTCCCTGGTTAGATTAGAGATACAAACAATGGAATAAATATCTGTATAATTAAATAGAATGTGAATGTACTCTTCAAGAATGAAAAGTAATGCCCTATGTTCTTGACAAATAACTTTAATTCTTACTTAATGGAATCACCAGAAAATAATTAAAATAAACTATGGGTAATTGAAATTAAGTGTATATTTTTCACGGGATGACCACTAGGTAAAGAAAAAGATGGGTTTCTTTACCTTCACTAAAAGCGGGGTTGTGTTCCGGTTGGTTCAGTATTCTGAGGCTAATACTAATATTTTATTTAGAAATTAGATTCTTATCACAAAATAGGTGAATGTAAATATTGAAGTTAATAACTGTACAAAATAAATTAAAAGTTGGGTGAATTGAAAATGCAGCTAATGAAAAAATAAACAAATTTTCTGCTGAAAATACTGATTTTAATATAAGAAATAAATAGCTTCTCAACTTAATGTAAACAACTCACAATTCCACAATAAAATTAGAATCCTAACTACTTATTAAATTTTAAGTTATTACTTATAATTTGAAATATATATAAGATATATGAAATACTTTTTAAAGGATTGTCTTGTTAAGTAATTTGGTTCTCTAAATTCTAAAGGACAAGACAGTGGTCTTCCCATCCCAAAGGAAGGATCCCAATCAGTATGGGATATAATTTAAATTATTTATACATCTTAAGATATAAACTAATATCACTTGCCATACTTTTAAATGGAAAATTACATTACATCTCAAACTAATTATTTTTAGTTGTGTCTGTCAATGCAAACTTAAACATATATCTTACACTGTGAAGTCCGATCATGAAAGATAATTTATATTTTAGGATATAATACATATTTATTTATTTATTTATATTAGGGAAACATACAATATCTCGCTACACATTATAAATATACATACAAGAAAAACATAAATCAGCAAAGTTTCCACTACACATTTCACATTGAGAAGCCAGATTATTTGTGGATTTTTATATGTTTCTTCCTTGTAATCTGTAAAAAAATAGTATCACATTCACTTATGTTATTGTACAAAAAATGTACTGTTGAAATGTAATAAAAAAAATAAACTATTTTAGTTGATAACTTGTTATTTTTCTTTTCCAAGTTGAACTTGCCGTTTCATATGTTTTACTGTGATTGTTTTTTTGCATTGTACTTTCTATTACATATTCAATGTCATTCCTTATTTTCAATTTGTCATATAAAACAAATGTGGAACCAGATTTTTTTAGTCTACGTTGAGCACTTCTGTAACAGTTCCAAGGTTGCGGTTCAATAATGATTGCTCTTGAAATATTTGAAATAAATGTCAGGAATTTGAGCAGTCCTTCATCACCATTATTTAAATGTATCCACATGGTCACTGAGAAACAGAATGTCAAGTCAAATGTTCGTTTATCAAATTTACTTAGAAATTGATAAATGGTTTCTTGATCCTCTGTATTCATCACATCTAAAGCCTTAAATGTGATGTCCTTGGTGTCATTGTAAGTCTCAATAGCTCTTTTTATTAAAATGTGATCTATATCTAAACCTAAGATATGTATGCTGTGATCTGGATATACAATTTTTAAATATTCATAAATCTCTTTCGTAAGTTCACCTGTATTACATCCTATGTCCATACATAAAAGTGGTTCTTTAGAACACGGTGGCACTGGAAACATCTCGTTGTTTAGCATATTTATTCTTTCCTTAGCACTATGAAATGAGTAGTAATTTATAAAATTTCCATGTTTTACTGCTCCTGGATCATTACCAATAAAATTAAGTTCCTCTGTTTTCATTTTGAAGTAGGTACCTAGGATCTTTGAAGTCACTACTACTACTAACGTGACTCGAAAAATTCTTTCAAAAAGTTCTCTGATGTAATTAAAAAAAATAGAAATCAATCACCTCGGAAATCTTCACATTGAAATAAAAACAAATCCAATCCTATCAACTCCTCAGAGTAAGTAAATCAATTAACTCCATCACTTTTGAGATTGTCATTGTCAAAATAACTGTTGGCTTGACATGTTAGTGATTGTCAAACAAGTTATGGAGTGGTATAACCTGTACTTTTTATTTATGGCAGTCATCAAAAATTGCCAATATCAGGTGAAATCGGCGAGTGTGTAGAGCCGCCATAAAGCACGAGTCATTAAAAAAGTCGCAATAAAAGATAGCGGAAAAAGCAAACAGAGATAAGTTAAGCCACAGCCAGGGCGGACACTGCAAAAAGTACACTGTGAAGAAAAGAAAATACATCATGGATGAATAATTTAAGAGTACCTACCTATCGTTTGGTATAAGCTCTCATTCCCTCTTACAGCACTCGTTTTTATATAAAACCAATATTTAAAAAAATACAGAGTGTTTTCCTGAAGTGAAAATCATTCCCCCTGCTACCCCTATGCTGATTTTATCTCACGATATTTTCTTTCATCGTTGTAGTAAGTAATCTTTATTTCTAATCCTACATTAAGTCGATAAATATTCAGAGATTCTTACACAAAATTTTAAAAAAAGATTAGTTTCCCTCAATTTGCTAAATGTGAACGTACAAAATTTTATTAACTAACTAGTTGGTCCCCGCGACTTCGACCGTGTTGGAAAATGAAAAATATAACACTTGAGAAAATATATGAATATTATAACGCCCGACGTCTTTATCGCTGTGTTGATTATACAACAGTGGTGCCGTCACAGCGAAAGAGGCGCCCGATTTTTATATTTTCTTAGACAATCCCACGGGAATCAAAAATTTCTCTAGGATAAAAAGTATCTTATATAAAAATCCAGGTAATAAACTTATCTGAGTGCGACATTTCAACCAAATCCGTTTAGCCGTTTTTACTTACTCTTTAATGAGTAACAAACATCCATACATCCACCATCACAAATTTTCGAATTTATAATATTAGTAGGATATATTAACATTTTTTTTTATGTTAAGGTCGACAGACAGGCTGACGGTATAACATAGGTACCTAAGCAACGTCATAGGTGCTGCAAGTGCGTTGTCGACCATAGGAAGGGATGGGGTAGTGGGCTCTGGCATCGGGATGAAAGGTTTATTTCCAAAGTTGACCCCGCCGGGAATCGAATCCGGTGTCCGTTAGACGTTAGGCGAGTACCCTTACCACTCATCCAACGGGTTCGTCAAATTGAGATATATTTTCATTGCGTGTGAAATATTTCATAAAAATTATAATGAAATGTTCCATGTCGGACAAAAATATACCTATATGAACAATTAAGACTGAATAAATATTTTAACACCTAAAAAGTAGCGGGCAAAAGCTAGTATAGCATATATTAAAAAAAAATTAAATAGCTTTTAATATTTTTTTATGTATTAAACCACAGTATTTTTAAAATACTCGCATTATTTTTTCTTACTCCACAGATGTTTGTAAATTGTCTACAAACATCTGTGGAATTAGATATAGATAAATTAGATAGTCTGCACATTAAAAGTATTGTTAGAAAAAAAAAATCAACTTTGTATAGTTAGGTACTTTTTAACCTTGGTTTTTAAATAACACTTAAAATTGTATTGTAAGAATATAGCCATTCACACAGATTAAGACTAAGTTTTTATATAAATTAATAATTTTAAATATAAATTGCCATTATCACCTTCACACTTTAAATTCATTTAAATCCAAAAACATTAAGGGGTGCAGGAACAACCGCAGATTGAAATCTGCGTATGGTAGCTAATTATAAAACACATTTATGAAAGTGGACAGAACTCGTGTGGCCAAACGTGTGATCCAGTAGTTAAAATAATTGGTTATACCTACTATGAATAGATGGTAGTGTATCTACTGTGTCCTACTTACATATATTATTTTGACTAGCTATTCGCTCTGGATCATTCCTAAGAAATTGACTAAAGGCACAGAATAGGTTTGTACGAGTACAAGTAAGTAGGTACTAAAGGTTAATATATCATTTTAATGCATTAAATGAATAGACAAGCAAGAACTTTCATTACAGCCACTAATTCACATAGTAAATGATAAATTTCAAAAGATAAAATAAAATAAAAAATGCATCAAAATCCATTGCACAGGTCTTAGATGTTCTTCATCTAAGGCACAGGTGAACAACTAAGGAAAAGAAAAGACAGACTGATAAAAACTTATTTTTCTACTATTTAAAAGTGGTTTTGGACTGGCCTACTGGACTGGTGCTAGCAGATTATAAAACAAATCTATAAAATATTATAATATGTAATACGAGTATTGATAGAAAGAACTTGTTCATTGTTTATAAGAATTCATTAAAATCATGTTAAGTATTTTTTATTATTTAAGTGTATTAAGCGAGTTTTTAATAGATAATTCACTAAACTAAATAATAACCCTTAATTTTATAGTTGAATACATTTTGTTTTTAGGAATATCATACTTAAAGACAAGATACTTAGGTCTTTTTTTATTAAAAATATTTGAAAAAGTATAATTATTAATAAAAGTAAAAATTATTTGAAATAAATGTGTACCTACATAAGTACGTGCAGAAGATTTAATTATAAATTTGCATTCTATTCCAGTGTTCTGCGTTTTGGTATCTCTGGTCTTCAAAGAGTTGTTAATCTTACTTATACGATATCGATGGCAAAGAACACAGAAGTGGTAAAAAAAAATTAAAAATGAGAAGTACACAAATTGTTGTAACGTAAATTTGTTTTCGGCAAATGTGGTATCCCATGTACCGTGTACCGTACCGGTTAGGATTTTAACTAATAGGTCAAGGGCTTTTTAACAACTTCACTACATGGCCTAGATAATCCAACTTTAAAATCTCTGTATCTTTACTTTTATGCACATACAACATCGGTATCCTATGCCATCAATCGATATGGTACGCTTAATAAGATTCCGTTATTAAGTTCTTAATTGGTTCATTAACCATTTATTATCATTAGTTCGGTAATGCTTTTACTTTCTTTTAAACATTTATAGTAATATTTCCTAGTGCATGTGGGTTTGCCACCGGCTTATATCCTTAGGCACGTCAGGCGACGCAAACACATTACACGCATCGTAGACGCCGATGCCAATGCGATTGCACAGCGACCTTAAACTCTGCGCACGCGTTTATAGAGACCTATAAATGTTTCAGTAGTCAACTTTACTGCCGCTGAAATTGGCCGGTCGCGAGTGAAATGCACAATTGAATGGTCTTCACTCTAACACGCGAAGTCGTTTGTAATTACGTACACCGATTCGCACACTGGCGAGCGTACCGTACCACACATAGTGTAATCGGTAATAGATATGTGTCTCGCTTTTTGCAGTGCATTTTATCGGAGAAATTCACTTGGAAAATGGTTCTCGATCAGTTTCAAGTTCAGTTACGTAAGTGCGCGTGCGGGAGAATTGGTGCGGAATAGCGGATGTTTGGTGGTGCTCAACGGCGAAGTGGCGCGCGGTTATAAGTCCGCACCCGCACCACCAACCGTCAGTCGCCGCCAGAACACCCTTGTGTACGTCGATTTTTTTAGTTTTTAGTGCAGTGTGTGAAAATTTGTTACATAGTAAAAATGTGCGCCACCTTCCGGATAGCGTTTTTATCAGTTATCGGTGTGGTCATCGCATCCGGTCATGTTCACGGCCCTCGAAGATCCCGCAGAATGGATGTCGAGGATTATGCACAAAACGAAATCGACAGTGGAAGGGCTGACGAGAGTTCATGGTGGCCTTCAGCGGAGTTCGCCGTCTTACAGAAGGTCTACGATGACTGTAGTGCGCAAAAGCACTTAACGATGTGTTTAAAAGGAAAAGCTCTCACAGCTTTGACGAGGGCTGTGGAACAGGTTAGGCACACTCTATAATAGTGTAATGAAGGATGTTCTATTAAGTGACAGTGTAGTTAAATAATTTAATATTTACTTGTGTTAAACAGGAAAGCGTCCAGCTCGCCGATGGGCTGACGCTGATGAAGCAAGCTGACGTGCCCGCCGCTGTCGCGGAACCGCGATTCTTCCCCGGCATGTCGACGGAAGACAAGCTTGACACAATGCTGCGAACTAAGTTTGAACAATTAATGAACACACACACCATATCCATGGATCTGGCATCGGAAGGACGAGGAAGAGGTAAGACTTACCAAAAAAGTTAGGTTAATCTGATATGTAGGTCCTCTACTTTGTTGTATTTTCTGAAGGTACAGGTGAAGAGTGAAAATTTATGCGTCCTAAAGTTAGCTTATATGTTCCACAGGGAAAAAAGTGCTACCCTATTTATTGCTCGGTATCTTTACCACTGTGAGCGTGGTCGGAGGCATCGCATTGAAGACCCTGGCTGCTATTGCAGGAAAAGCACTCATCGCTAGCAAGGTCGCTTTGACTATCGCTGGTATCATTGCCCTCAAAAAGTTGTTCAGTCACGACGGAGCTACTGGAGAAACCACTTTCCAAGTACACGCAGATGGACATCATAGGTGAGTCGCCCAAGAAACTTTGCATCGTAAATAGTAAAAACGGGTTTAGTATAGCATTATTTCCATTAAAGATTCGAACCGCATAGAGTATTTTTATTTACACGTCTTAATTCAAAATGTTTTAATTCTAGTCTTTAATTCGAAGGCGGAATCTATATGTGGTGAGGCCAGCAAAGGCAAGCGCGGTGGATCCTTACCGGTACTACGCGGAGCAAACCACCACGAGTGCGTAGCGCCCTGGCGTCGTCGTCTCTGCCCCAGCCCTACGTGCGTCCACGCTTCAACACCGCCATTGCCCAATGGAAACCACGCCCGCGCCAAAATCCACAACCTTAAACCAAAGTACTGTCCATTCTGTGGACATCCTACTTAAACGAATCGGTCATCCGCTCTCGTTCTCAGATCTATGTCAGTAAATTATTTATTGTAATTTATTTATTTATGACTATGGTTGTATGTTTAAATATAATTTACTAAAGTGATGTAAGAGATAATAAAAAATGTTATATTGAATTTGGTTTCATTTTCCATTGCATTTTGATTTGAGTGACGACGATGCCTTATTTGGACTGTCTGTATAGAAAAAGTAAGATAAAAAATCAGTATTCCTGGTAGGAGTAATAACCGCTAAAACATATTGAAAGCTCGTTATTTTCTCATAAAATAAATTGTAATGTACTTGCTCATACTCGTATTAACGAGATTTATACGCCCGATTCTAGTTTTTATTTACGTTATTTTAGTATTAAAAAACAATAAAATTTACAATAAAACAAATTCTGAGCATGTTTTTAAAATAAAAAAATAGTCTTAAATAGTCCTACAGCCTTTAATTGCGCTTAACCCGCTTTCTTTCTTCGCTCTAGTGGAGAGGAGTCCGAGAAATGTGTCGAGATTTTCCGTTAATGCAGGTGCACTGACAACGAACATGGAAAGTAGAAAGTTTTTAATCGACTCACTGCACATGCACGCATACTTTTTGAACATACAACTTGTTATGATCGTTTCTGCCTTGTTATTATTACATATAGTAATAAACATGAAGTAGTTAATTGATCGATGCTCCCGACAAAAGCAAAGGTTGATTGATTACCCTACTTGGATTTACATAACTCCTGTGTCGTTAAATGTAGTTTACGTTCTTAGGTCAATTACTTGGTAGCAAATGTACGTTTGGATAGTTTTAGATAAACAAATACGGTACAATTTTCCATCAAGGAGAGCAGCGAGCGTGGTGCGGGTTTAGCGTTTGTTCGGCTGCGGAAGGTCAGCTCGTTGATTAGCCGTGTGCCGGTAAAGGCCGACCACAGAGCGCGTTTGTGTGCTCTGGCGCTGTTTATAATGCAGATATGTGTTTGCCCAATCGGTGCATGCTACGCTGGCTATATGGCATCGTTAATGCGGCTGGCGTCTCTTTGCATACGCAAATATAGGGCGGGAGGTCCGACGCTGATTAAGCGGTGCGCTGGCGGTGACATCGGCTTCATTTCTGCTTCGGCTTTCACGATACCTACTTCTCGTTATTTCGCAAGCTCTTTGTTTATTAATGTTCCATATACTTCTCTAATATAACCGTAATGGTCATAGGTGACGGACCTCATTAATTCCCTGCGGGCAAGGCGTAGTCGTCCGACGCGTCAGTTAATAATACCAGCTAGTTCAGATGTCCGCAGCCTATTGCAAGGCCTTAAATACTTGATAGCTGTCCACGTCTCAAATTAGGCCATACGTCGAGCTAATGTCTCGATAGATTACTGATTTAGTCTCTATTAGTATCGACCGCTTTAGTTCTCTGTGCAGTAGACATTGTGTTACTAAGAACATTGAGTTACAATGTGACATTTTTAATATATAGGTATGATAAATTATATGTATAGATTGCTACCATAAACTTATTTTTATACTATTTATATTTTCATAAGGGCAAATATAGTAATTAACTATTTATCTACTGATTTAAATGAAACAACGAATAATTTAAAATATTTTTATTGTACCTACTAGGGTGTATAGAAACTTCGCATCCCGTAGTTATTTTTAACATTTTCAACATGAATATAAAGGATATGAGGCAGAGGGCATCAGTCGAAGAGCGAAGTTACTTTACGGTCGAATGGTCAAAGTATCCGACATAAACCTATTTTGTTCTCTTCTTATATTGGATGTACGCTCCCTTCTTCGCCCGCACCTCGCCGCCGCCGTCCAATGTCCTTTGAGGTAGGGCTGCACAAGCCTGAAAAAGACACTGCCTCTTAGAATATCAAATTATTATTATTTTTTTCATTTACAATTTTCAACTGATATAACGCTTTATTCTTGAACCGGCACACAAGAGCATCCCAAGAAACAAGATTTTTTTGTCATCAGATTTATAGTTAATACCTACTATACTGACGCGCCCTAGTTTCGCCTGGGTACATTTGGAGGAGTTGATACACATAATATAATCATGTACACTTGTATAGCCATTAGTACACTTGTCCATTAGGATATCCATGTACGTTTAAAATAGAGAAATATTTTTTCCATTCTGAGCTCATTACCTAAAACGCAAGATACCACTACTGCAATGTTATTTATGAGGCCCAATGACTAAAACGCAAATTTAAATAACTGCTGTGGTCCTGGAGATTATCCTCAACATATAAACAAACTAACAAAATTTCTCTTTATTATACTTATTAAGCATAGATTTATGGTTTAATATGAAATTCAAGTTACAAAAAATATGTGAAGACTTATATTTCGTGAGCGCCCTGTGTTACGCCTATTAGAATTGATAATATTTCTAAATGCCTATCTATATAAATTTAAATGAATCGCTAAATGTGTCGCTAAGCGCAAAATTCGAGAACGTGCTAAGTCGGGTGCAAGTCGCTAGTTTAATATAAATAACCTATGTATATATTTATTTAATGATAAAAGGTAGGCCTTTTCGATTTAGAATAAATTCCGTAGACTATATGTAGTCTAATAAGTCTAATAAGGCACTGAAAATTTCGGGAATCAAGGAAGTGATACAATATTATTAGTGGAAAAGATATTTATTGTTTTTCGAAGTATTCTCCCTGAAAAGACATATTTTTCCATTCGATGGAACCAAATATTAAAGAATTCATTCCATTCTGAAGTTGGGGTATTCAAAATGGCCGTTGAATCGGGCACCGAAGTCGTGTCATAACGTCCCCGCGACCCCGCCCATCAACGGCCGCGTTGATATTAAAAAAAAAAAAGGTCAGGGCTGTAAGGCGGATGGTCTAATATTTAAATGTTTTCTTGCTTCAAAAACTCTTGTTCTGTGGGCGGTATGAGAGCTCGCATTGTCGTGATGGAGGATGATGTGGCACTTGTAGTTCTCTTTACGGAGTTCAGAGACGACCTGCGGCAAACAAATGCTAGCATACCATTCTGCATTGACCGTTCTTTGTCCCTCAAGAGGAATAGTCGCAACATGGCCGGTTTTAGAGACAAACGTGGCCACAATTTTTTTTGCAACGCTCCGTGAACGAACAACTTTTGGTGGCTTCAACTCATTTTCGAACACCCAAACTGTATACAGCATTTGAAGATCTTCCGTGGAGTTTCTCGAGAGTTCTGACGCACCAAATAACGCGAGCCGCTTTTTGTTCATCACAGAGCGAATGCGGGATCCATCGGGAAAACATCTTTTTTACACCTAATTGTTTATGCAAGATTATTTGTATTTGACTCATGCCAATGTCTAAAGTTGCCTGAATTTCGCGATATGTCACATGTCGATCTTCCTCAATCAGCTTACGCACGGCATCAACGTTATCTTGGGTGACTGCAGTTTTTGGGCGACCTATCGTTCTTTTCCTTTTTGCCTTAGGTAGTTCGGACCAGATGTTTCGTGTTATGTTATGTCTTATAATTACTCGTATGTATATGTACTCAAGGGGAAAAATATTAACGTCGTGATGTATGTACACCCCTGAAGCCGGACGAAGCGGTGTGTGGAAGTTTTGCCGGGAATTATGTTGGTACGTGCCAAAGCCATTATTGCTGCGAGAAAAGTTCATCAATTTCATTTCTCGCCCCGCGCACGTTCCATCCGCGCTTTCCTCACATACGCGATGGGAAACCGTTATCCTCTGATTACGAAAATATATTTACCTACTTATTTTATTCAATCAGCGATTACATTATTATACTGCGGACTCACCATACAAGATAACGTGTCCATTGAATGAGTGGTTAGGGTGCTTGCCTTAACGCTCTGTCTCAGTGGTACCGGGTTTGATACAGGTTCTTGCCAGGGCAGGAACTTTTCAAATTTGGCTGTGGTCTGGATTTGGAAAGAAATAGCAGGGACACTGCATTCTGGGTCATTTGGGCCGCCTGTCTAATGGCGGTATGACCACCCCTTTACAGAAGATCACCGTGAAATAACAGCATGTAGGCTGTTGAATTACGGTGAGAGAGTAAGGGATGCCAGAGCCCTTCCCCCCTTATCCTTCCCAATTCCTTATCCTTAATCCTACTGCGGTCGGCATCTGTGTTATAGGCGACGTTTGCCGCCTACCATCAAGTGGACTGTCAGCCTGTCTGTCGACTTTAACATAAAACAATTAATGGTTAAACAACAGAATCGCGAATTGTACCCTCTTTTATGTTTTCTGATATATATTTTAATTTATATAATATGTCTATTAAAACTCATTACAATATATATTTTTAATAACTACTTGATTGGTTTTCTATTTTAGTATTTATTTACAGTTATTTTCAAGTGAATCGTGCACAATGCAAATACAAGACAATATGAAGGCAATATTTACACATATGGGTGTAGATAGATTGTCTGAGAAATACACTCAAGGGGAAAGCAGTAATTTAATGAAAATTTTGATTTTAGGCTTTCCTCACATACACACTTATCTATTATTGGTTACAAAACTTATTTAGAAACAATATTCAAACTCCTATGTAGTAGGTATTTAGTTCACTATTTGTGGCTGCCTCGCAGACCGCATAGTTTTTGCATATACATCATCCGACAACTATTATGATGGTTATAGTCAATAATATATACTCGTACTTATTTAGAACTAAACTAACTGTATACTACTTTTATTGTGTTGGTATGTGTTTCCATGTTTCCATTCTTGTGTTATTAAATTAAAGTTAAACCAATTTCGAGTCTTTTTGCTGATAATATATATAAGTAATCCTAATAATAGGTAATATATATGTAAATGCGAATGTTTGTATGTTTCGTGTTTGTTTCTCAATAACGCAAAAACGGCTGAAAGGATTTTGATAAAATTTGGCACACATATAGTTTATTATCTGGATTTACATATAGGATACTTTTTATTCTGAAAAAAAAAAATAAAGATGTCGGGCCTTATAACTCATATACTTATTTTCATTTTTCAATGGGTACGAAGTTGCGAATAGATTTCGCTTGAACCAATTTTAATAGAAAATTAATTCTTGTAGTCCGGCAACGCTTGGAAGGCGTTCTATGGGAAAGAAACGATGCACTAATCTTGTATACTTATAACGTGATGATTTATTAATTTCCGTTAGAAGAAAAACATGCAATTTGTTGAGTTTTACTCGAGTTGTAAAAGTGCAACCGAGTGAAAGTAACTGCATGCGCACGCGCTTAGTTGGATAGAATTATTGCAATCACTTGCGCATTTCAAATCGAATTATAAGTGGCACTTCACTTTCCGATTTCACTATTCGGAAATTCGACACCCACTTGCATTTCTATCGAGAAACGTTAACATCCACTCAACCCAACATTGACCCTTTCGACCCACTGCAACGGAACGGTCAATGTTACAACTATGACGTCCATCAATGACTTACGAACATACAGTCATTGAAATCCTTTTACAATATTTTCGTCTAAATGTGAATTTTTAGTAGTGACAAGGGCACACTGAGTTTCGTAGTCATTTGAGCAGCTCGTCTCTGGCGGCAATAATTTTACAGAAAATCACCTTGCTCATATTTTCAATTACTTTATTTGTCATAATTTATTTAAAAATATATCCGTGCTAATATTATAAAAGCAAAAGTATGTTTGGATGTTTGTAACTCTTTCACGCAAAAACTACTGAACTACTGAACCATTTTGAATTTTGTATACACGTTGTCTGGGACACGAGAAAGGACATAGGGTACCTTTCCCCGTTCAACGCGGACGAAGTCGCGGGCACCAGCTAGTATTTTATAAAAGCAAGCAAAGCTTAAGCAAAGCCAGTAAACCTTAAATTCATCATTCTTTGCTGCGATAGCTCATTGCGATTTAGCTGACTTCGATATTAAGTATCTAAAATTCTCTTATTTGTCTGTCATACTACCTAATAAAGTTATTATCTAATCAATTTAAATTAATTAGTTAATATAATAGGCTGGGGAAAATGTTTTTTCATATTTTGCAAGTCAAAAGTTGTAGTAAAATCTCTTTGTTTGCACTGTTTGTATCTGGCTGGTTTTGATACAATTAAATAGAGGATTAAGGATAGGGATTATGAAGTGATAGGGAAATAGACTCTGGCAACCCTTATACTCATTCGCCGAAAACCCAAAAATTCACGCTTGGCAGTTGGCTACCATCACCTATAACACAAGCGCTACAGGTGTACAAGTGCTCTGCCGACTACAATAGCATTAAGGGGATAAGTAATTGGGGAGGATCTATCACTTCCCAATTCCTTAAATGGCATCAATTACTCACTCACCGAAACCCAACAGTAAACGTGCTGATATTTCACTTTGTTGTTCTGTAAGGGGGTGGTTACTGCCTCTAGACGGGCTGCCCAAAGAACTGAGAAATGCAGTGTGCCATGCCTCTACTTTCCAAAACAGACCAGAACCAACTTTGAAAAGTTCATTTCCAAAGATAATCCTGCACCGGGTATCGAACTCGGGACCCCTGAGACACCACTTGTCCAACCCGCTCGTCAACATTTGTACATAATCGTTAGCGTGTTTAATATGATAAAAACATTCCCTTTTTATGTAATAAATATTGGGTTTTAGATGACCCAAAAGACATTTTACTTTCTATTTTTAAATTTAAAAATTAAAATTAAGTATTATCACTATTAATAATAAAGTAAACAATAAAATATCATGTTTTCATGTTGATGTCCATGTGTTGTTCATATAAAAACTTGTCTAAGCTATCAATAATAATAAACATTTGAGATGAAAATAGGAAGTTATGAGCAAGAGTTAAACTGATCGCCGCGGTTCCTAAATGGTTAGCGGGCATTGCATCTTAACTATTTAATGGCTAGGTATTACAGAATAAAACCTAGCATTATGTGTTATTTTCCAGTTGTTCGGCCACATATAAGTGGATCAGTGGGACGGAGGTTCGACACGGTGTAGTTGCGGTGTGACGTAGAACACCATCGCACGCGCATCCTAGAGGTTCGCATACGTTTTTATAAGCAGGTAGAGTAGAGCCCTCATTAATAATGAATATCAAATCTTTACGCTATCTTCAACGTGATTAGAGCGTGCAAGGTGGAGATATCGAATCAAACGTTCCACATCAATAAGTCACACGTAAGGAAGATTGCTTTGGTTTAATTTTCAATAGCATCCTGTTCATAGTCTTTATTATAATTTTAAGTTTGATAAAAAAAAATTCAATTAAGTTTAAGTATTAGGGCCACTCAAATGGTAGTAAAAATTTTCTGATGTTTTAAGATGGCGTGATGGATATCTGTATTATATTACTTATTACTTTTTTGCTGCAAATTATATAGGTACAAACCTTTCTCATTTATCGCTATTTCCATTAGTTCCATTAGTCAATTAGTGGCGCCCAATTCTATATAGACGATCACTCGGGAACAGTATTTTTTTTCTGGATGAAAGGTATTATGTCCTAATTTACTTAAAAAGTATTATTATACGATGAGATATCGCAAAAACAAATTTAAAAAAATAGTTCCCTGAGCACAACCGTTACGTAGGGAGCCAACCACGCGTCTGAGCCGCGCGGCATGGTACCTCGCAGAGCTAACGGCGGCCGGCCAGTGATGCGCGTGCGTGACCATTCACGATTTATGATATCTCTTAAGATTTTGATAGATATCAAGTGATGTCAAGGGCAATTTTGTTCACAAAACAATTAATGCAAATAATGCATTAATTTCGATCAAATTTGATTAATATAAAAAAGGTTATAGTGAGTCAATCTTAAAAGATAGACATATGCTGTCATTTTCCCCGTGTTTGCAACATTTTCCATTGACGCTCCGGTCCTATTGGTCGCAGCGTGATGTTATATAGCCTAAAGCCTTTCTTGATAAATGGACTATCCAACACAAAAATAATTTTTCAATTCGAACCAGTAGTTCTTGAGATTAACGCGTTCAAACAACCAACCAAACAAACAAACTCTTCAGCTTTTTAATATTAGTATAGAAGATAATTAGATAGCCTTAGATTCAGATATAGGTATTTTTATCGGTTTCTGAGTTTCGAAACTATTTGCGTCTCACATAAAAACTATTAATAGGGTCAAATTCGTATTTAATTTTTAATTAATTTTTTTTATACCGACTCACTTTCAACCTATATATAAGTAATTAATTAGGTCACAGAGGGACAGACTTTGAATATGGAATATACACTTGTTAAACAAGAACAGACTTTTAATAATATGGACTCGTTAAGAACCAGTGAATCATGAGAAATAAACAATTTGTATTTTTAGTAAAAACACGGGTCCTCTGAGTCAGCGCGCTAAGACAAGCAACTTAACCACTACACCTATGGGGAAGTCGTGAAGTAACAACGGTATTTAATAAATATTAAATAATTATCTTTTCTTCGTTTCAGTTATCCCTATTCATTAATAATATTTTACTCAAAAACGTTATGTTGTGTGCCGCCGGGAGCTTCAATTAACTGCGGCTGGGGTGGTCAGGTGGTCCTCGAGGGCCGCGATTGTACTCGAGCGAACAAGACCTCCTAGGGAGGCTAACTAACAGACCTTGACTAGACGTCCATTCTCCCCATTCATGAACCTTAATCTGAATGACAATAGAGTCTATATTTGTTCGACAATGCTGAAGTAATGATTTGGTGAAGCTGTTCACCCCCTTCCTGGCTGCCTGGTCGTCATTATGTGTCATTAGTTTTGCGACACTGACCAAATGACTGCTCTGTGATATCGAATGACTCGTAATTAGTCTCTCTCTAGTTTTCTCACAGACTTAGGTTAAAAATAATATTAGTTTCTGTTATTTATATAACGGAAACTAATATTCTGGTTTGACTCCATTGGAAAAATTGCCTGAAATAAAAAGTTATTAATCTGGTTCTTACTATAAATACCGAAATAATTAAAATAGAATTTGTATTTGTTTAAAATTTGAGTAAGTTTAGAGGTTCCAGCAAATATACATATCGTTCACCGAGTCATTAATTAATTTATTAAATAATTCAAAAATATTACTACAAAAATTATGAAGTAGCAAAGCAAAGCATTTAATTTCGAATTGAACAAACATAGGCTCATGTTTCCATCACTCTAATTACTTGCTTAACGCTGACGATATGAAAATATATAAATATATTGGCAGCGTCGAAAATTTGCATCTATTACAAAATGGTATAAATTCGTTAGATTTAAAAGTAGAAAAATGCTATCATGTAACGTTTACTCGTAAAGCTAAAAGTCTTACAAACAAATCCTTATTACATATTATAAAACAAAGTCCTCCCCGCGTCTCTCTGTCTGTCTGTTCGCGATAAACTCAAAAACTACTGCACCGATTTTCACCAATGGATAGAGGGATAATCAGGGAAGGTTTTTACGAAAAAAAAATGCACCCCGAGCGAAGCCAGGAGCGGGACAACTAGTACTTTATAAAAGGGAAAGAGCTTAAATGTGTAGAAGAGATTCGTATCTTGGTGTTATTCACGATTCAAAGAAGACATATGAAAAACATGTGGATAACATTGTGGACAGATCTTATAGAATTATGGCATTCTTAAAGAGGGTGAGCTGTCATTTTAGCAATGTTAAGGTTGTAAAAATTTTGTATTGCTCTTTGGTGCGCAGCATCCTCGAGTATTATTCACAGAATAGAAATTATACAGTTTTTTTTGTGGGTGGGTGTCAAGGCGAGGATTACGAGTCTAGATGCCGGAGGCAGCACATTCTCCCTCTTAATAAAAGGCGTTTCATTTTGGACAATTTATTCATTGCCCAAAATATTGTTGATTCTCCTTATTTGCTCTCAAAAATAGATCTGAAAGTTCCTTGTAGGTCTATTAGGATAGCATCACAACTAAGTTCCAGACATTGCGCAACAAACTATAGGAAAAACTCTTTCTTTCCCAAATCTGTCAAATTTGTTAATAGCCTATATAAATTTCCAGAGCTCGATTTATATAATACTAAGATTTACAAAATAAGAGAATTACTTTCAAAATCATGGTTTGATGGTTCTCGCTCTTCACTGGAGACGTTTTTTTGCTTTATTTGTTTACTTCTTCTTAATTATTTTTTTAATAAGCTAAAAAAAATTTGTACTTTTTGTTAGTTGTGCTTTGTTTTTAATTATTGATATGGGTTAGAAACGGTTTTATTTTATTTTATATAGATTCAATATGCGGAAACTTGTAAATGATGTCAAATTAATCTGTCATTTAGTTATTAGGCGAATAAATTTTTGTATAAATATCATTGTAAGTTTTCCTTGAAAATAAATAAATAAATAAATAAATAGGACTATTTAAACAAACTGACAATATAAGGGTTGTTTTCCTAAACGACTTGTTATTGTTTGATTTTATTGTAATCACGCAAATAACAACAGTTTACTTCGTCGAGCTCAAAGACTCCTTGAGTTAACTTATGGACGTGTTAGTTTCTTGCATTTCTCACAGATGGCGCTGTAACAAACTTAAGGAGGAATAGATAATTTAAAGCTAATTATAAAGTAAAAATAATTTAGAATTGTAAATATAATGTGTGTTTTAAACGAATATTAAAATTTTAAATACTTTTTATTATGTACGACAAAAAAATTATTTAATCTTAAAGGCGTTTCAAGCATTTTTCAAGTAGAAAAATATAATATTTACATAAAAAAGGTTACGATAAATAGAATGAATAACGCACCGCTTAAGAGAGTTTGATTTCTAATTTTATATACAACTAGCTTGTGCCCGTGACTTCGTCCGCTCTCCTTTTACTTAGGTGGTAAAACATATCTGCCTTATTGCTCATATAATTTAGTCATACATTTTATTTTCAAATAGAAAATAAAATAAAATAATATAAGTATTCATTTGTAGGGAAAACATGACACAAAATTACAAAAAAAAAAAAACAAAAAAAAAAAAACTGTATCCGATCGCTATTAAACTTCACAGCTGTGCAAATCAAAATTTTGTTTGAAAATTTCATCAAAATCGGTTGAGCGAGTTTGTACCTAGTCAATGAGGAACATAAAAAATATACACAATATTTTTTTTATAATATAAAGATTATTCACATGTAGATGTAGTGAGGTCAGTGACATTCGCTGTTGTGCTCAGCTAAAGCTATCTACCGTTCTAATTATACCATAAATTTCACTTAGCAAGATCAATGAGATGTTATTGGAAATTTGCCATTAAAGTTAGCTCCCCTCTTAACATTACTAAAATGAGAGGGGTAGGAAAATGTCATTTAAGTTAGCTCCATACTTGACAAATACACGTAATTTTAGGATTTCTAAAAATCTACCAAGCTTGTCGGTGACACTTCATTTTTGCGCCATCTTATGATGAGAACAGAACAAATATGTCACATTGATTAAAAACTCAATGGTTAAATTTAATACAATTCAAAATCGATTTATTTTCAAAAAAATTGTAAATTGTAAAAAAAAAAAATTGTTGTAGGTGACTTTAATCGACCCGTTGGTTCGCTACGCGGCTCTCTGGATGATTAACTAGCCACCTACCTTGGAATTTTGTTTGTAGTGTGGCCAACGCGATAGTATGCAATACATGTGATCACTAGGAAACTAGGATCAGTCATTAAGCGTCTAGTTTGGATCATAGCGAGGCTCTTTGCAATGTGACATTAGCTTAAATGTTTATTGTCTCTTTCCAAAATTAAAGTTCAATCAACATTTTAGCTGTCTGTTAAGACAAGCAGACATCATTAGGCGTATCTTATGATAACGGCACAGTCAGAATAAAGCAATTACACGCACAGCTAAACTTAAGGCGGACGGTGTGCAGCGATGAATTTACGGAAGAGGCTTCCTGGCGAGCAATGTAAAGTGTATTTGAAGGAGGAACGCTTCATTCCCGCCGGAATATAATCGTCCGGTCGTAATTTATATTGTCTGCTGCAGAGGCGAGTCCCGCTGCACATTCATTTATTTTATGTGCCATTTACAATTGTCGGTCGATGGTCAAGGGAGCGGGCGAGGGGCTAGAGGTGGGGGCTGCGCAGGGGGAAGGGTGCCGGACGACTTTGCCTTCGCATTATAAAACCGTGCGGTCATCTGCGAACTCCGTAATGGTATTTGTAATAGGAACGGACCGCATGAATTGTGACGACCCCGGGCGAGCACATGGGTCTGATGATTTATTTATAAGATTAATTTAGACCGCACCGGACCGGACGCCTCTGGAACGTTTCAGTTCAGTTAGCCGTTTCCTTACACTAAATAAATACATTACACAGATCTTTTCTAAAAGCTGTTTCTGAATCTAAGTGAAGAGTATACATTTGTAAGGTTAAGGTTTACTAAACTAACTAAACTAAATAGGTTCATTGGTACTTTTTAAATAGTATAAGTATCTAGTGGTAATTTATAGTCTGGGTACTTTTGATGGGTGATGGGACAAGGGGGATTTTTTAACCTAGCAATATTCATGTCACACGAAACTTTGTTAACTGGACTATAGACTTTTAAGGGCTATATAAGTTTAAGTGCTTCAATTAAATAGTTTTCTATACGATTTAAATGAAATAAAAACAAAAAATATAAAAAATGATATCTATATCATTTTTTATATTTTCAATAGTCAGTAAATATCTGAACAGATTTCGATGGAAATTAGTATGGCGTTCAAGTAAAGGATGACTACTGTTTTATTGGTGTCTGCTGAAGCCACAAGCAGACGTAAGTTTTATATAAAATGTTGGTAATATTTGAAAAACTAATAAATTTAGAAGTTTTCCTGTTGAAAGAATAATATAAATTGTTTCGTCTTGTTTCTAAACATTTTTGAAAAATATAATTATTTAAAAAAAATGTAAACCAGGTTACTGTGATAGGAAATTCAATAAACCGTATTTTTATGTGCGGGGTTGTTAAAGTAATGGCTACTGTCAGTAGCTGGTTGCATTTTTCGCATAAAGTCGAACGTTGTACAGCGGCGTGGAGGCTGCGAGTGCCTCTGTATTCTTTTGTTTTTTAATTATAACGGCAGAGGCTGTGGGGTGGCGCACCCCCTTCGCCAAGTTTCTGGTGGAGGTGCTTTCTTGTTAAACGCGACGGGCGCTCGCCTCCTACGTGCCTCGGCCATTCATTTCGTAGAAACTTATAACCTGACCCGCGTACTTATGAGCGTCGCCAATAAATATAGCAATGACCGGAGGCGAGCGCAGTCGTCCTTATCTTGTGTTTGGAGTTAGCGTAGGCGGGAGAGGGACGGCGAGGCATTGTTAGCTAAATATGTAGGTGGTCAGTTGGGCGGGCGGGGACGGTCGGCTAGAAGACGGGCGGGGGCGGCGGACGTGCCGGGCCCGGCGGCGCCGCTGCCCGATGTATTGAGCGTGTATTGCAGACGCGGTCACGCGCTGCAATATTGCGTTCGCTCTGCGATATTGCCCCTCGGTAACTCAATTTGATAAATTGTACAAAGTACGCTTGTTCACCACCACGATCTGCATCACCGCGAGATACGAGTTGCTCTGAATGACAAGGCCCACTTTACTCGAATCGGTATCGAATTCACTCCCGACCTTCCATTTATGCAGATATTAGAATTGAGGTTACTATTGTCGTCGAATCATACTTAAATATTCCTATTAATATTAAAATGAGAGTTTGTGAGGATGAATGTATGTTTGTTACTCTTTCACGTAAAAAATACTGAACAGATTTGGATGAAATTTGGCACACAGATAGTTTATTATCTGGATTAACTAACATATAGAATACTTATTGTCCTGACTGACGAAAACTAAGTGTAGTACCTAAACTCAAATTTGGAACAAAGGTTTATCTTATAACGTAAGCTATCACTAACAATTTTTTTTAAAATTTACATTCCATACGAATCCGGGGGGCGGGTCGCTAGTTAATTAAGATATAGAAGTAACTTAAAAGATTGAAATTTCAATAAATTTCAATAAACAATTTTTAAATTTTATAAATCGCATTAACAATTAAGAAATTCCAAAAATCCGTAGAAAATATTAAAGTTAGATAGTAAGTGTATTGAAGATTATTTTTTTATAACATTTTTGTAGTTGAATGTTTATGTAGCTTGTGTAACTTAGCGTATGTATAATAATAAGCCGCGTACATATATTGTTATATGTTGTTTAATTAACTATATGTTTGTATAAATTAAAGAGCATAATATAGAATTATAAATAGAATTGTTGTGATTGAAGCGTCGGCCGGTGAGTGAATGGGCCGCGCGTATCGGATGTGGGTAGCGTGCGGCCGCGGCGGTAACAGCGCCGGGAAAATGATTTATATTGTTTGTGTAGCGGTGGTCGGTCGTGGGCAGGAGGTGGGGGGAGAGGAAAGCGGGCTTTCTCAAGCAGATTCAGTCCACTGCAGATATGGGCGAGTATTATTATTGATCCGGCTTGGGCGGCGGTCGGCATTTCCTACCGCTCATACTCGGGCGGGAGGGAAGCGGAGCGGGCAGACACCCGACATATTTATTGAAGCGCGGAAAGGCCATCACGGTAACACACCGACGCGACGTAAAACATGTTATACCTACGTAACGACGAGTGAGGCCACTTTGTACGATGCACTAAACTCTAATGAGAAACGCGAGGGGACACCGAGGCGCCCTACACCCTCCGCCAATAGCGGACTGTTATGATATTATATCAACTCATTTAGGCCAATGAGGGCGCGTTATGAAATTGTAGGCGGGCGGTTTTTCTTGTTGGGCGGGCGGATTATTATATTTAGTTATGAATTTTACGGTTGAACATTACATAGGGGAGGTATATTAAATGAAAAATGAAATGCGGTACTTTATTTTTTTTTTAATTTAACTTTTTGTATACATTATGTTCAAGTGTACACTTAAACATTATTTGTTTCAGTCTATTTCCTTTTTGGATATCTTATATATGTGTAGAAAAATGTAGGTAGGTATAAGTTATCCATTATATATTTTCATTAATATTTTTGAAAATTTAAATGACATACTAATTGATCCTTTAATTGATTTGTCTAAACTATTTTTACCTATAGCCTTTACGAGTATATCTCATTTATCTCTTAATTAATACATATTATTTGTTTAAATTCTATTTCAACCATCAAATCAAACGAATGTACCATTTGATGGAAATCAAATTCGAAAACACTAAAGCTTTTTCTAAAATAAGTTTTTATCCCTCCGTAAAGTTAATTTAAAACATTTTATAGTGCTGGTAAGTAGAAAATAAATTAATTCTTGATGTGTTCTGGAAATTAATGGCATAAAGGCGTCTTTGTTCAGCAAATGAGTTTAATAATAAAACGATAATAAACAAGCGCGTTTGTAACAAACTGTAACAGATCAGTAATTGCTTCCACGATACCTCCTCGCGTTATTACGCCTTTTACGACGCCGTATGGGGTGAATAAAACATTTTTACGAGCGGCCATGGCCACTATATACATACCTAACTACCTAAAACGACAGGTAATAACATATTAAATTGTTTTTACATAAGGAACCTGGTCCATTTTTAAAATTAAATATGCATATCCGTCGACACAGGTTTAGATCAAGAAATAAATTAATTTTAGTTAATGTGGATTATATTTTAGGGCTAATATAGTGTCATGCTCTTACTAACTATAGTTTTGGTTCTAAGAAGTTCGTTCAATAAACATTTGATAATAATAATAATAAGCAGGACTAAACACGTCTAATGATCAAGCCATCACTAACGTCTCGCTGCATAAATTCAAAAGTACCAAAAATCAAAAAATTCCAAAAATGTTTTTATTGCAAAAATACAATCACAATCCTTCATAATGTATGTTGCAAAAAGACTTATGGTTGTTTTAATCCATATTTAGTATATTTTTATCATTTTTTATATTCAAAAGTAACTTATATGCTTATTTCTCCTCTAGTATTCAGTTTATTATAGAAGTACTTAAAACATTTAATGCTCCTTAAAAATACGCTTCTAACGATGTAGAATATGCATATATTTGATATATATATCAATAATAAATAATTCTTATTAATAATCTAATAAGAAAAAAAAAAAAACAACAAAACTTTTTTTTGTTGTTAGCTCTCCTGTAAAAGAGTATAATTTTGATTTGTGGTACTGTTGAATTTAAGCAGCGCTCTAATTACTTGAAAATAAGAATACATTATAGCCCGAATACTGTTTCTCTAACACAAAAACAGATGGCGCTGAATAATTTACTGAACAATTTGTGAGGTTATAAACTAAAGTTACGGACACATCTTCGCAAAAGAGCAATTATTTATGAATAAATAATGTTATGGGCACGTTAAAATAAACAATAAAAAGCCAATTGATTATGACTAGCTCGAATGAAAGTTGAACAGCAATTGCAACTAATATAAATAGCTTTTTTATGCATTTTTTTATTTTTTTTAATTTATTTATATAGCTTACATTCAGCCATAAATTTAAAAAAAATACATATTATAGATTATATACAAATAGGCTTAAAGAATCATAAAAAAAATATTTTTACATTTATTTATTAATTTAAAAAATAATTATTATTATAAGACCAAAAAAGAAAAAGAAGAGAATATTCTATAAGTGATAAAATTAATTTTTCAAAAGTAATTCGCCAATTTTCTTTCTATAAGAATTCAAATTGTTGGAAAATATGTCAATATCATTCAGAATCTTATTGTAGTGATACTTAGAACGATGAAAGAAGGAATTTTTAGAATGATTAGTTTTTTTTTCTGTTATATACATCAAGGAAAAAAATACACCGTGGAAAGCTCCAAAGCAGTCATATATTTTGGAAATCATAATTTTGGAATATCTACAAAGTGCAATGGTAACCTTAGTTCATACCTTTATGTTTTTAAGCAAGGAGTAGACCAAGAAATAGACTGCATGCTGATATTAATCACATTTTTTTTCTTTATATCCTTACCCGCACGCTTCGGTTCGATTTTTGAAAATACTACAGAAACCTAAAATTTTTCCAGTATAAAAAATATCCTATATGTTTATCCATGTAATAAACTATCTGTGTGCCAAATTTTCTCCAAATCCATTCAGCCATTTTTGCGTCATCGAGTAACAAACACCAAAACTAAACTTTCGCATACAACTTTCGTGTTTGCAATGTTATTAGGATTACGATTACCATAATCAGCCGACAGAATATTATTTATAGTTGAAAAAAATATTGAATTATAATTATTCGTAGTGTTTTTATGAATTGAAATAAAATAATAAAGCTCCGTTACATGGCAGTGAAATATTTATAGTGAGAGATCACTTAAAGAGATTGCATCATATTGAAAGTGATACTGTGTTCCCACAGGACTCGCAATTACATACACGAAATGAATAAAATATCGATAGGTTTCTCCTTATTCTGTGTCCGTTTCATGTGAGGCGACTTTTTCTTTGTCATCCACGTTACATGTGTAACATTCGGTGAACGAAGATACAATATATATTTTTATTTTTTACTCTAGGGACACTTTTTCGACCCTCGTCCGAGCGGCCTCTTTGAAAAGTGGACATCGGAACGCGGGGGAAGGCGCCCCCGAGGACGGCGAACAGAAAATGCGTTGTAAACATTGCGACTACATTCAATTTCCCGTCATTTTTCAAACTGATAAATAATTCTGTCATCGAACGCTCGGACAGGGGTCGCTATGAAGTGATTGTCGACGGAAGGACACAGTAAAAAATAGCTGCCGATGGAACTGGGCCTCCACTCCTTGCACGTATGTGTGCGATAAATTTCTCTTTTATTATCAGATATCGAGGGACTCGGGAATCGAATAAAGCGCTCATATTTAATTCATAAGATACCGGCCATATACCACTACGCCGGACTATTTTATTTAAGATGTAGAAAGACCGATGCCGGCTGCCCATAAAGATTTGATACTCTTTGATACGGCTTTGATATTGTGTAAGAATAATATAAAATTGATTAAAATATAAATGAACCATGCCTATTATTAATTCTCACATTTAAATTTGTGTCAAATTGGCTGTCATAGTAGGTTTTGTAGTTGTTCTAAGTAAACGTGTTCGATAGTTCTTTTGTATTGGGAATACTATTACAGGTGACTTATATGAGACACATCGATGATGAGACATCATATAATGTTTGGATAATCTGATTGATCTAATAGACATTCAGCATACAACATAACATTAGGTACTTAGTTATCACTATTTGGCATCATAACTTTTTAATGACGTCTCGTGAACATGCAAGGTTTAACTATAACTTTCTCAACAGTAATATTATGTTACAATAATCAGTTCGCATCTATATTCAGTTATGAATATAATAAGGTATAATAATGCAGTTGGAAGAAAAAAATCCTTAAAGTATTTCAAGCTAATTTGACTTATGTTCAATGTACACTACGAGTACATATTCGGAATACTTAGCTTTAATAGGTTTATATAACTTATATCAACTTTAACATCAACTGAAAGATAATTCATAGTGTCAAGTATAATGTACTACAGTGCTCTAAAATTTTCTCTTTTGGCTTAAACTGTTGATAAAAAAAAATATCTGAAAAACCTAAGCTGATTTTTATAGTATCAATTGCACATACGAAAAATTCGTTACATTGAGTCTCACATAACTACAGATGTCTGTACCGTACTCGTAGTCTGAGTCTAGTCAGGGGTCATTCGCGGTATTAAATAACTCTCTGACAGCTAAATGAGTAGGGGACACGAAATACGTCCAGGATTTGTTACTGCCTTTGCTTATGTTAACGGACAATAAAGAAAATTACAATACTATATCTCCTTCTACCAATCTTAATAAAGCAAAATCCGCATGTGTGTTTGTCAGCATAACTTAAAATTATGCCACAGCTTTAAAACGATTTACATTATTACGATTAAATGAATGTCGTCACTAAGTATTCTTCAAATAGTTCTATATAATATAAAGTTTATTGTAACACTGGTGGAAAACATACTCGTAAGTATATCAAAGTTGTATTATTGGTATTTTAACATTATTTTTATGTAGATAAATTTTACATCACTAATACCATAGAGTAAATAGTACTTAACAGTACTAATACCTATGACGAATTTCGAAAACAAAACTATCAAAAGAATATTAATAGTAATATTATAGCTGCGTCGATTATTCGCGCTCTTTATATCTTGCTTTAGGCCCACCCAAACTACTGTTCCCAATTTCACCTTTTCCCCCAAATTTAGGAGGTAAATAAGTGGGCAGGACACATAGTACGGAGCCGACGGACGCTGGGGCCGGAAGGTTCTCGAGTGGACGTCCACTCACAAGGTGGACAGACGACCTGATAAGGGCCGCGTGTCGACGGTGGATCCAGGCTATTCTGACCAGTCATATTGGAAAATTATGGGGGAGGCCTATGTCGTCCTGCGGCTGAGATGATGATGATGATTCGTCTATTTGACATAATGTTAATATTTTATTAATAAAATAAAAGAAAGGCAAAATATATACAACTATACTGAATAGATACGATTGCCATTTTTTGTTTGCTATTTATTTGGACGCATGATTTATTGTAGTATTTGTTTACTTATCTATTGTACTTACCCACGGCTGTAAATCGAATTCACATTCCGTATTTCCACTTTTCTACGACCTAATTTCAGAGCATGAGTGATGTGAAAAGTATAACCCAGCTTTCAACGGCTAACCTTATATTTAATGACGTTCAGCAAATTACATTTCCTCCATGCGTAGTCGGGGCAAATAGTTGTTTACAAATTATAAGGTCTGTACAATTATGCATATAAGTATTTGTTTCAATAAAACGCCAAAATGAAATTTATTAACTTATTGACGCGCTAGGGTTATTTTAGTAATAATTGTGATTTAAAAAGAAGACCCCACAAAACTTCCGAGCGATACGTAGAAACGAACAGGTCTGATACGAGTTCAGTTTATATTTTATTCATACATTGTATTGTTAGAATATCAATTGGCTCGCCCGGCGGTAGGTAAAGGGTACATTTCCAATCCGCACGGGATTCACTTAGATTTGAAGGAAAATAGATTTCGATTTCCAAAGCTGCGACAAAGCAATCCGATATATTTTTCAGACAGATATTGCTAGCGATTTCTTCTGAGCTCTGAAATATAAGGGAGGGAATATAAAGAGATTTCTATGGATATATTTGTATTTTGTTACATATAAAAGTAATTTTATTACGTATATAACTCTTTTAAGCATCAGAGTTGTTTAAAATACAATATAATGATATTCAGGCACACCATGAAAGCCTTATAGAATAGTTGAAGTCCACAAAGGTTTTAATATATTGATTTCAAGAACTAGACTACGTACTAATTAAATGCTAATGAATAATTCTTTTTTTAATGTCAAGGTTGACAGACAGGCTGGCGGTCCACTTGATGGTAGGTGGCTACCGTCGTCTATAACACAAGCAAGGCCACAAGTGCTGCAAGTGCGCTGCCGACTACAGTTGGATTGGGAAGGTATATAGGGGCTCTGGCACTCCTTACACAAGAGCACATGTGTTGTTTAACGGTGGTCTTTTGTAAGGGTTGGTTATAAAAGTAAAGTTAAGAAGGAAATTGTTAAAGGTGTAAATTAAAAATGAGGCGTTTTACTACAAATAAAAATAAAGGCACTGGTTAAATAATTGTACATTTTTAGTATTAGAAACACTAAAATGGAAAGGTCGTTGTCGTTTAAGAACGGAGACGGGTCGTTTCCTCTTTTTTAATTTTGGCAGGCAGACAATGCACTAAAGGAAAACATTAAAGGGGAGAAAACCGACCCCTTTCCGAAGTGATTAATTTATTATGTTCTTTGTTTCCTATTTGATTTGAAGTCAAACCACGAAATACGCATTATTTCTTATACAATGATTAATTGTTGTAACTGAAATAGGTATGTAAATTACCGTAGGCGCCTTGGGTGATTTTTTATGGTATAAATTTAAAAATGTAAATGTGAAATAATCTATAAAAATATTATAGAGGTAAAGTATGTATGTTTGTTTGTAATGTAGGATTAAAAAATTCTTTTACCAATAGTATAGAATTTCAGAATGTATCTACTCTATCTAAAAATAAACATCCAACGCTTGGAAAAAGTTTAATTTCAGGTGTCAATATATGTCAGGTGTCTTTTATTTTTCAAAGCGGACGAAGTCGCGGGCACTAGCTAGTCATATAAAAAATTGAGTTTCATTTACTACAGAAGGCTCTATTTACTTTAAAAGCTTTGGGCATAAGTTATGTATCAAAATCGTAAAAGTATCACTCGTGCAATATAAAAGTTAACGACACAAGAAAACGCGTTTTCCACAACATTAAAGATAACAACAATACGGGGGCGAGTGAGTGTAGAGCCTCCCGCGAGGGTGGCGGGAGGGAGTCGAGAAAAATTCAATATTAATATGAAGGAGGTGCGAGCGAGAGATCGAGGCTTTCTCGCTCTCGCGGCCAATAGCGAGGGCCGCTGCCTCTGCGATATGATGAATTTATGGATGTAATAAAAGCGAGGTACGCGATTGGAGGAGCGGTCAGAGAGAATTTATTTTCTTTATTTTCATATTTGGATAGTCAATCTTAAGGCGCTTGCACTGGGGCGGATTTTGGGTACTCGATGTTTTAATACATAACGGGCAGGCAACTTATATTGCAATGCATCATATGTCATCAGTATCTACGTGAGCCTATATATTATGTATACTTATATTTATTGTGATCTACATCTGAAAATTTTATTCTGCGTGTGGAGTCCATCAGCTACACGATAGCCCACTAGGCAGAGGTAAGCACATGTTTTGGGAGATTGTAATCTTCACAGACACTTAGTTTTAGTAGAACTAGAAACACTTAGACTTAGTTGGATGAGTGATTAGGGTGCTTGCCTTAACGCTCTGTCCCAGGGTACCCGAGGTTCTATTCCCGGCAGAGTGAACTTTTCAAAGTTGGTTTTGGTCTGGATTTGGAGAGAACTGGCAGGGGTACACTGCGTTTCGTAGTCATTTTGGGCAGCCCGTCTGTCGGCAGTAACAACCCCCCTCACAGAAGACCGCCGTGAAATAACATCACGGGTTTCGTTGTGCTTGCTGAGTGTCTGATTATTATCAGATCTCAGTAGAACTAGTGAAGATTGTTTTAAAATAACTCATGAAATGTAAAATTGATAATTCAAAATTGACACTTACACTTTGAACAGCCGGGATTTGAACCAGCGTCTCCTGTGGCGATATCACTGCTTATATTACATGACACGTAAATGATTTAGCCGAGAAGAGTATCGACGAAGCGGTAGAAGAGAGCATTGAACGTACAAAGGCTCGTGGGTTGATTGAGGCGTGAACGACGCTCGACCGCCGCGCCGGCCGGGGTTTCTTTCTTGATTTACTACTCGAGTGGCCGAAAACGACGCTTCTATTTGCATGAGCTGATTTTGAGGGTTACGTTCCTTATGTGACGTACTTACTGCTTTCACCGCAAGAAAGTGCTTCACTATTGGAATGTGCTCTTACAGATAACGACGTAAGAACTTAAATTCGAGACTTGTTTGTCATTGGTATGTATTGGGCATACTTGTAAAGTGACTTACACCTTAAAGTGGATAGCTATTCTTTTGTTAAGCTCGACAGACAGTCTGACGGTACACTTAATGGTAGGTGGACACCGTCGCCTATACACAACACAACAATTTTGACACAAAAAACAAATAATTACTTTCGCTTTGGTTAGAATGATGTCCAACATACTTGACAAGAAATTAGCAACACGACTTAATGTTCAGGTAGATACTGTCTCAGAAAAGTAAGTGTCTCTTTGACTTTAAAAAGAAGAGACTAAATTTCGTTAAATTTACTTATATGTGTTTTTTAAGTTACGTGAAAAGGAAATAGGACAATAAACATCTATGTATAAGTCTTGATGGTAAAGTCTAGATAGATAGAGTAGGAGTCTAGATAGTGTTGCTAATTTGCTATATCATTGCCACATAGCACACATCCTAATATAAAGTTGGTGTTAAATTAGTGATCTCTATTCCACACCTCAGTAAATTGTAAGGGTGCGTCCGGATTATGTAAGAAGTTACATAATTTTTGTTGGATACCACGTTCACATTATTTAACATTGCTGTATAACATTGAAACATGAAACAAGAATTTGAGGAAATTGGTAGCATTGGTCTCATTAAGAGTAAGATAAGTACACGTGATGAGATGACTTTGCTCACGTGCAAATGTTACGTACTTAATACCTAACATTTACCTAAATAACATTTTATGTAACTTTGTTTTATTAACAAGTATATCGTCCACACACGTAAAACATGTTACATAACTATGTTTTATAACATATTTTTTACATCTAACGATTACTTTAACGTTCGCAGAAGTAAGAAAAAAAGATTGTTGTAAGATTTAGTTAACTTTGAGTATGAATTTGGAATCTAATCACCCATTGTTCACTTTCATTGAATATAAGCTTAAGTATTGCGTATTAAAAATATAAATACGATATGATGAATCTACAATTAATTGCAATATATTATCTGACACAAAATAATATATTAGGTATTTTATTTTTCTTTGGTATTTTCTTTTTCAAACAAAATTTTTCATTATTATCAATCAAAAATCGATTTTGGCACCTATTATAAATCTTTAACGTGGAGGACTTGTCTAAGCTTTTGAAAGACAAATAGTAACGAAACGGAATTGATATCGTCAATATAATGCATCGGATAAAAATAGCGTTCAAAAGGCAGATCCTGACAGCGGCAAAGACAACGCAGACAAAATAAATAGGAGTTCAGTGCCACAGTGTACTCGTATACAGTAAGTATATTACCCAAAATGAATAATGAATACTTATTAAAAGTATCAATTTATCACATTGATGTAAAGAATACATTAATAAAAACTAGTTAAGGAAATTATGAAAAATAATGTAAAAATAAGCTAAATGTAATGTCATGAAGCTACATTGATTTTTTGAAGTTATACTTCCTTTGGAGTGATTCCGAGTGAATTTTTAGTTTGTTGCGATTCGTAACTTACGAAAATTGCGTCGCGTGAGACACCAAAAAGTTACATAGATTCAAATTAGAGTATATTTTTATTATTATGTATAAACTGTATAAAATGAATATTATTTAGTTTAACATTTTTGTGTTATTTATTTAATCCTTTATTTGTGATATTTAACGTTGACTATCAATCGATTTATTTGAAAAAATATTTTTTATTGACGCCAAGGAAGTATAATATCCAGAGGTATACATACTATTTTTTTAATTACAAGTTTATTTTCCACAAGGAAGAAACAGACTTACTACTTCCTTATTTTATACTGTGGTAGTATTGTGCGGCGAGCCGACGAGGCGGAAGTATTGGGGATCTGCCTGGAGCGCGCAGTTTTGAAGTCCAATTATATCGCAGGTGAGGCCCGGGGCAAGCATACTCCATTGCTGCCGTAGACATATACCACTTATATATCATCGCGATTTTCTACTCCCGTATATACTTATTTCTTAATTGTTTTCGTGAAAATATTGTAAAGTAGCAGTAAATATTGTTATTACACCTCAAACGGGAAACTTTATATGAGACTAGCTATGACCAATGGCCTACATCTGTTTTAAAATATGCCACAATAAAACTTTCTTCTTAGTAATAAGTGATTGTTAATTTTCTGATATACGGTAGGTATATCCAAACATGCTTATATCCAAGCATTGGTATATCCAAAATGGTTAAGCTGGTATCAAGTAATTAAAATATGACGACACAAAAGTCATAAAGTAAATTAAAACTTCTTTAGTAACTATTGATACTGTTTCAAAATTGCAATATTAGACTATTTCACTAGCATTAACGTTTAATCAAAAATGATTTGATTTTTTTTTATTTAGATAAATAAACATACGGCTACGAAGAATATTTATTAACATATTTTCCAATATGTTTGTTTGACAAATCTGATAGTTTGTTAAGGTTGTTATTATTTTAATTGTTAATGTGAAGTTGAAATCATAATCGACAACATTGCCTTCTATATAAACAAATAGGTACCAGTAAATATAGAGAGAAACGCGTGTATAGGCCACTACTCTCCTGCAACAGTGTACTGAAACACAAAAGGCGAAGTTTTCCCCGCAGCGAGATTCCTTTTTCTTTGTTTGGTGTATTTATTGTAAATCTACTCATACCGACCGCCCGACTGTAAAAGTATTTCCACATAACTTTTGGCTCGAGAATTTTATTTACCATTTTAAAAACATGTTTCTGAAAGCTATAAATTCTTAAACGTACAACGAACGTACTGGCACTTAAAAAAATCTTGAGTAGGTATATCTGCATCTAGGGCACATTATAAGTTTACTAAGGCACACTTAAATCTAAAACAGTTATGATTTAGACTTACATTACATTTCTTAGAAATCTTAGATGAATAATGTTCATCACTATTTGATAAATTATACGATATAATTTATATTGAATATCTCTCGATAAGACAAAAATATTTCACAATTAAAAGCAATATGTGATCGCACGCTGCTGCCATAATATGTATAAGTTCTAATCCTGATCTAGTTGGTCCCTTTATTTTGCTTTCATAAATTAGTAATACATAGTTTCTTGCTATATCTGTGTACGAAGATCAGTAATCTTTAAAGACATGTAATATCCTGCCAAGTCGAGGTAGGCTAAACATGATGCACCTCCGTAGTCACACAAAGTAGGAGAGGGCTGTGTCCAGTTTTGGCATTTAATAATAATGCCAAATCTTTATTTCAGACTCAGAAAAGTGTGAAGACTTTTCTGAGACAGTATCTACCTAAACACTGAGTTGTATACTAATATCAAAGTATGTTGGACACTATCTTTACATATATTAAGTACAATATATAAGTATGTTAAGTATAATACAATATATAAGTATGTTGCAGCTTTTATAAAATTAATTATAAAAGAAAAAGTGATAGTTTGTTTGTTATGCTTTCACACTGGATCATCATGAAAATTTGCATACACATGCATCTAAAAAAAGCACTATTCCCGAGGAACGCGGACAAAGTAGCGTGCAAAAGATAGTAATATATGAGTTCGTGAATAAAACATTCGCTTGATATATTCAGTTGACTTTAAACTATTTTTTTCTGTAGAGTACTGGCGAAAAAGATGAAATAGGAATGAAGCGATGGTTCTCCTTGTTCGTTAATATGATTTGCTTGCACAGGCAGCGCGGTGGTGGAGGCGGCGGCGGTTAGGGTGGGGGAAGGAGGTGGGTGAAACAGTGGTAATGTAGCAATGTATATTGTATTTTATACTAATGTTATAACAATAAATATAATAGCTGCTGCGCTGTTGTTTGTTGTTCGGTTCGGATTCTTAGAAATTTATGTCTTTCTCCCTAACTTATAATGAACCACTCTACTTGAAAAACAATCCGATAGCTAATGGCAATAGATGGAGACAGTAATAAAATAATAACAATTGAGAGAGATGGTAAGTACAATAAACTTTTTCCTTATAGTCTTTATATTTCTTATTAAATACTATAGATGAGTACTCTACCTGAAAAATCATTGCAGGGCGCTCCCTATAGCTACTCGCTTTTATATTATTAGATTTCAGGATGAGCCTTTTAGTCTTGGCATCGTTTTTGATAATAAAATCAAAGAATCAAGAACCAAATTTTTCTAAATCACTAAGGTTTAGAAAAATTTGGTTCAACACAACCCGATGAGTGATTTATTAAATATTTCATCAGTGACATATCAATATACGTCAAAACTGAAAAACAGTGTTTCAATTCCAGGCGGTTCCAATATGAGTTGTTTTGTTTAGTGCAATTTTAGTTTTTTTTTTAAATACTTTATAAATATTTAATTGGTTTTCTTTAAAAAACATACAGACACATTGGTAATATTTTTCTAAAGAGAGTTACCTTTAATTACATTAATTTTTACATAAATTTCTATAACATTTTTTTAAATAATCTATTTATTATTAGTGTTTCAGACATCGAGTAATTAATTAAAATACCTCTTCCTTCACGAATGTAGAGTTTATATAAAGAAATGTAAATAACTATGAACAGTGTGATTGCAAAGGTCATAATAGTAATTATTTAATCAAAATATATTTATAATAAAAATTTTAATTTAAAAAAGAATCGCGACCACCGGATGTTCTAGAGAAGATGTGTAGTAGGCTGGGGGCGACAGAGGTCCAGTCTTGGAGATACTTAAGAGGGTGAACCACCCGCCGGTCCGCCACCCCACGGCGCCGGACAACTTGCTTATTCTATCAAGCGCGGTGGCACACACGCGCGCGCGTTCGCCTACGCTCGCACACACCCGCGAGGCATTATACGGCCGGCCACCACTCCACTGTGTCAATACAATACGCTCTCTTCGGCTGGACTTAGATTATTTAGAAAGCACTTGTAACGCTCATATAAGAAGCGCCACGGAAGACGTATTCGACGTCACAATGGCCGGTACGTGTCGGCCGGACTAAGACGGGAAACGCTAAAAGAGATTACGATCCTAAAAAAACAGCGTCCAGTGGCGGATATAATATTCTTTCTCCAATTGACTTAGTGTTCGAAGAGGTTTGAAATTTCACCTTATGTAAATGTAACTTCACACATGTTTGCGGTAAAATAATCATGAAATAACGTGATTTAGGTCACAATTAAGAACTAGAATATTTTAAATGTAATAGCTATGTTGATAGCATACCTGGTCTTTCTTAGACTTATTAAAACTAAAAATTTCATTTACTATTGGATTATTGGTAATTTCATATATGAAAATAAAGTTGTAAACAAAATAAAACATCGTTTTTTACTCTGATTTAAGCAAAAAACCATATTCATAAATTTGGAAAATTCAAGTGGGTGTACCTACACAGGAACAGTGTTATTATAGAGCATTTTCCGTAGATTTAGATATAACGATAAGAAATATCCATGCACAAATAGAGAAAAATCTTAAGTTCCATATTCAAATAAAAATAGGATTTTAATTGAGATTTATTATCCAGAACTTATGTTTTATTAAGAGGAGTGTAAGAGCATTAGATGGATGTGCCATTATTATGTAACAACAATGATGCATTAAACATGACAGGGAAAGAGCATCACACTCATATCAGAGAGAGGCTACGAGACGAGAAGCGTGAGAGTTCGCCACTGGACGCGGATTATCTGTTACGCGGCTACGCCGTAGCCCCTGCAAAGGCTGCTACGCGTGTGGTATTAGCACACATCAAACTAAAGATTGTATCTAAAAATTATAGGATTACATTATGGAAAACAGATTTTCAAATGGTATTTCCTTAACAATATTTCTATGTTGTAACCCCCCTAAATAAATGTATAAAAGTAGACATAGGTAATAACAGTAAACAAAGGGTTAAATTAAAGTAATTGTGATAAATTCGTCGTTATTCGATCACAATTTGGTTCCTCACAAGTCATACACTGGAAATATTTTATTAATTTGATATTTAATGCAGATTTGTATTAAGATTTATTAAAATATAAATGTAAATCGTCGCCACGAGTAATTAACAAATCCTTTAATAAGTTAATAGTCTTGTAAAATTACAAAAACCTACGTTCGATTAATATAATTGAACCCACGGAAGCGTTCTAAAATTAATGATCCCGTAAATTAATAATTGTCAAAGTTTAGCGTCGGCTGTCCGCAGATGCAAGTGTGAGTAAATTCGCGTGCATGTACACACATGGCTTGTGTGTGTATTCGCAGAGACACCGACTCATGTGTGGGTACTTTCATAAATCTGTTGGGAGATATATGAGAGCGCAATTTCCGGTATCCGGCCATTAGCGCCAAGCTTTTATAAGCTTAAAGCTTAGGTTAAAGATTTTCTGGGTAGTTTAATGCGAATCTTGTAATAGGTACCATAAATTTTCTATAAAGTATGTGATTGCATATTAGGAGTCAATTCGGAACTTGTAATGTGTGTAACTTAAGCTAATGTTTGTAATTACTAGATTCTTGGACTCTTGGGATTATTCCCGAAATAAGTATAGAAGTTAACTAAAGCATATAGGCAACAAAAGTGGTAATGATAGTTAATGTGGTGTCATTTAGTGGTACGTTTTTCTTACAAAAAATCCCTAAACCGTATCAATATTATAATAAATGCTAAATTTTGTGAGGATGGATATATCGATGTTTGTTAATCTTTCAAGCAAAAGCGGCTTAACGGATTTGGATGAAATTTAGCACACAGATAGTTTATTACCTGTTTTAACATATAGCATCCTGGAAAAATGTTAGGTTCCCGAGGGAGCGTATTAAAATATTCAAAAAATGGACGCCACTGTAGTTAAGAGTAGCGGCGCCACCGGCACCGTCGTCACAGCGATAAAAATGTCAGGCACTATATTTTTCACTTTTTAACGCGGACGAAGTCGCGGGGACTAGCTAGTGTGTATATATTCTGTTTAATAATGAGACAATTTTTATGCAAAAATGCACAGGTAGGCTGACTGTCTATTCGGTGGTACAAGCAACTGGTTTGGCAATAGCAAATGAGTTTGATAGTAACGTATAGCGAAATGGGCCCTCGTATTTTTGATTCTCTCGCCAAACACTACAAGCACATGATCTTCTGTAAGGGGGTAGTTACTGCCACCAGACAGGCTGTCCAGTCTATGACTGCGGAAAGCAGTAAGTCCTGTTCCTATTGAACATTTCAGTTACATTTTTTTTAGTACTAAAATTAAAAATACCGTACGATGTAGTTGTGTGATGTTCGTACATACGTAGTCCAATCGGTGTCGTCAGAAAAAGGAGGGCGTCGCGTCGTGTGGAGGGAGCAAAACGACTTATTATTTTTATCGACCGTAAAAAGGTGCCGGACCTCGTGCAGACCCTTTCACGAATACTCGTCTCGAGTGATTCCAATTATTTACGGATATTTTGTTCTAAATCCTGAAAAAATACTGGACTCAAGAAAAGTTATATATACATGAGAAAGCGAGGTTTAGTTATTTATTAAGGCTTACCGACAATTGGATACACTTTATATTGTTAATGTGTGATAATAATTTCCATTCCATATAAAGTAACAGTGACCATTCTCTATGGAAAAAAGGTATAGGAAGTGCATACGGAAAGTATACGGTAAAGGTGTATACGGTAAAGGTGAGGTAAATGATGGATCAAAAAAATTGTTCCCAAAGATGAATTATAAGCCAATAGGTGGGATTCGACTTTGATAGCAAGTCTAATTAAATATTTTTGTTTATTAGTTAATCAATACATAGACTGAATTGTTACATTCTAATGTATCAAATTTTGAATCTTTTGCCGGTATATGTATCACCTCAGATATTTTATTAAAAATATAATAAACTTGAACCCATTAAATTGACCATTTCGGCATATCATATTTAAGATATAATTATTACTTAGTCAAGAAAACATAACTATTCTATATTTTTATAAAATTCAAATAACAATTTCCATTTAAAAAGCAATATTAAAATATGTGTCTACCGTGTTGTCTCCCCAAAATGTTAGTAATAAGATTTAATTTTTAATGACATAATGTGCGCTTGTTACTTTATTAGGTAATGAATAAAATTGCAGCCATTTGTTCCGGCTGTCGTAGCTGTATTGAGCGCGATCACTGACAGGGTAATCATGCACTGCAGCTGCCATCACCCTCCCTCCGAGTAAGTCGCGATGTCCTCAATAATGCAACAATGCGTGTGCCGTTATACTTCTTGCATTTCATGTATGTACGTAAACTTTGATTATATTTTTAAGCTGATTTAAGTTATGCTGACAATCATCATCAGCTGACAAAACTAACTCAATCTCACAAACCTACACTGTGTGTATACTGTAAAAATTTAGAGAAGTTAAAATTTCATCGAAGATTGTAGTCTTTTCAGATGCGAAGGTATTCTCACACTGCTTTCTTTTACTATTACAGCTAATGATCATGATTTCTACATATAGAAACGAACAAAACAGAGGCACTGGTCTTACTGGGATTCTAATCTGCGTCTGACGTATTAGCGTCAGAGGTACCATTAATTATGTCTGCTCTGTGATCACCTTAGCTAGAAATGTAACGTCACTACTGATGCATGTAGGTACACAACTAAACGCAATTGAGAAAGATGGAAGTTAAATTTATAACGCACATAAATCAATGATTTTTAACTTGTAAGCATAAAGTACATAATTAGGAAAAAATAAAAAACCAAAGAGAAATACCAAACGTATATATGTCTCCAATTTAAGTACCAGATTGCACAAAATAAAAAAACACAGAACTAAGTTCTTTCCTTTTACACAGAATAAAATTAAAACGAAAGTAAAAATATTCCTTCCGTAAGTGGACTGTGGTACAATTAAACTTTGTGTGACAAAAAAGTCTTTTTCCAATTAAAGCAACAATCTTCATAAATCAATTTCCCCCCGAATTGAATGTCAATAAGTAGGGACGGTTGTTAAACGACGCGCCGTAAAATAAAACTTTCCGGAGGGCGGAAAGTTTCGAGCAAAAAGAATATTTACATTAATTCTCTTCATTATGTTTTGAGGAATAATCATGGGCGCCGTTTCCCATTCCAATCTCTCAATTGAGTTTTTATTTGAATATTTTTCCTCCGCCGAGTCCGTCCCTGTGCTACAAAAGGAAGTTTTTATTAGCATCTTAATGATTTTACGGCGAGTCCCCGGTTACAACAGCCTTTATGTCGTCAGATTTTCTTGAGTATTTTTTGTCGAGTTTTTTGCATCTTACATTATTAAAGTTTTCATTCCGTCGCTTAATGAAGCTCATTTCTTCTGTTCGTCGGAGCCTTGATTGCCTTTGTTTTACATAAATGCAAGATTTCTATAGGTTTCTTTCTAGTGAATTAAGCAACTTTGAATACTTTAAATTTGTTCTTGAAGAAATTGATTCATCTATACAAATACTATGTAAAGTTGTATGTTTGTTTGTTTGTATGTATGAAGGAGGTAATCTTCGAAACTACTCATCGGATTAAAAAAAAATCTTATCAATAGATTAGAATTTCAGTATGGATATACTTACATAGGCTAGATATTCCACGCGGGCACCAGCCATCTAAAAATAAAGACAACACTTATGTCAGGCGAAAATGTATGCCAGGCGTTATATCTTTTTTTTTTATCGCAGTCGAACTCAGGGGCACCAGCTAGTTTCACTATAAAAATGTTTAGTATGTGTTTAAGGATGAAATAATACTTACAATGTCCACTAGAAAGATCATTAATTTAATTAATTACATAACGAAATGTTTGTATGTAAGATTCACGTAATGTTGGACCGACAAACAATGCTGCACAAGAAGCGTCCAGTCAGCAATAACATTAATCTTTGTTCAAGACTGATTTATGCAGTAAGTTGTCCGTCTCCAACGTCTATTCTGCCATTAACTACTCTTCCGGGGTCTGTCTTACGCGCCACAAAATAATAATTGTCCGGAAAATCGTCGGAGGCTGTATGTAATGTTATGAGAGGAAGGGCGCTCATTTCCTCCGGCCGCAATCGAGTCCGAGATCTTGCTTTCTTTTTAATTTCCCTGCGGCCTCCTAATGAGGTCCCTGCGGCGGTGGCTCCGCGCCGTTATCTATGATATTCTTGAGGTTGATGCTTATTGTGCGTGTCACTGATGGTTTCCCTTTTTATTATCCTCTCGAACTCAATTCAGCGGCAGCCCAAATGAGTTCCTTTCATTTACTTTTCTCTCTTTATTTCTCCAGACGGCTGTTTGTCTTGTGTCACCAATTAACTTATTTAGATTTATCGAAATTGTTAAAACAAAACCAACAATGACGCTGTACGCGTGAGTGAAGTCAGTAATAGGTATTTGGGAGAATATGCTGTCTAAACTTATTATAATGCGAATAACCGAACACAGAATGCGACGCAAGACATTCCCGGCACTTATTGAACTCGCGAAAATAATACGCCAGTAATTATAATATTTCAGAAAAAACCTTTATAAGTGGTAGCTACGATGGCGGCACTAAAAATTCGGGAATCAAGGAAGTGATACAACATAATAATGTTGTATAATAAGTGATAATAATGTTGTATATTCCACCAATAAGTGGAAAAGATTTTTTTTTTCAGCTGATACGACGCTGTATACAGCATTTGAAGATCCTCCATATACAGAATCTCTCGAGAGTTCTGACGCACCACAAAGCTCACAGAGCGAATGCGGGATCCATCGGGAAAACAAATTTTTAACACCTAATTGTTTATGCAAGATTTTTGTATTTGACTCATGCCAATGTCTAAAGTTGCCTGAATTTCGCGATATGTCACATGTCGATCTTCCTCAATCAGCTTACGCACGGAATCAACGTTATTTTGGGTGACTGCAGTTTTTGGGCGACCTTGAGGGGATTGTCACAGAGCTTGACACGTCCACGTTGAAATTCCGCAAACCAGCGATAAATTGTGGTTTTAGATGGGGCTCACCAAATGCAGAAAGTATCCGATCAACACACTGTTTTTGTGTTAAACCACTTCGTTTAACTTTTGTGTTAAACACTTCATAATAAATCATTGCTCTTGAATTTTCTCGAGTCAATTCCATTTTCACACTGACTTTACAAGTTCGACAATACCTTGTGACAAGACCGGGTTTTTTAAAAATAAATAAATAATCGATTAATAAAACCAAGGAGTTTTCGATTATAAAGACTTTATTATGGCAGGAACAATGGAAATATTCCAATCTCGATACTTTTAGGGCAGCCCTTGTATATGGTATGTTTTCATAGAAAAACATTTTTGGCTTTTAGTAATTACAAGAATTTAACCCGCGAAAATGTCACAAATTCTGCACAATTTAAGAAATCAAGTATACTACGAGTAGATATGAAATTAATTTCAGTTTTTTGTTTCCATCCAAACCTTCATATTATATCTCAGAAATTTCATGTTTTTTTTAAGACTAATAACTAATGAGTAATCATGGAATTACATAGTATGGAATTGATAAGCTGCTCGAGTTGGAAAGTGAGCTCTTAGTTGGTTAACTTGGCCACACAATGGTCCCAAGTTCGATGTTTGGCAATTCGATTTCGTCTCTTCTCTATCGCTTGTACTTCAAAATAATTCAATAGTTTAAAGGCTCCTTGCAGTCTCTTGTACTCATCGAAATGATATCTTTGCAAGCACTTGTACTTCAAGAAGAATGTAAGAATTTCATTTTGATAAAAATAAACAAAACCAAAACAACATTTATTAAAGTATGCATGCGCTTATAAGCCGACAAATCACACGACTCCGCCTCCACTTATCTATTAAAATGAGAGATTACAGTCAGCTCAAGCGTTGCACAAAATGGTCTGGTGTTATTTTCACGAGATTGTCCAATATTGTCACAAGCCCCATAGAAGGGCAATTAGAGATGTGTCACACGTGGCGGTCGCGTGTCACTAGATCCTTGTTGTATATGTTTTAGGTGCGCGGGCGACAGGAGGCGACTAAAATCGCACGCGTCATGCTACACCCTCTTTATATAATATATTAAATAAACTGACGTTGGTTACAAAACGGATACTCTCGGAGCAATCTGAGAAAATGAAAGATGAAAACAATAATGGATATTCTTTGAATAGTAATGAAAATATTCTACACAAAAGTCTCGATTACAAAGAATAACGAGAAGGTAAATATTTTTTCGAACTCAAGAATTTAATGTAATGCTTTGATCCATTACTTACATCTCGAAAAGTATAGGAAAGTTTTTTTTATATATTTAAAGTAATGTTATATTTTGTTTAACACGATAGCCGGTAGGAACTTGTGTATATGTTGAAGAACATAGCTTTGTAGGATTTTAATTTTATATGGTCGTATTAATGTTAAAATACAAATAGTATACAACCATGCAGTAACAATCTAGTCGGACGAATATTCGGTTTCCGGCAAGTAGGATGTAGATTAAGATCCTCACAGGGCCTGAGTCTTTTCTTGAGTCTCGAATAATTAGCAGTCTTTGTAGCTTGTGAAGTTCTGTTCCAGTACATCAGTGTGTGGAAGTATGTACCTAATCCAAAACTCAAAGAGCAAAAGAGCTCGTGCCGAGCAGAAGGACGTAAAGTTGAAATATTTATAGGCAAAAAATGTGTATATTTCTTATAAGTCTAAACGAAATTTCTATAGAAACTGTGTTAGGTATATTGACCATCAAAACGATTTAAAGCAATTATTATTAACAAATTCATTCAACAGCAACAGATGTTCTACGAGAGCCGACACCCCAACACGTTGTACAAAGAGACCGGTGAATTAATAAATGAAATTGCAACTGAAAAATTTGGGTATCAAGAAAATCCCCTTCGCGGAATTTACTTCATTTAAATATCGCATTTTTCTTGAAGATTATACCTTGCGACAAGCATAAAAGAAAACAGAAGGCCCCCGCCCCTTGATAATGCGACGAGCCAGAGGAATTCTTATTCCGTTCAAATCTCTCCTGACGTACCTATATTTTGCGAGATCGCCTGGAGATTTTAATACCGATTTTATTTAAATTCGTTTAGGCGGTACGAGTGACTGCGCCCCCAGACGTTTATCGCGAGGGCGTGATTGTATTTATAAGTGGAAGAATTTCACACTCAATTCAATCATGTTCCTAAAGATAGGTCGACGTATAGGTCGATGTATTTTTTCTTAGGAGCTCCTGTGATTTGAAATAGATATCCCCTCATGATGGAGAAAACTGCGTGTATTTTTGTGTCATCAATCTTAGTAAGTGATGCATGATAATCGAAAGCTTGTACTTACAGATTTCGTAAAAAAAATAGGAGTAGGATAACTAGAATTTGTCGTACGAGTATAATGTGTCCAAACATTCCAAATCTCTCGTATAATGTCTCTCTTATGAGGTGGCAAGTTTCATTTATTTTTTAAAATATTCTCAAAAGTTTCGTTATTATGGGTAAATAAATTTTAAATTGTAATTTTAAATTTTAAATTTGATCCTCTAATGGGGAAAATTATCAAGTACAAGTAATTATTATAGTTTTCTAATTGAAATAATTGAAATGAATAAAAATGTTAATAAATAGTTATCTGGCCTTAAATCTGACTTGCATCCAGGCAAAGCAGGCGCAGGTCACTAGGATGACATAAGGCATCAATCCATTATCAAATTTCAGAGAAGCATATACGTACTTGACAAAGGAAATTTGTAGCATCATCATTCACTTAGGTAGTCGACGCGTCATACGTTGCATCCCTCCGTGCGCCCAACTGTATTCGTTTCCCCTCTTGTTATACTCACTGCTCCGCGGTGATCATTCTTCATTCGTAATACCTACCTATTCTGTGCCTTCTCGTCTTGACCACTAATGTATTGCGCTTATTACATTGCCTATGTATTTGTTTATGGATAGAATCGATACATTTTCTTTGCTTAGGTACATAATCACAGAGCTTATTTGCTAATGAAGAGACTCATCCGCTAAAAGTAGCGGCTGTATAACAGTCCCTCTCGGTAACAATAGCAAGATCATTTAGAAAAATAGGTGTAATTTTTCGTACCGTTTTTACTTCTTCCATCTCAATGAATTTCGCCGCCAAAATTTTCCTTGCCATTTGTTTCCATCGTGCAAGATCTTTTCGTATGAGGCGAGTTCTCTTTTAATATATGTGCCCGGAATACCGTGGCCATATATTACGCCGACCTCTGCCGGACCGGACATAACAATCCTCGATTTGCTATAATATCGGTGCTGCGTCTCTGTCTGGGCGGGCGGAGGGCTTGCGCGAGTGAGCAGGTTGTCGGCTAGGGAGGTGCGGGACGCGGGACGGCGGTACGTGCCGCGTATAATAAGCATTTCATGCACGGGGTGCGGGAGCGGGGTTCGGAGGTTACGTACCTATTTCCCGTAAGTCGTATACCTAACCGGACCGTACATTATGAGCCGAGGGTCAGTACATGCCATCTCTGTCGCGCCCGACACTGGAACACTGCCCAACTATAATTTTGGGTGATATACCGCAGAAGCCTTACTTATTGTGTCGGGTCTCAATGGAAATTATGTTTCTCCGCATAAGTTGTAGCGTATTATACTGTTTTAGAAAAGCTTCATTTAAAAGGGGAACTTCAACATTTTGGTTTGAAGTAAAGGCAGGCTTTACCGATAATGTAATGAAGAAAAAATAAATCTAATCTAATATACTTAATAGATCTTTTGAAAATAAAAAATATGTATGTAAAAAGATATCTTTCAATAGTATCAGTACTTAAATATTTCTAATGTTGGAATGAATTAGGGATGGAAGAGGCTTTTTGCTAAAAGACATGAAGAATATAAATTTTAAATTATGTGATACGATTTCGAGAAGTAAATATATATATATTTAGGCTGTTAAGTCCAGAACATGCTTGGTTTTGCTGTGTTCAGTTTTATGTTATGTAAATAACAATTCGTACTAAGTTAAAGATTACAATAATGTTATCGTATCCATTCGATAGCGGTCGCTTTAGCGTTGAATTCATCTTCTATCTGTACAATTTATATACGAGAAGGCCGTAAAACGGAACAATAAAAACCCAAAACAGCAATAAATTTAGAGCAATAGACGAGCGTGCCTTATCAATTCCCTCTATGTATATGGCTCTTGAAATAAGTATATAATAAATTTCGATTTATACCTACACTTATTGATATGATTTTTATTGTCATTCATAGCATCAATCATTGTATGGAGCATTGGACATAATTGTATTACGCAATTAATTTGTTGAATCTAAACAGAAAGGTTGTTTACAAGCAATCAACACTTAGTGGACAATTGTACGAGGGTCGCAGGTAGATAAAACAAACAGTGGACAAGACCCGACGCCTCCACGGAGGGAGGGCCATCTTAAGAGGACTAGAGAGTCCGGCCGGTGTGTACACCGCAAGATGTTCTTTATGCATTAGTAATGACGTCTAATTGAAACAGAATTATGTAACACTGACCACCGCTCCCTGTCTTAAGTGGGAAGAGTATAAATTTCATCTAAATAGTTGTACAAAGAAGAGGTCTGCAATATAAAAACAATAGGATTGTTAATAATTAGCCGGTACGGTCCGGTTCACTAACAGCTTCGATTAATTATTGTTACGGTCTCGGCCAGACGGAGATCTACGATATAGCTCCCTGATTGACCCCGCATTAAAAATTACATACAAACAGATAGAGGAAATGGACGCTAATAACAGTGCCGTGAGGTACTTTCTTTGTTCGGATTCGTTTCCGAAGGCGATCAAAAATGTATGTGGTGTCGGATCGATTGAGGTTGCGGTGAGCATTCATAAAGTAATAGGTGCAGGTTATACTGTACGCAAGAACATTACGTTTACTATTTAATGTGTCCTTTGATTCGTTAGGTTAATTTTGAAGTGTCTAGGGGCGGGTGAGCGTAGCAGTGGTCGCCCGAGGGTCGAATAAATATGTCCCAAAGAGTTAAGTGGTAGAGAAGTGCGGAGCGGAGACCGCGTCCGACGTTTGCTCTTCCACTCGTGTTGTTGCACCACTTATTACACACAAAGTTCTGTTAAAGTTTTCTCCGACACTCGAGCGCGAGTTTAATTTACTCGATAGTGTAAATAAAGCGGGCGGAGTGGGAAGTTTCGCGGCGAGGCAGCCCCTGGCGACACCCGCTGCGGTCGAGTGATAATAACGTCCCACCGCCTGAGACTTCCTTATTAATCGAGAACGACAAATTTTAACGACAAGAATTAATGAATCTCGTTACACGGGTTAATCCCCAGGTCGTAAAGTGTGCTCGGAGGCAGTTAAGGTACGCGACGGCAGGAGGCGGACGGCGGGGCCACACACCTTTCTCTCCTTCATACTCAGCTCGCATACATCCTTATATTGACGCGGTCGCTTTTATGCTCGCCTAAACTATTTTCTTTTCGACTCAAGTGTGCTATTTGTACGCTTTGTGGTACTGTTTGGTACTCGCACGCTCCACTTAAAAAGTTTTCGGATAAGTTTCAAAATGCCTACAGATAAACTGGACATTCACTTTTGGAGATTATTAATGAACATAAGTGACGGACAAACAGAGGGCTAATTATGCAAGACGGTTTCTAAACACCCGTGTAACACCAGAGTAACAGCACTGGTCAGGGTTTATACCAGTGTTTGGTTCAGTGCTGTCGGAAAGTCATAACTAAAGAAGCGAAAAGCGTTCTTCATTCAATTCAATTTTAATTCAATTTCAAGTTCTTTCATGATTGATTTATATGTAATATTCTAACAATAAATATAATTCCATATTTATTTTGGTGTATAATAATATATAGAGGCATAGGATACCAATAAATAGGCTATAACCGCCTAAAGCTTTCTGCGTTCGACTAGTTAAGCTAGTATTGCCTAAGAGCAGCCTAAAAGAGAAAAAAAAAGTCTTTATATAGACTCCTTTAAACACGCACAATAGAGATTTGTTATTGTGATTATGTATTGAGGCGGCAAGACGAAGCGACTGTAAACGACGACTTGACTGAGGGAATCCAAGATATATCGCCCAGTTAACGAGCATGTGCGAATGGAACTTTATTGTAATTGCCTTTTGTAAGATCGGGACCCGGTCATTACGGTCCGTCCTCGCAGGCACAACTCCCGTTTCGCAAAACTTTGCTATTCATATATCACACAAGATGTACCTACGATTTTCATAGTGTAACCTTGCTGAAAATTTTACTTGCAGTGTCTTTAATATATAGTATAATATAGTTACTTATAAGATCTCTGTGTGGTTTTTAAGAAATATAATATGTAAAATTTAAATAAAATAAATCAAAAAATGTTATAAGGTTTTTGAATGTATTTTATCAAATTAAAAATGTTATAATACTCGTAAGTAGATATAGTATGTGACTAGCTGTGCCCGTGACTTCGTACGCTTGATATTCAGAATAACATCCAATCGACCGAAATACGTTTCCAGAATAGCGCGCGTTTAACTTCAACGAACTTGATATTCTCGTTTTTGAACCGATTGGAATGAAAAAAAAAAACCCCACTAAATGTAACGGAATGCTTGATACGATACGTTAGTGAAAACCGCATTCAAATCGGTTATCAGGCACAAACGCACATACAAAAATTCTAAAAACTATTTTTTTCATCTCATTATGTATGTAAATACAATGTATATAAATTCTTTTTTTTAAATATTTAATGTACAGACAAGGCTCGTTTACGATTTTATTAAAATGTATATCCCTACACATATCTTAACGAGAAAAAATAATTAAACAGCACAATGACAATTGAATATTTGATTTTAGAAACGAAACGTAATGGAATGTTTCTTGAAGAACAGTTTGTTTTGAATTAAGGGGGGTTTATATTAAATTCCATCAAAGGAGTAATGCGTATGTATTTATCAGGTGAAGAGGTGTGTGGCACATTAGGGGCTCAGTCGGCCTCAAAGCCAGAAGACTGATTATGTCTATCCGCAATTTCTCCCCGGCACTATTCTCGCGAGCGAAAACTAGCGAGTTTTCCACCGCGCTATTAAGCGGTCGCTTTTACATTTGTCCTTATAATGGAAAATGTGCTACTAATTAATTTAAAGCGAAACTCATTTATGTTGAAATGCGTGTCTATTAAGCGATGATGGGATGAACGCATCTACTCTTACGCGGGCTGGGATTCGTTTAATTGTTTCTGAGTAGGCAAACGGATTTGTATTCGCTGTTTTCTATCATGATCAATGTAGTTTTATAGAAACTAGTCAAAATTATATATGGTCCGGTTACAAGCCCTCACCCTATTAAGTAGAAGCGAACTCATTCTCGGTAAGACTAATCAAATAACAGTCTCCCCATAGCATCGACTCGTCCCGCGCCCGCCTCACCGCCCCGCCTCGCGGCCAGCGGTCATCTCTCTTATCGATTGTGGTGGAATTCGTGCACCGAATGCGATATTTCCCAGCGAATGCTATACAATCTAAGATACAATTGAAGGAAAATCAGAAAATCTTGGTACAATAGCTCCCCGTTATATTAGCGCCTGAAAGAATAGTGCTGTTCGTTTGATTCTCTCTTGCAATTTACACATAAATATCAGGCGTTTATGTTAGTCAAGGAAAGTTTAGAGATACTCGTATGTATATGATGAGAGGTAAAAGGAAAACCATTTCTAATATAATAATTGACGAAAAATTTAACTTATTAATAGAAAATCAGACTTAAGAGAAATTCATATTTTGTTTATAACATGTATCTATATGTTTTTGTTTCAATTTTAATGTATGGCGATGGCGATAGACAGTAGATCATCTCAATTAGGATCAATTAGGATGCAAGAGCGCTACAGACTATTGCAGGATACTGTAAGGATAATGGGTATGTGACAATATGAGATTTTCATTGTAGGCTATTAGTTGAGTAATTACGATGATTAGCCCTCAGATTTAATAGTACTTGGCTCGATTACTGATTTAAGTCTACTTAGAAAAGAACCAGTCAATGGGAATGAATGGACATTGATTGTTTAACAGAAAATTATTTTTGATTTTCTATCGAAACCATCAGTGTCGAGACATTTTTATTCTAATTTTGGAGCTAATTTTACAGTCAAAAGAGACTTTGACTTTACCCTCTATTTATTTATAAATTTTTCACTAAAACTGCATTTTTACTTGTAAAAGTTGTAATAATGTTGACACTGCATAAGCAATAAAGACGTGGCATTATAGTGGTGAGAGAATCCTTGTGCTGGTTGGTTTTGCACTCACGTCGGGGAAGCAGCGGGCAGGCATTCGGCGGTGTGGTGCGCCCGCTCCGTTCCGCCATGTAATTCTAATGAGTATTAGTGTCGTCCGTCTAGTCTCGTCCACCCCGATGTTACGCTGTACATTCTACAAAACGGCCTCCTATTATGTTACTCAGATGTTCACCAGTGAATGAACCCAGCGGTCGTATAGTCTTTATGGAAATCAACTGTATTCAATACCCATGTATGTAACTACATTTGCACATCTGGACGTATCATATATGTAACTAGCAACTCTTTTTCTTTGTTTATCGCTCTTTATATTAGTGAAAACCGTATTAAGGTTTGTTGGGTGGTTCAGAAGAAATAAGCGTAATAATAATAAGAAACAACACTAAATGTTACATGAGTTTTCTTTAATTTACATAAGTGAAAACCGTATTCAAATCGGTTAGCTGTTTCTGAGATTAGTGTGCACAAGCAGGCAGACGAACAGACAAAAAATCTAAAAAACGATTTCTTGACCCCGGTAATGTACGAATTGTTTTTTTTTGAAAAAATGTTTATGTACCTATATGGATAAGCCAATAAAACACTTAATTACGCTTTCTAGGTGTATAAAATATTTATTTATAACGTTATTGAAACTATCGAAGCAAGCACTTTGTATAAAAATCTATTAAATCTTAAATACAGCCAGAGCACGTTCCAATCATCCCTTTAATAAACTTTCTGCTCCTTTTCTTGTGAAATTTGAATCTCATTGAGAATATTTAATTTTTTTATGAGATATTGTATATAAAAAAACTAATGAGTATTAATTAAAGCAAAATCTCTAAGTTAAAATAAGTCGTGTCGTGTTAATAGATGAAATTTTGGCAACGAGCACATTTAGGCAAACGTATGCAGAAACAACCAACGCCGCCGACTGTATATCGCTTCACTGGAGTGTGAAAATGATTTTGATTTGACCCTTTCAAAGGTGTCTGTACCACAAAATTACATTTCCATCTCTGAATGTGTTTCATTCCGTAAAGTGACGTATACATTTTGCCATTAGTAGGTTCTTCATCCCTACCCATCCGTATACTTATCCGAACTAATATTAAATGCGAAAGTGAGTGTGTTTGTTTATTACGTTTTCATGTATTAACTACTCGACCGATAATTATGAAATTTTGTACACACGTAGCCAAAGGTATAGAAAAGGACTAAGGATACTTACATTCAGAAAAAAGTAGTTTTCCAGTGAGACCAAGTCATGGGCAAAAATATTAAATCTAACATATGTTAGTTAACCTATTGGTTAAGTTAAAACATGACAGTGTCATTGAAAGGAAACAATGAGATAGATTAGGAAGGTATAAAAAATGACAGTAAATATCGTTGACTAATAAAATTTGAAAAGAGGGGCGTCAGACGTTCTTTATCTGCAAATGTGGCGACGTTGAAGATAATTTTATTCGGAGAGTATCTCTACTTATGGCTGATATATTCAACTGAATATTCCCATATGCGCGTAATTCTACGGAATGGCAAAAAAGGTCTGTTCTGAGGGGTGAAATATGTAAATTTATTGTCTTGGGCGGCTCCCGCGCGGCGCCCCCGTCATACGCCGACACGTAGATAAAGGAAATGTTAATGCGCGTCAATTTATGTGCTTTACTATGATTTCGCTGAATCGAGCGCTCCGTTTTCCCCTTTATAGCTTAGCTCCGTGAGCATTTTCTTTATAAATTCAAGTGTTTTCTATGCATGTATCGTTTCAAAAGTAGAACGATAACTTAAGTAACAAAAGATTGAACTTTTTCACTTTGTTTCTGATCCACAGATTCGTAGGTAAATATAAAGCCAAATAAAGGAAGTCTTTGTTTAACAGGTTCCCGGTTCGATTCCCGGCAAAGTCATCTATGGAAATGAACTTTTCAAAGTTGGCTCTAGTCTGGATTTGAAAAGTAGTGGCAGGACAAACTGTGTTTCTCAGTCATTTGGGCAGCCCGTCTGGCGGCAGTAACACCCCTTTACAGAAGACCACCGTGAAATAAACAGCATGTGTGCTGTTGTGTTTAGGTGAGTGAGTAAGGGATGCTAGAGCCCATTTACCTTATCCTTAATCCTACTATGGTCGGCAGCACACTTGCAGTACCTGTCTATACTTGTGTTATAGACGACCGTAGCTATCTAGTCCACCATCAAGTGGACCGTCTGCCTGTCTGTCGACCTTAACATAAAAATGATAGAACTTTGAAATGACCAGGCACAGTGCGTTCCTCAGTCAGTTAGAAGGCTTTCAGGAGACAGTTTTAATTAGAATATACACAAGAATACTTAACAGCATAGGTACTCGTGTTTCTGCCGTCCCCATCTTACTTGACAGGTCTAATAGGCAACGTTCTATCGAGCGGATTTGTTTGCTTATCTCTCGTACTTTTATATTAAAAATTTCAAATCATTATTGGTAGCAAGATAAAGTGTTTTTCGATTAATTTTATGATGGCTGTTTAGTTTAATTATTGTAAATGAATAAAAAGGTAAATGTGTCATTATTTGAATTAAACATGAGCAATAAATCTGCACATCGACATGGCTCGCTAACATCAGTCGCAAACACCCAATCTATTCCCCCAATGAATGTACTGACTAATTCACAAAAGCCAAATGTGACATAATACCGGCATAATTCAATGTTTTGCTCACCATATTGTATTTTATTTATGAGTTATGCCCTGTTGAGTGTCATACCATCCTTTTCTTATATTATTAATGCCATGTTTTTTCTCTGTCACTCGTGTTGAGGGTTCATCGCAGTATGAACGGATGGTTAAATAGTACGAGTTAACTTACACCGCATCCGCTGCGCGTCATTTAGGGGTGTCGTGGATGGGTTTAAGCAACAATTCAGCATTAAAAAAAACCCCACGATAATGATAATTTCAATACAAGCCATATTTAAACAAAAAAAAATTTTTAACATTAAAAAAAAAAATATATATATAAAATAATAATGGTCTAATTTTTTACATAATCATTTTTTAAAACAATAGTGGATACGAGTACTCGATACAGTATTCGTACACATTCCAATGTACAAAAATAAATTTTCAAGTGGGTATCTGATCAGGACCATTTTTATTTGTTATTTTATTAGAGATTAGCTGTTGAACGCATCTTCGTTGGTGACATCTATTGTCACATTGCGGAACTATTTCTCTAAACTTATTATGGCACATAAAAGAGTTTTAGTTATCCGGATATGTTTAAAATTTATAGAATAAACAAAAATGCTGTAAAATCTCTAATAAATAGCGCTTAAATTATTACTTTTATTTTGTACTTAATGTTTACATTTTGCATAAACTCATCCAGCAGTCATATATCTCGGAAAAGAAAAGTCTTAAGAGCAATGCAATGAGTTTGTGTTAAAAGCATTTTTAAATTTAAAGCCGAGGGAGCCATTTCCAGCTATTCGTTTATTTAATTTAGGTGGGGTTGGTCTCTCGATATTTAAATTTTTGAGAGACGCCTAAACAGCAATACGAGAGGAACAGACCAAACAAATACGGTTGAACAAATTTGTACTGACAAAGTTGAATTCGAGCGATTGTTTAAATTATTATGTTCCCTTCATCTTGGTAAGAAAATTGTTTAAACCAAATAAGTCATGCTTTTTTTATCAATATGTAAAATATGTATAAAAAAGAGATTCTTCAAAATAATATTAATAAAAATTTTATACGGTGCAAAGGCGTATGTATAATTGTGCCGCCCGCACATCTTTCCTATACACATATATATTGTTAATTCCCATATGATTCCCATAAACAAACTAGTCAGCGTTCATTAGCATTTTACTTACTTTTTTATGTTTTACCAATATGTGACTCAAGACAATTATCATCTTTCAATATGTACTAATTGTGTTATTATTTCTATTAACGTTATCAGTACATGCACGGGACATTGTAAATTTTTTTTTTTACTTATACTTATCACATGTGTGATAAAAGTTCTTCAGAATATTAATTTTTATCAAAAAAATGCTTTAAAAATATAAATGAAATAAGAGCGTTTTAATTCATCTTATAATAAAAAGTAACCAAATTGATCATAGTTTACCTGAGATATTTTGATTAGGTATCTACTTATAATAGTAATTAGTAGATAATAGTAGTAATTTAATGAACATATATGTCTCTATGTAACTGCAAGACCCCTCCGTAGACGAAGACTTCCTCCAAAGAGACACATTTGTCTCAATTTTGCGTCACTTGTAGCCAATTTGCGGTTACCGTTGGTCCCCTGCCATGACGTCATCCTTCATCCTTCTTGTCTCGAAGAACAGTTACGTGATCTGTTCACTTTTTACGTAATTTTCGGACGTAACTAAGAGAGTAGTTTTTGGACGTACGTAGAAGAATAAATCCAAAAAATCCTAACTTATAAATGCGAAAATGAGTGTTTGTTACGTTTTTACGCCTTAACTACTCAACCGATCATCATGTATTTTTCCCAATGAATATGTTCTCAATTAATATTCAATGTTAAGATAATTCGCGCGAGTAATATTGAACAAAATAACATAAAATATTCGCGTGGATGCAATTTTTTTCTGAAAATTATATACACCAACCTTCCTCGTGTTTTTATCTTTCCAATAGAGAAAACAATATCAAAATCCGTTGGGTGGTTTAGAAGAAGTCAGCGAAGAAACAGACGTGCGGACAGCGACTTCAATTTAGAGATATAGAATATATACAAATAAATATAGATACTTCGTTCTATGAATATAGGCAATAAACTATAATGCAAAGAAGTATATTTGTTTAGTAAAAACGTTTAAAATTGATACCAAACTAACCATGCGGTTAATTAACACCATACAATACTTTTGACATGTGGAATATTTGTCATTATTTGCATTGCTATTAAATGTAATAAAAATGAACAAAACGGCGTGTTTAGTGGCGCGTGCGCATAGGGGTTCCCTTTGTAACAGATTTGGGGTTACTTTGTTTAGTGAAATACATATTAACATAACATACATTTTAATTCTGCTTTATGCACTTTTTTCTTTAGGTTTCTTCAATTTATAAACTTGTCTGTTTCACTGCTTGCTTTTTCTTTAATAATGGTGTATTTTGCAAATCAAATATTCATTTAGTTTATCTTATATGTTTCCTTTAAAAACTTGTTTAATACCCGTTAATTTAATACACATTTACGCATACGTGTAAGTAGTGACCGCAGCACCAACGTCATAGCCCCCCACATTGCCGGCAATGCCCTGACATCAACGGCGGCGGCTGCAGGGGTGTTAATGCAAATTGTAGCATTAATGTTATGCCCTCTACGAGCACTATCTGCTTACACATCGCCAAACGGGATTTGCCAACAATGATTTACTTCCTGCATAATATCATAGTCTGATTTTATCGTTGTTTCGATCGGGATTTCTTGTTAAATATTCTATGGAGAAGGCACACAACTAATACTTACCCGTCACTCAAATCATGTATTCACTGTTATTACCAATGTTTTAATATAAATAAATAATTAAGGAAGTTGGTAAATAAGCGTGGCTGCCTCATTTATTATTCTTTATAAGGAAACAAAGGCGAGGGTTAGTCGTAATAAGGCTCCGCCACCTCGCTGGCTTATCTTTATTGCCTCCAACCCACGTAGAATAATAAATCGTTTTCATCAAAAACAAATACTCGACAGTTTTTGCTGGAGTCGAGCGCGGGGCGGAGGAGGGTGGCAATTTTCCACCCCCCATAATACAATATTTTCCGACATTTTCCACGGGAATACAGCTCCGAATCGCTCGCTCGCACGCGGCAGGTTCCTTTAATGTGTATTTTTCGTCCAATCAGAGAGCGGCGAGAGTCTCGATATTACCTCAACTGTCACACATAAAGTGGAAAATATGGTCGGCAGATGTAGGGGGGTGTTGCGGGGTGGGGGATGTGAGGCGGGGGCAGGGGGATGCTTGCCATTCGGCGCGCGTACGCGACGCTACGGCGAGCTACAGTCGCGGCCGCCAACGAACACCGGAAGAAACGCTTCCCGAACAGGTTTATGGCTTTTCTTTCAGCTTCACTCTCAGGTACGGGCCGTATCATAACAGGGAATAGCGGAGCGTGATGTGAACCCGTGATAAAATAAATGTCGAGATAGGCTTATGTATTGTACAGTTTATCTTAATAATGGCCGCCGGGAGGAAACTTTCTATTAAATTCTTTTTTCATGCGGATGGCTATTTCGTTTTTACTCTTTAAACCAATACTGTCTTATCAGATTATTATTGACTAGAGATACGTTCCTGGTTTGCTTGGGTGTTATTGACTGTATTAAGGGCTTGAGTATGGTTCTCAAGCCCTTAATATAGTCATTTTATTTTGAAGTATGGTTATAAAAAACAGCGACCCCTTTCTACTGTTTATAAATTTAATTAAATACTCGGCTAGAAATTCTCGTCTTAATATTTATTGATGATAATAAATAAATTGATTGAATAACGGCTAAGGTAGATGATAGAGATGTTTAGAATTTAAAACTTTAGCCCATTTAATGTAACATGTCGGGTTGCGTCTGGACTGGTCTCGGTTAGGCCTTCCTAGCGGTGAAAAAATCATCGTTAGACAAAGACCTGCCTGTCTAAAGAGACTAGCAATCTTAAGAGACATTTGAAGACAAACCACATCGCAGTAAGATAATGTGGTGGAGATCATAATCAGACTGTGTTTCCCAAGGCTTGCCACCACGCACGGTCTTCCGTCTTTCGCAAACATACACGTAAATAATATATTGTGATAAATAATAATGTAAATAAAGTAGTGGCAATCCCGCCCAGCAGTAATGTGACATTTTATAACCTGTTAGATTAATAGGAAAAATGAAAGTATATTATCTATACTATACTAATATTATAAAGACAAAATATTTGTATTTTTGTTTGTAATGAATAAACTCAAAAACTACTGGACCGATTTTTACAATTCTTTCACATATAGAAAGCTACATTTTAAAAACTTACTAGTTTTTTATATATTATTTTTTTTATTATACGAGTCCAGAACGCCGCTCTCATTGTCGGGTCGTCGCTACGCGCCGCCCAAATGCCTGCCAGCCACCGCCATAGTCGCGAGTGCGGGAATTGAGAACGGCGGATATAAATCGCGATTCATTTCTCATCGTAACTTTTTGTCGGTTCTTATCTGTTAGACTTCACTTTTCATCATCCGAGGGGATTTATGTAATGCCTAGTCATTTCTCGGCGTCGAGACGAGGCTTATCGGCGGAGCGCGAGCTCGCTTGATTGATGAGCGCGCAAAAATAAATGTTCAGTTAAATTATTCGATAAGTTGGAAACGGAAGTTAAACGGGTATTATCTATGTCTTGCCCCTGAAGATTTCACGGCTCTAACTTTTATGTCGGTTGGAGTGATTGATTGAATCTACCTTTACGAGTCACAACTTTATATAAGTATATAGGCTTATAAAGTTCCTATTCGACAACCGTGAAGCTTTCTCTTCATAACTTGGAGTTTAAATTTTCTATTGATTAATAGTTTACTATATCATATAAATAAATACTATTCTATTTTTTTTTTTAAAAAAAAGAAAAGTTTAAAGCAAAAGCAAAGGACTGGAATACTTGGTGCCAAATCTATTTTTTGAGAATAAATGAAAATTTGTTGACATTGTTATGCTAACCATAATTATTATGGTTGACGTAATAAATAAACCAAAAATAAATTTCAACAAAATCTCAATCTGAGTAATAGATAATTAATAATAAAAAAAATTAAACAAAAAACCAAAAAGGAATAGCTCACAAATACCACTGGACCTAAGCCTATTTATTATACATACTTATGTCATTATGATGATGATTATAATTAATCATCATTAAATCCTTTCAATTAAAGAAATGTAGGTATATTTTTTTGTTTGTTTTTATCTTTCGTAAATCTTATGTACCTACTGCTTCAACACAATATAATATTTAGTACATAGTTTCGTTAAAGATGAAAAAATAAATATATAATCATATCAAGAGATTTGTGTATACAGATAATAATAGTTCTTCTGAGTATTTCTGACCACACATGAACAAAGGGGGAATGTTACAGTTAGTTAAGGAAAATTAGCCATGAAAGCTAATGCCATAATAGAAGGCAATCAGCGCCCTACAGCCGATGATTTATGAGGAGACTGCGAATGCCGCCCGCCGCTCGTTCTGCTCGTTCCGTATTTACATCTTTTGAACATTTACCACTAATGCTATTACTACAAATATTCTCAACTTGAATATCCATTAAGACATATGAAGTATGACTATGACCACGACGAACATTAATCATATAAAATATGTATATCTACACAATCCAGTTTTGGCAACTATTACCATTATCAAACAGATCCAGAGCTGTAGACTTAAAAACTTCTGAAAATGTTAAGATATCACGACTTGACTTGAAATTAAACTTCAAATAAGTTGACATGAGCGGATTTTTTTAAAATGAACTTTTAGTGGGTTTTTCCTCATTAGAATCAATTTTCCAAAATGGCCGCCGTTGTCATTGAATTTTTAAAAAGTGCAATAGTACATTGCACTGCAGTGATTCTAATATAGACTACTGAGCCAAGTGAGTGATTTAAAGGCACGAGTCATAAAAAAATTTGCTCTCGTGTTAACACGTAATGTTATGTACGTGTATGTTTAAACATACAACTTTTCACCTCAACAGCGAGAAAAGCGTTACTAGGTCACCTTTAAGTAAGAAAATCAATTAAGACAATTTTAAATATTATCTATGTTTATTACATTTTCTTTTCTTTTTTCTGCGTCGAATAATTGCAAAATGTGGTGTTCGAATTTCGAATCACGCTCACAGAAAAAAATATATATCGATTTTTCTGCGTGTTTTTAGGCGCCAAATGCACCTTTTTCGTGTTGGAGAGGTGAAAAAATAATTTTCAATTAATTTTTATGAGTAAACTGTGTACCTCAAATATTAACATTACTAGTTACGAAATTATTACAGTGACTCAATACTCAATAGTGAAGCGTAACCTAGTTAAAGTTGATTGATTGTATATTTTATACCTGATATTGTTACACCAAAAAGAGAAAATGTTGATATTTACTTTATTACCGTACATATGTCATATCTAAGAACGACTCTATTCATTTAAAATTCATATTAAAAATCTATCTCAGTTTACTCCTAGGTCCATTTGTTTCGCATAGCTGGGTTAAAAAGTATGTATAAGTATTTATTATAAAAGTTGTCTCAGGAAATAGATCTAAACTAAGTAAACCTGTATGTGTGCAGTGTGGATGTTAGTTGGTTTCTGAATTCTTAAATTGCATGCGGGACTGCAGTTGTTGTACTTAAAAAGAGCATTGTGGTTAATCTCCAGCGACACGTGTAGGTAGGAACAAAGTTTAATTGTGAATGGTGTGCCGGCCCCGGGCAAAACCGATTACAGTCTTAGCGAAGCTCACCTTCGATTCCTGCAACTCGCCGCCCACCTCCCACATATATTCAATTCCAATCAATCCCACCGCCACATATTTATATGTAGACGCGAGAGTGTTTTTATTGCGGCCTGCATCGAATGACGGCCGCAAACATTGCATCCGCCTCCCCCGTTCGGAAACGCTTTTATTTTTAATTTCGATTTTGATTTTTTCCGGGCCGCACCGCGTCGTCCTAGTTTTATTTCGTTCATTTCATAGCGTAGGGTGGGTGCGCGACAGATCGGAATTTCAGATATGTACAATTTAAAATCGTGTAAGTACGGTCAGCATGCGGCGCGGCGAGTGTCGGCAGCGGGCCGGGGGCGGGAAGCGTTCCGATCTCGCTAGACTGACGCCTGTCGGCTTGTTTTCTTTGCTTTTTTTACCAATTCTATTTTCATTTGATTGCATTTGAATTTCCACAGCCAATATCCGCTAACTAAACACGATTAATGCGGAACGGAGATGGACAGGCGGCGGAGTACGGCGGAGGCGGACGGACATACCGTGTGATATCGTCGGATTTTCATCGCATTATTTTATGTTTAGGCGATCGTAGACCTGAAATCCCACAAATTAAACTTTTTGAAAAATATTTTGGAAAAATTATTTTATTTTTCCTTAAATATAATAATAATATATTAGGTACCTATATAATATAATATTTTTATATTAATTTTTCATTTGGACTACGGAAATGGCTTGATTTTTTTGTGAAGTCCATAATTGAAACTACGTTTAGAAGAATTGAATTTGATAAAAGTATCCATGTATTGAAAAGTATTATGCATTATTCTTTTTAGGTTATTTAGCTAGTTAATAGCGGAAAGAAATGTTCATCCAATATAATGTCTGTTGGCATATAAAACAAATAGGTTAATATTAAGAAAACAAGTCGAAGCATCAAATCGATCACGGCGTTTCGTTATTGGCAAACTTCTCCGCGACACGGCCCTTGATTAAAAGTATGCAAATTTTATTACATGGTACGGGATGCGGGGAGAGGCGAGGCGTGGCGGGGCGAGAGGGCGCAGGGTGACCGCTGCCTCGTAACTCCGATTCACGATCACATTTCACTTCTCATTTTAACTTTGATATCTGCATATAATGTTCTTCAGTGACAGATATATAATATTTGATGTCTTAATAATTTATTTAACTTTTTAATATTCTTATAACGGCTTGATAAGGGCCGCGGGTCGACGTTGCTTCTGACCGGTCCTTTTGGAAAATTATTGGGGAGGCTTATGTCCAGCATTGATAAGAATGAATCATTTAAATTAAAAATGGTGAAAAACAGTTTTTCTCTGCAATAAAGTATTTAACAAATAATATAAAGTAGTTTATTTATTATTTTTTGTTAGGTACTTATTTGTACCTAACAAATAAGTCAAGTAGCATTTATTACGAAGATATTTCTTGCAATTGAAGTATTTCTTAAGAACTAATTTAAACTAAACTAAATATATGAAAATTATTTTTCTTATGGTATTATTGCAAATTTGATTTCCTGTCTAATATACAAAATAATAACAACTATACTAATAAACTGAACAATGACAAGACATATTTATTAAATTTGTTGCATATAGAAAAACGGTTATCCATTGACAATATTTAATTTTTTATATCAGAAAATAACCGAGAAGCGTCATAAGGATAAATAATTGTGATTTTACGTGTTTATTTATTGTAAAGTTACCTACAGAATTGTGTCAGCAATAAATAATTTGTAGCTACGTGTAGCAGAGTGGGGTTTTGTTTATGTCAAATTGTAATTTATTGGTTGCTCGACTCGACTTGGATATTACATCGGGTGCCCCGCCTCCCCCCCCCCGCCTCCCCCTTCAACCCCCTCCCTTCAACAACAACCTCCGTTCAATGAAAATTTTATATTACCGTGTCGTTGCGTCATCCCGTTTTTTCTTGTCCATGACCAGCTAAAGCGATCTTTTGATTAAATTAAGGGGATGAACTGGGTATTTTTATACTGATTGATAGGTTGACACAGCGTTTCAAGGAACATGCTCGGAATTTATATTAGCTATAAGTGATTGAGCGTGAATTTAGTGTTTTTTTAAATAATTTATTCAGTTAATAAACTGTTCACTGTACCGGGGGGATCACACCCTATTCAATTGACGATTTTACAAAAACTTTATTAGACACAATAACAATTTTTTAACATGTATTAATATTAATGTAAAATTTATTAGCGTTTTTTCTCTCGATTATTAGCTGTAGTTATATAATGTCTATAATTGCTTACAACACAGTTGTTTTTTTTATATCGAACACTTATGTTTTTTTAACAACTTAACTAAAACAACTTAACAATATTGTTTTTATATTTGTGTGAGCTAGTTGAAAATAGATCAACACGTGTAAAAAAACAGTTGTACTTGTGCATAATAATAATACGATATAAAGGCGCACGTTCACCAGCGTTAGTTTTCAAAGCTTAGGCATAAATAGTTTATGCGTATAGGCATCTCGTATACGCTACGAACTGCTTGGTAATCGATATACAATATTATTCACTAAGTAGTTACAGTCATAGCGGTTAGGACTGTAATTAACGTCATAACATTATACAAGAATATAGCATCCATGAGCAATCGTCGCTGTTCTAAACTTGGCATGGAGTATTTTTTTAATGCATCAACATATGGCAACCTTGAGTGGAAGCACTTATAATTAACACTTGGGCTGAGAAGTCCCAGGCCTAACAAAGAAAACACGGTTTTTTTGTTCAAAATTAGCTTTATTCATCAATGTAATCTCCATCAAGAGCAACTCAATCATTCCAGCCCCGCTCTAACATTTTAATACCACTTTTGTAGAACGATATATCTTTTGCCTCAAAATTTTCTTACCGGCGAGCATTTTTTTGAGGTCTGCGAACAGCCAGTAGTCGCTGGGAGCCAAATCTGGCGAATACGGTGGATGTGGGAGCGTCAAATGCTAATGCAATATAAAGCCAACACATTCTTTTGATATCTTTACGATATCAGCTAACTCACGCAACTTCACTTTTCGATCATTCAAAACGATTTTGTGGATTTTTTTGATGTTATCAGGTGTTACCGCATCATTTGAACGTCCACAGCGTTTTGCATCTCGGTGTCTCTACGACCACGTTTGAAGTCAGCCAACCAACGTTTTATTGTTGTTTCTGATGTAGCGAAGTCCCCATAACACTTTTCAGCCCATGTAATAAATGTTTTAAGAAATTTACGCTGCACTAATTCTATCTGTTGGCAATACTTATCATAGAAGGGATCCCAAACTATAGAGGCGTATTCAAGTTGTGATCGAATCAAAGTCTTATACATACAAGTAAGTTTCTGGACATTTAAAACTTGAACAAGTTCTTATGACAAGACCATAGAACTGAAAAGCCCTACTGTTACAGATATGCTGAATATGCTGATTCAAAATTAGTTCAAATTAGAGTCAAGAACCCCAGATCTCTTATAACCGGTACCTTTTCCAATAGAATATGACACAAATTATAATGATATTAATTGTATTTATTTTCCTAGTAAAAGTTATTGCTTTACATTTGGATAAACTTAAATGCAGTCTATTTTCAGTACAGTATCTACTCAAACTATCTCTTTCCTTTTGCAACTTAAAACAATTAGAAATATTATTAATATAATATAATATATAACAAACAATAGGGGTCCTAAAATGGAACCTTGCGCCACGCCAGAACTCACTGTTATAATTTCAGAGGTGTAACCATGCACCACAACTCTTAGCATCCTGTTCAAAATATATATGCCGAGAACCATCTTAACAAATTTCCCTTGATCCCATTAAACTCAATTTTCTTGAGTAATAAGTTGTGGTTGGTTAATGTTGTACGTGATTGTATAAATTAAAGATACGGATTACGACGGATTAAGAATTATATTTTACAAAGAAAGTCATTATAAGAACATGACAAATTGGTGACAAATTAATATAAGTGACAACATACATATGACATAAAAATATATATAAAAAGTATTAAAAGTAAAACCAAAAAGTATGTATAACGCAAAAGAGTATTTACAACAAGTCCCTACATCAGCCCCCCCGGAGACCTTTAGGTCGATAAACGTTTGGGAAAACAAACACGACGACCCGATCTTGTTCTGCGTTCCGGAGCGGACTGTTGAGGTGAAACAACAGCACGTTCGCTAGAAGTTGTAGGTGCCAGACTGGGCTCCTCTAGTATATATGCTGGTTTCAAACGGTCAATGGAAACATTATTCGATTTTCCTTTGATATCGAGCTTAAAAAATTTATCTGCACGGTTTATTACACGATAGGGTCCGGAAAATGTCGGTTGCAACGGTTTTCGAACAGAATCATCCCTTACGAAAACGTGAGAAGCTGTTTTCAAATCTTTATGAACGAAAACTTTTGGCATTCCGTGACGAACCGTTATCGTAGGTTGCAGTTTTCGCATTTGCAATTGCAGTCGGGACAAGAAATCCGTATAATCGATTACACTTTTATTTGAGCTCTCGAAGAAATCTCCAGGTAAACGCAATTGTTCACCATACACCAGATCTGCGGTAGAAGCTGAAATGTCCTCTTTATATGCCGTTCTTATACCTAAAAGTACAAAAGGCAAGGCTTCCAACCAATCTTCACTTTCGTGACACTTGATGGCTGCTTTCATTTGCCTGTGGAATCGTTCCACTAAGCCATTGGCTGCAGGATGGTAAGCCGTAGTCATGAAATGTTCAGCTCCTATCATCTTCGCCAAACGTCGAAATGTGTCAGAAATAAATTGTCTTCCTCTGTCCGTCGTGATACGTTTTGGGCAACCAAATCTGGAAATCCATCCGAGAACAAATGCTTGAGTGATGGTCTCCGCTTTGATATCGGCGATTGGCATCACTTCAGGCCATCTCGTAAAACGATCCACTGCAGTCAAGCAATATCGATAACCACGACACAGCGGCAGGGGACCAACTATATCAATATGTACATGAGCAAAACGTTCGGATGGTGGAATAAATGTTTTTATCGGCGAATGTACATGCCTAGAAACTTTACTACGTTGGCATTGTAGACATGCTCTTGCCCATTCACGACCGTTTTTATTTATTCCGGGCCAGACATAACGTTGAGTAAGTAGCTTCACTGTCGTCTTACCACCAGGATGACTCAGTCTATGAAGCGAGTCAAAAGCTTCACGACGAAACTCAGGCGTAAGATACGGACGAGCAGTTGAGCCGGACATGTCGCAGAATATTGCTGCCTCTTTGGGTAGACCAGGAATCACTACCTTTTTAAGTTGCAGCGACGACCCTGTCTTCAGCAATTGCTGTAGATCAGAATCGGTGTCCTGTGAATTAGCTAATGCGGCGAAATCTATAATACTAATTGTATCAACTGGTCGAGATAACGCATCAGCAACAACATTGTCCTCCCCAGATATGTGCTTTATGTCTGTTGAAAATTGACCTATGAAATCTAGATATCGGAATTGACGAGGCGAGCATTTGTCTAATGGCTTTTGAAATGCAAAAATAATTGGCTTATGATCTGTATGAATTTCGAAAGGTTTAAGTTCTAACATGTGACGAAAATATTTAACACCTTCGTATATTGCCAACAACTCTCTATCATAAGGGCTGTATTTACACTGAGTTGCTGTTAGTTTCCTTGAAAAGAATCCTAACGGTTCCCATACATCGTCTACACGCTGTTGGATAACTGCACCAATTGCTAAGTCTGATGCATCAGTAACCAGCGCGACTTTCGAGTTAGGATGAGGATGAGCAAGAAGTGTGGCTTCTGCTAGACTTGTTTTACAGATCAAAAATGCTCTATCTAAATTTTCGTTCCAATCTATTTTCGTCGAGTTTTTTAAATTTGGACCTGCTAACAAAGCATTCAGTGGTTTTTGCTTAAGTGCTGCTTGTGGCAGAAAACGTCGATAAAAGTTAATCATGCCCAAAAAACGACGAAGTTCTTTAATTGTCTTGGGGCGTGCAAAATTCTGTATGGCAGTTACCTTCTCTGGTAAAGGTTTTGTGCCATTGCTAGAAATATTGTGTCCGAGAAAAGCTACCTCTGTCTTTCCAAAATTACATTTAGCTGTGTTGATTAAAACACCATGTTGCCGTAGTCGTTCAAAAACTTGTCTCAGATGACTTTCGTGCTCTGTCACATTTACTGACGCTATCAAAATGTCATCTAAATATGGAAAACAGAATTCTAGTTCGCAAAGAATTTCATCAATGAAACGTTGAAACGTCTGCGCAGCATTTTTAAAACCGAAACCCATAAAGTTAAATTCAAAAAGACCAAAAGGCGTCGTTATTGCTGTTTTCGGAATATCATCCGCAAATACTGGAATTTGGTTATAAGCACGTACCAAATCCAGAGTGCTAAATACTGTACAGCCATAAAGATTGTAGGAGAAATCTGCTAAGTGTCTGACTGGATATCGGTCTGGTATAGTACGAGCATTAAGAGCACGGTAATCACCACACGGCCTCCAACCTTGGTTCTTTTTGGGGACCAAATGTAAAGGTGAGGACCATGAGCTGTCAGATCGATGCGCGATACCTGTATTTACAAGTTGTTCAAACTCACGCTTAGCAATCTTGAGTCGTTCTGCATCTAATCTCCTTGGGCGGCAGTACACCGGTGGACCAGGAGTAGTGCGAATATAGTGAACTGTATTATGTTTCACCTTTGGTGCAGAAGTATCACCGGCTGGACGGGTAATCTCTGGGTACTCTTGTAGAATTTGATGAAAAATAGATGTACCTGTAACTGTTTTAACATGGCACACAGAACAAGATTTTGCGGATATACCACTAATAGAAAGCGTTGTAATATTGTCAACCAAACGTTTATGCCTAATGTCTACCAATAACCCATAAAATTTTAAAAAATCTGCGCCTAGGATAGGTTTTGTTACATCTGCTACAACAAATCGCCATGAAAAATCACGACGTAAGCCTAGGTCAAGCTTTAAAGAAATTGTACCATAAGTAAAAATTGTCGATCCGTTTGCGGCGCATAATACGTATTTGTCCTTTTTAGGGCGTGAACTACGTATAAAACTAACAGGATAAACACATAAGTCTGAACCACTATCCACTAAAAACTTCACCTGTGTCTTTTTGTCGGTCACGAATAAACGGGCTGAAACATTTTGACAATCGCTGGCCGTCATCAACGACTGTCGTCGGCATTTCCCTCATTGTAACTGCAAGGCGCGTGACACTTACTCGCGCGTGGGCCAAACTTGCTGTGATACCAGCACATACCACGACGTTGTCTTCGGTTGCTGCTCCGAGAACGTGAACGGCGCCGGTCTGGGTAGCGCCCTCTACTTGAAGTATGTGGCCGCGCTGTCATCTTTAATTCCGCAATCTCGCGACTAAGACCGTCGACACACCGCCGGAGTTCGATCATCTCGCTTGACGTCGACGGCGTGGACACTTGGTGTATCTGCGGTTGAACTATATCTATCACCGTATCAGCGAGCTTAGCTAAGTCTTCTAAACAGCTTTTAGACTGCGAGGCAATTATTAACTGGACGTGCGATGGCAGACGATTTGACCACAAAGATTTTATAAAGTCATCAGGAACGTCTGGTCCAGCAAGGTTTAACAAATGACGCAGGAATTGCGAAGGCTTGCGATCGCCAATGTCCTCATTACTAATGAGCTGCCGAACTCGCTGCTCATTGGACGACGATAAACGCGAAATTAGCTCATCTCTTACCTTATCGTATTTTCCTGTATTGGGTGGGCTTTTTACAATGTCTTTGATTTCAGCGATAATTCTACAATCCAAATTTGCTATTACATGGTTGTATTTTGCCGAATCCGTAGTTATACCAGCTAAGGCGAATTGACCTTCTAATTGGGCAAACCACAATGCCGGATCTTCTGGCCAAAACGGTGGTACTTTAACACTCACACTATTTAAAATGTTCGGACGGCTATTTTGTTCCATCGTTATATTTATTCGTATGTAGTGTGCAAATTATATTAAAATCACGTCAGATTATCACGTCGGAGTTACCAAATTTGTGGTTGGTTAATGTTGTACGTGATTGTATAAATTAAAGATACGGATTACGACGGATTAAGAATTATATTTTACAAAGAAAGTCATTATAAGAACATGACAAATTGGTGACAAATTAATATAAGTGACAACATACATATGACATAAAAATATATATAAAAAGTATTAAAAGTAAAACCAAAAAGTATGTATAACGCAAAAGAGTATTTACAACAAGTCCCTACAAAGTTATGGTCCACTTTATCGAAGGCCTTACAAAAGTCTGCATATACCACGTCAACTTGTGTCTATCATCTAAATTTTTAAATAAAAAATTGGTATAGACTACTAAATTAGTTAATGTTGAACTCATTTTAACAAAACCATGCTGCTCTGGTATAATGAGGTGGTGTTGGATAAACTTTATTGTAAAATAATATTTCCAGAACCTTTGACAGAGTAGACAGTAAAGAGATAGGCCTGTAGTTTTCAATATTATTCCTGCTGCCACATTTATGAATGGGTGTTATACCTATATTAGCAGTCTTCCATATATGTGTGGAACTTCACTGAGACATTTATTAAAAAGAATTGCAATTGGTGCGGAAAGAATAGTAAAAGTACTCTTGAGAAAGAATGGTGGAATACCATCAGGTCCTGCCCCTTTCCCACGTCTAGAGATCTTAGTGCTATATATTATACACTATTAGCATCAAAGTCTATGTCCGATAAAACTTCGCTGCCAAGACTTTCCAATTCACAAGTGTCCCTATAGTCACAAGAAACACTAGCAGGTTCATAAACAAAGGAAAAGTAATCGGAAAACATATTACATATCCCTTCATACATTATACATATTATACATATTTATACAAATTTGTAATTTGTTTATGTATTTGTATATAATGTCACTTTTTACTGAGTTTATCACTGATCAAGTGCGGTTACTCGCACCTACGGTTAACGAGTTTGACCATATAGGTTTATTGTATTTTTCAAGGGTACAAAGGTCAAAACTGCAGGCAGCATATACATACGGTAGTAACAGATCAGTAATTATCCGACGCATCTGCGCATTGTATTTGGTGTGTGTATTGACATTAGGATATTTAGTGCGGGGTCATGACCCAGTCTGGTATCCTGCGCACCCCAATAACAATACAAAAATTCACCCCAAAAGTAATCATAGTAACTATTTGTCACGCATTTTTACAAGTGTACTGATAAATAGTTGCGGATATCAAAGGTCAGCTATAAAATTAATACTTTTTCATTTTTGTATAATACATTATTTTTAATTACATAATATTTAATAATAATTAATAAAATTAAACATGTATTGTTATGTATAAGTAGATTAAACATACTGTAATAAGTAAACCATACAATAAAGTTATTGCCTAAAAATAAGCACCCACTCATATTTAAATGTAAAGTAATAAACAAAATGGCTACAGGCGCGCAACAGAGCAAAAATTATGCTATAATAGAAACCAACATACTACATTAAATTAACATCAGTGTTAGGTACCTGTTATTCTGTGATGGCGTTTTGGTAGCAAGACTTTGTAATTGCATTTGGGAACAGACAATTTGGGATTAGGTTATAATGATCCGGAAGCGTACTAACTATATTTTAAAATAAAAATCTTATCGATATTTATGGTATGATTATCATTATCAATAAAAATCGATAGCAATGCTCCTTGTTGTTAACCTACGTGCTGTATTACATCTTCTTTAAAGAATTAGTTCAAAGTGTTATTGTTAAACAATGATTGGAAATCCCAGTCACTTTTAATTTTCAGTTTCATCGTTGGCACTGTTTCTAAAAGTCTAGGTGACTAATATAAGTTAAAGGCCAATATAAAACTGTATTTAAATAGAAAAGTAAATACATAACACTGAATTAGGTATTTACAGAGGTGTCATGGAAAACTGTCTCTCAGAAGTTAGTGGGAGCGTGAGTTGTCGAACTACGAGCGGAATTTGTCGACTTAAACCAATTTCAGTTTAACTCTTCTCGCAAATAACTTATAATAGAGTAACTTTGTAGATTAATCTATTTTTGGCTGAATAACACCTGAGACTAACAGTCTAAACATGCTGATAATTGAATTTGCTCAATGAATTTACACTTCACTTAAAATGAGAAAATATAAAACAATCCAAATTATAAATATAATATTATAAATATAAAATTTATCATTTTATGGTTATTCTTACGTTGAAAAGATTATACGTACCCAAAAGAGAGTGATGGTCATTGAGCAGTTAGAAAAGCTATTTTAGCTGAGACAACTGTACTCTTTTATTTGAAGTGACCCGCGGGTCGCACTCTTGTTGATAAGCAGTAAATTGCTTTTCTTCCCATTTCTTAAATAACCAACCCACTCCCTCCCCTCGACGAGGAACCTCCTATAAAAAGGTACCCTGTATCTCGCAATATTCTTTTACAACTTCTAAGAAAAGTTTAATTACGCTCCCGCTTAAACAGCAAAATCGCGTTATGTTCTAATTATTGTTGAAACAATAAAAATACGCAAACGAGTGTATTATACAATTAGACACTTCTCCCTGATCGTTAAAAGGGAAATTTAAATGGAATTTTTATGTCCAGCAATTAAGGATAATGTCGGCGTACTAGACATTTTTGTAATTACAAAAATAAGATTCTTGAAATGTAGCGTGAAAAAGAATTGGGGCCAAGTCCGCGTAAAACGCTCCGAACGCCGCGAGCTGACAGCGAGGACTCGAGGAAATGTTGAAAACGTATTGTCTAAGTAATTAATTCAACGGTACGCTTTATATAAATGTTGGAAGCAATTGCAGAACTTGAGGCTCATTATCTTAGTGGGTAACTGTGAGATAAATTTCGTATGTAAGTTGGCCGGACGCTATGTGTGTAGATAAATGAGGACTGTGTTTGTTCGGAGAAACGCCCGGCGCTCTCAGCAGTGATGCACGATGGTCCGGCTCGCGGGTGTGCGGCAGTGTGAACGCCGAGATGGTGTCTACGTGAAGATGGAGAACGGTTAAGAAGCCCGAGGGAGTAGCGGATTTATCGCCGCAGTGGCACTACGGCGGGCGGGCGGCGGGCTGATGAGGCGCCCGCGCTGATTTATACCGGGCAATCTCGCAAAACTTACTTCACATTTAAATTTCCAAACTGTCTAAGCTGCTCTTAACGTCTACCATATTATCTCACTCGATCGCCTATAAATTTTATAAGCTGGCTCACTCGAGTCACATTTACATTTTCTTTTTATTATAGCCGTTTATATATCTTCCTATATACCTACTTGAAAGATTTGTTCTCTTCATTATTCTTGTTTGTTTTTAATACTATCCTCTATATTTTGTTCCTCTTCTTTTTTTTGTTTGTATTTGTTTATAGTACTAATTCTGAATATATTTCTGTTATTGTAGACAACTCAACTCGGTTGAAACTTAATTATAGTGCCTATACCTAAACTGTGTACCACCAATTGTATTTTTTTGTGTGTAAATAAAATAAAATAATCTTGTGTATATATATAAAAATTGGACAATAACTACCACCAGATTCTTATCGTCTTATTCAGAGCACTGGGAGTCAGTATAAAAAAATAAAAAGGACAAATTCTCATTTTTTGATATATAGTATTTAGGCATTCAAAGTCCATGAAAGAAAATTTGGTCTTTTATGAGTTTATTTTCTCGAGTTTCCTAGTTATTCTTTTATGTAATTACTGTTTTCAAAGAGGCTTGACTAATAGTATTTCATTTTGAGATATTTTAATAAATATATAATACAATTTACAAAAGAATACTACTAAAATAATCTACGTACAAAGTAGTAGCATAAATAAATTTAAATTAAAAGAGTGAATTGTACTTGTTTATTCTTGTCAAATTCATGTTTCTGTGCAGGTACTTAGAGAGGAACGTGCAAAAAGAAATTGTTTAAGGAAAATCGTTCTTAAAATACCTTAAAATGATCGTAACATGAATATTTGAAACTGTCCTTATTACGTTAAATTCGTAACGGTTATTCCGTTGGGATTTACGAAATGAGCAGATCCTCAGCGCCTGTTATGAATATGTAAACTAAATTTGGAATTCTCTGAGTGTGAGACCAATGTTTGTTGCCACAACTGTCTCGAACAAACATTCGCCTTGGTACCACGAAACCCTGTCACTGTAGATTGACATAGTTTAGCGAGATTGGGACTCAACACATTGGGAGCGACTACATCGCTCGGATTAAATCTTAAAGGCAATCTTGGTACGGAGACCATCGACGCAACCCCTCTCATAATTTAGTTTGAAACTTTTTAATTAGCTTTATATTTGTGTTTGCAGATTGAGACTTTACGCCTCAGTTTGTCATTCGGGTGACTGTGGCTGAGAAGTTATATTATTAATAATGCTGTCAAGAGACTTGGTACTTAAATCTACTGTAAATATTTAATTAAGAAAACGCCAGCAGTATCCATTACGGAATTCATACAACATTGTGACTTTTTAAGTTTATTATTCTTATCTGCTTATTTTGCGTCTTGTCATACATACATTACAAAACTATTAAGATTGTTTTTATTAAGTACTAGCTGGTAAATCTTTCTGTGATATATAGAAATATTACTCGTTTAACGCTCTTTCCATTAGTAAAAAACCGCATTAATATCAGTTGCGTAGTTTAAAAGATCTAAGCGTAGGTACATAAGGACAGACGGCGTCCTTATGTATCTACGATCTGGATTTGGGATGCCACAGCCCATATTCCTATCCCTTCCCAATCCCTTATCATCAATTACACTGGATTATTCCCTTTTGTATTACCATTTTGTTATATTTGTTATATTAGTAGTTATGGTCAGCAGCGCTCTGTGACGTTGCTTGTGTTTTAGACGACTGTAGCCACCTACCATCAAGTGGACCGTCAGCCCGTCTGTAAAAATTTATATAACAAAACTTCAATTTTATAAAAAAAACATACTTCCTAAATTGAAAATCGGTTAAAAATGGTAACATTTATATTTTAGGAGCAGATAAACTGTCGCGTGTGTTTACCGTTGTCGGAGCCCCGAGGCGCATGACTTGAATTCGATGAGATCAAACTAAATTTTATCAGTCGACAAGTCCACCTGTCCGTTTGTTACAGACGTAAGCAAATGTGATTTAAGACGCCCAACACAAACATTTGAATACGTCTTGTTGGTTCAGTCGGAGCATCTAATTAGATTTGTAGGCTCGGACTATGCACAAACTGAATAATAATGAACTGTAGAAAGGATTGATGAGGTGTACTGGCGCATACGTAGGTACCGCTAATACCACCGTATCACGGTCCCATACGTTTAGTGGATAAACAAATTGCATATGTAAACAAAATAAAACATAGTAATAATTGAGTTTATGTTATATTCAATTAGTTTAGTGATTATCCTTTTAATATTTAATTGTTAATAAAATTTTGAAAACGATTGGTTGTAACTGGTGTGTTTATTAACTTCATTCTAATGCTTACTAAATGAGTCATTAAGTTATTAAAACACCAAAGCGCATATTTGTTTGTGAAAGAATGTCTCAGATATGGAAGTAAACAACAATGACAAAAAATCAAATAGTTTATTATACACAAAGGGAAGGGGATGTACTTAGAAATGCAAGTTATGACTGCCTACGATGTCACCCCTTCATGTATCTCGTTTTATTTTACAAGCGAGAGATAATAAAGTTGTGGTTTTGTTTGTTCAGAGACGGAAACGCTTCGGCAGTATCATATGCCGATTCGTCGCCACCGGTGCGTGTGGTGGTCGACAAATTCTCCTTGCAATAGACCAAATAAGTGGATAGACCTGACCTGACACGTTATAAATTTATATTATTAATATCAAATATAGCTCTTTAAGATTATTTAAGTAAAATATTAACTTATTAAGTAAGTATTATTCTGTTAGTCTATACTAATATTATAAAGAGGAAAGATTTGATTGTTTGTTTGTTTGCATTGAATTGGCTCCGAAACTACTGGACTGATTTGAAAAATGCTTTCACTGTTGGGAAGCTATATTATCAGCGAGTAACATATGCTATATTATATAGAGTTACGAGGACGAAGTCGTGTGCAACAGCTAGTCTGTTGATAAAAAATAAGATATTTCAAAATTCACCTTCAAAATAATAACAGCATACTCGTAAGTAAAAGTTACAAAAATATTTTTCTGAAGTTAAAGATTGTATCTACCATTGTACGAGTATTTAAGAATGTAGTATAATTTGTAACCTCTCTGGTGTGCTGTGCTTGTTTACCGACTAGGGTTCAGAAGGTAAGAGAACGAGTCTAGGGCGCCTTTGCTATAGAGAATAAAGGAGGTCAGCCTAACAAATCAAACACGAGACTTACCACAACACAGTTTTATTACAATAAAAGTCAGTACAGTGATTCAGACAAAATAACAGATCAGGTAATACATCAAAGTAATATAAGGAACGAACAATATAAATCGTCGTTTATTCTAAAAAAAGTAAGAGAGTTGCACATGGACACCCTGACGGATCAGACGAAGACGATGGCTAAGTCCCGGGGTAGCTGGTAAAAGTAAGTAAGGTAAAACTACTCAGCTGAAGAGGTCTCCACGAGGTCAGTTGGGGATGTCCCCGCAATTTCAGCCCGTGGAGACGCGACGTCGACTCAAGGTTGCGCGTGGAGCGTGCAGACGCGCGTCGAGGTGGAATACCACGGACTGGATTTTCCTGATGCCAAGTCAAAACACCCGCTCAAGAGTCTTGCACGGTACCTTCCTGCACGGCGACACCCCTTCCTTGCACAAGCGACTTCAGGGATCGATGACAAAGCGGTCACGATGATGATTATATTACCAGAGGGTAAATAGTTGTCTATGGTTAACGGTATATAACCGTATTTAACCAGTATAATAGTATTTTAGACTATTTGACCGTATCACCGTCTGGGCGTCTGAGCTCTTATATAACCTCGGCTCACACATGTCACACACACTCGCAATTCCCGCTCCAACGTGTCGTCAAAAATGTCGTATATGTTTATCCAGGTAATAAACTATCTATGTGTCTAATTTCAACTAAATTCGTAAAGCCATTTTTGCCATTATTGAGGCTTTTTATAATATATTATTAGGATTGAATTGCTCGCAGAGATAGTAGTGAAATCACCTTGAAATAAAAATAGTGTATTAGTGTGAACTGTCGATATTGCTGTATGTCTGTAATTTGTTTTAAGTTTATATTTGGGGTGCGAGGATATCATTTGCAATGTTGTTTCGTGCACGAGCGTTTGTTTGTTCAAAGCGCGAGACACCCGCGCCACCACTTCTGATACCGCCGCCACAAGCGCTGACGTCACGCTCACCCCTTTGTACGTGACAACATCTAACACTGCAGAGTATGTACACGGTGACTTTGTGTGCCTATAATAGGGAACAATATGTCAAAAGTGTCTGATTATAATTTTTGTAATTATTTAATTTTTTCTTTAACTAGCTGACCCGGCGAACCCCGTACCGCCTCAGAATAATAGTCCGTTCCATATAAAATGAATTTTCTTCATTTTATGTTACTACATAATATAATACATACATAATACATATATACATATATTTTGTCCCACTGTCGGGTGGACCTGTGAGTCGATATGAGGAGGTGTGGGCTATAAATCGTCCATGTTAGCCCACTGTGGATTAACGTGATCTTAAGATACCTTTGAATTTTATCTTCGACAACTAATATTCTATGCAGGTTTTTACTATTAGGACAAGTTATCTTTATTTCTAATATGCATGCCCTAACAGGATTATGGCTTGCATCAGGGGTTTTGGTAGAATAGCGTTCAAATCACATTGCATCACATATCTGTATACTCGCATATTCGTTTTTATTAGAGTCTGACAAATAGCACAGTCAAATAGTTAAATTAAAAAACGTTTATATAATAAATACACAACCACTGTAATATTATGTAGTTATACTTTGACTCAGTTAACAGAATCTGTCTAGTATATTCCACATTGCACCTAGCCACAAAGGAAATTCAAAACACCACATGAAACACTTTGAAGCTGTAGGACAACTTTGTCAACGTATGACATTATTTACAAATAAATTTATATTTTTATTAAATATGTATAAAAGGACTATAATAGGCAGTGGCATAAGTACATAGCATCTTTAACCACTGTCGGGAGACCACTGGCAGTAGTTATTTTTGTAACGTAACTATGTTCATTATAGCAATACTCGTAGAAATGAAATAACGAATATATGGGTTTTTCCGAAATATATATTAAAAATATATTTGTGAAGATAAAATTATTTTATTCTTTCATCGAAAAAGACACAAGTTAATGTTTATTTTTAATTTCATTAAATAAAAACACATTTGCGGGTTATAATGTTCATTGATATTTACTACGAACGGAAATAATTGCGGACCGATTCATTCTCATTACGGATACGTATTGGATGAAATTAATCGAAGTTTGGATTACGACAGCCACCGGGAGCTTTAATCTGCTTCGACGATATCAGGGCGCGGACTTGTTATCTGTTTAATGTCTGGTAAACAACGGGATCAAGGGATAAGACGCATCCTTTCATACGGCAGTGGCCCTCGGGCGGCTGGATTAGTCCGTCTTCCTACGAGGAAAATTGTTCACGTCCTATTTTCTATAGATACACTTTTTTGTTATAGTTTCCTTATAGCAGTATATTCGATAAATATACTGTGATTTTTTAACGCTTTTGTATGGCGGAGAAGCACGCTTTCTTAACTCGTAAATAGACTTTAATGGCACCCACTGCATTCCGTCACATTCATTACATGAAACAAACTAATGAAGTAATGTAAAAGAGCTGAATGAATAAATATAAATACAAAAAATAGATTTAACTCAATTTGAAATATCATCATCTCTGACCATCTATCTTATTAATCTTAGTCACTCACCCAAACACAACAGCACACATGTTATATCACATGGTTAAACTTCTGTAAGAGGTTAAAAAGGGTGCCACCAGAAGGGCTGCCCAAATGACTGTAAAACACAATGTTCCCCAAAAAAAAAGAAGAAAAATATTTCCAATATGAGTAGATACAGAGGAAAATGCGCTTCATTAGCGATAGAATTCTGTAAGAGCTTGGATACAAGAGGAGACATTGAATACTGTTACAAGGAAAGCGCAGAGTTACATGTCCTCTTTGAATGGTGATCGGTTCGTAGCGTGGCTCAACAGGCTCAACTGCGTAATCGTATCCTAACTGTTGGCGAACTCGTAATTGTCCGCTGAATGAGACAGCTGAGTGCGCAGCGCGTCTCAATCGGTGTCGACTTAAGACTCCATGCAAATTCAATTTCGTGCCCAAGCAATCCCACACGTAAGGCCAACCGAACATATTATTGCTGGATTTATCTTTATTGCAGCCGTAGAGCACTCGAACTAACTTCGACTGTCGAACTTGCGCCATTAGCGAAGACACCGAGATACAGGATTGTTTTGGTAGGGCGGAGTTGTAAGTCTTATTGCTTATACTACCGGAATAGGGCTTCAATGTTTAATCTGAGGTGCAACCTAATCTCATTTGTTATTATTAAGGCCATTGAATTGATGCTTCGTCATTGTATAGGCATAATTGGTGGTAGATATGTTTGAAATATTTTTCTGACCTAGCGAACATTTAATTTTTTTTTTTTAAATTTGGTGTTAAAAAATAATTTCAAATTTATAATTTAGTTATTATCTTTTACAATTAAAATAATAGGTAGTATCAAAAACTTTCTAAAAATCCGGTATACATGAGCTGAAAAGTCCCGGGCCTAACACATAGATGGCGCTAGTTTTATTGCATTCACCTCTTTTTAAGTTAGTACTTACCTTCAAAAGACAGCTGTTAAAATTTCATGATATTCTATTTTTTAGTTTATGAGTTATTGTGCTAAGAGTGACGCTACTTTTGTTATTTTCAAAACAATGGATCATAAACAATTTCGTGTTTTAATATTACACTGTTTCTTGTTGGGAAAAAATACCGTTCAAGCGAAGCAATGGATTGAAAAGTGTTATGGGGACTCCGCTCCATCAGAAACAACAATAAAACGTTGGATTGCTCACTTCAAACGTGGTCGTAGAGACACCGATGATGCAGAACACTGTGGACGTCCAAATGAGGCGGTAACACCAGAAAACATCAAAAAAATCCAAAAAAATCGTTTTGAATGGTTGAAAAGTGAAGTTGCTTGAGTTAGCTGATATCGTAAAGATATCAAAAGAATGTGTTGGCTTTATATTGCATGATCATTTGACGCTCCCACATCCGCCGTATTCGCCAGATTTAGTTCCCAGCGACTACTGGCTGTTCGCGAACCTCAAAAAAATGCTCGTCGGTAAGAAATTTTACACGAATGAAGAGGTTATCGCTGAAACTGAGGCCTATTTTGAGGCAAAAGATAAATCGTTCTATAAAAGTGGTATTGAAATGTTAGAGCGTAGAGCGGCGCTGGAATGATTGCGTTGCTCTTGATGGAGATTACGTTGATGAATAAAGCTAATTTTGAACAAAAAAAAAAAACCGTCTTTTCTTTGTTAGCTCCGGGACTTTTCAGCCCATGTGTTACAGAAAATCCTTAGGTAAGTACATATTATAAAACAGTCCCACGCCGTGTCTGTCTGTGTTTTATTTTAGCTTACAACAAAAAAATTTTTTATTTGTTATGAAATAAAAATAAGAAATTTTTGTCAAAATAAAATAAAAAGACTGTCCGTAAGCTTTATGTAAGTAACGTTGAGTACAAGCGTGAAATTGCCTACTTATTAAAACTTGTATGTCAAGCAAAAGGCAGGATGTTTACAGCGATGACATTGTCAACTTAGAATTCAATTTGGAATAAAATGGTACGACAAAAAGCTCTCGAGTGAATGCCTCGAGTGGATCACTGTTATGACATAATACGCGCAATACCAAACCATAATACGGATGCACACAAAAAGACGTCGCTGCCGGCCTTTTAGAAAAGTACACGTCATGGACTAATCCATCCGTAAAATGTCCCAAATCTCAACAAAAAAGCGGCCGACAAAAGTGTTGTTGTATAAACGTAAAATGAAATTTAATAAACATTGAACAATGGAGAGGGTTGTAGATATTTTTGTGAAGATTCAGATAGTGAATGGGAGATAAGCTGGCAAAAGGTTTGCAGACAGCGCGTATGTTTGATGTCGCCTCTCGTCGCCGAAGCGTAAACGGTTTAAGAGCAAAATTGCACGAACGTTAGTGGCATCTGTTAACTGTGCACTCTCCACAAATAGATACTTTTAATTTTGCAGATGGAATGTTATTCAACAATGCCACTTCACTAGATGGAACTCGCTAATGTATTTCCTACCGAAATTATTCGAACAATAACATCAACCTGTGTTTATCATTCTATACATGCATATTATAAAATAAAGTTGATTTTTTTAAGTTAAGCTTGACAGACAGGCTGACGGTCCACTTGATGGTAGGTGGCTACCGTCGCCTATAACACAAGCAACGCCACAGGTACTGCATGTGCGCTACTGACCATAGTAGGATTAAGGATCGGGATTAGGAAATGGGCTCTGGCATCCCTTACTTACTCATCGAAACACAACAATACACATGCTATTGTTTTACTGTGGTCTTCTGTAAGGTGGTTACTGCCACTAAACGGACTGCCCCCGAAATTACTGCGAAATGCAGCGTGTTTAGCTGGACCCGTTGTGTTAAGTAATAAGTAATAAGTGTTATTAATAAGTAGCAACTTATAAATGTATTTAATTATTACTGTATGGCTAGAAATGCAGTCTATCTTGCCACTACCATCGCTGTATGACTCTGTTTATTTCTCCGCTAACTTGACCCATTCGTCCACTTCGCTTTTTACCACATTCGCTATTCGTTCTCTTCGCTATTAGTTACATTCGCCTTTCGTCATATTTTATGTTATTACTGTCATTAGAAGTACAATTACCAAGCGGAATTTGATATGGTTTTCACTGAGTTAAAGAGTGATAAACAAATAAGGTTTCGTATACCTACATAATTTTCAGAAAAAAAAAAAATCATGGCGAGTGAAGCCTGGGGCGGGTCGCTAGTTCTGTTATAAAATTTTAATAAAATGAAATTAATTCCTTGCAAATGGCGCGATCATTCCAGAAGTGTATTACGAGATAAGTATCAAACGTTTCTATTTAAGTTCTCTCCGAAGCGGAAATTCCCCGAGCGCCATATTGAAATGTTTATAATTAAATTACATAAAGACGAGGAAAATTAATTTCACAGTGCGAAGTGGCGAGCCTTCGCCTCGCTCGCGCCTCCGAACTCCGTACAAAGGCGGAAGCTCTAGCCTCCGCTTAGCGAATTTAATTTTCTAGATGTTTTTGGAAATTACCGTGGAGTTGAATAATCACGTTACAACTTTAACGTATTCAATTTTATACTCGAAGCATTAATATTTCATTTTTAGGGGTTAATTGAATCAATTCCAAAGTTCACTTCTTCAACCGAAGTTTGATGTTCGAGGATCCAATAGCAATATAATTAACTTTGCTGATCCCTAATAAATAATGAAAAGAATTTAAAAAGAATTTGAATATTTAATGAATACTGTAGGATGACTGCTAAACATTGTTAGTTTCAATAAAATGATTTTTCCATTGAGAATGTCAATGGGACATTGTCTAGACCTGACACTCTCGAATAGATTCTAGATTACAAAAATGCAGTCTAGAACAATAAAATTCTAGAACAATAAAATACAGTCGCTCATCTAATTTCAAAAAACAATTCAAAAAACATTGTATGCAGTTCAGTAGTAAATTATGTTGGTACTCGAGTAGATATTAGGTAGAGTTGTTGAATGCCACAGTTAAACGTTTTCATTATAAGTACAAAGCGGATTTATCTTGAGAGACGTCGCTCGCTGGTGTTCCGTGTACATCATGAATTCGGTAGAAGCAAGCAAGTCGGCTGCGAACGCTCCGACTCCGCTACGAAACAAATTGATGTACCCAAATAATTATTAATGCCTGAGGAAATTTAATTGGAAAAGTTGAATTTGTATCGCGCTCACGGGCGTAGGTGAGAGATTCGAGTCGTCGCGGGGTGGTGATGGCGCCGCGCTACGACTGTTTACGAGATAATTAATCTCAAAGTATTTACGGCTTTAATCGAGGCACTCCGGCTGATGGGGAGCGAATAACTCGCGTTTGTAATAACGTCGCACACTAAATACATGTGTCGATACAATGTTGCCTTGTTTCACATCAATTCCGCACATCAATTGGCACGACAAAATCGTGCTATATTTTTAAACAATTTTCAATTCAAACTCAGGGGTGGTTTTATGATTTACTAGCTTGTGCCCGCGACTTCGTTCGTCGTATAAGGCACTCTATGTCCTTTTTTGAAACCCTGATACCCTGTATTCAATGTAAAAAAATAACAATAATTAAAATAATTAAAATAAAATAAAAATACTTTTATTCAATCGTACACACAGGATCACTCCACAAACCTTCACAGGATCACTCACTGTGCTAATCTGAAGATTTTTTCATAATTTCATCAAAATCTGTTGAGAGGGTTTGGAGTCCATATTATAATATTAATAGTATATTATCAATAGTAACTATTAGATAATAAATGTAAAAATAACAAATGCATAGAGGGACGTAATTAATGAGTTTTCTTATTTTTAATGTAATCGAAGGAGAGCTGTTGAATGTGTAGCTTCCCTTCTGTTATAATATATCTAAGAATTTTTTTTTCAATATACAATTTGTGTGATTATACTTCCTAAATAAACTTGTAGCTAAATTGCAAAAAAATATTTAAATTCATTCTATTCAACAACAGATGTCGCTGGCTGTGTGTTGTGATAATATAAATTAGTTCGCCTATTTGACGCGCGATTACAGCGCCAATTATTTTGAGAAGCAAGCGATATGTACTCTTAATACGAGTAATGATTGTTGATCAATTTCTTAGGCGAAAATACTGAAAAGTACCTACGCATGTACACTTTTTAACTCATTAGATATCTTTGACACTTGTATGACGCTTTATTAGTAATTCAACAAAGTAACATTATTAGGGGTTCCAGTAATGGAAACTAAGCACATGAAAAAGCCTTGTTAAAAAAGTTCAATTAAAAAAGTGAAAGTAGATTTTTCAATAAAGTAAATATATGACAATCTATAATATTATACATATATTTATATTTAAGTAGTTTCATAGATCGTATCATCTTCGAAATTATTTCACAATTTTAAAACTAGATTATTCCAGAAATTATATATCTAACTTTCCCAATTGTACTAGAGGGAGGCCTGTCTAGTCGAATTAAGATTTTAGGAAGATAAACGTCGTAAAAAGTTTTAAGAACATAATTATAAGTTACTAGCTGTTGCACGCGATTTCGCCCGCGTAACTTTATAAAATATAGCCTATGTAACTCGCTGATAATGTAGCTTTCTACAGGTGAAAGAATTTTCAAAATCGGTCCAGTAGTTTTGGAGTTTATTCATTACAAACATGCAAATCTTCTCTCTTTATAATATTTATAGTATAGTATAGATTCTTGTGTTATAATATTCTTTATTCAGTGAAACGTAGGTAGGTATCCCGACTTAATAAGTCACAACAAACGTTAGTTAATGCAGAAAAAGATAGTCGGGCGGTAGATAGGTGGGTTTGTGAGTAGTATCACGATTGGTCGCCGCAGTTGTTCTCCGGCGCGGCATAGCGTATGGGCCGTTTAAGCTAATTAACAATAGATCGAACCCGACTGCAGCAACAATGAAAAACGAAGAATAAATGTCAATTTCACAAACGACGAGGAGGGTTCGGCTTTAAATCGAATTCCGTATAATAATAGTATCGCTTTTAAGTTGAATGCACTCTTGATAGTGCGATACTTTATTGCACTGTAATGTTTGTATTTAATAATTATGTTCTATATAGAGAAGTCCTCTAATGAGTCCGCCTTCAAGTGGGTTGCTGCGGGTAGTGTTAGTTAGTTTGCGAATTGCGATATCTCAGGAATCACTTTTACGGCGAAAGGTCATTTATAAATATTTTATGCAAATCGCTCTAGCTAATGTGTTATTTACTCGTAGCTTTTTTTGGCGTAAGCTGCGGAAATTATTGTACATCTAGGTAATTGTCAATGTTAGTAGTTAATATAAATTTATTAATGTATTTTTAACAATATTCATGTTTTCCTAAATAAATTGTCAAGTGTAAAATGTAAGTTTTTTTTTTCAAATAAAGTTTTGTATCATCCGTGTAACTTTATAAAATATAACCTATGTTATTCGCTGATAAAATAGCTTTTTATAGGTGAAAGAATTTTTTCTTTCGATTTAAATCGACCCAGTAGTTTTTGAGTTTATTCATTACAAACATACAAATCTTCTCTCTTTATAATATTTAGTACAGATAAAGATTGGGTATTAGTCGAAAAAAAGTAACATTTTCAAAGTGTTTTAAATTAACAACACACCAAAACTTACTTCTTTTGTTGTTACCTAGTAGGGACATACTCGTACTACGTGACGCTAGTATTGTAGAGTAGTCGATCAGCCTGCTTTATGTCCGTTACTAAAATTGTTTTGTAAATAGAAAATACATAAATACTTTTTGTGTGACACATTAGCGTATAATGATAGGAGAAAAGTAGTGCTATGTCTTGTTAAAAAAAACTGCCAACGAGAATTGTTTCCCATTTTTAAAGAGCTCCTAGCCACAAAGTAAACCTTGACTATTTTGCTTTTGGATGGAATCGGATGAGGCCCCTTGACCGTGGCGTACGATTAGGATCTGCTCAGTAAATTCGTTCATTTAAAGCGCAAAATAAGTCGGAATCTACGAAAAATCTTCCCTGAAAGGGTGGAGGCGGCCGTAAAGTGCTCTCATCCACACTGTTTATTTACCCCTTCCCTCACTTTCTCTTTATTTGGAAATATTTTATTTGTTTATATAATAAAATTATATAATAACTTTCATTGTTTATATAATAACGTAATATTATAAAATAGTGCTGTTTGTACAAACTCTGAAAAAATTTCTTCTGTCTAAAATTTATTGTGATATTTAAATACATAATTTTTGAAAGCTAGATATGTAGTTATTATATTATTATGTTTTATTTGCATTTCTTACTTTTTATACTTTCTCTATATGGTCAACATTAATCAAAAAATCTTTTTTTTTTTTCATCTACCACAAATTTTATTCAACTATACACATTTAAGTGTGTATTTTATATAACATACATTATAAGTGTACATTCATATATATATATATATATATATATATATATATACTATATTTTTAAAGTTTTTATCGTTTTTATTTGCATATATTTTGTTATGATATACTTTGCAATTTCTATTTTATCAATACTTATTACGTCAGAACTCATTAAATTGTTTATAAAAGTTATAATAAGTATATAATGTCTTATTGTTGAAAATATAATGTAATTCAGTTTCAGCATACATCTCTATGTAGAGTATTAAGTAAGAAAGATAAAGTAACACGGCTTTAGTACACCCAGTATAATTATCAGGGTAGGGAGGGTACGAATGACACGAGTATGAGGAACGGCTGACCCCGACCTTCTCCCTTCCGCTGACCACTGCCACCCCGTTGCTAAGCAACCACCCACCACCTAATCATCATAACCAGATGTCCAGTCTGTCTATGTGGTACAAGTTAATCTTCCAACTCGAGCAATTCAAAACCAACTGTGATTAAGTTACTATTTCTGTTTATTTAAGAATGTCCTATGCATCAAGTTATACATTTCATATGCATTACAAGTTATAACTTGATGTAGGATTTCTAAAGAGATTTCAAAGGTTTGTCCAGAAAATTTCTTCCTTTATATACCTACAGTGCAATCGAGTTATAAATTTAACTGATAAGACTCATACACTAGGTGTTGTTCTCAAATACATTATACATTTATTTCAACCTCTTTATACAATAATTGTATAAAATAATTGTCGATACTCTAAAGCTATCTCAAATAATTTAAATAACGACACAAAGTTATTCGACGCAAGGTAATCCTTTCGCTTGAGCGTTTAACCCTCCGCCTTTTAAAGTTTAAGCCATTTGAATTTTTAATAAATTTCAAAGAGATGTCAATCGAGTGTTTTATTTTGCATAGGGCTTAGCACGGGAGGTGTAGGGGCGCGCGAGTACATTTCGATGTACGTCATTTGTTGTTTCGAGCGCCCTCACCATCTCACCAACACAGCGCCGCCGCCGTCGCCTCGCGTTGCGTCGACTTATTGCACTTATTGTTGACAGAATATCAAATGATGTTTTAATAGTGGGCTCAGTGCATTGTTGACACAATATTTTTGAAATGCATTAAGTTCTTTACTGCATTGGTCTGTTGTATAGTTTTAAATTATCAATAAATATTTTAAATAATATTCACGAACAAAAAAAATCTGTTCGTATTTTTTTTTTTCATTCTTTGCGAAATATAAAATAAATAATCGAATCTATCTACATACTTTAGAAGGTAATGACTAAGTTAGTAAGTCGCACGTAATGTTAATAAGGCTTGCATAGTTGATACATATCTAGGTATGCATATTAGATTTCGATTACCTACATGACAGCAATGCTTACTGAATTCTAGTCTTAATCAAATGAACGTAATGTAAATTAAAACCATATATAACTAATGTATGAGAAATTAAATGAATATGTTATGTATATGTATACCTACCTATATACTCGTAAGTATTAATCTTTTTTAAAAGCCCACTTAGCCATTTCAATGTATGTTCAAGATAACCTTGTAATGATTCATTGCTTCTATGCGTTTAATGTTTTGAAGCGTAAAAAATATATTTTTTTTGTATAAATATATATTGAAATATATCAGTAGATGGCGCAAGCAGTAGGCAACAGCTAGTTAAATTATAATACGTTAATTTCTTTAAAACAATTATTGAATGCAATATGCACTTGTGCTGTAATGCATTGATGGCTAAGTAAGGGATGCCAATAGTCCAGTTACCTCTACCCGCTTTCCGCTTCAAACACTTTTGTAGAGAACTCAACGCGAAAAGTAACGGTAGACACCTACCATCAAGTGTAACGTCAGCCTGTCTGTCGACCTTAACATAAAAAAAAAAATAGACGTTGCATTCAGTATTAAGTGATTGGGGCGATAAGACAGTGGAGTAACTAATTAGTTATGTGAATCGTTGCCGGACTTAACCATTGTTTTAAGGTAATAGCTTCCGTGAGAGAGTCGAACGGCGATCAGCCGATGTGACAGTTCCGATTTGTATGCCGCTCAGCATCGCGTCGGCCACCCTCCAAGTTCTCACGGGCGTCCGTAAACGTACGAGTATTACCTATTTTTAATTTTCTTATGTTCGACATCATATTCGGCTGACGTCAAACAAGTCGTGACTGAGACACACGTACACTTTACGTAATAAATTCTACTTAAAATTCGTTCATTCCAGCAAAGTTCGTTTATGGAATGCTAAGTGCATTACGCACCCATAAAAAGTTTAGTAAAATAAATTAAAGTCTAGAAATAAAAATGGCTAACTGACATATAAAAAGATTTACGCCAAATGGTAGCAAAAATGTAAACGTTTACTGCGTATAAGGTAAATAGCCGTTCCGACACGTCGTTATAGACTATTATCATCTATTCACAAGAAATTTTCGCATGTACATTTCTTCGGGAGAGTGGACTTGAAGCGCACAAGACAGTCCAACAAAGTGCGGTCGCCTTTTAAGAAACGCTTAGAAAAAATATTTCTATACTGTTACAATTCTAAGTATGAATGAACAAAAATTGTAGGCACCGTCGCTTATACACAACAAGGTGCGGGCACACTTCACCACCTGCCTATTCAGGATGTATCGATTATGGTACGGATCTAATGATCATTCCCCGTTTGGAAACAGTTTAAGATACGACTTTTTATAATTTTTCTTGCGTCCGCTCCGCTGCCAGTTGTGAACAAACGGGACATATAACGGCTAAAACAGGAACAGAATTTCATATGATTTATATGTACATAGGCAGATCCTAAATATAGTTTTCATACGTGTCCACTCATATAACAAAACGGATCTGGTTTAGTTGTTTTAGGAAGAGAAGCATATAACAACTATTTCTAATCGCTTTTTATATATTCCATAGATAGTTTAGGACAGTGAAATTAACTGAGAATAATACAGTAATTATTTATTAAACAAAGAAATAATATAGACACAATATTGGCAGCAATGGCTAGGTTGCCCTAGGGTGGATCGGAGTTGTTGCCTCGGCAGAGCCCGGTCCATCCCGCTCAAAGGACAAGGAGGCACAGGGGAGTTTTAGTGGGTATTCCCAGTGCCGCTATGATCAGGTGCTGGGCGACCCCCACATACCCCTACCGTCTAGCCAGCGGTAGGAAATCTGTAACGAGTAAACAATCTTAATACAAAATAAAAAACTTAAATGTGCAGGTCAAAACGGGATTCGTTCTCGCCATAGTTGTGTCGGCAGCTAAACATTTGTTTGGTCTATCACATCACTGCTTTTATATCAATGCCAAAAATTTCAACATTAGGGAATTAATGGTCCTAGAAAACTATTAAATTGACTAAATTAACCACTATTAAATTAAGCATGTAATCGCTTATCAAGGTTAAAGTATTGGTTATAGATATCATACGGAAAAATATATATCCTATACACCAAAACATACTCTTGTAAGTCAGTCAGCGTACTGACTGACTGCAATGGTTATTTGTATAAGCCGAGTATGAGCGCGATACATTAATGTAGTATTGCGAGAATTACATTAGACCATTAACATCCTCCTTGCATTCGTTAAGCACAACGCGTATGGCAAAATATGTGTACCGACTCGCTTTTGCTATTCGCTCCGTATGATTTTCAGAAATGGGAACAGCTTATAAGCACTAAGGATACAATATTTTTATGTGGTACGTTTTTACTTAGCGGTTGTTTTTATGGCCATTACCGTATCTAAAGTAGGAAAATCGTTTGAGATGCTGCATTCTAATGATGGCTTGCTTGCGCGTGCGCCGGTACTTCATATACACACCAGGGTTGCCACCTAAATCTGTTTTGTGTAATTTAATTTGTTTATTAATATTTCTGTTTAAGGCTTTCGTTGTTCAACCCAGCCTATCTAGAATTGTCTAATCAGAGTCGATACGCAGAAGACATCAAAGGTATTTTAGATTGTATCCAATGAAAAAACTTTACTTAGCGTATTTGTGCTAGTCTTTCGTATATTCGTCTCAGTGAAACAACTAAAAACTGACCTACATATACGAGGTGAAGTTTTAATTCAACAAAGTGTATGTTACCATAGAAATAATGAAGTATCATAGAGTCCTACAATTTAAAGCATCTTGTGACAAGTTCTCGTTTTGATAAGATATTCAAGATCATCATGGTCTCAGTCTTTGAACGTACACTGCTGGACATAGACCTCCACCATAAATTTTCAATAAGACAGGTCAGATATTACCTTCTTTGAAGGTACGGATAGATTCTAAAACTATTTTTTACAGAATAATAAAAAGATAAAATATGTCGTTGTATACTTGTTCGTTGTATTTCAAAATGCTTAACCTCGAAGTTATTAGCATGTTATTACATAAAAATAATATAAAGAGGTACACTAAAATAGCGTAGTATGATTATTATTTCAATGTACTAACCCTAAGTCACATCACCACGCCTTAAAGATATATAACAAATCGAGATATATATTGAGTAGGCAGAGGTATCAATCAATATTAATGCGACGAGGTGTCCATACTTTGCGCCTTTATATATCACAGAATTTGTACCAAATACAAGGTATACAAGGTACATTGCTTTTATCACACCCAAATGTCGCAATAGATGGAGATTGAACGTAACAAACAATTGATATCATTGTGGTTGACCATTTATTAATCAATATAAGCGAGTTTTATTTATGTTAAACAGTATTCTTTATGGCTTATCTATTTATTATTAATAGTATAATAAATAACTTTGTATGCTTACGGGTTCAGTTTCAATAAGAGAACGTTTCTTGTATGCTTAATTTACTTAGTTATAATTTTCTAAAAGCGAGAAATAGGTGTCATGAAATAATCTATAAATGTATGGCGAGTGCACCGAGATAATTACTCATTTTTATCTTTAGAAGACCTGTAATGGTTTTAGGCTTTTATAAAGAGTACCTTTTCTTTATTCAACAATTTTCATATTTCGTATTGAACTTTATCACAAAATGTACAATTAATTTGATCTTCTTTCAATAATAAAAAAGAAGGAACTATTTCTGCAAATTTATTTTCATGCAATATATTCATGACTCACGTTGCCTCATTCTTTTACGCCGTATTGTATCAGTGAAAGAAATATGTACATAATTATGTCTACATTGTGATTTTGCATATTCAATTGTTTATTAGCAACAAATGCAAAATGCACAGTGCTCTATACCCGAGTAGTTTTAGTTTTATGTAACAAATACAAAGAAATTGTAATGGCGTTGTGTACTAGTTGGATCGTTTACAGTGCTAATTTGAAGGAGTCGGTCCGGGTGTCGTGCGATGGCATCTTCACGGCTTACAATAGTAAACAAATGTGTCGCGCGGACGCAATTACACCGTTGGCAGGTGCGCGGGCGCCGCTTCGACCGCGCACCGCACCGTCACGCCGCGAGCACAAGCGAATCGCGCGCACATCACGCTTCGCCCGCTCCGGACTTATGCTAATAGCCACGGCACCGCGTAAATTGGACTTACTCCGTTGCAAATAAAATGCGTCCGCTCTTTTATCTTATTACTTCAGTGTTGCTTATGCACTCCTATTTGCGCAATTTGCATTCAAGAAAGAAGTTCTATGTTAATGGTTCATGGCACATATTCATTCGACTCCGCAGCGAGGAGTCCCGAGCGCCGGTTAACCTGTAGATTGGCAGTCCGAGCGAAATTCGAATACAAAAAGTATCGAGGGAACGAACGTGAAACCGATTAAAAGGCCACATCACGATTTTGTATGCACTTTGCACTCATTTGATCCCAGGAAAGGTGGGAAGTAGCTACTCTACCGGACACTGATTTTCTCTGTTCGGTATTTAGATTAGTCAAAGGCGCCTTATAATTAAAGCTTTCTCTCCTGCTAACATTTTTATGTAACTATGTATTTAATCAGTTTGTGTAGTCGACTTTAAGCATGGCCAATTATCGTCTTAAATGGCCTTTTACCGACCTTATATATACGTATATATAAAACAAGATTGAACGGTTGGACAGATATTATTATAATCTTTGATTTGTTGAATTTGTCTCCTCACCGAATAACAGATTAACTATTAAAACATTGAAAATATTTAAGAAAAATTTTTTTTTGGATAAAATTCATTTTTCTATACGTTTTGTATGGAACGGCTTTTTGAGGTGGCATGAAATTCACCGGATCAACTATTATAGGATATATACATTTTATTTTTTACAACCATTAAACAGTACAACGAATCCGTTGCTTTTTTATAACTGTATGGAATCCATCAAGCAGTAGTTGCATCATGATTGAATATTGATCTGTGGATCAACAATAATAGATCCCATCAGTGTTCGGTATGTGGCATAACAATCATATAATAAGAGTTCAATACATCGCACCGTGAAATGTATCGACACAAAAACTCAACTATCTATAACCGCTAACGTGTGAATCGTATTAAAAAGGTGTTTAGTCATTCGCCTTCATAAATAGGTGGCATTCGATTTGTCGTGATTAAATTTCGTCCATTAGGACACCGTTACGCCGTATGCCGATCGGCGAATGCTGCCGGATAATATGTTTAATAAATCGGGCAAATAGAATTAGAAGAGCCGTATCATTCTTTACTATCTGATAATTGTACACGCGTTACAATTTATGAGGTTAATAACCCCATTAATCTGATTAATATAATGTTAATTTGATTTGGTTAGTTTCATCAAATCAAATCTAATCGTTTTTTTGAGGTCGAAAAAACTACTACCGTTTCGGAAATAAAAAGAAGCTCTAGGAGAGAAGAAACGACGAAAGATACTCCAGCAATCGCTCTTTTAATCCCATGCATTTTTATCTCATCATCAGCCTATGTCTTCCACTGCTGGAGGTAGGCTTCTCCTAAGGCTCGCTACTGTACTTCCGCTTCTTGCGAAGCCTCTCAGGTCGTCTGTCCACCTGGCCGCAGGGCGTCCTACGCTGCACATACCAACTCGTGGCCTCCATTCGAGAACTTTTCTACCCCATCGGTTATCACCTCACGTTGAGGTGGTCGATTGCCAACTCTACTTGCTTATTATCTTAGCTATGTCGACAACCTTCGGAGGCGAATTTCAGAATTTCTGGTTCTATCCACCAAAGAAACTCCGAGATCATCTCGCTACATACTGAGCGACCCTATACTTGTGGATCATTGGCAGGACGCACTGATTATATATTCGTTTTTATCTGCTAAATAATATTTAATTGTACAACACGTTTCCATTTTACAAATGTTAAAAACTGTTTTAATTGTCATTCACGTATTTCTTCAGGCATTTTATTATAGAAACGTACACTGTCCTTTAAATGATTTATCTACTATCGTTAACCTTGAGTTTGTTAGCCAACAGTTTGTTTGCTCAAAATTTTCTTATTGTAATATCCAAGCACGTAAAAGTTAAGAAAATAATTCTTGCAAATTGAATACTTGTGTCAAAGTATGGGTAGTATTGAAAAGACAAGAAGACCCGTTAAACTAAGTAATTTTGTTCAATTGTTTTCCCGGCGGTGTCTGCCAATAAACAATCGGTCATAAGTAATGAATGAACGGAAATGTCAGTCTGGAAATTAGCTCGGAAACAAGAGAAAACCTTTAGCGTAAAAGCAAAACGTTTAATATACATATTAAAAGTTGTGAAAGGGACATTGCAGCGTACTCTGTAATAATGTTGTAGATTTAATTTCTTTTAGATTAAGATTCCGTTTTAGAACTGTGAAAAATAATACAATGTTCAAAGGTTACTAAAATAGAACAATTTCAATTTTTTTCACAAAAAAAAATTCACCACTTTCAGTATCTTTTTAAAGAGAAAAATCGGTAGACAGGCTGACAGACCATTTGAATGATATGCCATTTGATAGACCATTGAATGTCTATAGTGTCGTTTATTATGTGAAATAACCACCAGAGAGGAATCAAGAGCACTGAATACTGCAATAAGATAAAGAGTTAAGGATAAGGGAAGGGAATTATTTACATTTGTAAGAAACACATGATGTAATTTCAAGGTGATAATTTCTAAGTGGATGGCTATTGCTTTTAGACGAGCTGCTCGTTTTTTGGAACACAGTGTGCTCTGTCCCTTTATCCCGCAGTAAATTAGTAGGTAAAGTAAGTAATAGTCGTAAGTAATAGGTACCTACAGTTTTAAATAAATAAATTTAAATTAAATAAGAAGTGGCGGATTCGTGCTAGCCCTCATAAATCACATCATATTACTTTTACACTCAGAAAAGGTGATTGTCCCCCGGTGCAGCTGGGCAGTGAAGTTTTGCCTCACAGTGACAACGTGAAGTACTTGGGATTTCATCTGGACCGCACACTTACTTGGAAAGTACATATCAAAAGTAAAATAGATCAGATGATGGCCAAATTCAAAAGCATGCTTTGGCTTATGGGACGGAACTCAACATTATCGGTTGACAACAAACTCTTGATATATGTGGCGGTGTTGAGGCCCATCTGGACATATGGCTTACAGATATGGGGAGTCGCTAGTAAAAGCAACCTCCTCAGTCTACAACGAGCTCAAAACTGCATTTTGCGTACCATCATTGATGCTCCGTGGTTTTCCAAGAACGATGAAATCCATCAATACCTTAACATTCCTACTGTCTCAGATGAACTTGTAAGATACAGAAAGCGGCACGTTGACCGCCTGCGCAGGCATCCCAATAGTCTTGCCACTAAGCTGCTGGACACCACAAATCAAATAAACAGGCTGAAGGGACAGCAAGTAATATGATGGGGATGATTGGGCGCTGGCTCACTCTCTCTCTGAAAGGAAAGATCTCCCACAACAGATCCGCTTATAGTCCTGGGGACTGATTGTAGATTAAAAGCAGAAAAAATAAATTAACCAATTAACCGAACGGAACATATATAAATATTTCTTGGTAAAATTACTAACAAAGACTGAATAATGGAACGAATTATTGACTTGCGAAATTTCCGCGCACAAGAAATAAAAGTTGTCAGTCGAATTCTATTTCAAAACGCATTTCACATACAAATAACTAATTTCGATGTAAAGTACGAACATTATACAGGCGGGTTCGCATTTAAATTATTCCGGCGGATCGTTTATAGGCCATAACCGAATTTCGGAATTAGCTATAAAACAACATTTGATACGGGCTGGCGCGGGCGGTTTCCAATTTGAATGTTTCGCCCGTTCCTGAACTCATTGGCTTGCGTGGCGCGTGCGACGCATTTACCTCCGCCATTTTACCACCTTTCCACCGCCATCTTCTCATGTCGGATTCAGTGGCTCTATTTACATAATCGCCATTGAAAACATCATCACATTACTTTATTAAAACTTTATTATTTTCTTACATATTTTATTGCAATTCCCTATTTCTAAATGGGTATCTTAGAATATCCAAAAAGAACGTTCATCTTATCATAAGCAGAATTATTATTTTTTTTTTTATCTTAAGGTAAGCCTGTTTTTTATACATCAGCAACATGTTTAAACTGCAGCAGCAGTTTTCTTTGTTTTTTATGTTACGGTCCATTTGTTGGTAGGTGGCTACCGTCGCCTATAACACAAGCAAGGCCCTGGTGCTTGTTGCAAGTGCGCTGTATAGGGGTAAGCATAAGGGATTGGGAAATGGGCTCTGGCATCCCTTACTCACCCACCGAAACACAATAGCACATGTGCTGTTATTTCACGGTGGTCTTCTGTAAGGGGGTGGGTGCTTACAGTCGGGCTGCCCAAATAACTGCGAAACGCGGAGTCAACTTTGAAAAGTTAATTTCCAAAGTTGATTTTGCCGGGAATCGAACCCTAGAACAGAGCGTTAAGGCAAGCACTCTAACCATTCATCCAACGGGATCGTTAAACTATTTATTTAGTACACTTAGTACTAAAATAAATTAAATAATTTACAAGTTATACTAAAATAAATTACATACAGCCGCTTCCTGCGAAGCCTTGCAGGTCAATTATATAACGGTGTACAAAGTTTCTTTTATATAATTTTACTTAGGTATATTATATTGTTCAGAACCACTTAGGAATATTTAAATTAACACTTAAAAGACAATAACGGAACATATTAAGTAATTTAATAATAAATAGAGAGAGTATTCGAAATGGTTCTAAACAGCCACGAATAATATATAAATATAATTAACAGTCGTGACTACAGAAAGAGTTCACAGTAAACGAGTCTGGAAATGGTTTAAAGGAAGCTATCCTTTGCAGCAATTTAAATTCCATTACATTGAATATAAAAAGCCAATTTGAACTCTATACATCGCAGTAGCCCTGTTGTGATCGTTCCGGTGAATACTTTAACCATGCTTCGATATAATTATACTTTTATTTCATATATTTTAAATTCATTTTACTTTTTCAATTTGATATATTTACCCAAATTGTTTAAAGTCTAAACTTAGGACATTTCAGTATTTTATTATTAGTGCCAATAAGATAGATAGAAATGGCACATGTTTACTTAATTAGTTTTGTTGTTTGATTATTTCAAGAGCTTTTTTTAATAGAGACAAAGCGAACTACATATATCTAAGTTTATACTTTGTAACGCGCAATATAACTTATTATGGTTTAATGGATAATAGTGTAATGATTTCATTATTAATGATTTTTATGTAAGAATGCTTTGAGACACCAATACGAAGTAGTTTTATCAACATTAACATGGAGAATAGACGTAGAGAGGATTAACTTATATGGAAGTTAAACTGAAAACTGGCAAGCTACAACAATTAAAAAGTTGTTCATAAATTGGCCAGAATGGCGCTTGTATCAAACACCAATGCTGTATTGGTGTTTGATATGATTAGTTGGTTGCTTAGTTCATGAAACCACGGTAAATAAAATGCTATTACAGCGCCTCCTATTTAATGGTGCCCGACCGACACTTTCTCATGTGTCAATTTTCAATTGGTCCTCCTTACCTCTATTCTTCATGGTCACAACTATAAGTTAGATACCTATAGTGAAGACTTCAATTTCATTTGAGATTTTTGAGTGATGGGATACACAGCCGTCAGACATGGGATAGCTCGTTTTATAACAGTAACCACCTTTACAGAAGACCTACGAACAAAAATACAGTCAGAGTTGCGGTAGGTGAAATAATAAATAATACACTTATATAGGATAAGGTCACCAGCGTATATGTAATCTCTATTATTAACTGGATTGACAATCTACTTACTGACATTTTGATTCTCTTAGCTAATAGAATCAATAACCATTGTTGAAGAAAAGTTCTAAAGTGTCGGTAAAATACAGAAAGACGCTGGCAAAATACTGGGCCCCTGTTAGGTTGTCAAACGACATAGGAAATGTCCTATGAAAGGGCAGTGGTCGTTTCTTGGCTGATAATAGTGGTGACGACGACAAATCATATCTACCTAAATAATAATAAATATCTGTCTTACGCACTCTAAAAATAAAGAACAACTAATAAACTGATCAAATAAAAAGCAATAAATACGTTAAAGTACACGTGAAGCGAAGGAATACTTTATTACAAAATGCTTTACTAAGTAAAACGCGTATGTTGCGTTTGTAACTTTTACAATGGACTTAACAATTACTACATTAGAAGTGGGGCTTGTCATTCAAAGAGGCGTTGTTTAAGGTACACGCCAATGGCTCCGGCACCGTGTGAATAGCGAACCCCAGCATTAACTGAAGCGAGCAATTTCGCAAAATAAAACAATAATGATAGTGGCCCGTAATAATGTTTCCTCTAATTTTATCTATCTCGTATAGTCGTGACGCGCGCGCGCGCACCGACTGATATTATCCGCAGAGAAAACCTCAACGTCCGTGTTGCATTTACTTTAAAAATCATTCTAGCGTTGAATATTGTATTCAGGAAAATATCTTTCATTTAGGTAGATATACCTAAATAACGTAAATGTTACTGAAGCTCATTTAGGAATAGTTATTTCTAAAAATTAATGATAAAGTAAAGTGGAAACGAATAATACAGTTTAATTTTTCAGTTTGTCAGTTTGAAATAACTAACAGATATTGTTATTTCACGGTGGTCTGTCATAGGCCTTCTGTACTACCGTTAGACAGAGTGTAGAGTAAATTAATGCAGGTTTTTTTTCAAGGCGATAACAGATTCTATGTACACGGTTTGAAAGATATTGGAATTATAATGTTTCAATTATTCCATGGAAAATTGCGACCACGTATAGCTGTTTGTTACAGTAACTGGAATGAATTGTTTGAGACACTGCCTGTCCCAATGCCTACTCTGTATTTTCTAACACAATGGAAGTAAGCCCGCCGGCGAACGTCAATGTTTGGATGGATTGCGTTCGACCATGGCATCGCACGGTTGTCACTTCTTATTGTGCAATTTAGTTCTGCTCAAGTGAGACTTTGTCAATTATACCTACATAGACGTTTCACTTTTCAATAATTTGTATCTGAAACAATATTGTTACTAGCATAATTATGTTACAATAATTATTAAGTTCCATTACAGAAATTCCATTCCATTCCATTCCATTATTAGACCTCTGTTCAGTGGAAGGAAATATAGGTAATATTAGCTCAAAACTCATATCAGTGTTTAGCAACTAGCTAAACTTCATACTGTTAGACATGCAGGTTTCCTTTATTTCCTCTTTACGATCTAAGACCAAATAAGAACTATAGACAGAATTTTGCGGACAAAATAGTGAACCCGGTTCTATAAACATGAGTGCGTAGGCCGTTTACTGTATTAAGATTTTGTGTTCCAACTATAACCTCAATTTATGTTTATTATTATTGAAAATATTCGTTTCCAAGTATTATACTGTCGTGTGAAGTGTGATTCCATCCTGCTTTTAATTTTTTAAACCTAGTTTTTACACCCTTTCACTACGCTATTCATTAGTAAATATTTTAATAAAACGAGGCGTACTTTGATTGCATTTGCGTGTGTGTAACCGTATATATGCACACGGCGAAGATGTTGTTTTACCGGCTTCACTCTTACCGGCTTACTGCTATATTTCTTCTTACTTTAGTCCAAGTTGTAGTAGTTGCTGTTACGTGTTTTAAGTGGCATAGCTTAAAAAAATACAAGAATGAAGAAATATGAGTGTAATCAGAAATTCCCACTAAAAATCCATGAAGATAAAAGAATAACATAATTTTATAGATAAATAAGATAAAATGTTCCAATTAGTAAAAATAGATCTATTTGTAATATTGAAACGTTATTACATTTGATAAAGAAAATATTTAATAATAAGAAAATAATAAGGAGGGTAAAGATAAGATAATTAAACAAAAGGATGAATACAATTTAATATAATTGTGAGAATATTATTATATTTTTACGCAACACCATAAATACAGCAATAATATATTTTGATATAAAAATAGGTCAATAATGAATGAGTAAGAATTACAAAATAACTATTTCAAAACTAATACATAAGCCACGATAATTGGTAATAGGCGTATAAAAAGGAGTATTTCAAAATTATCATTTTATTAATTAATAGCATCCAATACAGTAACGCAGTGAACATGTATAAGGTTATTACTATTGGGTTATTTTGTGTCGCCGCTCTTACTGAAGGAGTTTATATTGACACTTCTCCCAAAGCAGTCCATGAAGATTTTCTACAAATAGGCTCGCCCCTGCTAAGGGATAAAGAAGAACTCTGGGGACAATGGGGAACTCACATTATGGAGTTTTTGGAGCTTATTGATATAGACAAAGTAATGTCAGTCCTTGTGGGGCATTTGAATGATCCTGAAATTTTAAATTTTCTCGGTTTCGTAATGAGTCCAAAATTCGGAGAACTAATATGGGAATTTGAATCTATGCCGGAATTTAAAGAGGTAAGTTTATGAGAAGTATTATTTATCGATTATTGAAGAATTTTCTTAAAAAATATTATAGATTTTTCTGTTATTTTTTCTATATATCAATACAATTTTGATAAAATATACTTACATATAACAATAATTTTGTTCTAATAACGATTATTTGTCTTAAGTACTATATCAAACTGTTCATGTTCAATCTTAGTCGAAGCAATATTTAAACCGTGCAATCAAACTAATTAATTATTTTTATTGTTTCAGGCTTTTGCTTATTTGGCATCGAAAGGATACGATGTAGATTTTATAATTGATTATATAAATTCCGCTTTGAAATTACCCCCATTTGAAAGACCAAAGTCATTGCGAAGCAAAAGAAGCATGTCTGATTTTATGGACGCTTTGATTGCGGCTTTACCATTAGAAGATATGAAGAAACTTTTTGAAAGTAAATTAGAAAGCAGTCCCGAAATAGCCAAATTATTTGAAACAATTAACTCTAAAGAATTTTTGAATATTCTCCACAAAATGGCTCAGAATCCAAAATTCAAAGAATTCAAGGCAATCTTTGAAAGCTATGGATTTGATTTCAAATATATGTGCGAAATGGCTAAAGAAATATTTGGTGATTATTTTCAAGGTGTATTCTGCGATTCTTAACCACTTTTTACTTTGTATTTTAAACATTAAATTTTAAAAATGTTGGCTTTATTTGTTTAACAATAAGAAAAAGTGTTTTTATTACAATTTATTCTTATTTTTATCGGGTTGTATACTTCCTTACATAGTATAAATTGATATCGCTTTTCGTGTCTGTCTGTCTGTCTGTATATCCTCTAACTCCTCCTAAACAACGCAACGGATTTTATTCGGTTTTCGTATATAATTTGCAGAAAATCCGTGCGAAGCAGGAGGCGGCCGCTAGTATTATATAAACAAAAATTGGATTGAACAAATACTTAGTCCGTGTTATAAGAAAATTAAGAATTTGTTTTTGAGTTTTGTTGATCTTATCAATCTGTAAGCAACGAACTAGTTTGAAAATTGGTTATGTCGCTGGCAGTTAGCGGAACTCATTACAAAAGTCGTTTATACTAACACAAGTCCGCACTCAGTTTTCGCTTGACGCTCCCCGAACCATCAACGAAAAACAACTTGAACATAAATTAATTTTTCAAACACGCGATGTAACCGCAGATTAGTTTTGAAATGAGTTGGATTTCTTGATAACTTCACTTCCTATATCGCATTGTTTTGTGGTTTCATGACGGTTTCTATTATTATATTTCTGTTTAGCTTGTTAAGATTGATATCTTGGTAAATTGGTTATCGCTACTAGCTTTTGTGCCAGAATACGAGTAAAACATGAAAAAAGTTAAAACAATTGTGAGGCAGAAAACACTGCACTCATAGTAGGCTGCATGTATGACGACTGTCACTACCTTCTTATAGAAAACCACCGTAAAAAACAGAAAATTAAATAACTGGATTAAGTTATCTGATAAAACACCAGTCTTTCAGGATCGGCAAAGTGTTTGTAAAGTTCCTAGTCTTGTTAGACTGTAAAGACAACGGTAACCTTTAAATACTACCAAATAACTGTCGGCAAGTGAACCGTCGAATTTTAAAAAAAACTTATTTAAAGATGTTCCCTCTTAGCAATAGATTACGAATATTGGTTAATTACTTTATGAATTGAACTATCCTCTATTGAGACATTGGTCTACCTGGTAAACGCTTACCAATCTCAAGTGGTATTCAACTTTTTTTATGGAACCAGGGCTCTCACAATTACAAATTACAACCCTTGTTCTCAGACATTTTCCATAAATATCATAAATACCAGACAAACAGACAGAATAAATGTCATTATTTTTATTAAATTTTCTTCCAAACAGTTATCTGTAAGTGATGGGACTTACTGACCGCAACGTCAGGCTTAATCTATTTCAGTTTGATAACTAATTTGTTTTACGTAATGACTATGTAAGTTACGTGACCAAACAAAACCATTTTCTACAGAAAGGATTTTTGAAAGATCGCCTTACTCTTACTTACTGATAAAAATAATAGCCACAGATAACATACAGTAGTTATTAGTCAGTTAAATTAATTTATAAAATAAATTGTACTATTGCACTCCCACTCCTAAAAGCTCCAAATCTAAATATTGGAGTCGCCTTTGAAACGGTTGGAGGTCTTCACAATAACTATGAAGCAAAATATGACAGCGTCGAGGGTAATTTTGCACACCCTGCTGTGATAAGTGAAGGCAGTACGCACAGGAAGTGGGCACATCCGGCGCCATGCATCGCTTCCTCTTATCGACTGTCGTCACTTCCGTTTCCGAACGATTCTGTATCTATATAGACGGCCAATGTGACCAATTTTGCTATATTTTTTTCTATAAACTCAATACATATTGATCAAAGCTATTCGTTGATTTACCCATTTATTTGCTTGTCAGCTCCAGGAAGAGGCCACGCGACTTACACACTGTTAGGGACGATAAATTTTTCAAAAAGACCACATACCTTTTTAATAAATTGGAAATGTGAAGGAAAAAAAAAATGGCAGAAAATTTTCGTTGAATGTTTTGGAAGTTTTTATTTTAAGTGTTTTAGCAATTTAAAAAACTTTTACACAACTAAAGTTACATGGAAAAACAACATTAAAACAAAAAATAATAATAATATAATAAATGATTATTAACACTTTAATAATTATTAATAATATAATTAACATATTAGTTATTATTGATAATTAATATTTATTTTGTGTTTAAGTTAAATTTAATTTGTTACCTTACTCAAGATTCAAGTTTTATTTTCACAATATTTCGTGATGACAGCGGTTTACCCATGAACACTCAGCAGAGAGATAATTTTATAGTATTGAATAATGACCTCAACTTTTAGAGCTAAATAGAAATGAGAAAGTTTAGATGAAATTTAACAACACGAAAAAGACCAAATGCTGGTTTATAGAATAACGGGAATCAGGGTGAATTAAACAAAGACGGATTGGAGGACAATTATTATTGATGCACTGTACCGATAAGCTGATCACTAGCGGAGGAGAAGAAACGAAGGACAGATCGCGGTGATAGCGCGATGGGGTGTCCAGTTCAACATGTGGACAATCTTTCACGCTCATATGTGCGATCACCCTTTATTACTGCGAGGGTAAACTGCTAGACTTATATGGATTTAAATTGATTTTATTAAGATTTCGTATAAAGTTTACCAATTTAATTTTTTTATCTGAAATAGTATTATACTTTAATTGACATACATACCCTTTATTGTATAATAATATGACCAAATTTCGTTAACTTTCAATAGACATTTTTTCATTATATCAATAATATTTTGTTAATGATTAATTAAAAACAAAATATTAATACTTTTATTTAAGTTCGGAAGGCAGGCTGATGGCTGACTTGGTGGTACGTTGCTACCTTCGCCTATAAACTCGAGTAATATCGGATGAAATGCAAGTGCGCTGCAGACCGTGATAGAATAAAGCTAAGAAAACAGGGTTGTGATAGAGGCATGGGCTCTGGTATTACGCCATAAACCACAAATAGTACATCTTGTGATATTTCACTGTAGTCTTCTAAGGTGTTAACTGCAGCTGGACGAAAGATAGCAAAGTTTATACAGTTCGGTAGGTCAATATAAAGTTAGCCGTGCTTCTGATTAGAGTCCACGGTGTGGGGTGTCGGGATGCGAGGAAGAGAGCGTGAAATTGTCTGCTCACTTCTGTAAATATAATTTCGGCGACAAAAGGACTATAAATGATATGCTCAGGGTTCGCACGGTGCAAGTGTGCGTCACGCTTCTTGTTACACGCGCATTTTAAAAATTATCCCCTCATTCTATAACGTCAGTGGATATTTTGGGGGTCTGTCTATTAATTCCTTCGCATTATCTCGGAATATATTTAGTATCACCTAAACATTTTACCATTACTTAGAAATATTTTAATATTCTAAGCCATAATAATTATTTATAAGAGATGTATGACGGAGCGGAACACTGTCCATTACATTGGATATCAAATGTAGACCTATGTACTGTGTAACATCTGGGGGACGCTGTGGCTTGCTTTATCATGCCAATAGATGTTGAGAGGTAATATGGAGAGCGCTATACTCGGGGTTATACTTGCAAGCGGAACGTAGGACGTCCGCCCAACAATGTGGACAGGCAACCTGACAAGGGCCGCGGGTCGACGGTGGATCCAGGCTGGTTCTGATCGGTCCTTTTGGAAAATTTTGCGGGAGGCCTATGTCCACCATTGAACGTCCTACGGCTGAGATGACAATGATGAGATTCTGTGCCAATAAAAAATTTAAATTGGAATTTTCGAATCGACAAGGTAAAAAATCATAATGATTTTCTATACAAATATTAGGTTAGGTTTATATATAGCATTTCCTTATATGAGAACTGAACATTTCAAAGCTCAGTTGATTAATGAGAAACGCAGATTACATTTGAATGTAACCAACGCTTTTGGAGATTCGCGATCACTTTATGGCTTACTTTATTGAATTAATGCATTAGGCTGTGACTAATGGAATCACAGAACAAATAAAATTAAAATGTAAATAGTGAAACGGCGAAATGCTAATAATAAATTTCTCCATTTTAATAACTGTAACTGTTCGCTAGGGGAGCTTCTGGCCTGTTAAGTCAATATAACACTTCCATTACTCCAAATTAAATTCCTTGGAGAGAGAAATGAAGTTTTTATTCAGTGCAGACAAAGGCGAGGAAGAAAATTTTTATACGTGTTTTAAGGATCATTCGACACTAAAAACTCACTTAGTTACTTACTTGAAATGTTTATAATTCTAAAAAATATATTGAATTTTAATTAGTTCTAATTAGTACTATGGTACCTGGTACTAATTTATTCAATTAGTAGTTTATGGTACAGTTATGTGATCACATAAAACCATAAATCATAAATCTGTATCATCTATATTCATATACATACTGTTTCTCAGTTGATTCAGTTGATTTCTTCAAAACGGTTTTTGATACAGTTTTCACTAATAAAAAGAGCGATAAAGGTTTGCGTGTATAATTTTCTACCCAGAGACGGGTTACTAGTTGATCATAAATTAGGATTAATTGGAAATAGAACCTATAAGGTTTTCTTTCCCTATAGAAATCATTTACATAAATACTCAAATAATAAAATATGTCGACTGTTAGTGACGGAAATAAAGAATATTTTGAATTAATTTCCCTATTAGCCTTTTGACTACAGACTTTACGAGTTAAACAAAAGCCTCGGGTGTCAAACAAAAGTGCACTTGCGTTCGGATTTCTAAACGTTGGCAAGTGTGCAGCGTGCGATGGGTATTAATATTTTACAGAATTAATCATTATAATCCTTCTAGCAAACAAGTCGCCCTCGGGAGCGCGAACAATATAATGAAGTTGTCATTTTTTAGGCTGCACGGGGGAGGCTGGAGGAAATCCAAATTGAATCATGTGGCGAGGGAATTGTGCTATTATGTTATTAAACAGAGGAGGGCGCGACCCTGTACGAGTTATTTTTTTGTCGGAAGGGCGTCGAGAAGACAGTTAACAGTTTTCACAATAGAATTATGACATAATTTGACATTACAATAGAGTTGAGGCAGTGAAGTCTGCGAAATATAAAATCGGATTACTTCTAAGTGCTTCATTCCTATAGTCTGGTATATAACAATTAAATATTAGCGATTATTTTTTTCAGTACTTTTTACAATCTTTATTCCGCGATGAATCATCGTCATCATAGGACTCCCCCACAATTATCTAATAAGACCGGTCAGAAGCAGCTTGGATCCACCGTGGACCCGCGGCCCTTATCAGGTTGTCTGTCCACCTTGTGTGTGGACGTCCTACGCTGCACTTGCCAGTCAGTGGCATGCCCACTGCCACTTCAGCTTACTCATCCGCCGGCTTATGTAGGTAACTTTCGTAAGTCTACGGGTCTCCTCATTTCTAATTCGATCTCTCAGTGTAACCTTGAGCATACCCCTCTCTATAGCTCGTTGAGCGACGTTGAGCTTTCTTACGATGGTTAGAGACCACGTTTCAGTGCGATATGTCATCACTGGCAACATACATTGGTCGAAAACTTTTGTTTTAAGAATCATCATCGTTTCAATTGAAGTCTGTAAATAGTAATTTAAAAAAAATGTGGAAACTAAATTTATATAGAGAAGACTGATGTAATGATTATTTGACTAATTAATTACTGATGTAATGATTATTTGACTGATGAAACTACTTTTTTGTTGTAGGTGGGCTGAAAATGTACAATAATATATGACAAATATAAAATTCATTATCGGATTCATTTTCTTGTAACGACACTTTAGTTTTAGTTTCTGTAATATTAAGGAAAAATGGATTTTAATAATGATATTGTTTAAGTTTTAAGGAATTTTAAACTCCAAGTAGCTGTCACGTTTCTTTGTTAGTGATTAAAATTAGAATATATCATTAATTCATACAAAAAAGATAAAATAGAAATTTTAAAAATTACATTTTCTTTCTTATGTATTACAAGAAGTAAATATGTGGGTACGTACCCAAATAGCTACAACACTCAAAAGCTCTAGTGAAATGAAAGCTTTTATCCATATGTCACAGAGAGTACTTACAACGGCTTATTGTCACCCCCGCTAGAGAATTTGATAAAGCGTGTGCGAATATTAACAAAAGGAATATCTTGTTAAATTGATATTGCACAAGACTACAGGCAAATTTCAACTTTATTGTTTGCGTCTTCGTATAAATAATTGAATGTACAAAACGTTGGAGTTAGATCGTTTCAATGAACTGGGCGTGAAATTGTCTAGCTTGGAAAATGTATATTTCAAAGGGGAAGATTAAAATATTATCCATGTTAAGTAAATATTCAAATGAATATTTGCCGTGTTAGACAACAATGGCCCCTCACAAAGGGGAAGGTGCCGTAATTTGATAGATACCTATCTACAAAACGGTCTCTTCGTTAAGGGACCTCCCTGTTATTATAAATTATAAGCGCGATTTGGGAATTCTCTGGAATTAAACGGTTCTCAGAGAAATGGGCGGAGATAATTACCTTTTGTTTAGACTTTTAAAAGAGTTTAAATCACCAGCCTGTCTGACTGCACAGGCACAGGTTCTTGTAAAAATTATGCAAATGATCAACGCAATTATGAGCAATTATTTATTATATTAGCCAATATATTCTACTTTTACCCGACGCATGTCTTAGTAATAAGAACTCAAATGCAAAGGCTCGAATAAGTTTGAATCTGCAAATGAACAAACACAGCCAAATTTTACTTACGACGTAAAAATCATTCAATAAGCAAAAATCATTAAAAATTGATCCTTTCATATCATTCACTAAATTAACTTCTAGAAAAAGATTTCAAGGACTTATTTTATAACCGATATTCGTTCAAAGAAAAGTATTCTTTGTGTTATTTATACTGCAGTTTGGTTGTGTTAAGATAGCATTTCAGAAGGAGACTTACGATCTAATATTCAATTCGGCTCTGAAATAAGGATGTTTCATTTAAAAATTAAAAAAAAAAAGCTAATTTTTGTTATGAAGAAACAGAAATAAGTATTCAACTTTTCTATGAGACTATGAGGCTTATAATAAGAAAAAATAAATGGAGCAAAAGGTATAATAAAAAAGGTATAAATAAATAGTAGACACTGTTTTAGTACTAATTTTGAATTGTAAGAGACATACATCAATTTGTTTATATGTATTTTTAATTTGCAACAATAATTGAATTTCAAACATTCAATATAATTAATGTAGCGAACGAGATTGAGTGCGATTGGCGACAATGTGTCATGTAAATTATACACTTGCACCCTCCAACCCTAGTCTATAGCGAGCAGGACTCCTCAGGGATTTAGATATATTGTTATAATGAAATGCCATCTCAGCCTACGAAGAGTATAGACGTATAAAGAACTGACAAAAAAGTATTGAGCCATTATTTAACCAATGTCAATTTCCTATTATTTAACTTCGGACATGAAGTATTTCTATACACAATTCAGGTGGGTGTATGTTATTTGCATAAATTTTTCAGATCATGCCTGAATTTTTGTAGCATTAGCTATGCTATGGTTTGAAGTCTCAGCTATGGCTTTATATTGATAAATGAGTTAGGGTAAATGATTGATAAATGAGTATAACATGAAATAATTCATAATTATGCTTGCTGTAAATTCTGAATAATCTCAATTAGTGAACTGTAAATTCTTACTTAATAACTTGTGTATTTTGTAATTTAACATTAAAATAGGAAGATTTTTTTTTCGTAAAAGAAAAAATATGTACCAGTTAAAAAACCTAATGAATGGGAAATGATGTATTTTTTTTTGCAGATGCTACCTTCATCATCAGCGGGTACATCGCGAGGGTGTAACATGTTTATATGTTTATTTTAATACGCGTGTCGTGCGTATAATACGGAATTTATTACGGCGCGACCCCCGCCCGGTCGGATTAATGCGATACGGAAGATTTGAATTCGGAGCATTAACTTGGATTGGTACATTCTGCTACGACGTTGGGGGAACTTATTGGAGTTATATCCACCAAAATCCATATATAAATGAATTCTCATAACATAATTAGATCATTTTAAAAAGACGTAGATAACATAATAGATCGCAGTGAAAATGTGATCAGGCTAAGAAAAGCACTCGCATTAAAATGTAGTAGCAGGGCACACTGTTTTCTATAAATTAGACAGCTAGTCTGATGACAGTTACTATAACACCTGCATTGTTGAATTTCGATGCGAAGCCTCTCATCTTGTTATTCATCTATCAGGTTCGGTTCGGTTGAAATCTTGCATCGAGTCCAACCGATTGCAGCAATGGATGACACACCTTAAATAAAATTAGAAAAACAAAGTAATTTAATTTTATATAATATTTTGAACTGCTACAATATTATATTGAATCTGGGTTTAAACTGTCGACTACTTCATATACAAAATCATTTATCTTTTCAATTGTATAGATGCAAAAGTTTATGGATGTCAAAAAATATAGATCATACAAGCATAATAAACATATAAGCTATAAAACTCATAAACATAACTCATAAATTATAACATAATTCATAATATCGACACTTATAACATAGCAAGCATCATAACTCATAAAGAGACCCAAACGAAGTTGTGGGCTAGTGGTAACACCTTAATACGTAATTATGTAGTAACGACTTAAAATAAAATTATTGTATTTTAAATATTTTCAAAAATAAATACATTGTTGTTGATTGGTCAAATTTTTTTTCAACCTCCATTTGGATAAAATACTTCAAGGGTGTGTCTACGGATGTGCTATTGATTTATAGCCTCTAATAACAAGAAAAACTGGCCATAATCTATTTTCAATTGTATACAAATCGGTTGAACAGAAAACCATAAAATTCCCCACACAAAGAATCTTTATGTAAACATAGCAAACGTTAAAAGCGTTATATCTGTTGTCTTAACTCATTTCGAAAGTCATTTGCTCAGAAGCGTTGCTCCTATTTGTATCATCATATATAACTGTTTGTTCTTCTAATAACATTTTATTACATATTCAAAGCTCGCCGTATAAAACTTTCTGGACACCTAAACAAATGAAAAAAAAAAGAAGCAATTAAAAACAGTTGGTGACTTTGTTTCGGACAAACAAATTTAATTAACATTGGCTTATTTTCCCGCTTGATCCAAGAAAGACAAATTGGCTAAGTAAAATTTATGTATCGGAATCAAATTCAATTTCGTCTTTGCATTTTTTACTCGATTTTTAGGACCGCTTTACATTAAACATTCAACACAGTGGAGTAGTATGGACATGCCATTTCTAAAATCAAATTGAAATAATATGTTAGAGTGGCAACGCAAACTGCGTTCCACAGTAACAAAATGAACATCACTCTGGCGTTAGCTATATCAGCACGTGTGCTATTGTTTGCTATGTGGGTTTTCATCCTGACCTTGCAGAGTGGTCGATGTACTTCCATTCCCTTGCTACTTCTCTAATAACATTTTTTTTGTTACGTCGAAAAGAATCCACCAGGACACTGAATTCAAATATTTTTCTTAATGTACAATTCACTATTATAACAAACTCGCTGTTGCATGCGACTTGGTCCGCGTAACTTTATAAAATATACCCTATGTTACTCGCTAATAATGCAGCTTTCTATAAGTGAAAGAATTTTTAAAATCGGTCCAGTAGTCTGAGTTTATTCATTACAAACAAAAATACATATTTTCTCCATTTATAGTATTAGTATAGATTATGCTCCAAATAATATTGTCTGATGATTCAAGACAATATTACAGTCTTATTTATTATCAATAATAAATGTTATTAATATATTCCACAGTTAGAGACAATAACATTTAATTTATATTGGTTTGTACATCTTCAAATTATAATGAAAACACAATCACAGTTTTGTGGTTACAAAGAGTGTTTATAATATTATATTGTTTGACCATTAACATAATTATTATTAAACATACAATACTAGTGAAGTAACACTCTTTCACCTTTCTGTCACGCGAAATTTGTTTTCTTGGTCGGATTTTTTTCTAATCTTCTTTAGCATCGTTTATATTGATTATAGCGCTTCTCCTGCCTAATTTATATTCAGCTAGTGTTTTTTCATCACGCCTTGTGCTCAATATCGCAATTTGTACTGTAGTTGGCGTAAGCCGGGAGGGGGGACTTGTCACCTTTACTTTTGGATATACGCTTTTTTTTTCTTCTATGCCCATTTTATATTGAATTTAAATATAAAAAGCGAATAGACACGTATCTTTTATTCATTTTTATGAGATACAAGAAAAGGAAATAAGTTTATTGTTAACTTACGAGTATCACGATGGAAAAATTGGACAAAAGTTGCTTCTAGAAATATTCTTTGCCTATATTTAAAAGGATTTCTAATAAGACTTACACACGAATGAAATTTACGAATATGCTATATTTAAAAATTTTTCAGTCAAAAAACACAATTTACAAATAAAAAATTTACTTATAATATGACGTGCATCTAATTTTGGAAGTTAGAAAACATGCAATATGTGCCATGTGTTCAGTTAATTTATTTGGTAGAGATATCAAATAACTATTATGGCAATTTTTTATTTTGTAAATAACTTATGACTCGCTCCCGGCTTCGCCCGGGATGAAACTTTTTATATACCAACAGAAACTTTCCTCGCTTATCCCTCTTTCCATATTATGTGCAAACCGATTTAAAATCTGTTGAGCGGTTTTGGAATTCACAGATGATAGAAGACAAACTTACATTAATTTTTATTTATATAGCTTTAAAAAAATATATATATATTAACTTTTTGAGTAGGTAAGCTACATGCTTTGGTCGCTTTATATATATTATTATGTAAATTTCTGAATTCTCTCAGAAGAATTGTCAATAATACTTATGAGTGTTGCGATTATTTATGTCCTTATGTCTACGTCTAAAACTTACTTAATGAATATCTTCCCTACGTTATTAAAAATAATATAGAATCCATGCTTAGTCGGATTCAATGTGAGCAATGATCTCCAGCAACAAAGTTATGTCCCTTCTAAATTATATTCTGCATTCAGGAATGCATGGCATCCATATTGGTTGGTTTTTTCATGAAGATCGTCTGTCCCGAATCGCGATCGACTCATCTCTGTTTACAGAGTAGAATAATAGTTTTGGCTGTATTGATATTTTAAAATGTTAACTTAATAAATAATAACTTTACACATTATAAATGCGAAAGTTTGTGAGGATGGATTTATGGATGTTTGTAACTGTTTCACGCAAAAACGGCTTAACGAATTTTAAAGAAATTTGGTACCTACAATAGGTACTTTATTATCTGGATTAACGATTTTTATCGTGAAAAAACGTCAAGTTCCCGAGAGAATAACCTAAAAATAAAAATAAAATGGCGCGCGCTACCGTCATCATTGCTATATTGAGGCTTTTTCTTTATTCTCATCAAAGTTATAGCTACTTAAGTGAGAAGTTATAATAACTTAAAAACTTAATTAGGTAACAGATAGGCAATAAAGAAAAAATAAATTAAACAATACCTATTATTCTTGATTACTGCCATGGAAACATGCCATTTAAACATTTAAATTCTTCAACTAAAAACTATGTCATTTTTATTTGGAAAAATGTACTTAATTGTGGATTGGACAGTCTATTAAATTCAAAAGATTCGGATTGCACCAAAAACCGTGGCGCCGCAGATCAATTAGTTCCAAGTAATAAACAAAGCAAATATGTCCGCTACGCCAAGAATTCGGCTACCGGCAAATTTCTTTTGTTACATCAATCAAAATCATACTGATAATGAAATCATCATTTGGGTGGCCATAGAAAGGCCTGGTTCCGAGAAATTCGTTTCATGGTCCGGCTCCGATCTGAACCGACGTCATTATCACATTCCTGTTTTATTAATTAGCCATTAGACGAGGAGAGCACCAAACCAATCCATAACTATAAACTGTTAATCAAGAGTGATTTTAAATATTTATAAATATTTGTTTATTTATAGTTTTTTCTAGTTCTAATTTCATACATTTGCCTAGTTAGAAAGTAGTAAACAAACCAAAAGAAGATTGACACTGCGACAGTAACGCCCCATTTTTTTGTATTTCTCTTTCTCTCTCAGGAACCTAAAATTTTTCAGGATGTAAAGTATCCTATATGTGTATCCAGGTAAAACGCTCTCTAAGTTCCTTGTTGCATCCTAATCCATTCAGTAGTTTTTACACGAAAGAGTAACATACATAAATCCTCACAAACTTTACGTTGTATCGTTGTTGGTACTTTTTACAGTTCAACGGATTTAAAAGAAATTTGTTGCAATAGATAGTGTTTATGCTAAAGTTAAAAGTTCCCGAAGGATCATAAATAATATTAAAAAATGGGCGCCACCGTCGCCCTCGCGGGTACCAGCTAGTTTAATTTCAATTATATGTTTTTTTTATAATCTGTTTTTAGCAATATTGTGACCAAAAACTGTTTTTATTATAGTGTGTTATAAAACTCTTAATACTATTTACACTTTACGATCTTGTTCCTCAATAAACCATTTATAATTATTGCTTTGATAAAATTGTTCATTAGAATTAACAGCTACTAAACGCTACTTGTACACTGGCTGCTGTTTAATACCTGTCTGAACAAAATTTAATATCGTAGAGATGAAAATATTATTAATTATTATAAACCTTACAATCATTATTTCAATAAATGGTCAGTATACTTTTGCTTAACGTTACTTTTTGAAATTAATTGGATGTGTTAGTTTCTGAAAGTGTATTTTATTTTAATAAGAATATAATTATACTACAATAAGAATATGAGATACTAGCTGGTGCTCGCGACTTCGTCCGCCTTGAAAATTAAAAAAAAAGAAAGCAATATAGGTAACGCTTGACCTCGTGTTGCTATAAAACTTTGGCCAGGCGTTATTTTTTTTATTTTTATTTATCCCTCGGAATAGTCTTTTTTTTTCTGGGTGGAAGGTACCCTATGTCCTTTCTGGTGTCCCAAACAACGTGTATGCAAAATTTCATGGTGATCTGTTCAGTAGTTTTTGCGTGAAAGAGTTACAAACATCCATACTTCCAAAATTACTTTCGCGTTTATAATATTAGTAGTATAGATATATATAGATATATCTAGTATCTACCTATACATATAATAAAATCGTAAACGAGCCGTGTGTGTAGATTATTTTTTTTTTTTCAAAAAAACAATTTCAAAAATGTACACGTATTTATCAAAAAAATAGTCGTCTTATCATTGAACTATATGTCTGGGTTATAAGGGACAGATACAGAAGGCGGTACTTTTTGACAGCACATATTGTCAAAAGGTTCCTTACTCTGCAGTCCCAACCACCGGTAACCATTGGGCAGCTAATTTTATATTATCTATTGTTTTTATACAATTATATTGTAAAAAAAAATAATTAAGAAATGAAATCAATACATGTAAATAAGTATTAATTTACCCCACAGATACAGACTTTAGAAGACACTATGGCCTGAGTTTTCACCATAAATGTACTGAGTACACAAAAACTTTTAAGTGCATGGACTTATGCAAAAGCATGGGCTATCAAATATTTGAAATGGACATAAAATGCAAATGTACATGTCACAAGATGAAAACAACGAAGTTTTTGCCGTTTTTCAAGTGGAGCACTACTAGGGTAACAAGGAAAATACCAAAGACATACAGTCCGCAATTGTACCATGTTGCTGGCACTCTGTCGCCGCCGCCTGTTAAAACAACAACGGTAGATGACGAAAGCAAGGAATCTAAATGTTGTAGTGAACTTGAAAAAAGGGGTGACAAGAAATGCGACAATGGCACAGAGACTCCAGGAAATACGACGACGTCTGATTCAAACGTTACTGTTACTGACAGCACTAATACAAGTGGTACAGATGGCATTACTGATAGTGATTCTAGTAACAAGGTTACAGACACCAGCGTTACGTCTGAAACAAAGGCTGCTAATGGTGCTGAGGGTATTGAGGCTGCTGGTGACGCCTAGATACCATGTTGGTCCATATCTCGAATGAATATGGAAAATTATAGATATGCAAATCATAATATAAATTTACAACCATATGTTGAAATGATATTTATACTTAAGGAATTTTTTAATTGTTTATTATTAATTTGAATGATAATTTTGAGTTTCAGATTTCGGTGACATTTGTTTTTTGATTGTTATGTCGTTTTATTGTGACGAAGCTTATATTGTAAAATATAAAATAAGAATTATGTATAATTTAAATAATATAAGAGCTTCACATAATTTTTTGTTCGATAGTTGTTCCTTATTCCTTATCCTTTACCTCACCGAGATAGGCAGCGCACTTGCAACCTCTATGTATTGCATCCATATTGCTTATAATAGACTGGTCACACCATAACAAATTTTCTGTCAAACTAACCATTAAAAAGTTTTATTAGACATTTTTTTATTGCCCGTAGTACCTACACCTAGGTGAACAGGTGGACCATTAGGTAGGTACATACGATTTTACAAGGTTTATTATAAAAGTATGATTTTCTATCCTTTATGTCAGGAATATACAAAAAAAAAATTAATTTTTTTTTGTGTCATATGGCTCGGCGCACTGCTTTCTTGCTGCAGTGATAAAAGATAGCCTCTTACAAAAATCACCATGAAATGAAACCACGTATGCTGTAGTCATTGATGCCAGAGCACATTTACATTACTCTACATATTTACTAACTAAATCCTCCTAAACCATGTAACGGTATTAGCGATCAATGTGAAAGATTTTCTATACTAATATTATAAAGAAGAAATATTTGTTTGTTTGTTTGCATTGAATAGGCTCCGAAACTACTGGACCTACTTGAAAATTCTTTCACTGTTGGGAAGGTATATATATTATCAGCGAGTAACATAGACTATATTTTATAAAGTTATATGGGCGAAGCCGCGTGCAATAGCTAGTTGTATATAATTTGCAGAAAAAAATCAGTGCAAAGTCGGGGTCGAGCCGCTGGTTTTATATAACCTTTAATTTAAAATTTCAAAAAATAAATGGTGGGATTTTATTGTTAGCTACTATTAATATAATCAATAAGCATGTAATTAATGTTGTTTATCGCTTTTAATTTAAGGTATATTTTGTATTTAAAAGTTATAATAAAAATCATCTAATTTCATTACTGGTATTTTATGATTATTGTTTCTGCATCGTAAAATAGTTTAAACTAATTGAATTACATTAGAAAGTAACAATTTAACTTTAAATTGTAATTGAATGTGACAATGAATATATATTTAACTTCATGTTGTATTTTCCTGTCACTTTTTTTAGGAAAATGTAAGATCACAAGGTTGCTATGTAACTGTATCAAAGGTTTTTTTTTCTGTGTAACATGTTTTCTCTCGCTTTTCCGCAATATGTGAGAGTAATTTCGTGCAAAAGGGACGAAAGTGTGTACAGTGCAACAGGAAGCCGGGGAAAGCGCGCGCTATTTGATTTGACCAATGAGCGCGAGAGGTGGTTTACTTTGACAGTGCCATCTGCCGCGATTCGTTGAAACTACCTAGCAAAGTCCTCGAGCACTAAGAGGATCAAGGCACAGAAATTACACATATACTGTAAGTCTCGCTCGATTTTTTTCTTGTAATGGGACATTCAATATTTGCAGGTGATGAAGATACTAGTAAGCCTATTCTTCGTTATGGATTTCAAAGAACGCATGAATGCAAGAGTTTTGAAAAGTCGTTCCTTTGCGTGAAAAAATGCTTAGACTTGAAATACGACGTGGCGCATTCTGATAGAAACTGTAACTGCAAATGTTTTCATAAGAAAGGCAAAGAAAAATACAGACCCAAAATTAACCTAATGTCTGCAGTACCAACTACTAAAAGAATGAAACAAACATCACCTTCCTATCTGTTGAACCTTGATGATAACAACGATTCAGATTCAGATATAAGTGATGAAAATAAAAAAGATAGTACAACTAACATAATAAAAGAAATAAGTATCACATCAAATTATTCAGTGACTGTTCAGGAAAGTACAACTGAAGTTGACATGTCAACATATTACACTAACACCGATGAAAAACCAAACATGACAACTGAAAGTATTACAATAGTTTCTTAAATAAAACGTGATAGTGACTATTAAATGTGAAAAGAGGATAAGCATTAAGCGGAAATAAATATAAAATATAAACGAATAATTTTTTTTGAATGTTAAACTCGACAGACAGGCTGATGGTCCACTTGACAGGTGGCTATCGCCACTGCGGTTTTTCGTTTATGTGCCAGGCTCTGCATAAAATAAATATAAAATTAAGATAATTTATGACAGTTTAATCTTTGATTACTTAGGGCCTCTTTCACCACTACAAGTAAAGTGTTGATTAGTTACTTTTAGAAATAATTTTATGTTTTATTAAATTATGCACTCGGTTTACTGCATCCTTTTCGATAGGTGAATTTTTTTATTATTTTCTTTTTAATGTTCGGGACTTTTACCGTACAAACAAAGGTATATCATCTCCATTATTCCCGGTTACCGGTGACTTTAAATGGCGGTTAGCCTACTTGACACATTGTGAAAGAGGCTCTTAGTATCTTAACCACCATTACAAATACTGAATCGCAAATTTGTTTCTCTACGGGCAACATACCAATAACGCTAGCGGAATATTTACGAAGGCTAACTGAATAATTATATCAATATATTACAGTTAACGGCCACGTTAGGGAAATATTTTGCACCATCTCATATAATATTAATTGTGATAGGTGTTCTGTGTGGGATAGATTTTTATTGGTGTTTATTCGAGAATTATATCTGAATATAGAGTAGAGACACAACCAAGCATAGAAATTACAAATTATAGAAGGTATATTGGATGCAAATTATTGGTAATTAGAAAAACAAATTGTAGCTTTTTTCTAATCTCAATTATTGGATCCTAATTCTATTTAAATTCTTTAAAGTTTACTTTAATCAATTGAAGTACATAATCTGGATTAATATGTTATTTTATTAATGCGCTTCATAAACATTCAAATCGTCTTGAGGTTACTAATACTAATATAAGTAAAAATACTTATATAATTAAAACAGTCGCCAAAAGAATCTTCATGTTTCTTAAAATTAAGCTACTGGTGTAAAATAATTTAAAAAGTCAATGGTAAATATAATCTCAGATTTTAATTAAACTTCAATAATATCAATGATTTTGCATCGCCTTTTCTTTATTCAAGGCCATAAGATGGTTTGTCCAGCAAGGGTCCCGCGGGAAGTTCGCGACAAGCTGTCGATATTCATATTTGCCGCGACACTTAAGTGATCGAACACTTAGTTATCGTACACACTACAACTACGGCTGTTTATTTATTCAATATTAAGATTGTTTTTATGGAATTAAAAATACAAAACATTAAATATATTATATATACAGAAAATATTACTAATATTTATTTGGACAATAATTTTTTGACCGTAAGTGACTGCTACTATTACAGTTTTATTTATTTATTTATTTTCTATTAAAGATGGGTTTGCTCTTGGCCAGCATCTAATATTATTTCAAGCAAAAAAGTATCCTATATTAAAGTATTTTAATTCAAGGTAATAAACTCTATGTACTAAATTTCATCCCACTCCTTTTACCATCTAAATTGAGTAACAAACATCTATCTAATCATACAAACTTTTGAATTTATAATATTATATTAGGATTATGATAAATTTTAACATAATATTCAACTTATTAAATAAAGGCCGATACAGAATTAGTGATTGGACCATAATTGGTGATTATATAATATTTATTGATCAAACATGTCTTGGTGCTTTATTCCGTAAATTACATAAAATTTTTTTATAAACTTTGTAAAAACCTATTTGTAACAGTGTCATAAGCTTTTGAAATTGCGATATTTTGTACCGATATAATTTGACTTTTACATAGTCTGTAAGAGTCCAATCGGAAACTTTTATGCAATGCCCCAGAGGACAAAGGCGAGACTTGACAGCTATGACGTATTATAAAGATTTTTTTACCAATACTCAATGAACATATTTTTGCTTTTATACCAATATATCAACTTCTTTTTATCCATTTTGACATTTTTGCCAAAACTTGCAAGTGCTACAGTGTATCAGATTCACTATTATTAAAGAGCTTTTATGTCTGAAATGACCGATTAAGTACGTGTGTATAGTTAGGAGATCAACGAACATCTTTATATTATGGATAAGACTTTCAAGCTAATGAATATGAAAGACTTTTTAGTATTTATTTTACTATGAAAGATACAAGATGGAGTTTACCTATATAGAGCACTTATATATTTGAAAGAACAACCGAAATCTTTAATAGTAATGTTAAAGAAACGCGCCAATAAATAAACTAATTAATTTAATTAATAAGCTAAAAAAGTTAAATTATTTAATGAATTATGACATAACTACAATTCAAACTGATTTAATAAAAATATTTATGTAAGTATATTTCCCTCGCATAAGTTTTGCTAAGAGACAATCTAGAATCTTATAAATTTAAAGCTTAAAATAAAGTTATTTTCGATGGAGAATTTCTTATTAATTACGTTGAAGCACCTACTTTAATTGGCTTGAAAACTTACAGATGTTCCTACACAAGCTACTAGGACTTTTCTCACAGAAAATTTATGGTAGTGAGCCTCTTTTCTTTTGCAGTGTGTAATAGGTATTATTTGGTGTGCAATAGTCTAAGTACTCGTGGTATCATTATTATTTTTTCACATACAGTGGCCCAAATTAAAAACAGTACTATGACTTGTATTATTGCATAAGTCAATGATGCATATTATCATATCATTGTGTACCTTCTCATTAGGAGTTGTGTGCTTGTTTTATATCAAGAAGTAATAGTATTCTAAATATAATATAATATGTTACTATATATTCTCGTATAACAGACAGACAGAGTTTGGAGCTAGAAACTAGCTACCTAGCTAGGAAGAAAAAAGATAAAGTATAATCATCAGTCAGTCTGTGACAATCGCTCCTCAGCCATACACTGTCTGCAGTTCTCTTGAGATAAACATTTCAGCGAGCGGGTTTTGATTAAAAAATAAAATAAAGGATAAATTACTTAAAAAACCAAACATTTTTATGCATAGGTAATGATTTTTTATTACCCAATGCAGATTTATTATGATATCTAGTGAAACGTCGCGTTTCATAGTTGAGGCAGTTTGTCACTAGGGGTTAAACTTATAAATCTTCCGATGACCCTCCCCATCGAAAGCAATGAGATACACAAGATAGTGGGCCAGATGGGAATGGACACAATAAAATTTAGATTGTCGATATTTATTGAAGATTGTCGTTATAAAATATTGTGTCACGAAAATGTGGCTCTCAAAATCATAAGTCTTAGGCAAAAATATTTTTATAAAAAGTAAAATAAACACGTCCTACGTAAGTAAAGTAAATAAATATGTGCTTTTGGTAAAAACTAGAATTATTTTATCCACTTATTAAATGCCAACATAAGTCAGTAAAAAGAGGTTTATTTCTTTTAAAAACTTCGAAATCATTTCTTCGTACGTACTTACTTCTTCATAAGTAAGAATCCGCTAATCCGAAAAGAATGGTTCATTGATTAAAGATTAATTTATTTCTAATAAAACGCTGGCGGGCTTTCTTTTATCTGTCTACACACAATCGACGGCGAAACAAGAGAGGAAGGCAAACAATAAATCCTCCTACATAAAAATTGCAACAACTTTGTTCATAATGCCCATGGAGGCATCATCAAAAGTTGTTTCGCACCCTCTCGCCCATTCGTGCAGAGATTACCAATAAATCCAATACGGGATAATTGGCCAGCTTAATTCTGTTCTATCTTTCTACTTAGTTCAGTCGTCAGAATGTGCCAGCTCAGGCCCCTTGGGAGAGTCCAGTAGCGAGCACAAACACAGGTCAATTGCCACGCGAAATTCACACCTTGTGCATTAACTTAAAACTCTTTTTAACTTGCTATTAGTTTCACATTTGCAAAACAATGTAAACTCTTAACGAAGATACTAGTATTGTTAATGAGTTATTTTTGCTTTGCCGTTGCTTTTGAGCTCTGACAGATTCGGTTAGTGTACTCACGTGAAGAACACATATTTGTCGATCTCTCTCTTTCGTGTTCGCCTAATGGATAAAAATTATGAAGTCAAGGGGTGGCAGCCATTTGATATTCCCATCAGACGGCCCTCGGGACCACCGTGACGTGATTGAATGACACAATCGACATTTCATAGACATTCATATGCGGGATAAGTATTCTGATATTGTTTGTGTGAGTTTTCTAAACTATGATATTTCTTTTTTATTTATTTTTAAATGTAACAGTTACTTGCACAGACTGATGAATAAGTTTAGAAGTAAAGAGCTTGTTATTCTACAGAAAGCATTACGAGGGTCAGTGTATTTTTGTATATTATTTAGCCAGGACATAGTCTGGCACTGAGTTCTATTTAAATAAAGATTTAGTGTTTTAGTCATTTAAACGTATTTGAGTTTCATTTGATATTGTAATGATATTTCTTAAGAGAGTTATTTAAACAAATTTAATATGGTCGTGTCTGGAGTTGGAAAGTAGTGGGAGGGCACGCTGCATTTCGCAGTCATTTGAGCAGCCCGTCTGGCGGCAGTAACCTCCCTCTTACAGAAGACCACCGTGAAATAAAAGCATGTATGCTGCTGTGTTTCGGTGAGTGAGTAAGGGACGCCAGAGCCCATTTCCTTATCCCTTCCGAATCCTTATTCTTAATCCTCCTATGGTCGGCAGTGCGCTTTCAGCACCAGTGGCGTTGCTTGTGTTATAGGCGACGGTAGCCATTTATTATCGAGTGGACCGTCAGTCTGTCTGTTGAGTTTAACATAAAAAAATATTAGTCTCTACTAGAGACTACTAGAGAACGCTAGAGATATATTCCGACCAGATTCATACATTAGCACAATTATGTAACTACTAGTGACACGCTCCCGGCTTAGCCCAGGAAAAAACTTAATTGGGTTTCATTATACTATTTTCGTGAAAAATTATCTAACTGATGGTGAAAACCGCATTAAAATCCGTTGCGTGGTTTAGGAGGAGTTAGCGGCAATACAGACAGATGCGGAGAGCGACTTCAAATTATACTATGTAAAGAAGATGAAAAACATGTATTAAAATTAATTATAAAATATATTTTTTTTTTATGTAGGTACTGAATTTTACCCCAACGATGTAATGGCGGGTAAGAAATTGAAATGTCAGTCAGTGCGGAAAAACTCCGTTCCGAAAAATTAGCCAACAAAATTCCGACAAATAATTAATCTGGAATAATCATACAAAACGTTGCGAGCGGGCCGCGCGGGCATTATTACCATTCATTTCAAATCAGCCGTGTTGAGGAGGGCCGGGGAGGGATGAGGGCCTCGCTCGACCTGAATAAGCATACATTTTCCAATCAGGGCACGTATCATTTAACTCGCTATTAAATTCGACTTCTTCCCTTCGAATTATTATCATGTCAAATGTAAAGTTTGTATTTATACCTGTACATCTGTATATAGAAATTTAAGCCAAACGTACGGTCGTATAATTGTTGGGCCTTATCGTGGCCTTATACATATTAGTCTTATTCTGTCTCTCTTTCAGTGCCTCTTCAGTTCTAAAGGTTAGTCATCAACTTCTCGAACCGGTCTCTGTCGAGAGCCAACTGAAACAGTTGCTCGATCGAGGCAATTCCAGTCCTAACCACGACTTACTCTTTCACCCAGCGCATGTCTTCCCTTCCACCTCACACATCATGATTAACTGAAGCAGACAACTGTAATGTAAAAAAAAAGCATTAGACCTAGTCATTATCTTTTATTGTGTACCTATAATATAATAATTGTTAATTGGAATTGTTATATATTTTATTTCAAACATAACAAAAGGAATAGTATCCTGATTTTATTTTGGGGTTTTTTTTTACCGGTTTCGTCATAACCTTGGCTTTTTTTCCGAGACCGTGGTAAAATATATAATGACCATTAAACCATTACACATGTTAGCAAAGAAACAATCAGTGCTCGCCTTTGCAAACATCCCCGAAGCACAACAGAAGCGGGGCAGCTTCAACGTCGCTCTGAACGCTTTGTTAAATTGGACACGAAAGGCGCTCTAATATTTTTGTGTGTAATTTGCCCACAGAGCACAAGTATACAACGATGTACAATATAATTTAAATAATGTCTGATTTAAATTTTTGGAACATCGCACCAACTTGCGACCTAGCATAATTTGCCCTTTGGACAGCGCCCTTCGTTCTCTGTATACGTATATCCACGTGGATATACGATACAGTATGTAGATACAAGTGTTCATAATTTTAGACATTGATTAAGAGTTGTATAATTTTATACAAAGACGGAGCAGGAAATTCGCAAGTCTCTCCGAATTACAATTTATTGTGTGGTAACCATTCAGTCGGTGAGAAAAGGGAATGCGGATGGTTCGTTATACAGTGAAATACTTTTCATAAACGCCGTCATAACATTCATGCTTAAGACCTTTTACGGTAATTACTTGCTCTCCGAGTTCCTGACGTGGGGTGAATTAGAGAATTAAAATTTCATGAAAGAAGTCTTGGTTTTTTCTTGTAAACTCTGTTATAGTTAGCTGTGTATGAAAAACCTTTTGGTCACTTTGTGAATCAACCGCTTTCAACGATACAATATGTTAAATCATTTAGAGAGGAAAATTAGCAGAGAAAATATAAATGTTTGCTACATGCTATTGTATTTATCGGGAGAGAACAAAATAGGGGTTGATTAGGAAATGACTGTAGATGACTTTGAATTTAGGTATAACGTAAAAATGTGAATTTTATTAGCCTATAAAAGTACTTACTTAATAACCAAAAAATTAAAATAACACCTAGAAGTTTCAAAAATATCCACGGATATAACTGCAGTTTTCTTTGGTTTAATATTACTCAAAATTCCTTTCGATCAAAAGTATATTCTAGTCAAAAGTGCTTTTAATGACTTTTATTATAGAATACTAGTATATGCCCGCGACATCGTCCGCGTCCGATCGCTACCAAACTTCACCCCGCTGTACACCCGCTGGACTAATCTGAAGATTTTCTGAAAGTTTCATCAAAATCGGTTCAGCGGTTTTGGAGTCTATACACACATCGCCTTTTATATATTAAGAGAATGAAGATACCAAAAATATTGAAGAAGAACGCCTTTCTTACCAGTATAATTCTATACTTACACGTAGGTATTATTCGTAGAAAATCCAATAATTATTATGTAATACGTTAATTTGATTTATTATTATTTTGTCATAGCAATAAAAGTTTTCCAAACACTTATCAATATTTCAGTAACATTTTGAACTCTCTGCTTAAAACTTCTCTTAATATATTATTTTTGGTTAAATACTTACTTTACTGAGTAAGGGAACTTTGCTGTTTTTTCCGATGACAATAATTATAAATATTTTCATGGTTATATAAAAAAGAACAATACCTCCCTATTGTATTATTTTATGATTAAAATCAAATTATTTGAAGAGTTTTAGTTATCCCTATAACAGTTATGTTATTCATTATGTAGATATCTACATTGGACAGTATATGATAATATTTTTTATACGACGACCATCCAAATCCAACCAAATGTGTGCGACATACTTCACGTCCGTCACGGTAGGAATGACACCTGTCACGTGACACCGTCACTAACCTCCCCTACTTATTAAATTAATAACGCCGTCATTATGTGTCTAATTGGAGGGGCGATGAGTTCCTCTTTTAACACATTACCTTCACGTTTAACGGGAGCTTTATGAACTGTTTAATTAATATTTCTTACGTGTTATGTTACAAGAAGAATGATTTAGAATGTGTTAGGGCCGTCACGCTTTTTACATATTATTATCTTTTTTATGTCATGTGTTCCAACCGGGGAATGTTTACGAGAACCATTTAAAAATTAAACTTAATTTAATTTTACGATTACAACGACACTTGAACTGTAAAATTGAATGAAATTAAACATTTTTATGTTTGTATATTCATGCAATAACATGAAAAATTAAAGTTTGTTCTTGTCCAGGTTAAGTTTATATCTTAATTAAATTTTCTCAAAACAGATTCAATGATTTAAACATGAAAACGTATCAAACCGAGGCGGGAATAGTTGCTTTCGCAATCATGGCATTAAAAAGTGTACCTACCATTTTTTTTTGAAGAATTTATCTCTCTAAACAAAATTTGTGTGACAAATATAGATTAGCAAAACTTGTTTTTGTATTCCTCGATCAGTTTCTATAAAGGAAGGTTCTAATTAATACTTGACAGTAAAATTTTAGTTGTTTATAAACATATCATTTTGCTGCCCTGTCGGCGCTTACGGCGAAATTTTACTTAGAAATTTAAGAGATATAATTAAGAATTTTGCAGCGCAATAATTTAGGGATCTGCTAATGAATGATATCAGGTATCAAGTAATTAATGCCTTAAGGGAAATAACATTTATTTTTGTTATGAATTATATAATGTTGTTTGTTTCGTCTTTGCAGTCTTGGATAAGTTCATTTACCTGAACAAGTATAACATAATGAACTGTATAATAACATACTGTAATTGAAATTATATTTCAATTACAGTATGTTATATGTTATAGAAAAGATACTATGGCGAAATTAAACCACTTGTACTTATATATCTTTATAATTAGAGATGTCTGGTCCATTGTTGCATAGGCTTCAATCAGTTCTTCCACCCTTCCATATTTTTTTATTTCAAAAGACAAATCATTTTTTTTTTCACAATAATATTCACATTAGTCTAAGGACCTCTTTCACCATCTCTGAGTAAAGTGTCAAGTAGGCTAACCGTCATTTAAAGTCACCGGTTACCGGGAATGATGGACCTTTGTTTGTACGGTAAAAGTACCAAAAATTAAAAAGAAAATAATAAATAATTCGCCTATCGAAGGATGCAGTAAACCGAGTGCATAATTTAATAAAACATAAAATTATTTCTAAAAGTAACTAATCAACACTTTACTTGTAGTTGATGAAAGAGGCCCTAAATGTGTCTCTAAACTTGTACTTAATCAACAAATAGGTATATCTCAAATGTTCACAATTCACAATTACTATTTCTTATGTAAACGCTAACGGTTCATTTGACTGTAGGTGCTTACTGTCGCCAGACTGAAGTTTATATTTCCTGAACGCATTGGTCAACCACTATTAAATAAAAGAAATACTTTATACGATACCTAAAGGCTAACTAAATATTACAAAAAACGACTTTACAAAATAACAAGAAAAAATATGAATTATAAATCATATTTTCTAATTTTCAGAAATCTATAGATTCATTATTACAATTTACAAAAAAACAGTTAAAGAAAAATAAAAATTCGATCACCCTCTGATCTTTATTATGCACTTGACTGGCTTTCAAAGACAGTTACAATTACAAATAGCAAGTAATGTGATATAAGAATACGTTTCTTTAACGGATGATTTAACCGACAAATAGGCGCAAGTTGTGAAAAATTGTGAAGACCTTGACGAACGGTGTATATTTCGCTGGCCGACAGTGTAAGAGTCGTTGTTGAGGCCCTACAATCGCGAGCGTGATACAAATATACACATAATTTTAATGCCGGGGGTGAAGCATTAAAAGTCAGGGATCAAATACCTTTAATTCTAAACGAGAAAACTATGGAGTCACTTTTTAATTTATTTTTTGTTAAACAATTAACATCAACATCATTTCAGTTGTAGGACATCCACTATTGGACATAGGCCACCCCTATAATTTTCTAAAAATACCGGTCAGAAGCAGCCTGGTCATTATCAGGTCGTCTATCCACCTCTGTGGGTGGACGTCATACGCTGCGGTGAAGGTCACGGACCGGTCCGTGTCCTTCACTCGAGAACCTTCCGGTCCCAGTGGCCGTCAGCTATCCGTACTATCTGTCCTGCCCACAGCCACTTGTCTTCAACTTACTAATCCGCCGGGTTATATCGGTAACTATCGTTCGTTCGAAAGTAGCAACAATTAAAGATACATTATTTACATGCGCATCGGACAATTATACTCGTATACCAAATATTATAAAACTGCTATCACGAATGCTTTTTTTTTTCACAAACATGCACACTTTTCTCTTTCCTCAATTTTCCTTTGTTTAAACCCTATCAATATCCATTAGGAGGAAAAACAGAGGCGGACGTTCCTTTATAACATGTATGTACAGTACAAATATAGATAGATATACATATATAAATATTATTAATAATAATAATAGGTAGTTATAATAGTAATAATAAAATACAAGTTAAAATATTCCTGCTGACATTGCTAAAGCTTATATCATTGTAATCACTTTTAATTTTCAAGAGGATATATACTCGTATTAATTCAAATTAGCAATTAGGGCTTAGGATTTTTATGAACGATAAATTTGTGTGAATAACGCGCAATCAACACCATATGTGCTACAAGTGCGCTGCCAATTACAGTATGATTAATGATAAGGGATTGGGAAAAAATAGGGAAATGGGCTCTGACATCCCTTACTCAGTCACCGAAACACAACAGCACACATACTGTTATTCTGGTCTTCTGTAAGGGAGTGGTTACTGCCACCAGACGGGCTGCCGAAATGACTGCGAAACGCAGTGTGGCCTGGCAGTACTTTTCAAATCCATACCAGAGCCAACTTTGAATATTTCAATAGTTCAACAGTTTAGGAACATTACAGGGAGTAAAAATGAATATGATGTATGGAGACTCCATTGTTTTGTGATGGGATATGTCGAAGGCATAAACGGACGGGCGCACGCGACGCGCTGGCTTACCTATTGTTACGCCATTCCCTGTTCACTTTTTAATCTCCGGTCATATTCGTTAATTACGCTTGTTTTGTTTAACAATTCTAATATTGCACAGGTAAAGAAAAAAAGGAAGAAGGAAAACATGTTTATTTGGTACATTGTAAAGTATTTGTATTTTATAATTTATAGAAGTGTAGTCTGTAAGATTCACCGATTTTCATGCTGTTTTCACCAATGAATAGAGTGTTTCTCGCGGAAGGTTTTAGTATATAATTTTCAACGCGGGTGAAGTCGCGGGTACCAGCTAGTTTGTTATAAAAATATTTCACTATACTTATTGAATTTTGTTTAAGAATTGAATACTATGACTAAAGAATACTATGACATTGGGTTTTTTCAAAGAATAGCAATGTGTTTGCTGTGCCTAGACGGATGCGTGCTTACTCGGCGAAATCGCTAGGTATTTATCTATCATCAAATATTCAGACTAAATCCGCTCACATACATATTACGCATTCGTCAATAGGGTTTGAGCCGTCACCCTTTTAATTTAGAGTTGGACGAGGGGTCATTAAACAATAAAGTGTTGATTAAAAGCCCCCATACGCACGGCGGGCGGGTGGCGCGTACATTGCGAATAACTGCGCTTCCTGCATTCGACCCATTATTTTATCACCGATGATTGGCACCGGTTCGTCACTCAACTCGAGTGCCCTCTGCGATGCGTCGATCTTCCCGCGCCTACCAGTACACCAACAAACTGTTAGTTCAAGGCTACGATCCGATAGCAAAAGTTAAATAGAGAAGTTTGACGAGCCCGTTATATGAGTGGTTAGGGTGCTAGCCTAACCTCTGTCTCAAGGATCCCGGGTTTGATTCCTGGCGGGTCAACTTAGGAAATGAACTTTTCAAATTTATCTCTAGTCTGGATTTGGCTTTCAAAAGTGGATAACATGTTTATGTGTATCATATAAATTACCTACTTTAAAAATAAATCCTGTACTTATATTTCACAATGATGAAATATGTTAAATATTAAAGTATTTGAGAAAGCATTGTATAGTAATTACAATTAAAATAAAAAAGTGTGCACAGTTTCCTAAATTCTATTATCACGCAGTAATGAAGCTACAATATGATTTTATGCACAGCATCCATGTATGAACAATGTTCCAAAAAAAATAACAATTTCTTCGTGATGGATCTGGCAACTGAATTCTAATGTATTCTAATAATACAATGATAGAAACTATCCTAGTCCAATTTAAAACTATTAGGCTTAATATAATGAAATTTAATATGGAGTTTGATTTTATATTTACATTTCATGTAGCTAAAACTTCCGATAAAAGCTTTGTCATAAGCTTGAGCTTTGGATAAGACGTAGTAAGTTCAACAATATTTGATTGGTGCCTGATAAACTATTGCTCACCACTGCACTTGTGAGACTAGCAGATAATTGCACAAGATAAAGATATGGGGTGGACTTCATTAGCAGGTCTATTTTCGCTTTTGGCATTATACCTTACAACAACAATGTAGCTTATGCTTATGTAGCTTATGCGTTTGAGACAAAACAACAATTGTTTGTGGACGTTCCAATTCAGAACTAATCAACCCACTTCAAAAAAGGTCTGTCTTTTATATAATTAATTTGTTTTGCTAAATAAAACAATTAAGATTTTATAGTTAGTTATGATTACCGCATAACCACAGTATAACCTTCTCGCTACAGAGATCAGCTGAAAAAAACACTTCTTTTAAATTATATTTTCGGTAGATTTTGTAGTTTTTGACATGTGAAGTAAGGTTGAATTTAAGAGTATAACCAAGAAAGTGAGTAACCGCACATTACAATAAAACTAAACTGAAAATTTCACTGGAGCCATTAATTTTGAATAAAACCTACATTACAACTTAAATTACTGGGCTTGTGTTAGAATGGTGAACGATTTAATATTTAAAGTCTGTAACGTTATAGTATTTCAAAGATTTCATAGATTTATAGGAACTAAACATTTCCAAGTGTTTCGATTACTATGACCTAGAATTTTCATCCTACTTACGTAATTAAATAGAATAGTTGAAGTGGGAATGTATTTTAAAGTTTGCAGTAACTTGAAGGAAGCTTTAAATAAGTTCTTGCAGATCGATCAGTGCACCTGCATCTATACCAAGTGTCCTTAAACGATAGCAGCCATCTATCATCAGGAGCACCATCAGATACTTTGATATCCGCTAGCAATTTTTCAATCAATGTTGACAAATGACCGACGAAAAGGTTTATCTTAGATGATTTAAGTGCTAACGCGTTTGTTAAACCTCATTGTATTATATGTATATGGAATGTATTTCGTATACTGTGATCAAATGGAAAATCCATTTATGGAAATTGTATACCAATCGTTAAAAAGAGAACCGTCCTGTTAACAGATTTTAAATCATTGCCGTCACCGGCCGCCATTGTAACGTCAAGTTAGTTCAAAAGCGGTCGTTCCAGTCGAACAAAATGATCTTCGTTGGATCGGTGCGCTGGTTCCACACCTCGCGGATCAATAGATCTCATTCAAATAATAATAAGGAGTTATAGATCAACTGTAGGGGGCTGTCAGCTGAGAGAAGCGATGGCAGGCGAGGGCTGACGCGCATACACTGAGCGCCTTCTTGCTCCACTCCTTTTACTATGTTTGCGTATGGAAATGGATATTTATTTCACGTCCACAGTCCGCCATAGTCGTCTGTGGTGATCGCCGAAGATGATAACGCTCCGATTTATATATTTCACTCGATGATCGGTAGCTGCTACTTCGCTCGCCATACAACTGCCAGACGTGTGTGTGCTTATACAGGACGTTTGCTATGCCAACCATCAAATATTTCCCTAAATTTTTGAAGTGAAACTTCTTTATACGAGATTAGAGTAAAATTTTAAGGCCGAATATTGTGTGACGCTTATCACGTGACGCTTCTTGTAACGTTTCTGTATGACATCTACCGCTTAGATTGCCAAAGAAGTTTCACTTTTGACAGGCTCACTCTATACACGAGCATGTTTTTTAAATGAACATACCTGTTAAGTATCTTATTTAAAAATCCCTATTCCCTATCTCTAGATTAAATAACCGGTATGAATAAAGATAAATAATAAAAAAAGATACAGTAATATATACTTCAACAATTTATTAAGTTTTATTTTTCAATAAAATATTCCAGTTTACAAAACTACCTGTATCAGCCTAAAAGAATGCAAAATCAGTCATTCAACATAAACTTACTCGTGATTCGTCGCATAAAGTTGAATGATTGACTGACGGTATGAATGAAACAATTTTTTATACTTATTACAATTTATATGCGATTTATACACATTATTATAAACCATTTTAATAAATTAATCTATCTGAAAGATAAATTTAAAAAAGCGCCTTAGACGGCATATTATAGGTATTGATTTATCAGTGGTACCTACGTATATTCAACGCAGGGTAAGTAAGGTTAAGTGAGTCGATTTATTTATCTGGTTTTGTTTCCACTTCTCTCGGGATTCTTTTTATTTTTCTTTACAAACGTGGCTCTGGTAAGAGATTTAAAATTTATAACGCGGCTATGTCACGTCTCGGGTTAATTAGGTATGGCGCGGGAGCAAACGGGGAGCAAGGCGTGCTCCCGCGCACCCTATTATTTGCACCATTATTTACACGTCTGCACACGTGAATGAATTTACATTTTCTCTTAACTATTTTAAAATGGCGGTGTGTTTACTATTACTTGTCTGGCCGCGGCTTTTCACGCATTAATTATAACAAATTAGTCATATATTTATTTATTATGTCAAACCGATTTTCCCATTGTGGTTGAAATTTGAAAAACGTTAAAACTGTCTTAATAAATTTCGTAAATATGTGACTAGTTATTGCTTATCATAGGCACTTTACCACTTTCCCTCCTGAAGGGATTGACTTATGCAATAAAAACAAAATACGTAATAATAATAATAATAATAATAATAATAATAATATAATAATAATAATAATATATACTTGGATAATAATAATAATAATTAAAATTAGTGGTTAGTATTTGATTTTATAATTTCATAACTATAATCTAGTTGTTAGTATTTTGTTAGGCTTCCTTCTAAATTATGAAATATGGATCCCTTTTTGGGTAAAGGCCTCCTCCACCTTTTGAACTTGTTCTCGTCATTAACGTTTTCCTTTTTGTTTTTATTTCTTTTGTTGTTGTTACTTTCATTTATGTCATTGCTGTTTACACTCGTATTGTTTTTGTTGTTGTTGATGTTGTAGTTTTTGTTATCGTTTTTGTTGTTTTTGTCGTAGTCGTCGCCGCCGCCGCCGCCGCCGTCATCATCGTCGTCGTCGTCATCGCCGTTGTTGTTGTTATTGTTGATGTTTTTGTTTTTGTTGTTTTTGTTTTTGTTTAATAATTATTAATAACGTAAGCTGCTGTTAAGTTGTAAAGTTGCTGTTAAATTTTATACAGAATGGAGCAAAAAATATGATAGTAACAGGTACTTACAAACTTTTTACCCTATTTCTTATCTGTAAAAGATAATTTTTTTTAATTTTTTTTGAGCAGAATCAGTGATGTGCCTGTTTTGGGATAAATATATAAAAACTTAACCAAAATCATTGCATAGGTAAGTTCACCTCAAGTGAAAAAACAAAATATAAAAAAAAAGGTTATTAGATTCTTTTGTAAAAACATTTTTTTCTTAATTCATAGACAAACTTCCAAAATATTACCTATAAAATTTGAATAAACTAAAAATAAAGCATAATGATTATTGCTTTTTGATACGAGCACTGGTCGGCGGCGTCTCAGTGATTGCTGGCTACTTATAAATTTCAACTAATAACTGTTACACATTAAAGGTGATTTAATAGCTGCGATTAAGGGTTTATATTATGAAAGGTTAATAAAGTAGGACGCCGCGACGAGCGCATATTTATAACATTAATTGGTATATGGTGATAAGTTGCGACTTGCGAGGAGCCAGTGGCTCATCATTAAGATAATATGCAAATACTTGAAGGAAAAGCTGCAATAAATTCTTGGGGCGAGACACTTCGGATCACCTTTGATTGATTCACAATTGATAACATTTATAAATGTTACTTTGCCAATGAGGCCACAATTATAAGTTAAGAGCACGCTGTGCACATATACAATACCTTCAATCTAAGGAATATAATAGCATTTGGCATTTAAACAATTGTTAAATCTCCAGTCGTAATCGGACGCTTACCGGTGTGTGTCGAATTCCGAGAGTAATTTTCAATTGAAATATTTTTCTCTGGATTATACTGAGATTCAATGGTCTCAGTATAATCCAGAGAAACGTGTACAAAGTTTTTATTATTTTAGATTAAAACATCAAAATTAGCCTATTTAACGAGCTTATGATAGAGTTAAAATAATATAAAACATTTCCATAAATAGACTGCTGCTAGATCCAGCAGTCTTATATGGACCTACTGTGACTCTAGAGTCCCGGTATTCATCATCAATTAAAACATTTTAGTATAAGAGGTGGGAGGATAAATGAGAACGATCATGAATACGGGTAGACATATTTTTACATTTTACATTTTATTAATAGGTTGTAGAGTGATCCGCTAAGCTGATTTATGTTGGTCTGCCCGCTCTCAGTGGTTGCGTCTTCGGATGGTTTCTAAAACACAATTTTGTAAATAGCAGAAACTTCCCATTAATTAAAAATTTCTTCAATATTGTATTATGTATTTAATGAGTACCGTATTTTCTTATATATGTACATCGTAGAGAATTACAATATAATTTAAGACATATTATTGTATGTAGAGTCAATATGTAGTCTACTTAGCCTGTTGTAAAAAACTTGAAGAATGTATTTCGAGTACCTAAAAAAATAGAATGTTTCAATGTGTTTTATTATGTACTACGAATTTTTTGCTAACAATAATTCCTTTAGAGGCACGTATGCGATTAGATTTTTGCAATACAATGGGCCAGGCTGCTCGTGGCGACCCCTGCGCCGGCGTCGCATATTTACATCTCACTTGTGTTGTGGCTAACTAGCTGCGCCACGCCTCGACCAATCTATTCTAAGGAAATGTCGGCCGGCGCACGAAACAATTCTACCATATACCGTAATATCTGCATACAAATGTTTGGGAACTTCGTTTCGGTATGTGTGGGTATGTGACCGAGGACTTACACCATATTTACTTGGCGTGTGAATAGTTCACTTTATCAGAATACTCTTGTCGATTGCTTTACTTTTGATAACCTCAAATGAGTTTTTTATGGAGTAATCCATGAATTAACTAGTAAACAAGTAAACTTAAGTTTCTTTAAGTTAAATACAGTAAACTGGCTTATTGTACAATTATACTCCTAAGTTTCTGGGTTCTGGACTCCTAAGTTCCAGAAATACGTTCGGGGGCGGGGTTATAATCACTTCGCTATATTTTTTTATTTTTTATTTATTTATTTTATCACAGACATTTCAAGCCCATAATTAAATAATTAAATTAAGTATCTATCTATTTGACTGTATATCTAATGGAGGCGAGTGTGTATACAGATAAATTTCTTTTTATCTGAAATGAATATATATATATATATACTTATCTGTATTTTAACTGAATCCTGTTTAAATTTTTGAAGTAAATGAATAGACGTCTAATTTTATATTCATTAGTTAAGGGGCGATGAACAAATAAATAAAGAGGGCGAAATAACAAAATTGTACCAACATGTAAGTCAATGTCGCTCTCCTGACAAAAGCAGACGAACGGCAAATTTTGTCATTGGAAAGCACGTAATGTAAATTCTATTATTACGGTCTTTTATTTTTCAATTACGACCCCCTCCGGCCCCGAGGCACGAGCTCCGGCTACGGTGAACTTTGCTAGACTAGGTTTTTATATTTTTGTTTGATTTATTTATTTGAGTATTTTTGTTTCGATGAAAACTGATCTGAATGAATTCTCAACAAATGCTGTCTGCATGCGTGTTTCGGCAATGTTATGTGGTCAAAATTGGAAACATAATAATTGTGTTATGACAAGAATATCTTACAATCAATATTTATACTAGCAACCCGTTCCCGGCTTCGTCTGGCATGCATTTTTTATATACACAAATCGTCCTCGTTTATCCCTCTTTCCATAAGTGGAAATTGAATTAAAATATGTCGGGTGGTTTAGAGACAGTTAGCGGAGAAACAGACAGACAGCCGAACAGTTTCGGCAAAATATTGTTTAAAATTATCCAACCGATGGTGAAAATCGCATCAAATTCCGTTGCGTGCTTTAGTTAGCGGATATTTAGATGGACAGACGCGGAAAGCGACTTCAATTTATACTAGGTAAGAAAAAGTTGCAATATTATATTATAAAAAATACGGTTATTGTCATTAAGTAAACAGGAAACTGGAGCAGAATGTCGGCAAGTAGGCTGACGGTTCACTTGATAATAGGTGGCTAATGTTGCTTATTAACACGAGCAATTCCAACGGTTGCTCCAATTACTCTGCCACCTTAGAAGAATAGAGGATAAGGAATAGGAGGCATAGGGAAATGGGTTCTAGCATCTTTTTCTCACTCAGCGAAAGGCAACCGCACTTGCTGTTATTTTATTATTTTACCCTTAAAATAAGGGGTTGGTTACTGCCACTAGAAGCTGCCCACCTTATGATTGCAATAGGCATTGTGATCCACCATAACCAAAATATAGTCTAATAGTCATTTACTCCAGTCTTCTAGTAAACCTCTAGTCTGTGGGACTTACAGCAGATATAGCGTGTTTGGTCTCAATAGAAAGTCGGTAGTTAGTTTATAATTTTAATTACCTATAGCTTCTAGTAACAATTTAAAAATAAAATTACATCGATCTGCAACAGATGGTTTGTACTTATTACCGAATAGAGAAATCTATTTCTGGTTTTAATAACAAAACTTTAAATTACTTATCATATCTAATTGTAGTTTTGAGTGAGCCATAACAAGCTGGTTGTACAACAGCACTCCATTAAGTTAACACCTCATGCATATGTTTTGTCACGCGATGTGCTGATGACAAACAACGTTGGAGCTATAAACCGTGGGTAATAATCGACTCCCTCGGTACCACTCACCGGTCAAATTAAATCATTTCTATTTCGTCAGTGATTGTAACCACGCAATATGAACGTTATCAACAGTGGATCCAAAATAATAATAATAATTTATTAGTAATAATTGTTACTATCCTTAGCTGACTAACTTTTAAAACTAAGGATCCAACACGTCTACGCCAAGGGTTTAAGTAACAGTTATACCGAGTCAACAAGATAATGACTACGTTGGGCCTTTTAATGTAAATTTCATTATATAGACGCGAACTTAAAATAGATGTACTTATCGCTGATTTTTTTTAGGTAAAAAAATCAATAAAAACTAAATACTACATAAATAGTATTTTTTACTGTACTATGCACGCAGATCAAACAATTACCTAGTCTTCCAAAGTTTTTAAGATATTTAATTTGCAAATATTATAATTTCGAGCAAAATCATTTTAGAATCATTTCAATGGTTTCGAAGATTATTAGATTATAAATGGGAGGTAAAATAAATATCTCTTTATAATTTTGTAATATATTAATACAAATGCAATAGATGAGTGGTTCAATAATTTTATAAAATATAATAATCTACTTGCTCTTGTTGGGTTCTAGATATTCTAGAATCGCGGATTTAACATTGGTACATGGATAGAATATATATAACATTGGTCGACAATATAAGCCTGATATCATGATTTTGGATCTGTCACGGTATCGGACGATCCTTCCTTGTAGTCCAGTGACGACTACAAGGAAGGATCGTATATTTAATTTTCCAAACTATAAATGAAAAATTATAGTTTTTCATAAACTTTAATAATATGAGATCGATAAACTAAGCAAGTACCACCTGGCTTATGAGGTGACCCTCAATTATGCAGTTAATGCAGAGTGAAAGAAATAATAGCGAGCCAAAAGAGAATTAAGAAATGAATTATATTTGTTTATATTCTTATGTTAAGGACGTCAGACAGGCTAACGGTCCACTTGAAGATAGGTGGCTACCATCGCGTAGCATAGTTAGAATTAAGAATAAGGAATAAGAAGGAATAGGAAAATTGCGTGTCTAGTCTGACATAGCTGTAATGAGCTTCGATAAAGAAATGAGAATTGAGTGACTCAGGAAGTAGGAAATAGGATTACACATTCTTATCCAATCAATTCTTCCATGCTGTATTTCAAATTAATCTGTCAATGGCATGATTTATAGGAATACGTGTAGTTTTCGTCAATTTGCAATAAAGTTTCAGTATTTTTACAGAAAGTTATGTCTCTAACATTTCCTTGTAAGTATATCCAGGAGAATCACAGTTGGGTATTGTACATAATGTTGTAATGGTAAATAGGAGCGGATTATTAAGTGAGCAAGAAATAGATCGAGTGATCCATCGCGTATCTGTTATAAATCTAAACAAAACGAGAACATAAAATTTTATTCGAAACGACCACTTGTTAACGTACGTACATAATTTGTTATCCGTTTGTGCCGAACAATTTCACAACGACTCACCGCGCCGGATCACGTACTCTCAACTGAAATCCACGTCGAAAACATAAACTATTTACTGACTATTCAATATTCAATACGCGATTGCAAAATACGCCAAATTATTGCATTAGTAGTGAACAGGGATTCCCGATATTGTGGTTCAGCGATCGGCTGTCGGCACACCGCGATATGCGGCATAAATAATTTAATAATTCGCAATACGGAATTTACCATACGAAGTGTCGTACCGTTCGTCTGCTTCGTATTCAATATGAGTATTCAATTCTCATACTGCTGTCGCCCGAAGCAACATATGAACAATGCGCTCACACCAAATGAAAGGATGGCTTTAGTCCGACGCGCAAGGTTTATTTTGTTAGTAGCCGCGTCCACTTGACGAGGCACCTTTCAAATTGCATGTGTTAATATGTAGGTGAATAAAGCACGTCTGTACATTTCAATATCGGGAACATCCGTGTTATACGCGTGACCTTGCAAATCACAGCCTGCTTTCCAAACGACTTCACAGAATCGTCCACCGGCGTCTGTGTTACGCCACCAACGCTTTGTTAGAATATCTTATTAGCTTGTTAATTCTTTCGACAATAACCTGTCATGTTATTTATAACATTGTTTAAAATTGTTGCATGTGTAAATAGATCGAAGAACAATTTATATTGTATATTTTAGAGCTTACTGAAAAAGTTGTAGCTTAATAATGTCCTATAAACTATTAACAAGCATTCAAGCACTCTCCAAGGCTGGTATAAAATTAGGTGCAAGATGAATCGATTACATACTTGGTTCATTTTCTTATTAGGGTCTTTTTGTAAATTCTTATTCTTGATTGATTTCTCAGTTAATGCAATCTCATCTCAAAGCATCTTTCTTAACTGATCTCTGTTTTGTAACATTTGCTTGTAGGTAAGTAAAAATTCAATTAGTGAGGGCACACAGCGTTTTTACTTCGTGATGGTCTCCTGGAAGGGTATGGTTACTGCTGTCAGATAGGCTGTCATTTTATAACTGTGAATTACAACGTTACTACTGAATTTTTATGACATCTCAACTCCAATATGATCCTAACCAGCAATTTTACAATCAAATAAATAAATTCTTTTTGGATTAAATTCCGATTCTGAACACCCTCATTAGATTGAAAATTGTAGTGCCTCTAGAATGTTTCTCCAAAATCGTACTGATTGCGATCAGAAGAAAGAGGGTGGCACAGAGAAGTCTGTGGCACACTAGTTCGTGGCGGTATCAACAGCATTCTGAAGACGATTATAGATGGGGTTGTCTTCCCTATTAAAACATTGTGAATATCATTCACAATGTTTTAATTTATATATCAAAATAGACCATTCAGTTGTCCATGAAACCAACTAAAACCTTTTAACTTTTGGCGACAGCTTATTAACATTACTTTACTGACGATTATTTTAAAAATAAGTTATTTTGGAAAAGATAGACTAAAAGACTGTTCAAGACTTGAATTTCTTGGTGAAATATTGAAATAATGCATGTGCCTTACCAACCCTATGGTTGTTATTATTCAATACTCAGTTAATTTTTACCTATGTGTTTTTATTTTATACGAATAAGATCAAGCGATGTGACAAACATCAATATCTACGATTCCATATTAAAATCTAACTGCTATTATAAGTCATGATTGTTTCGTAAAAACTATATTCTAATTTAAACGCACGAATCATATTTATTAGACCATTAAACAGATTAACTGGAAGCAGTACACGAATGATGTCACGAAGATTTTGTAAGCCAACAATCGGTAGCATTAGGCAAGCAGACGAGCAAACGATGCCGTTACTTGAAATATAAATAAATGTGTGTAAACAGTGCTTCATTGCTATTCAGAAATCATTGGACCGTTTGGACACAGGTCGACAATAACTCCCTTTGTTGAGGTATGTCCGCAATCAACTGTTCCCAGGGTCATAAAACAAATTGTGATATGTAATATGGAAAGCATGTGCCGGATTTGTAAGCACAGCAGCAGCGACGATAATAATGATTTCATCATTTGCATTCTGATTCGATTGGCCTCACGAAACAATTAGAAATTTAAACAGTGTTTAAAACGCACACATTTAAAGTGATTGTTATAAAATTAATCTCTATGTCTACTAATTTATGTAAATGAGAAAATAAATAAAAATGCTTAAAAGTATATTATTCAAACATGTATGTATACATTGTTGAAAGGATTTGAAATAAATTTTAGACACATTTTGTAAAACATCTATTGTATCTGTAAAAAAACAGATATTATTAGATAATATTAGAGATATTACTTAGTACTGGTATAAATGTGAAAGTTCCGATTCAATTACAAAGGATACCTACTGAAGAGCACACAAAGAGTAACAAAGAGTACATGGGCAACGATTTGGGACGACTTGGATAAATAATAAGTAATATTAATAACAAACTATCTTATCTGTCTGTTTGAAAATATTGAAAGACATAATTTCTCATAACCCGAAATAGTGCCTTCATAATGGCCTATCCATTTTACGTTAAAAGCTTAAATATAACTTCATATCTTAATTGCTGCAATAAAAGTATACACTCTAAAACCTTATAACATCCTTCGTTGAAAAATGTGTGGACAAAAAATGTTAATAAAGGACAGACGAAGGGAGAAGGTAGACAAATTGGGTAATGCTTACATACGAGCCGATAGCGCAATCCTGCGCCGACTGTTCTCTTCATAGAGATAACGCAACCTTTAATAAATTACCAACATGTTTTAATAGTTTTAAAAACATTCTGCCCTTTGTCACGTCTCAGACAAGAGTAAAAGAATTAAGTTCATCTTTATAAAAAAAAAAACACAGCTAGTATGGGACTTGGGACAGCGAGTCTACCGAAAGAGCAAAACATTATAAGAGAAAATTTCTCTAGTATAGGTAGCCAATAGAAATTATGTTGGTGGCAATGAGTAAGAATACGAGACGCAGAGGCAGAGCAGTGGCGGTGTGGTGCCTCGTGTTGTCGCCTAATGAGGGCGCTTGCTTCTTTTATTTATGTGACAAATGTAAATTGTTGGGCCTTAAGTTTGTTTGTAGCGAATCTTTCGCGAATATTTAGTGTGTTGGACTCTCAACCATACACGTCGGGTGAATTTTCAATTACACATTTTTCTAAGTCGCCGAGACAATAAACATGTCATAGACACGGTTCATGCACGAGTGTAATGTTGAAACTGTATACATGTGCGTGAGATGTATTTTCTTTGGCGAATATATCGGTGAGTGTAGTTATCCGGAGGATTATATTTATCGTTTACGGTCCCGCATACATGTAGACGTGCATAGAGTTTACAAGTTTAGAGCGTGTACGCTAAAATTTATGCTTCAAAGATTTGTTCGCCACAAATAAGGTTGTCAGTGTCTCTTATCTAAGGGATCGTTAATTAATTAGAGAAATTGAGCGGCCGCCGCGGCGCACGGGGACCAATAACTCGCAACCCGCCTCGTATCATAGCTCCATTCACTTTTATTTATTTTTACCACTCACGTAAGCAAAATTCATTTCAAATAAGCAATTGTTCACTTCATATAGCACAAAAAACAAACGATGACATCACTATTTGTTTATTAGAGAAAGCTCACTTGCTGATTCTAGAACAAACAGACTATGTGTCATTTATAAGATGTACTTCGGAGAATGTGCTCAGGAGCTGCACGAGCTCATACCATCTTCCCCTTTATTTCATCGGACATTGAGACGCACAGCTCGTTACCATCCTCATCTTGTCGAAATCCCTCTTTTTCGGACCAAGCGCTTTAAAACATCCTTCATAATGCGAATTCATTTTCAGTTTAATTCATAGTCCTTATTTCAAGGCTTATAATTTCAATGGCCACAAAAAGCAAAGGAAAATAGAATACAATTGGTGAGCAACTAAATTACGAATAGTCATCGTATCGGAACTATGTGAAGACTGTCTCATAATAATTCAAAGAAAAGCTCACATCTCCCAAATTTCATTTTTCCATGCCACATAGGTAACGTTATTAAAATTAATGAAACCACGATTGTGTAGTGTTCTCTAGTATAAAGTTTATCTACATATAATAATAATGTCCTAATCAGTTTTTTTATGTTTACATAAACGACAAGGCGTGACGATGTGTTAAAACGCCCTTATCATTACTTACAATCGACTGTGATGAAAATGTTAATCGAGGTATTTTATGTGCACTCACTTGGTATTGTCCCAAAGGATATTAATTTATGGGACTACCAAATAATTGTTATTGGACTAGGCATGACTAGGAAATTTGTTAACAAATATAAAGTCGTTAATGAATATAATTGATAAATATTATTATACGTTAGACGAAAACGCATGTATTTTCAAATTCATTTATTACACGAATTAATGTAACAAATTATCGATGTATTGATTTAAATAATATTTGAAATAGGGTAGCTCCATACCAACTTTTACGCAAATGCAAGGGCATATGATATTTTATTTAATGTAAAAGTAGGCAAGTTGTCTAACGGCTCCTGGTAGGTATCTGGCGTCACCTCTATAACACATACACTTGCTCAAGACATTTGTCTTGTCTTGTCTAACATCTCCAACTCATTCACCGAAACACATGTGAAATACAGATATTATTTCAAGGTAATATTCTGTAAATATATCATCACTGCTATTATTGTACCTAGCAATAATGCTCAGTGTAGTCAGCTGCTATTGTCAGCACTTTCGGCACAGTACTACTGCTTTGTACAAAAGTCAGCTGCTCATTCTGAACAAAAGTTACCGATTAAACCCAGAGGATCAGTAAGTTGAAGTGGCAGCGGGCAAGACACAAAGTACGGAGAGCTGGGGCCGGGAGGTTCGCGAGTGGAGGCCACCATATGACATGATAAGGGCCGTTAATATGTACCAAAATGGTCCACAATAATGTGATTCTCAAGGTACTACAAACGTTTTATATTTTATGTCTTATTTATACGGAAATAACACTCAGCTCCGTTAATGTGTTCAGCATGGATTTGGGTAAAGTGTAAAAGCAGCAAACGTCTAATAGTCTAATTGGTCAACAGTCAGAGTATTTGACAAATAGATAAACAGAGATGTACCTTAGAATGAGCACGGCGTAGTCGCAGAGACAATAAACCGTGCCAATAAAATAGCGGAGCATAGACAAAACGCTACAATAACATCAGAACGGGAACGAATCGCCAGTTTACGACATGAGCGCAACGACCGACTGCTCTACAAATGAATAAGCCATCTGTTCTAATGGCTACAATTAAACATGGTCGTCCGAGTGTCGGTTTAGGTCCTCTTTGCTAGCTATTTGGCTTTAAGAATCGATATGGTCGGTTTAACGGCAAAAATCACATAAACACTAACAAGTTAGAACAAAAGCTTCAGAATATAAATTTATGGTTTCAATTTAAAGGTAAAGAATTAACCTTTACGTAGGAATAAACATTGGTGTACTCTACCTCCTTTTCAAGTTATTAACACACGTGGTAAATCATACATTAAAAATGTTTCATCATTAGAAACAAAAGAAGGGGAAAATCTACAAAACTCAATAAACAAATATTTATTCAAAGCAAATATACGAGTAAAAGTTAAGAAAATTACTAGGACTCTATTACAATGTTATACTGTACAAAAATCTAACGTTATAATGTGATATTAGGCCTTAAATTATCTATATTTGCGTATTAAGCCCATGTGTGAAATACAAATTATGTAATTTAAACATAAAATTTAAATCTGTACTTAAACCATATCTGATCTCCCCTGGTCTATTGGCGACATCCCAATAATAGATGGTCCGCCTGTCCATCACATATTCTCATAAAGAAAGCGTATACATTAATGTGTTTCCGAGAGAAATATTCCGCTTATATATTAATTTATTCATATTATAAATACACATATAAATCACTTTCATCGTTTCCCAAAGAAATTTTCCGAAGCAAACCATAATTTTATTACATTATCGTTTGCAGTTAACATTGCTTTATGTTAGATAGGACTCCGTCAACCTTTTTTTATCGAGTATCCAGTTGCTGTGTATAGAAGATCTCTTACTGGGCGGCTGCTTGTTTTTTGAGCCCGCTGACCGCAGACGAGGCCAGGTAAAGCAATCATATATGGCAAACTGTCATAATTAAAGATAATAATGAGCCTTGGTCGATGTTTTATACTGATACAGAGAATCCTCATAACTTAATGTCAAACTGACATACAACATCATGCCTGCGCTATAATTAGTAGCGAATAAGTAGACGTACACTTGTTTACAATAGTCATTTGTATTGCATTGTTTTATAATTGCCGCTAGGACAACTAGGAAAGTGGTTAATGCCGACTTTTATTCCCTTTAAACTTTTTTCGTTCACTGCTTTAAATTGGTCCCTGACAAGATTGGACAGGGAATGGGAAATAGGGTCACTTACAAACTGAAACATAACAGCACAATAATCCTAATTTAATTAATGCGAAAGTGAGTTTGTTTGTTCGTAACGCTTCCACGCCTTAACTCAACCGATCATCTGGATGTAGATAATAATATAGATATGTAGCATCAAACTGCAGCTCCCGATTTTGTTATGATCAATTTTCTGAATTGCCTCCTGGAAACAAATTTAAATAAAAGACGTATTCACTTCAAAAGGCAAATTTAAGTAGTTTATGCAATTGATAACGTGTACGTTATTGTCATGAGTATATTTAATTTAATTTAATCGAGTGCAATCCGTTGTTTCATTGCAAATGTCTTAAATCATTACAAATAAATGCATTTTTTAATATAAATGTGATCGGAAAGCACGCCGCTGGCTATAGATAGTGGAACCTCCACTTACTCGTACCTGACCCGTAATTACCAAGTATTTTATTGCACAATCTCAGAAGTTTTATGTCATTCAATCCACGACTCTTAATTGAATAAGCGATGTGAAATTTACAACCGTCATACGTTTAAGGCGTTCTAGTTAAGAATTTTTGATATTTCCTATGGGTCATGTACATATTTGATAATTTTATCTCCTTATTTCAACACAAAAAAAAAAAAACTAATTCATGTTACCATAGACTTTTATATATATATAGAGGAAGATTTTAATTTGATATACAATTTTTGAGTTTTTAAAGAGTATAGAGGCAATATTCGATTATATTGCCTCAGAAGCGTATTCCACAGAATATGGGTAGCCTCTAATCCCTGGGCCACGAAACCAATGCTTGAAGCGAATTCGCTTTGCGCCACATACGTCAGCGTCGAGCTTCAAAAATGAATGGCATGTTCATGCCACAACACGACGCTGCAAATTGTATCGAAATTTTTGACACTCGACGCTGATTCTTCCTGCGCTATTCGCTTCGAGCGTTGATTTCGTGGCCCTCGGGTAAAGGCAGAAACCACCCTCGAACTGAAGAGAGCATATGTGCCTTTACATTTCTATGCGTAAGATCATGAAAGGTATAAATCAATAAAATTAAATCCTTGTTAATTAAATATAGTATTTCCTGAAATCACGTGTAAGCTTCTTTATAACTGACTTTTTAATTTAAAATGTATGTATCTAAACGCATGTTTATGCATCACTCGATATGGTAGCAATTAATTTTTCACATATTTTATACTATTAAAGATAACTGACTTCCTAGCGTAGCTTTCCTCATTCGTATCTGTTAATGGGTAACATTTCTTCAAAAGATATTACTTGTAAGCCCTTGTGCACACAATTTATTGATAAAAGAGCATTTGAATACCATTTGAAACTAAAAACGGAAAAAAGCGCAAATCTCTTAAATACAATGATAAAACGAGGATTCCTTTATAATAGGAACATTTTTTTAACATGTTAAGGTGGCAGACAGACTGAGGGTCCACTGGATGGTAGGTGAGAACCGTCGCCTATAATACAAGCAACGCTACACGTGTTGCAAGTGCGCTGCCGAGTACTGTAAGGATAGAGGATTGGGAAGGAAAAGGAAAATGGGCTTTGGCATTCGTTACTCACTCACCGAAATGACTGCGAAACACAGTATGCGAACGCACATTATGTTTATTGCTGGCAATCGGGCAACAGCGTTTTTGCTTCTATCTACGCTGTTTAAATAATACTTTGAATTAATTAAGGTTTTATATGATCTAATGCTTTTAAAATAAAAAAAATGCGGTCTTTCGGGTGATTGGCGGATCAGAGCGATGCTAAGTTATTTGAAGATAAATTGTAGAAGTTTTTAAGTGTGCCTAGCCTATCTTACGCCTTACATCTGGATGTTTATCATGATTTAACACATAATATGGCATGTGTTCACGGCTCACGCGTCCCGATTACAACGGCTTTTTCTCTATATTAAATTGTTGTCCTACCCATATTTAGTAGGTGGTAAGTGCTAGATAGAATACCGTAATAATATAAAATTAAAACTATTTTCCTTGTAGTCAATCTCTTGACTGTCTGATACATACAAATGGAGTGAATGTAATTCACCTCTAACATAAATAAACCTAAAAATTAAATTAGAAACTATTAGGTATTTTATAATATCTAAACCGAGAATATGCATATTAAAAAAATTTACTTTTGAAGAAAATGAGAATGAATTTTGTTTCAATTTTCATTATTGTTATATTCTGGTATAGTTATTATCTAATTGCTAATATATAATTATTAGTAAGATTTGCAATCTAATTGCTAATACATAAGAAGATCAAAAGATAAATTAAATAGCTTGAATAGGTACTTTAAATTAATAACTTTAAAATAACTTAAATAATAATAATAAAAAAATAATAATAAATAAGAAGGGAGAAATTAAATAATTTGAATACTTTAGGTTAAAAAAAGGTATAAGTAGAATTTGGTTAAGTAACATCATCCTTTTCATATGTCAGGGCATTCTTATCAGAATGATTGTGGTCACTGTGCAGCAAGACTGCTTGCTTTGTTTTATGATTATTCGAGCAGTTACTCCAGACTAGTCACTCGTGTAAAGATCACTCAATTTTAGCTACTCTATCTAAAGGATCATTTCAGTTTCGGAAACGTATTTTTTTTTTAAGTGTGGCAGGCAGGATGACGACCCACTTGTTAGTAGGCGGCTACCGTTGCCTAAAATAAGCTCGAGCAAGGCCAAATTGTTCAGATTTCCTGCTGACTCGGATAGGTAGGATAAAGCGAGGAGACAAAATGAGGAAAGTGAATGAAAGAACTTCAAGGCCTTATTATTATTATTGCCATCAAACAGACTACCTAATTTATGACTGCAAAATGCAATGTTCCCTGCCACTATAAGACCTGTGATCGCGGACTAACTTGATATATAACCTATTAACAGTAAATATTATAAATACTAACTCGGGGTTCACCCAATTAAAGACGAATCTCAGGCGCAGATCAAGTGGCATGCAAAACAAAACCTGACCATATAAGAGTAGTTCAACTGAAACATTTCGATACTTAACTTAATAGTGTAAACTTTAGCTTGTTGTAACGTTTAAAAATAAAAGTTATAAAAGTTTTTTTTTTTTTTTTTTTTTTTCAATATATGAGCAATAATTTAATCAATCTTTTTGCTGTTATAGTTTTGTCAGGCGTTAGATTTTTATTTTTATATTATCCCTCGGGAAGAGTAGGTACTTTTTCCTGGATGAATGGTATACCCCACGTCTTTTTCTTTATCCATGACCATATTGACCATGTGTATGCAAAATGTCATGATGATGAGCAGATAAGGCGTAAAAAGGTAACAGACAGACAGACAAGTTACCTACTTTCACATTTATAATATTAGTAGGCATGGATAAAAATACTTAAGTAGATAGTAATTTGTATGTAGAAAAATAATAAATTAAACTGAATATTGAATACACTTTAGTTTAGAATATTTTAACAATATGTAGATGCCAATCAAATGTTCATCAGTTGCTATTTTTATAAAATATAAACCATAAAAATATATCCATTTCATTATTACAATATTATTACATTCTGTTAAATGTAATAATCACATTGTGGTGTATTTTATTTATTACTACAAAGTATTTTAACATCTTTGAAGTTGAAGTATCTTGAAAACATAAAAATTATTTATTTAAAGTAAATTATTAAGATTATTAGGTCTCCTGTAACCTGGTGACTGACGTATCTTTGAACGTTGAAACGTATAAGTTGAGTATGAGCTATCGTATTTTTATTATAATGAGCATGAAGAGTTGCTCCGCAGCCTAAAAGGCTTGAATATTTGATGACTTTGTTCATATTTTACTCTCATCCAGTGAGACGAAAGCAGACATATAAATCAAAGGCATCTTTGGGAGACGGCGGCCGCTCCGCACGTTTCTGTAATTGCTGCAAAAACACGCCTTGTGCGATTTTTGAGGACGTTGGCAAATTTCAGTATAATTTCTGGACGTACTATTGCAGTAGGTAGGGAGAGTATTTTATAGTATTTTGTTCATCTTTATATTTTTTAGTTTATTAATGACTGTAATCACAAGAAATAGACCTTTATGGCGTTTCAAAGAGCGCAGATTAAAGTAGGGGATCGAATTTTAATTGTCGGGATGAAACTAAACAATCTATACATATAAAAAAATCGTAAACGAACTGTGTCTGTACATTAAATATTTAAAAAAAATACAATTTATACACGTTACCGAGGTCAAAAAAATCGCTTTTAGAATTTTTGTCTGTTTGTCTGGGCGTTTGTGCACGCTAATCTCAGAAACGTCTAAACCGAATTGTATGAAGTTTTCACTGAATTATCTATGATTACCTGGATTACACTTTACGATACTTTTTATCCTGAAAAAATGTTGGGTTCCTATGGGATTATAAAAAAACGAACTAAACACGTACGAAGTTGTGGGCACCAGCTAACGAGTTTTTGAATATGAACTAATATCAACACTTTTCATAACATAGTTATCCGCCTATAATCTATTTCCAGTCGCTGTAACTAAAGGACGAAAACTCAAAAATGGTTAAGACAGGAAATAGAAAGACAGGCACTTGGGGAAAACAGTGACAGAAAAAGAAGAAATATGTTGACGTTTGCCCTTAATAATATGAATTCCAAATATTATACAAGAATTGTTATGTATTTTTAAGACATTAACTGCTCTTCTCAAAGGTTCGTTTATCTTTTGTCAGCCATATATTAGGTCCAATAGATATATATTTTTAAATTAACAGCGTGTCAGTAGGCGGGTTGACTGCATTCTGTTCCAGAGCATGATTAGCGAAGTCAGATCTCTCAATGGCTGGCGTTCGCTCGCTCTCGGGAGCGTCATAAATTTTCAATGATTGGATTAATCTGATTTGGATGTCAATTTCGTAAGCAAAGTTCAGGTTCTTTATAAAAGAATAAAAGCATGTTTTCTTCGACTTTATATGTATATTCCATTCTCGACGCATATGAAGGAATATATTAAGATTGAGGCGTACGAGTATATCCGTTTGCGTACGATACAAAATCGCCTTATTGTTTTTGTGGCAAGATTCAATCGTTAACGAAACAAAGAAGATTTATTCGTTCATCATTTTGTCTTATTAAAAATGATGGCTTTTCCCTCATACTATTTCAGAGAGGGAGATGCAAATTTTGGGATTGAATTCATCCGAATACGGTTAATAATGTACTGCTCAGTGTTTTGTATTTTAAAACATTTTACTAACAAAGGCTTTCTTCGCTTTTATATAAATAAATACACATTTTCATATAAAACATTGCATGAAATGAAAACGATTCAAGGTTGGAAAAAATAATAAGACACAAATTTTATTTTAATGTTTGCTATACTGTATGCTGTTTAGCAAACTGTGGTGTTACAATTTGATGAATAGTTTAAAGTTATGTATGTTTCTTTATTTTTGGACAACAAAACGAGTATCGGTAAAGACAAATACTCATGTGTCTTAATAAAACAACACACATATTTTCTAAGTCTGTGGTTACTGCCTTAATATCATTATCATATACTTAGTATAGGTACTGTGAAGTTTGGTATTGAAGTTACTTGAGACTTGATCGTACTAAAAAATATCGAAAAATATAGTACAATATTTAAAAAAATAATCTTGCAACGTGAAAAATGCTATAGTTGGGTTGTCTAACTACTTTTAATATACGACTGATCTCTTTTAAGTTGATATTTAAACATGACATATTTATAATAGCTCGTCATGTCATGGTTGTGTGCTGCATGCATTTCGCATAATATGATTGAATTATGCAACATCTGTTACCTACCAACTACACCAGTTCTATAATTCATTGTAAAATTTATAGACGCAAACTGCATGCCCTTACTTACAAATGAGCATATTTCCCACGTCAATTTTGATTGCGATATCATAGTAAACGATGACATTAGTAGGTACTAATTTAAACTACAAGAGCGGGTCTGCTCGCAATCTAAATAGATATAATATAAATGCTCGATTCTAGCGAATTTCTTCTTATAAATCCATGTAGGAAAGTCTATTTTTGAAGCGTACCATACCGCGAAGGTAATCACGCAACGCTGGCCTCTTAGCGCTCAGTAAACAAATCTTCGACATTGTATCTGTTCGCCTTAACTCTCTTTATTCAAAGGAACATTGTCAAGAGAAATGTACGATTATTGTAGTGTTTTCTTATGGATTGTGTTACGAAAATATATAACTCGTGGTAACGTTAAGGACGGTACCACTATCTGCTATTTCAATGTGGTTTATCAATTTCAACAGACCAATAGACATATTTGTTCTCTTGTAATCTGCGCCTGCGCTGTTTACCAGATATACACCGCGATTACCTTCACTCACTTTACATACAGATGAATAATAAACCTCAAAGAGAACTAGTGAAACGATTTAATGGTGTTAGGTAATCTTATGCCTACTTTGTAAGTTGCATTTGCAAGCAACATTACCTTTATTAAAATAATTCATTCTTAGCAATGACCTAATGCTTCTCTCATAGAAGAGCACATGACAATCTTATTTAACGGTGGTCTTCCATATGTGGGTGGTTACTGTTGCCAAAACCGCTACCGCTAAGGGATTCAGCGCCACTGATTTAATTTATAAATGATATTGTAACTTATTTCTTTTTTATTTAAATATATACCTCCCTAGACTAGATTGATTCGACGAATGTCTGTCGTTCTCACGGTTTCTACCGATATCTCGTTATGAGACAGAGAGCTATAAATATTCTAAAATCATACATAGTTGGTCATCTTTCCTTTGTTATTATATTAAAGGGCCGACATTCCGTTCGCGTAATTATGCAAAAAGCAGGACAGTGGCCGCGGCGGCTACTCTTTGACAGCCACGTCATTATACTCATCGTAAACGTTTTGCACCATTGATTTATGTACAAATATGACAGTTATATCGAAGCAACTAACTGTAAATAAACGCTGCTCAGACGACAGTGACCTCATTCAAATGCTCACTACTTAGTTGACTTCATAGCGATTGCTTAGTGCAAATGCATTTTTTCTCTATTGACCTACATTTTCTAATCATAAAAATTAATCATTCTTTAGCATCTCATGTGTAATAATATGTAAATAGAAATAATGTATGTCAACCAAGTACCTATTATTAAAATCGAAAAAGTGTAAGGAGGAATTAGAGTAATTGATAAGAGATACTGGTAAAATAAAAATACAATTGTATGCAATTCTAAATTCTAAATATAGCAATTTTATAGAATATTTTATTTTAAATTAATTTTTATGTCCGTAATTTTACAAAAACTTTTATAAAAGGCAATAAGGTTAGAAATTGATTTACACCTGTTTTATTTATTAATATTATCATAATTATCAATCAGCAGAAGCCAACTGCTAAAATTTTGCTGAACCCTAAAGAGTCTCACGACGCCTAGCCCACAGTTTATGTCATTATAAACAAATAATAGGGAGAAAATATTTTGATAAAACTTAAGTACTTACTTTTGTTTATATGTCAGGATAACACATCTTCTATCAATATAAATAAAAATTTAACTTGTGTATATTTGTGTCAACAAAACTCAAAAAGTATGGATTGACTTGAAATTACACAAAATCATTTTCAATTCAAGATATTAATTTTTATTTAATATGCTTTTAACTTCTTTTATTAAAATATTTACAAAGAGACCGAGGAAAATTTGAAAATTTCATTTTGTTTCTTGTAAATTATCCCAAACAGATATTTTCTGTAGATAAAATTCTTCACACGTTTATCTCGTCTGCAAAAAATTCATAAAATCTTTGAAAATGAAAATTGTCCTAACAATATAGGGATAAAGGGACTCGGTTCGTAAACAAGAAGAAACGAATGCGTAATTCAGGGAACAGTGGTTAAATTAGCGGGCGATGCGGGCGTCTTTATAGTGTTTAAATTGGCAAAAAATGGAGACAAGTCTCGGCTGACACAGATCGGGTAGGCATCAGAGAAACAGGTGTTATCATAAACATACATTTTGTTATAAAAACAAAATAATTTTCATGAGTGGCCAGTAGGCGCGAACTGCCGTTCGTATCTCCGACACAATGGCGATTTCATGGTTTTTTTGGTTCGTCCTCGCCGTAAAAGCCGGTGATATTAAATTTAGTAAGGGGAGAGGTGTCCGAAATCTCACGCAGACGTGCGATCCGCCACACATATTTCCATCCGCACAAAAAGCGGAACTATAGCCATAAATATGTCCAAATAAACATTAGTCGACGGTGACTGAATAACGTTTCGCGACATTTTATTGCCAATACACATTTAACAATTAAACTTTAATAAGATTTGTTGAACGTTCAGGTACACTCGCAACTAATTCAGAACACGTGTATAATAGACCACTCCATATTAGATAAAAAGTTAAAATACCAGAATTATAAGCTAGGCTACTAGGCACTAGGCAAAACTTCACAAATCTTCAAAGATATGTAGTCTTCTCATACATGCTAATTTCCTAGCACCGTTTTCCTTTACCGTTAGAGTTAGTTATGGTCATATGAAATCCTTACATAAAATCGAAGACTCGGTGCGGCCGGGAAAAGGATTCGAACTTATACTTAGAAAAAGTTAACTTATTCATTAGAGCCAAATTTTTGATAGCGAAATTTGCCAATTGCTAAAAGAAACTTTTTGTATATCAAGAGAAACATTGTGACTTTGAATGATGAAAAATTATTATTATCATTTAGCTATTAGCGAATTTTAGGTACCTTTAGGAAAAAGATACTTTGTCTACGGCCCTAGAGCTCGAGCGAGCTGTGTCGTGCCGTGTGGTGCGATGACGGCCGCGAAGGCGATAATATGTGTACATATGTAACATTAAACTGCAAAAATAAAAGATGCTTTCACACTACATGGATTCAAGAACAAGTTTTTCCATAACACAAAAGACAACACTGAATAGTTATAGCTGCTTCTCGGCCTCGCCGCATAATCCAATAAAACAATCCATGGAATGTACAGTCAGCATGAAATATTGATACTTGGCTTGTGTTACGTTTGTGATTTAATGTCACTATTCATGTTTTATCAAATATTTTAGTAAGTTTTCAATACGCCATCATAACGGATTAATAAAATTTTACATCACTACTCGTATTATTCTGACATATAGAATAACAATTATATACGTGAGAATAACACGTACATTATAGGTACTATAATTACAATCATATCGACAGAGTAAGAAAATACCCTACTCAAATTGAAATTTAAAATTAAAATTTTCTGACATGTTATAAAAAGGGTTTATATTAAATACAAATTGTCAAACCATGTAGATAGATTCGTCTTGAATAAATTAAAAATTAAATAAAAATACCTAGGTGAGGTATTTTACGCTATCTTCAAATGTAGTTCTCATTAAATTGCTCGTAGATCCTCTTAAGCTTAATCATTATTAACCATTAATAGAGTCAGTTAATATAGAAATTAATTAACAAAAAAATATGATAGGTACTCAATGAAAAAGATGTATTAAAAACACAAATATTTAAATAAAATAACTTATTTCATTTTTGGTTTATACATAATCAGAAATTGTATTCATATAATAATACTATTTTTACTAATAAATCTAAATGTGTTTTGACGACAAAGTACCTATTAGAACCTAGCTTATAGACTTGTTTTACTAACCGTACAAATAAAATTGGAGACTGAATCTCAAAATATATGAATTTGATTCAATGGAAAGGTAAGCGGCTTCTCTTTCTGTTATTCCAAAGGGCTGCCACCGGGGCATTCGTTCGCCATATTTTTTATTTTTAATATTATAAACGGCCACATTATACGGAGCCCGCCAAAATATTCCATCATATTTTTCCTTTAAAACAAAAGCTCATACTTAAATATTGATGTGTTTGTGTTTGTAATATTTAAATTGTTATTTAAAATACATAGCAAATATAAATATAAAATTTGTTTATGGCATTCTAGTTTTTATCACAAAACTGTTGTTATAAATAATTATCGTAATGAAACATTTATAAAGTAAGACCATTTTAAACCACATACAACTATTTTGGCAACATCAGGTTAAAAAAAATTGCTTTTTTTTTCTGCAAATTATATTCACAAACATTCCTCGTTTGTCGCTTTTTCCATTAACTAGTGAAAAACCGCATCAAAATCCTTTGGGTGGTTTTTGAGAAGTCTGAGTAGTGCAGAAACAGACAGAGGTGGACAGCGACTTTTTATTTTATATATAGTTATGTGGTGGCGAACTATATCCATAAGTGGAGAAACACAGGCTGATGACGATGACAGATTTTTTTTATTTCTGCTCGACTATATTTCCACCTGACATGAAAATGACAAAAACAATGCAAATTAGGATGACATAATGTTTTAAGGTTTATTAGAAATTATTATAGTAAAAGTCGTCATTGTAAAATGTTTCGACCAGTTCGACCAGTCCAGTAGTACATCAGAGACAATTACTGATTAAGTCATTTTTTTAATAACTGTACGTATTACAGCCAGAATGACCTATTGTCGTCTTCCTATTCATTACTAATTAATCTGTTAACAAAATTGATTCTATTTATTGTTGTTAGTTGTACAGGCATTTAATATTACTATGGTTTGTCATCGTCATCATCATCATCGTCGTTGTCGTTGTCGTTGTCGTCGTCATCGTCATCGTCATCATTATCGTTGTCGTTGTCGTCGACGTCGTCGTTGTCATCGTCGTCGTCGTCATCATCATCATCATCATCATCATCATCATCATCATCATCATCATCATCATCATCATCATCATCATCATCATTATCATTACTATTATCATCACCACCATCATAAACATCATCATCCTGTGTCTCCACTGCTGGATGTAGGCCTCTCCCTAGGCTCGCCACCACGCACGGTCTTCTGTTTTCCTTTATCATCTTAGATTTATTTTTATTGAATTATCTGGTTTAGTTTTAATCAAGTTCGTATTTAATTAAACAAGTAATTTATTTACACGCTCTGAAAATATTACCTAACACATTTTTACGCTTATAAATGATTTTATTAGTTAAAGGATATAAAGAAAAACATTTGCTGTTGTATGAGTGTGGAGTGCCAGAGCCATAAACTATTATAACTTTTATTATCCTTAACCATTACACATCGTTAAGGTCTCTAAGGTTTGTGTTTTTTTTCTAACCTCATAACATGAAATGAACTATTAGTCACCTTTTCGTATTCATCTGAAACAAAAACATCCTTTTAATGTTTGCCTACAGCGTAGTAGCAGTTAGTATTTTTCTCCATAATGTTGTTGCAATAAGTTTTAGATAAGGGATTGTGTCCATTTAAAACTGGTAATGGTTCTATTCAGGGAAGCTGTTGATATTCGTTTTAGATAAAAGAAAATGCTAAGTAATTTGTATCAGTGCAGAGGCCGGGCGAGTGCATAGCCCTGGATCATCCATTATGCAAGTGGTCGGTAACACGTGTAGTCGGCTCCCGCACTACCCGCGACACCTTTACCTGCCTTTTCCATAATTGTCACCCCATTATAGATATTTACTGTTTTCGATGCACTTTCAGGACGCTATTTAAGAATTGAAATGGAATCTCGACAGAAAACACCTACACATAATTTACACCCATTTGCTATTGGCCTGCTTTTGAATTATATTAATTATTAAAATAGTTATAATATTTAAATAATAGCAAAATAGATTGTGTTATTCTATAATTTACTTGTGGAAACTATTGTGCAAAATAAATGAAGACATTTTAAAAATATCAAAATAAACTTTATTTATTTAACTTTTAATATTAACCTAATCTGAAGTAGCTTGGCAACTTTTAATAAAATGCCATAATCTTTAATTTAATTACAATTGTATCTTTTAATGCTCTCACCTAAAATTACAGAATATTAGTTATAATGAGATATTATCATACCACTTGAGACGTAATGAATACAAATAAAAAAACAAGTTTTGTAAATGCGTCGGTGTTAATAGACAACAAAGTTTAGAAACATTAACAATCTGATACTGTTTTTGTCTACAAAGTAAGTGGGATTTATCTCCATTATTTCTCTTTTATTTTCATTCACACGGTTCGTCGCCGTTTACCCTTTCCTTTTGTCAAACATAAGTTTCTATTGTACGAGCTGTCATTGTTATGCCACCTCCTCGACGCGACACCGAATATTTTTCAAAACAGTTCTCGCCTCGAGTCGGCAAAAAGGCTTTTAGAATCAATGTTCGGTGCGTTTCGTAGGGACATCACGTTCCAAAGTTACAAATAATGTTGCACTTTGCATTTAGTAAGTTGCCTGCTCAAAATGGTCAGTGTTATGTTGAAAGGACCATTTAATTGTAAAAAATGATTTCAGCTTCTTATAAATCTCATTTATTGTGACGGGTGATTCATCACAGTTTTATTACGATATCATTAGCATTTGATATTTATATGATAATATTAATTGTGTACAAGGAATCTATATAGTCGATTTTCAAATAAGAAAAAGCTGTTTTTATAGATAAAATAATCAGGCACTCCTTCGAATCGTTTTGCTAAAAAATAAATAAAGATAAAATACAGTTAACTTGTTTTTTTTTAACAAAATAATTTCAATACAGTTAAATTGTATAGTTACAAGATAACTTAAATAAGATTTCAATGTCTTGTTAATCTTGTAATTAAGTTTTTTATACAAACTTGATGACATAATTATAATTAAATACATTATGAGTATGGCCTTGTTCTATTATGTTTTCTGTGGTATGGCTAAAATTTAGCTACACCTTCAAAATTAATTTTTAAAATGTTGCAAGAATTCTTTTGGACAATATATTTTAGTCCCTCATATTTGTAGTTCTTTTTCTTATATTTTCAAACGCTTTCCTGACTAATCACAAGCTGCAGTCTGATATTCAGAGAATGTTATGAAATTGAAAATTTATATTTGATTAAGACGTGATTTATGATAGTCGAGATTAATGAAGGCGTTAAATTATGTAATGTTGTGTCAAACAATTTCACGGTTGTTCCTTGAATAAGAGACACGAGACTTCACGAAATGTTTCGGCTAAGTGAGAAGATTCCGCTCATGCAGTGAGGTGATTTGATGCGAGGCGACTTGTTAATTGGCGCGCACGCAACGCACGTACCGACGCTGACATGTCACAAGACGTCTGCCACCGGCAGCGGCGATCCCTCAACGAATTCCAATCGGGAAGAGCGAAAAAGACACGAGCCGAGCATGCGTAGATAAAAAGTTGCGGAGCCGGGCCCAACGCTGCGGGAGGCGACGCGCTACCGCCTGCGCCCGCGCACAGCTTATGTGTGCGCAACTGAATCACTCGATTAAAACGTAATATCGTCCGCCCGGGTTGCTAAACTCCGTCCTTTTTGCATCATTTTATAGAACATGGACTATTAATATTATCTATAATAATAAATAAAATTGAAGCGTCTGTTTGTAATGTCAAAACAACTGCTTATTACTTACATTTAGATGTAAGTATATTTTCTTTACATAGTATCATTAAAGTCCCTTAGTGCCGTCTGTCCTTCTGTACTGTATGTACGTTTAGAACTTTTAAACTACGCAACGGATCTTAATGCAGTTTTATCAAATGGAAAGGGTGGTAAATTAGGAAGATTTTTATATTATAATTTGCAGAAAAAATCCGTGCGACGCCAGGGTGGGCCGCAAGTCTAGTATAATTATATATTTAGTAGAGGCAGTATAATTATATATTTAGTAGAGGCACACTGAATTTCGCAGTCATTTGCCCATCTGGCAGCAGTACAGAAGACCACCACGAAATAAGCATGTGTACTGTTGTGTTTCGGTGAGTGAGCAGAATTTGTGACATTTTTGCAGGTTAAATTCTTGTAATTACTGACTAAAAGCCAAAAATGTTTTTCCATGAAAACATCCCGGCTACAATGTACATTTAAAATGGGGTTGCCAAAAGCTACCATCTATAAAGGTTTTTCTAAAATATTGGAATTGCTTTCGTAGGTTTTATTATTTTGGTGAGTTCGATAAATGCCGTGAATGTCTTGCTTTGCATTCTGTCTTTGGTTATTACCATTATAGTAAGTTGAGACAACAAATTCTTCCAAATACCTTATCACTGACTTCACTCGCTCGTGCAGCGTGTCCTTAAGGGCAGAATACAATGAATTCAGCCATCCAAAAACTGGGCAATCCGTCAGGCGGCAGTACAACGGCAGTAAAAGTCTCTTACAGAAGACCACCACCGAGAAATAATAGCATAATATCTGTAACAATATATGAACATACCAAGAAAAGACATATTGATTCTTTGATTAAAGATAATTTCAAAATGGGTGACGTTAGTTGAAGTTAGTCCCGATCTAGTTCTTATAAAGGACGGAGTACAAGAGTCCGGTCGAGGCGCAGTCGCGCGCCGGGACACGCAAAAACAAAGCCGTCTGGTGCGCAAGCGAATCGCACGCGTACAGCCCGTCACACCGCACCCTGCCTTGAGATCCTTGCCGCGACATTCCCAATTCTGCATGCGGAATAAACAAGTGATTCCACAATAACCATTTACAAAGTAATTAATTTTATACAAATATACAGTTTGCGCGGTTGTAATGAAGCCGTTTTGTGGGAATTAAGGATGTTGCGCTAAGAAAATGCAAAAACTGTTGCACGACAATGGAGGGCGTGTTACGAGGATGCAAGCGTCATACCAATGACGCTATATAACGGATCGAGCCGACAACGATTATTTCTGTCCATTTCACGACTGTTTAATAGCAATGTTAAACACGGCGAAAGCAAACACACCCGCCCTGTTTATCGAATATTTTACGATCTCCGCTGGATTCATTTTAAAATGTTGAGCTTTGTGGAAGCAAATGAAAGATTGTTTCACGCTGGTATCTGTTCCTAGTTTTGCTATTTTAGATATTTATATTACAGTTAGTCATTTACCATTCTGATTTACCTGCATGTATGTTTATTCAGACTAGTTTGTTTATATATTACGTGATTACTGTATTTCAAATAAACTTATTTTTTAGTTTGAAAAATTATTTCGCTTTGAAACATCTGGACTTCTGGAGAACATATTTCTGCGTTCCATCATTATTAACGCACATGTCTTAGCTTCTAACCTACGCACCGAAACTGTTTTAGTGGATTAAAAAATATGTACTATGATTTTATGTACTTAGTTGTATTACTCAATTACAAAATATTAGTAAATAGTTTTTTTGAGTTAAACATAGAAATACACGGCCATAGATTAAGTTCCTTACCTAGTAGCATGTTGTTAGGAAGCCATTATAATTTGACAACGATAATGTGGTTTTTGTGTTTTATTCAACTAATTTCCGCTCAGGTGACGCTCCGCGATAATATCGCGATGACGTTTCTACGAACAAACTGTTTGTAACATGTCTAATGTAAAATTCAAAACGAAAAATATACACAAATTGAGTGTGTGTCCCGCATCTGTTAAAATTAATATCGAATAAATAGATAAGCAATGTTTAGCTACATATTAGAATAGTGGTAATGCTTTTTGTATTATTTATTAGACACCTATGAGGATAATACGTAGAATTTTGAAAGTGAAAACTTCTTTAGGAGCGTTTTTGCTGAGAATAGTACGTAAGTGAACCGTCACACTTGGGTCGGTGACGCCGGATCTAATTTTAAATGGTAAACCTCTATGGAGCAATAATTAATAAATTATATTTTTCCACATGTTTGAATTTACAATGAAAACTGATACTTAAATATCTACTCATCAATCTATCTTCGACAAGAAGTACAAGAAGACAATGTTTTGACGTGTGAAAACAATAAACGAATTGATAGAATGTATAATTTGTGAAATTGACTCAAACTTAAGCAAACCTTAAGAGAGAATAAGGCCGATATGAAATAGCACACCTGCTATTCTGTTTAGGTTAGTAATAAATTATTCACCTAGTACGAGTTACTAAGTCCCTTATCCTAATTTTTTTTTCTGTTAGGTACGCAAAAGCTTTGAGCTTTATGGTAACGAAGCGTAGCCATCTATGATTAAGTGTACAATCAGATTATCTGACATTTTTATAAAAAATATATTCATATTTTACAAGTAGGAGTAGTAATTACGATGATATTGAAATAATGAGTTACAGTACCTACACACATGTCATAGTAATGTAACTAAATTATTTCGGAACTATATTATATATGGCAGGCAAGTTATGATAATGTGATGTTTTTGTCTCTCAAACGTATAATTTCCATACAGTGTTGATTATGAGAACGTGCTGATTAAATTTTTGAATAATAAATTTAAATTTGTACCGGAAATCCTAACAATTGCCTTCTGTTCGCTCTATAAAAGCCGCTATTGTTGTATTCCCTGATATTATAAAAAAATATGCAAATCGATCGCGCTGCGACAGGATGTTCATTTTAGTAATAATGTCGATTTGCATGTAAATTATTTTCATATCCGTGGATGTTAACACTAACTACTATATAAATTGTATTAATAATCGTACTTCAATGTTATAAAATTTAAAAAAAAGGTGTTTTTTTTTTTTCAATAACTTCATGAATAATAATCGTGAAAATACAACAAAAAATTTCAAGAAGCAAAATATGTGCCTTTTTTTCGCTACCTGTTAGTAGATGGCGCTACGTGTATGACACATTATAAAATGTAAGCTATTGGCTATGATGTAGTATGGTTTTATTGTAACGAAAAATATAATATTTACTAAATAATATATTATAATTTTAATTTACAAAATTTTAAAATTTTAACTACAATCAAATTATTACAATAAAATAATTAATGTTTACACTTGGTAAATGAAATGAGATTCTGTAAAACTTGTATACTTATTATCGTCGATATCTTCAAACTTGTAACATTAATGTTTTGTTCAACGATATTGGTAGTTTAGGCGATTCTTGAGGCAGTTAGATGACACTGGAAGAATCGTTATATTTGGCGTTAGCGTGTAGCCGTTAGTGCATCTAAGCGACGGCGGGTGGTGACGTGCGGCGCGCGGTGAAGCGGCGGGCCCGGTGCAGCCTGCAACTGCACGCCTTCGACCCGCCCCCACGCCCGCCGCCACCGCTCACCCGCACCCCTCCCCCTTGCTCCTACGACATCACTAGTTTTCATATACGGCGTCCACCGTCGCATGCAAACTGAAGGCTTCGACACATATCCGATTGGCGTCGCGACGTGACTGCCGATCATCCATCGGGCGGGCGTCGTATCTCCTCGTCACAGATACATGCTGATGATTTTTTACATGAACTCTGACAGAATGGTCATTGGACTGTTAATTATTAAAATTATGATTTAAAAAAAAATATATATTAATAAATTTATTTATTAATTTATATTATTTTAATTATTACTTTAAAATTATATAAAAGTTTTAAGGAGATATAGAAGATTTTTTTTATGTTAAGGTAGACAGGCAGGCTGTAGGTGGTTACCGTCGCCTATAACACAAGCAAGTATTACCAGGTCGCTGCCGTTCATACTAGGATTAGGAAGGGATAGGGTAATAGGCTCTGGCATTCTTTACTCGTCAAAATACAACAGCACAGCACATACGGTCATTTCACGGAAGTCTTTTGTAAGGGGATGGTTACTGCCGCCAGATGGGATGCCCAAATGACTACGAAGCGTAGTGTGCCCTGCCACTACAGCTTTCCAAATCCAGACCAGAGCGAATTTAAAAAGTTCATTTCCAAAATTGACAATGCCGATAATCGTTATAACACTATGCCGTTCCAAGAACTTTTTGATTTCTTATATCATATCAACTATCAAGGTATTGGGTATAACTAGGTTACTAATGCGATCACAAAGCTCACATTTTATGAGTAGGTATTACAAATTTTATATAAATACATATACGCGAAATCTGATAGCCCTTAGAATGCTTCTATGCTAGGTACTGTTTCACATAGATAGGTTAAGCACTAAGTCGTTTCGGTAAGAAGTGTCGAAACAAGGGCAAGCAATTTGTGCTATACGCAATAAAGATTATCTTAGTGATCACACTTCGGCGTTTCAAATACGGATAAATATAAAACGAAAGTATATTGAAAGTTCTGGCACACAACTTTCTCGACGAAGTAACATACAAAAAAAATATATATAGTGCATCACATGAAGTCCTGTTATTTTTATATAAGTTAAAATACTAGCTGACCCGGCGAACTTCGTACCGCCTCAGAATAAAAACCCGTTCCATACAAAATGTATGAGAAAATCAACTTTATTCACATTTTTTTCGCGAATAGTACTTTTTCTGCTCTTCGGGGCGGAGATAAATTCGAGAAATCAAAGATATTCTTACTCGATGGTTTTCTGTAAGATGGTGGTTACAAACGCTGCCGACTACAGTAGAATTAAGGATAAAGAGATAGGGAAGGGGTTTGTGCATATTATTTCTTAATAACTAATTAACTAGCAATGTAAATACAATACCAAAGGAAATAACTATAAAGCAACAGTCATAAATTGGGCACACCGTTTGCCTGCAGAGACCACAATGAAATAATATGAATACCATGAAATAACACCATGAATACAACAGTATTTCGGTGATTGAGTGAGGTGATAGCACTTTATCTAACTAAGGTTAGTAATGCACTTGCAGCACCTCTGGCGTTGCTTATGTTAAGATACAACGGTAGCCAACTACCACCAAACGTACCATCAGTCCGCCTGTCGATAATAAAAAAAAAAAGATTCTTAAGTGAAAAATGGTATTAAATAAGAAACTTTCAATATAAACCTTAGTTTTCAAAAGTATTAAAAACTTAAGATTCCGGTTGCCTGTTGAGCCCAATCTTATCGCTTTCCATTATTTCGGTGTCATCACATTTAACCGTTGTAAATACGCAACATGTTGTGATATATAAGAGCATGAGAGTACGTGGTTAGCAAACATACCTTTATTGAATGCAAATGAAAATTAACCGTGTTTTTGTACCTCCGAGTAAGCAATGACATTATCTCATCTATACTAACATATTATTATATTGTTTTGCTATACACATTTTAAATACCTACTTGTTTTTCCTTTTATGTGATTGTGAAAAGGAGTAACAATAAAGTTGAAAAAAAATATTAAAGTGAAAAAATATGTCTGTATCTTTGCTGACTTCTCTTAAACCACTTAACGAATTTTGTTATTGTTTTAACTAATGGAAAGAGCGATAAACAAGAAAGATGGTTTGTGTATATTACTTGCAGAAAAAATTGCATCCGTGAGAATCCGGGAGCGGGTTGCTAGTTATTATATAAATTAATACTTGGATTTTTTAAATATATAATGTCGAGTTTACAACTCGAAACAATCAAGTCTCGAGCATCAATACAAAATTCTGGGACAACTTCAAAGGTAACTTGTCTTAACAAAAACAATAATTGATTTCGTTAATTTAGGCATACTAATTTAATTATAAATATTGAACGAACTCCTTATACGTGACGAACATACATAAGAATGTTGTGATGATCAATGTTTATGCTTTTAAGCTAACGCGAAAAAACCACTGCACTCTTGAGTATTGGTTCAGGTGTCCTGAGATTGATTTAATTAGGAGACAAAGGAAATACCAACTTCTGCGCATACGACGCCATGAAAACATTATTTATTTAGTTAAAACTAACGACCCGCCCCCTGCTTCGCCTAGGGTGAAATTTTTATACACAAAACTTCCAAGTTTATTCCTCTTTCCATGTGTGAAAACCAAATTAAAATGGGTCTACCCATTCTCGAGTTTTTAAAGCGTACACAAAGAAACCAACTTAACATTTTTATATAATGTATAAAGAAAATATTTTCAAGTTCGTTCTAGATTCGTTTGATATTCTTCGATAGTCTTGAAAATAGTAAATTTTATATCTTCAATTTTTATTCTTTACGTATTTATATCGAATTTGAAATAATAATTGTTTTTTTCGCATATCTACATAGAGTAAATGCATTAAGTACTAACCTCTATTCCGCTTTATGTCCAGAAAACTTCTCTATCCAGAAGTTAAGAAAGACACTATGAAAGTATATAAAGATCAGGCGGTAAAAAATAATTCTATATTTAATCCCATGACAAATATAAAACAGCCTTATTAGTTTACCCATAACAGTAAATGCATGTTAGTTTGTTTAGTTTGTTTTTTCCTGGGATTTAAAAAAAAAAAAACAAACTAGCGCGTACGAAGTCGCGGGCAAAGCTAGTTTTTCATATTGAACATGAACTATTTGTATAAATTGTTTTAAGACTTATTGCTTTAAAGTTGCATGATGACTTAAATCACGTTAAATCACGTTAAGTAGAGAAATGTGCAAGTATAGATTCCGCTTTTAGCTTCGATAAAAACCGCATCATTTATGTTATGAATGCGGTTACAAAGAGTGGTATAACTGCAAGAGATTCAGTTTTTTCCGCGTCGTAGACGGTGAAACGACTCCCCACGGGTGGCGCAGGCGCGGACATGTTTTATAATTAGTTAGTTCTGTTATGAATTTTATGAATCTTTCATGCGAGCTACCCGAGTTGCCGACAATTAATTAACTCGTGCGCACTGCTTACATTAATTAGCCCTTGGGACATGTTGCGAACGATAATCATACATAAAACATGCTTACATCACATCGTCCTCGTAGTTATCTATCTGCTTTGAGTGATCCGTCCATGAAGATTTATTTGCTTGGATCGAAACGTGTCTTATATATAGTGTATGACTGCTTACTTACTTTTTAATATGGAAATACATTAGATACATTATAGTTATTGAGGTTATTGGAATGATACTGCTTTGGATTGATAACTAGGAAATAGTTGAAAAAAGCGGCTTTATGAGGGTTTCTGAACACTATGCGTATGAGTCGCTAACTCATCGGTAGTTCAGGACTAATCCTCACAACAAAATTTTTGTAGCTTCTCGGAGATAATCGAGGAGGTTTTTTTTTAAATATTATGTAAAAAATGAAAATGGAAATAAAAGTAGCTGATCAAAAGTTCAGTACAGTACTTAAATTAAAGATAAAAATTATTTAGCTAAGTTAAAAACATGCTTAAAAGAAAATTTAGTTGTCGCTGAAAACTTTTATTAATGTGAAGAGAAAGTTTTTTTTTCCGACAGTAATTTACTGTTTTTTCTCAGAAAATTGATTTTTTGTTGAAATCGCCTGACTCAAACTTTTTTAAATATAGTCTATCATGCATTGTATTTTTACCTTAGTTTTGATTTTACTTTAGGTGACGAAAACTAACAAAAACAGGTATGTAACTCAACACAAAATCATTGTAAAAAAATAGCAATTAGTAAACAACATTTATTGGTTTTGTAAACAAATTAAATTAATTTTAATTATTTAATAGTACACACCACAATAAACATTATGATAATATAAAAGTGGAATATTTTATTGAGACAGTGGAGATCAGCTAACTTTTATAACTTAATTGCTTTTGCAAACCATAACAGAATCAGTTTTTATGGCATACCCAAAGACTAAGAAGGGCTTTGAAGAATTTAAACAGCAATCATTCATATTCTTTATTTTTTGCGTCATAATACCTCGCGACGTGAGATGGACCGCCGTCGTATCGATAATTTTATTTATTCGCCGACATTCGCTTTGTGCAGCCGGCAAATTATGTTCACCGACTGTGTCTATGTACTATTTTAAGAGTGACAAATGACCTGTAAGCAACTTTAGAAACGGTAAAAACAATAACTGTAATTTAAGGGACGAATGGAAATGTCCAATCATGTTCCTATGATCTGCAGCGGATTGCCGAATGACATAGAATATTGCAAAACGGCTGGATATGCCGCGGGACCGCACAATGGGTCGGCTTGGCTGCAGGCCGCCGTTGATAAGGTTGGATCCGCGCAGCGTCCGACCCTTCACCGCGATTGTCGGACGATCGGTAATTTTCCCATGATCGCGAAGCTAAGACTCCGATATGCCATTACATTGTCTCAGCCCGAGGGACGATCATTCAATTTTATCACAGTTGTTGCTTAGAAATATATTTTCATGGATTATTGTTTCGCAAAGCCGTTACGTTTTAGTGGAAATATGATAAGCTTTTAGCTTTGCTGACCTCTCCTCAGTCAAAACGGATTATTTACCGATAAGAACATAGTATTACTTGTTACTTCATAAAAAAATAATTAGAATGTATTGGGTTTGCTTATAATTTTAAATTATAATGGAATCCGCCACAAAAGTCCATTGACAATGAGATTCTGATGGATAATTATGTTTCCGACAACAAAGTCGTTGTCCGCCTCTGTCTCTTTCTCCGCTTATTTCTTCTCAACCACCCAAGGGATTTTAATAAGGTTTTCACTAAGGGAAACAGTCATATACGAGAAAGTTTTGTATATATAATTTGCAGAAAAAAATTGCATACGCGCGAAGCCCGGGTAGTCGTGAGTATAAATTTGATTAACATGTAGAATTAAAACGAGATCTATTTCTTAACCCCAAACGCCCGACACAATAACGGAGTGTTATAAATTTGACGTGTGTGTCTGTGTATCTTTGTGTCTGCCGGGATCGTTCTTAGCTATAATTTATGAAGATCTGTTCAAGCGTTTCCATTTCTTATAGTTGACGAAGGGATTTCACTAACTTCCACATGTTCGATTGAGGTGAAATTTGGTATACTTCGGTGCTATTTCTATGACATGCTATGATATAGAAGAAGAAGAAGAAGGTAAGTACATAATTTGTATTGTGGCACAATGTGTTACAAAATCGGTATACAATTACCGTCATTTCGCTTTGAATGAGGAAAAAGAGAATTACGAGTAAAATGGAATACGAAAAAGAAAAGAAAAAACAATCGTAGCGCCCGGTAAAGTTAGCCTTCTACTTAGCAATTAAAAAAGTTGATAATGATTTCATTGTTACAAAATAATGGATCTTCAGTATTCGAACTTAGGGTTCAGAATAACATTACACGAATAACTCTTTACATCCTTGGAGAAAGATAAGTGTTTTGAAGTTAAGAAAGGCTTCTTTCTATCCATTCATTGAAAATAAAGTGTATAAAACAAACGAATGTTTTAAAGAAAATTAAAAACAAGGAAGTTTTATCGATTGCGCCAATCTACTCCGTGTAAAGGAGAAATTAAAACAACTTTCTTGGATATTTATTGCGTTACTTTTATTAGCTCTTATTGTGCTTGGAAACAGTGAATTTAAATAAAAGTAGGGGGCTGTTTCTGATTAACGATTCAAGGGAGAACCGTTGCTTTATTACCCCAAGAATTAATATCAATAGCTCCTACTTACTATGGCCATATTATAGGTTCTTTTTATGTTAAGGTCGGCAGACAGGCTGACGGTCCACTTAATGGTAAGTGCTGCAAATGCGCTGCCGACTATAGTAGGGTTAAGGAGTAGGCGTTGGGAAGGGTTAAGAAATTGGGCTCTGGCATCCCTTACTCACTCGCCGAACCGAGCCAACATTGAAAAGTTCACTTTCAAAGTTGACCCTGCCGGGAATCGAACCCAGGAGACCTGGAGCAGATCGTTAAGGTAATCTCCCTAAACACTCATCAAACGGACTCTTCAAATAAATTAAGTAAGTAATACTATTAACATAGTAAGAATTATTATTTTTATAATGAAGAACGACAGACAGCTTGACGGTCCATATTTTTGGCTTTGGCGTCAACTGTCTGCCCATGAACATGAGCTGAATCCAGGGGAATGGACTTGCCTAATCGACCTTGATAATAAAGTGCATGGACCAATAGTAACTAATTTTCTTTTTATATTTGTTCCTTGTAAAATGAAGTATATCCATTTTATTGATAATGTTATAAATTTTAGAAATAAGGGCATCGAATTATCGGCGCGCAAAAAACGCACTACATTTAAATTGTAGAAGGTACATTAATTAGCATACCCTTTTATAAACTTGAACTTCAATTTTTTTTTTATTCACATCGAAGAATCTTACAGACATTTCGTGTGCATTAATGTGTTATTTTTAATTTGTTGCATTTCCATACTAAGATTTCTAGTTAATCAATATTACAAAAACATGCAAAATAAAGCGCCTTGGAGCTACTGCATGAATCTAAAGTTAATTAATAGTAATTACGGCAATGCTCCATTATGTTGCTGGAGAATTGCAAATGAAATGCCTATTCAACGCGTATTATATTTTGCATGCCAATTTCATTTGTTTATCCGGTGGTTGTTCAAATATTTTTATATGGAGGTAACTAGGGATGTTGACTATTTTTACTTACTTTAAAAATATGTGTATTTTAATTCCGTTTCAAATTACGATCCAAAACGCCAACACTTATTACATGACCGTTATTACATGTTTATTTAGGTAACTAAATAATCATATACCAATTCGTACCTATTCATATGACGAGATATTTCATATATTATATTTATAATAAACACCAAATGTCTGGTCGATTCACGTGTTCCGTAGGTACAATAAAAAACAAAACTAAATTCGGTAGCAACAAAGTTTGTGATTCTCATCGTACACCTACAGCCACATTATTCACATTCGTATGGAGAACCTCCACCATCAAGTTGTTGATAACGATCTAATGATGAAGGGAAATGAAAGCTTATCAACGGGGATGTCACGCCAATAAAATAGCGATTTTAGGACCCCCCACATTGTATATGTCAGGTAATGTTACGAGTATAAGGATCGAGGCCGCGCAAGTTTCTTATCGCAATCATCTTGTTTGCGTTGAAATTATTCATAATATCTTATTACCATATTTATGGTTATTTCGGGCAATAAACGGGTGTTAATGTTGAGGCCTAGTGTGTTATTAACTTCCGTTGGTTAGTTTAATCCTGCCTAGGTTGTAGCTCGTAGCACGACTCTTCGCTGACTAGTCACGAATCACAGCGAGAAACTTGTCTATCGTATCTGTGGTATTTACCCTTCCTAACTCATTAAATTTCATTACTTGGATCATTTCGTTTATCTTCATCGATATTTTTGCATTGCTGTTTTAAAAATTTTGCGTTTATATTTTGAATTTATTTAAATATTTTAAATCAATATATAATTAAAATAAAAACTAAAATGTTACACATACTTCAATATATATAACGCCTAAGGGTAGTACTAAATGAGCAAGCAAAATTATAATTTATTATAATTAATAGTAGTTTTATTTTACTTAGACATTTTTGAAAAATAAATGGATGCCCTGATTCAATCATAAGTAATTGAGTTTAAAATTTATTTTAAAAAATAAACTTTAACAGAAAATTCACAACAAGTACGATTGTTCTTTATATTGCACAGTAAGAACAAAAGAAGATTTCCGCCAATAAATAGAGAATTGACTCATACAACAATTACGATTTCATTGATTCTTGTAATCAAAAGAATCCTCACTGTTGTCTGACAGATGCATGAAGTGCAAAAACGTTCAGTTGAAGGAAACTTCCCAAATGTAAATATGAGACTTGCCTATACCAATGCCAATACAAATAGGTACATACACATCAAAGACAGGAAATTAATGCAATGTTCCGTGTTGGTTCTTATACATAATAAAGATTTTTTACCTGCACAAAACATTTCATTTTATACGTCAAACCAACAAAGTCATAAACTTAAAATACCTTTAATATCAGATCATAAAACAAGTTCTTTGTTCTCATATTAAAACCCGTGATGACGGTCCTTTGAAAAGCTATAATGAGTATTGATTTAAACTGCTTGGATTAAAAAATCTGGGAAAAATTATAACGAGAGGATGCCGCCATCTGTGAACAGCCACATCAATAATGTGGATACGAATTAGTATAAGAGTTTATTCAGTTAAGAATAGTGGACATTCTGCACCAATATAATTATTTTTGTTTGAGATTTAGAATTCGCCGCTATTTTTTTCGCCATTTATTGCAGTAAGGACTTTGTTGACTTAAAAATCTATATAGGTATTTCGCATAACGTTTGCTACAGCATTTGACAAACGAAACTATTTGAAGATAAGTTCAAAGTATATCTAATATGATTTATAATATATATTTTATAATTACTTCTAATTGATCCATACATAGATTGATGACAAGTAAATATATTGGTATAAAAGATAGAAATAGCGCTTCCAAGAAATATTAACATTGACATTATCTTTAACCTTTTATAGTTAGATCGGCACAGTTTTATGTAAAGGTAAACTTTATAGTTTTCCCTACATTAAACCAATATGTCTATAGGTTATGTTTTGACAATGATTTTGTACATTAAAATTAATAATATAATTTATACAGTAGTATAATTACTATTATATTAAGCTATTGAATAATTCTTTACCAAAGTAATATTATTTTTAACTTGATCTTCAATTTATTTTTAGTAAATTGTTTACTAGTGACTAATTTATACGAAAAAGAGTTGCATATTACTAAAGGTTATCCATACTAAGCCTAGCCTTAATTTTTTTTTAAATAATGAAGCGGACATTTTTATAACAAAGGTCCTTGGCCGTGCATCTTGATCTTAATGTTATCTCTAATAGGTCAATAAATAAAGAGCAACGTGCGAGCTTCGGCGACACATACACGGCAAGGGTTTATTAAAATAAGAAAAGGAAATATTTAAACGAATGCGATGGCTGCACACAATATCTACAGCGCGTTTTGTTCATATTTTCATTTTCCATTTGACTCATTATATGCAAAAAGTCACAGTTATACCGGATATTTATTTAGATACTTTATAAAAAAAATGTATATGTATATTGTAACAATCAGTTTACATTTTTATTTAGTATAGTGTATAATAGTTCTAAGTTAGATTCTGTGTCCTAAAAATAAAATACAAACGTTTGAGCCTTTATTGGTCGCAATGTTCTTGAGACGCCGAAATGTATTTCTTAAACATTACAAAATAATTTAAAAAAAACATCTCTTTATTATAATAAAGAATGGTAATCAATCAATCAAGTAAGTTATCGTTGCTTAGTAACACAGGTATCCCTAAGGTGAGTAAGTGTTATGCCAACCCTGACTGACACCCTATTAAATTTATACCCCTTAGTTCAGACTACCAAGACCAGACGGTTTGCCTGGTAATGAATGATTTCATTTTATTTAATTCAAATTACATTTTATTTTAATCAATAAAATAGTTGCAGTGACTGGGCACACTGCATTTCGTAGTCATAAATTAGGCAGCCCGTTCGGCGCCAGTATCCACCCCCTTACAGAATAACATCGTGAGATAACAGCACGTGTGCTGCTGTGTTTGGGTGAATGAGTAAGGGATGTTAGAGCCTATATCCCTATCCCTGCCCAATTCCCGAATTCGTAATTCTACTTACTATAGTCTGGAGCATCTGTGCCGTTGTAGAGCATTTGTCTACCGACCTTAATATATAAAAAAAAGTGGAAATGTGACTATTTTGCAATATTCGGCTGATTCTTTCTTTTTTCGGTAATTCAGTTAAAAAAAAATCAAACACCTTTAGATCTGTTTGCAATTTAAACTCTCAAAACTCAAAAACTCAAAGAGTAATGCGTTCTAATTAAAAAGTCTGAAGGGCAAAGGTGTAACGAATATTCTCCATTGTAACTTTTTGTCTGAAGGTAGTATTGGGTTTATGAATGAAATGTAAACGGCCGCAATGAAATGATATAAATGATAGTGAACGCAGCGGGCTCGGCACAATCTCGCAGCGGCATCTAACCCCGGCCCGGACCGTCCACTTTATGATACTACTCTTTTATTTCGATATCCGTACAAACCTCTCATTTTTATTCACCAAAACCATTATTATGCGTAAATAAACACAGTTTTATTTTATTTTCGTCGTTAGTTTAATATGTTTAGTTTTTAAGTTAACATCGTCACATCTAGTCCTGCCCGCTTTAGATGCGGCGACAATATATTAACAGATAATGAGATAAGATCTCTTTTAAACGGAGATGTAACTCGATACTTTATTATTTTATATTTTACTAGGCTTTTACCCGTGACTTTACTTCAAAGAATCACTATCGATTAATATTGATTTTGTGGTAGCCAGGAGCTTTGTTAAATTATTAATTTTTGACAAATATTTGACGGGAATTTGAAATAAGTTACCATAATATTGTAACATATTCAGTCGATTAATAGCTGTCAGTCAGTCGACACTATACAAAGGATAATTATCATAGTTTTTCATGTTTTAAAAGTGTTCATAAAGTTCATTTTAAAAGTTTTCTATTATATAGAAGCTTTTTATGTTGCTGTGGTGGGTATTCCAAAGAATATCGAAATCGCAATGTAAAATTCTAATTCAGAACTTTATTTTATGGATTCTGGAACACCTAAAGCAATATTCGACATTAAAATGTCCATATTGTTCTTTAACTTTTAGATTCTAGCAGATATTTTGAAGAACTCATAAATTTAACCATAATAATCCAAAAACTATATAAGTATATTGGTAGTTTAGATCAATGTAATAATCATCTTATATATCTCAGTGAATCACGATATCATTAGATCATGTTAGCCCTCAACTTTAATAAATAAAATTAATAATAATACTTTAATTTTTTGTGGTTCTAATAAAGCTGATAATATAAAGTTGTTGTTAAAAAGCACCTACTTGCAGTCCAGCTAAATGTGTCAGCCTGCCTGCTGTTAATTCTTTAAAAAAAAAAATATTTTTTTTTTTTTTTTTTTTTTCAAATTACCTTTACGTAATAATATCAACAAGGTTTGGTTTGTCAGGTTAGTTTATGAAAAGTGTGTTTTTTTACCCCACAACTTTTTTAATGTTACAATAACTCATTTCATTATAGAAAACGGATATCATTTAGCAAAAAGTGGCAAGGAGGAAGTTGTAATCTAAGAGTTTATTTGTCAGCTAGGTTATCTAAAATGTAACGGTCTGTGTGCACACATTTTTCACTGCGTTGTAAGGTGTCACAGACGGTGGCAGGGGTTCTACAAGGACAATTAGTCGCCACGATATGGTCGCCCGGTGCATCCCAGTAGCGCGCCGCCCGCTGAGCCCCCCGCCGCGACACGCGCCGCGACTCGGGCTCCTAGCCGACTCTACTCTCTCACTTGTAATATTATTTAATAACTTAATAACACATTAGGGTGTGCTTCGTACACACTCCAAGTCATTATCTAATTCGTACGCATGCATTATCTAATTTAAACTGTTAAGAAAGTGTTAGATGTTGACACTAGCAAAATTAATTGTTTATTTATAAATAAAGGTTGTTATGATCTAACTTTGCGAGTTCTTTTGATTAGTATTATTGACTGAATAATATAATATTTCATTTAACCAGTTTAGATGCTTGCGTTGTCGTTCTGTCATGGGATTCGGGTACAATTCCTGGCAGGGCAAACTTTGGAAATGAACATTTCAAAGTTGGCTCTGGTCTGGATCTGGCAAACAGTATTCTGGCACACTGCGTTTCACAGTCATTTGAGCAACCTGTCGGGCGGCAGTCGCTCAGCCCTTTACGTCCACCGTAAAAAAATAGCATGTGTACTTTTGTATTTCGGTGAGTGAGTAAAGAATACCCGTGCCCATTTCTCTACCCCTTCCTAATTCCTTATTCTAAATCCTATTATGATTGGCAGCGCACTTGCAGCACCTGAGGCGTTGTTTGTTTTATAGGCGAAGGTAGCCACCTACTATAGTGGATCATCAACTGTCTGATGACCTTTACCTGAATAAAAGTTTGCTCCTTTTTAATTATTTACATGTGCCAGCAATTACCGATGATAGACTTAACCTTAGGCTTCAATATGATACTTAGGAGCAATCGAATGAATAGATTCGACTGAAGGCTGTATCATGACCCCGTCTAATGATGAATGCCAGTCGTAAGGGGTCGTTAATGGGTGGAAAGTTCTGTATGTATAGGCATAACACGATCGAGCTACGAGACGCATACGGCGGTTTATTGAGTGCGATTTGGGCAAGCCGTCTCAATACATGCGCCTGATTTACGAGGCTAGCGTGTGCCCTTTGTGCTCCAGCTGACTAATGGACGGACGCTCACGGACATTTATGTAGATTGATTGTATGAATTTTATTCACAATGTTAATACAGTAACAGATTTAGATGTCATTTAGAAATGGCGCTCTAAAGTTGTGCAATTTAGGCCGTGAATAATGGATGACGAATGGCTAGTTTCAATACTCGGCTCGTGCTATCGAGGTGGGGCTTTGATTGTGACTGCTCTGCTTCAAGCGCGAGCGCACACGATAACAAACTGATACTACCTTCTATTTTATTCTACTATAGGTACTTAGCGTTTCAGGCTTTGTAAGTGTATTTTTCGAATTATGATTCAATGGAAATCATTCTCAAATCGTTTAAGAACAGATTAACACGAAGAAAGAGGGAGGAGACAGAGACGAGTGAGTAAAAGTAAAAGAGCTTTACAAAAATTAATTGTTTAAGGACATTTAGCGAAATTTAGGAAATTACACGTAATATAAGTTTACGTTATAAAACAAACCAATGTTTCCAATTTTTTTATATTATATATTTTTTAATATTGAAATAGTCTGCGATAACTATGACCAATGTATGACTAAGTACTGTGATTGAAGAAAAATAAGGTCCAAAAAGATATTATATTCACCTAAAAAGTACCTACGCTCATATTTAAGTTGACAAAAAAAAAATGCAAGTTCACAGACGTTTTCGCACTTTAATTACTGCTATAATAACATTTATAATGACATTTAGCGTGAACGGTGATAAAAAGCGAAGCAAAAAAGGAACACGGAGCGATGTTATTAAAGGAGCTGGACGCATTCCAGATATTTCCATGATAATATTTTAATATCTGTATGGAATGATAAAAAATATGTTACAAAACATTTAGTTACGGCTCAAAGGAAAAGGACAATGCAAGTGGGAGTTGCACAGTCATCTCATCGACACGGATCAAACGATGTTAATCAAAAATTTTAATGACCATAGTTCAGAAAATAATAACACTTGAAATAGCTAATAATAACACAATATAAACCGATAAGTTTTGACCCTTGTATCTTTTTTAAATAATTCAAAATATAAACGTAAATAAACACATTATTTGTGATTTACTATGATATACACTACGAGTATGCTCAGTATAAAAAAAAAAAAAACTAAAAACGTGGAATAATCCTTTTTAATTACAGCATATTTTGTTTGTTTCTTTCAAATAAGAAATAAAAAAATTGTAATATTTAATGTTAAAAATATTTTAGGAAAGAATAAAGCTTATAAATTAGAAACTGTAAATCAGTTTCATAATATCTTAAGTGCATTATCTAATGACCTTGAAAGTTAAAATTAAGTATCAAGATTGTTCGGAAGGATCATAACGTTTCTTCGTGAAGCGAGTCAGTTCAATATTTAGTCACATTTTTCTATAATGTTATTGACTTCTTTAAACCTGTCTATCAAACAACACCATTTTGAACTACTTGGTTGGTTTTTTAATTAACACGATGTTACATAGACATATTGGGTACATACTATTAAAATTATTAACAAGGCATACAGTTTTTGAGCGACTAAGGACTAATAGTCGTTGCTTCCCTAAGTCGTGAAGACATAAAATGGTCCTCGAAAGACAGTTGATTGATAACAACTGCGAAATTGGACTCATGGGGTACAAGCTCTTCTTTTTTTAATGGTAGGTGGCAGCCGTCGCCTATAACACAAGCAATGCCACAGGTACTCCAAGTCACTGCCTACCTAATAATAACCTAATAATGACTTAATACTAGTAGTATTAAGGATATGGGATAGGGAAATCGACTATAGCCTCTCTTACTCTCTCAACGACACACAACAACACAAATGCTGCTAATTCACGGCAGTTATCTGTAAAGGGATCCGACCTGCCCAAATAACTGGATCCAGATGGGATGCTAGAGCCCATTATCTTATCCCTTCTTATTATAATCCCTTATGCTTAATCATACTATGATCGACAGTACACTTGCAGAGCCTGTGGCGTTGTTTGTGTTATAGGCGATGGTAGCCACCTACCATCAAGTGGCTCGTCAGCCTTTCTGTCGACGTTAACATAAAAAAAGATCTCTCGGGAACCTAACGTTTTTCCAGGACAAAAAGTATATGTTAATCCAGGTTATAAACTCTCTGTGTTCCAAAGCTGTTCAACCGTTTTTGAGTTATGAGAACAAACATAATATAAACAGAAGCTTTTGCATTCATACTAATATTATTAGGATTAGGATTTATCTTTACGCCAATATATTCACTCTTACCTAATTTTGCATTCAATTTGGAAAATATGCATTATTGTTGTAATTTTACAGCACTCAAGCATGGTGCAATTTATTGGAAGATTTGTTTTACTACCATTAAAATATCGCGTGTTCAATGGGCAAAGTAATGTGTTTAATTTTATTATTAACAATTTAATTAAGATAAGGGATGTAAAATTTTATAATTGAAAGATTCCAACGCGTGTGATAATGTTATATCCCAAGAAATATAATTAAATTTTTAAGTATCAGTAATCCGAGAAAAAGGCAAAGTCATTATTGTCTACTCTTGCTGTGGGGATTTCACTGATGTTCGATGGCCCTTATTGCTTTGGTAATAAAGTTAAATTTTGTTGGCACGTGTTTGTGCCGTTGGTTTATGTGGAGAGGATGCTATGTCCGGTAGCGTAATCGATTAGACACGGGCCGATATCGCGGCTCGCTCATGTGTACTGGCTCCCGCCTCTACAAAATTTCTCTTGATGTATCTATTTCTTTTTAAATTTTAACCTCAACAATAAATAAAATTGTAATAATAAAAGTATTTATGACATTTGGTAAAACATATAAAAACTTGATTGTTGTAATTGACTTCACTGTATTTGTACGTTCAGAAGAGTTCTTAAATGGAATATTTACTTTGGATTGAAAAAGTCTACTTTAGGCTGCATTTTCGGTGAGCAGAGCGGCAAGCGGGAGCGGAATAAAATAAGCACCGGAACGCTGCTTTTTGGGTGGAGGTCGGGAGCACGAGAGGACGAAAACACTCGAATTTTTCGAAGACCGTATATCTTACGGAGAATTTAATAATATTTATGAAGATTTAGAGAGTATCCGTCAAAGTAGTCGGGTGAGTATTAATACTTTTGATTATATTTTGGAGATTATTAAGAATGACGTGACCAAAATAAAAACTATTTTTAAGAATGATTTAATTTTACAAAAGAAAAGCTTTTAACCACATTAAGGTTAGTAAATAAAAGAACTATTTAGTTCCAAAACGGCAGAAATTAAATCTTCGAGACATATTATCTTCTTTAAGTGCCTACAAGACGAAAATAAACAAAACATCTGAGTTCGTTCTGAGGTAAGCGATTCCGTGATCCGCTCATGACAAGCGCTTCTTCCGCCGCATTTTCCGCTGCCCACTTAAAGCAGTCCATACAAAATATTATATTGAAAGTGAGTATCGCTTCCGCGGTTCCGCTGCCACCCCGCTGTCCACCAAAAATTTAGCCTAAGTCTTTCAATTATCCATGCAAAGAATAATTTCGCGACACATCGTGTCGCATTTTCTTTTTTTGATTCATTTTTTGCTTCATTGGTCATCGTTATCGTAGCGAGACGACATTTTGGTATTAATGCTTTGTCCAAAAGAGCCGCACGTGACGCTGTCTCAAACAGATTTCAATAATGTACCTGTTTGATCGGAATATAATCACGCAGCTAGAACGCTTCTCTCGCGCACTCTTTGACAGCAAAAAAAATTTAAGTCACGTCTCCCACGAATTATATGGGCGAACTGAACTAAACGATCACTATAAAAATTGTAAAAACTAGCTCATCTTGTCTAAACGAATATTTAAGCGTAAACGTGAGATGACTTCTTATTTTATAAGATAGAGAATGTCAGAATTAATCACGCTCTGTAGCTACTGTAGTTAGTAAAATTTGGATAGCATGACGCAGCAATAGTGCACAAACTAATCAAGTTAATAAGTTTCAAAAATCGTTTACAGCTGATTAGATATGTTCCGAATAGATACCATTATGATTAACCTTAGAATCTTACCAATTTTATGTATGGTTTAGTCATTATTACTTCCTCCAACCGCTAAGAAAAGCTTTCGTAAAGAAACTGCCAAGCAGTTTGCTAGCTCAGTGGACTAAAGCACAAACTCTCACAGATTTTGAAGAGGCAGTGGGAA